>JAXCHB010000095.1:0-639212 GCA_036926305.1 Uropetala carovei
AAAGAGAGAAATGGAGAATGAGAGAGAGAAATGGAGAATGAGAGGGAGAGAGGTAGAAGAACGGGATAGAGGGATACAAAGAGTGAGGAAGAATAGTCTCACGTGAAAATAGTGCAAAAATTAAGGGCTTATTCAATTAACGAGAAAGTCGTAAATTGGATCGCCTCGTTTCTTTCCGATAGAACCCAGAGAGTAGTCCTCGATGGAGTTGCATCAGACGTCGTGAAAGTGACTTCCGGCGTGCCTCAGGGAAGTGTAATCGAACCTCTGTTAATCTTGATATATATAAATGATTTAGCGGATAATATAAAGTGTAAAGTTAGACTCTTCGCGGATGACACACTTGTGTATGGAGAAATCAACACAATACACGATCAGGAGAATTTGCAAAAGGACCTTCAGGCTATTACGAAATGGTGTAAAGATTTGCAACTCGACCTGAATATAAAGAAATGCGCCGCAATGAACTTCATGCGCTCCAGGAATTTCAACCGTTACCCGTACCAAATATCTGAACTAAAGCTAAAATACGTCAATAGCTACAAATACCTAGGAGTAACTCTCAGTAGCAATTTGTCTAGTAGAGAGCATATCAAAACCGTTATAGCATCGGCAAACAGAATTCAAGGGCTTCCCTCTAGAGTCCTGCGGGGATGCCCCTCGAATGTGAAGGAAATCGCATACTTTTCCCTAATACGACCCGTCGTGGAATACTGTTGCGCCGTCTGGGACCCTTTCGAGGAGTGCCTAAGTAGGGAGCTCGAAATGGTTCAGCGTAGAGCGGCTAGATTCGTAAAAGGAGAATATCGGTATGATGCGAGTGTATCAGAGATATTGAGAGATCTGAAATGGCAGACGTTGAAGAGTAGAAGAATTGAATAAAAAAGGAAACTATTTGAAAAATTCGAAAGCTCCGAATTCGTTGAAGACGTACGCGGCATAGTCGTCCCCATCGGTGTTAGTGAACGTAATGTTAGATCAGAGTACAGGAGAAAATATGTCGAAACAATTCCTAGAACAGAGAAATACTACAGATCCTTTTTCCCAGACGCGATAAGACAGTCCAACAGAGGAATTAGTTAGAGTTCATCTACATCTACATGATACCCTGCAAATCACCAGACTGGTGGGTGGCAGGGGGTGCAGCACACCAAAACCTACCCAATAACGTCCCTCGTGGGAATCACTCTCCTGTTATGATCCCGTATGGGTTCACTTGGTGTTGTGACACCCCCTGCCAAACGCTTCTAGCGGCTTGCAGGGTATTGATGTAAATGTAACTATATTTGGTCATGTCTACCCGTCACTTTTGACGGGAATTTCCTCTAGTGTCTCTATACTTTTAAAATGTTTTGATACGCCATTTGATACGTTAAACCAGCAGACGCTTGACAAAAAAGAGGACATTTACCTTGGGAAATATAGTTGCTGATAGGGAGGATTGAAGGGTAGGGATAACTCGCGTAAACTTAGGGCATTTAAAGTCGTGGTTGTTTCGATGGGCCGCATTTAAAGTGTAAGATGGTTCGATGGGCCGCGTTGGAGTTCCATACATAAAGAGGTCGCGAGATATTCTGCGAAGTATGAGTCTTTTAGACCCCGTAGGAAAATAAATTACCCGTTTAAAAAAATTAAATAATTAAAAACAGTTTACGAGCATGTATAGTAAATAATTGTTGGTCTGTCGATAATAACACAAGTCATTCTCATTTCCAATGACAGAGAATTGCGATCCAAAATCCAAAAAGTCTATTGCAGTCCTAAGTGGAGCGAGCGGAGGAAGGAGTTGATTAATGAGAGTAAATTGGTGGAAGTTAACTTATATGCGCGAGTGCATAGTACGGATCACCAAGGATAAGATTGTGCGTAGCCGGTGGTGCTGGTGAAAACGCCTCGCCGAGCAAGGCACCAGAAGTGGAGCCTATAGGACTATAGAAAGACAAACTGACAATACAATTCAAGAGGCAAGCTCAAAATAAAATGAAAGTTTTACTTGTTTTAAAAGACTTTTAGACATAATTTGCATATTAGTCTCTATCATAGACATAATTTAAGCAACAGAGGAACCAGTTGTTATGAGAAATTTAATTATATTTTATAATAATTAAATATTTCATATAGAGAGGTGAATCTATATACTAGGTGAAGTACCCGACGTTGCCCGGGTAAATACAATACTTCATGTCTGTAAAACTGGAGAATTTTATCCTTAGGATATCCTGTGTGTCACCTACATTTGGTATCGCAAAATACCATGGAACCCATTTCCTTATTTTAACCTTATTGGTTTTTGGAATATATATTTATTATAACATTAGTTTTTTGTTTCATTAGTTAAGGATTTTATTTATATATATATATATATAAAGGTAGCAACAAGGTGTTGGAGGAAGCCCAGTGGACACTTACCTAGATTGAAGAGCCGCTGGGGGTGCTGAGGACACACGAAAAACACAAAAAAACAAAAACGACGCAAAAGTGGAGCTTTCGGGCTGCCGCCATTCTTCAGCGACGGAGAGACATATACTGTTTAAAGTGACACACAGGGGGGGATATGGGGAGGGGGAGAGGGGTAATGAGAGGAGTTCGGGGATAGGAGGAGGCGGATAGGAGGGAGGGCCAATAGGGTTATCGGAGGTTAAGACCAGGTGGGGAGAAAGAGTCAAGGAGAAAGATGTAGGCTAACTCCCACTGTCGTAGGGGGGCGGGGGTATCATCCGGTAGGGCGCGGATAATCCTTACAGTAAAGCAATTATTAAAAGTTGCCTGGTGTAAATTGGCGTGAGAAGCCACCGGAAGGGGACGGTTAGTATTAACGCTGTTCCGGTGGCCATTAATTCTAATGTTGAGGGGGTTACTGGTGAGACCAACATAAAAAGCAGGACAGAGGGTGCAGGTGAGGAGGTAAATGACATTCCTCGTAGTGCAATTACTTCTGGAGGGGATGGGGTAGGTGATGTTCGAGGAGGGGCTGGTGAATGAAATTGAGGGTGGGTGGATGGGGCATGTGAGACAACGGGGTTTGCCGCAGGGTTGAGATCCTGCAGCGGAAGGAGGGTTGGGAGTGAGTAGTTCTTTCTTCCACAGGATATTTCCCAAATTGGGAGGCCGGCGGAAGGAAAGAATGGGAGAATTAGTAAAGGGTGATTGGTGGGAGGTAGAAGTAAGAATTGGGTGGGCAGCATGAAGGATTTCCTTGAGGACCTCGTGGATCCCGGGGTGGAAGAGGGTAGTAAGGGTAAGGGAAGGGGTAGAAACAGGAATAGGAGGAGTGTGAGGGTGGTGTTTAGTGGTTACCGGTGTGACTGCCCTCCGGATCTGGTCACGGATCAGGCCCAGTGGGTAACCGCGTTTTAGAAGGGCATCTTCGAGGATGGAGTAATATAGTTAGAGAGACCTCCTGTCTGAGGGAATCCTCCGTCCTCAGTGGGCTAGGGCATATGGAATCGAGGTTTTGGTGTGTAGGGGATGGCAGTTTTCAAAGTGGAGGTATTGAAGGCTATTAGTGGGTTTAATGTGGACGCCGGTGCGGATTTTTCCTTCTTGTATGGAAAGGTTGACGTCCAGAAAGGTGATGTAAGTGGTGGAGGTTTTGTAGGTGAAGGAAAGCGTGGGGTGAGAGGGGAGGCGTAACAAAAAGGCACCCTCCCAGTGTGTCACTTTAAACAGTATATGTCTCTCCGTCGCTGAAGAAAGGCGTCAGCCCGAAAGCTCCAATTGTCGTTTTTGTTTTTTTTGTTTTTCGTGTGTCCTCAGCACCCCCAGCGGCTCTTCAATCTAGGTAAGTGTCCACTGGGCTTCCTCCGACACCTTGTTGCTACCTTTATTATTACCTTTCCTTTTCCTTAAGCATTCATATATATATGTATTAAAGCTTAAAGAAAAAGAAAGGTAATAATAAAGGTTGCAACAAGATGTTGGAAGAAGCCCAGTGGACACTTACCTAGAACGGAGAGCCGCTGGGGGTGCTGAGGGCCCACGAAAAACACAAAAATAACACAAATATGGAGCTTTCGGGCTGACGCTGATATATATATATATATATATATATATATATACTACGGAAGAGGAAAGGTAAGTAAGGATATTTAGGGCGCCTCTCTTCCCACCCGACGCTCTCCTTCACCTACCAGTCCTCCCCCTCCAGCATCACCTTCTTGGATGTCGACCTCTCCATCCGAGAAAACCAAATACACACCAAAGTACATTTAAAACCTTCCAACCGCCTTCAATATCACCACTTCCACAGCTGCCACCCCCTCAACACTCAAACTTCAATCCCCTACGCCCTAGCCCGCCGAGGGCGGAGAATCTGCTCGGACAGAGACTCACTTTCCGAGTACTGCTCTCTCCTCGAAAATGCATTCCTCCAACGCGGATACCCACCGGACCTGATTCGGGACCAAATCCGACGGGCTGCCGCATCCAGCACCCCTAACCTACACTGCAACCGCCCCGCAACCCCCTACTCTACCCCCCAACTCACCCTAATCATCACCTTTTATCCCGGCATCCACGATACCCTAAAAAGCATCCTAAAGGCAGCCCACCCAATCCTCACTTCCTCCCCCAACCAGGTCTCCTTCCCCACACCCCCAATCCTCTCCTTCGGCAGACCTCCCAACCTAGTCAACATCTTGTGGTGAAAAGAACCCCCATCACCCACTCCTCTGCACCCTGCAGGGTCCCACTCCTGCCACAGACCACGATGCCTAACATGCCCTATAAACCCACCCTCCAACTCATTCTCAAACACCACCACTAACATCACCTACCCCATAACTTCCCCTACCAACTGTACCACCCGCAATGTCATCTACGTACTAACCTGCACCCAATGCCCCGCCTTTTACGTCGGCCTCACCAGCAATTCCCTCAACATTCGCATGAACGGCCATCGCAACAGCGTTAGTCTTAACCGACAGCTACCCGTGGCCGTTCATGCAAACAATCACAATCTTAGTTTCAATGTTTGTTTAAGGGTGAGTGCCATTCGCGCCCTCTCGGACGACGCTTCCGCCCCCCAACTCCGTCAATGGGAACTGGCCCATATCCAAATCTTAAACTCTTTCTCTCCTCCCGGCCTCAATATCCGTTAATATTTCCTTCTTTCCACCCTCTCTTTCCCCTCTCCCCCTTCTACATCCTGCAATCCCCGACCTTTCCACGCTCCCTTCCCTTCCACACCCACACCTTCACCCCAGTGTTACTGCCAAATCAGTTGTGTCTCCCTTGTGCTGACGAAGAGAACATCCCGAAAGCTCCAATAACTTCTACAAATGTCTCTCTCCAACATCCCAGCGGCTCTCCTTACGGTAAGTGCTCACTGAGTTTCCTTCAACACCTAGTTGCCCTAAATATCCTAATTTACATTTCCTCTTCCGTAAGTTTATACACACACACACACACACGCACGCACGCACGCACGCACACCCACACACACACACACACACACATATACATATATATATATATATATACATACATATATATATACACACACACACACAAATGTCAATGAAACGCTTTTCTTTTCATATTGTCTCGTAATTATTTTATTATTTCAAGTCTGATTTATATACATTTGTTGTTTTCACATTATTGTCAAAGACACAGATTCTCCCCAATTCCAAATGTTGAGCACGCAACATAACGTTATCCATGAGAAAAGCAAGGATTCCTCGATTATTTATGGCCCCGCCCCTCCTTCTCGTCCAGATTTGTTTTATAACGAGAAAATGTTACGTAATTTTTTAAGTTAAAATTTGTCGCGGTCAATAAACTACAGCGTTGATCTCGATAAGCCGTCAAAAGTAAGTTTGAATCGTCTTAATTGCTCTGCACGCATCTCAGGCTATCTTCCTTTAGTCGAGTAATGCTGTGTTTATTCGTTTCATGCGTTTTTGTCATTTTTAAATGCCCCTCAATCAAGTGCAATAGGTTTCAATGCAGGAGCGTCCATTTCATTCATTAGAACTGTGTTTCACAACCATCTAAATTTCAGGGAACATTATCGAACTTCGCGTCGTACCAAACAAAATTTCTCGAGGCTGCGTAGAACATTTTTACCACACTGTAGCCAACATAAAAAGACAAAATCGCCTTTCCTACAGAGACGAAGATAATTATTGCTAACACATACATTTTTCAAGTCGTTCAGCCCGGATCACTAAATAATCCTCTGATAAAAATTCCAATTCTCCAGTTACGAAGCAACTTGGTTTCGGTTTAAAGTAACAGAAACAGCCTAAGAAATCGCACCATAAGTGATATTTCGTTTCTGTTGTCTTAGCATTAGATGAATAAAATAGTATTTTCTCCTTGCCTATGATTTTAAAATTCATGGCGTAGCTAGGGTCTTCGGCGCCCGGGGCAAGGTATCTTTTTGGCGCCCCTAAGAGGGGGGGGGGGTTATATTCCCAGTTTTTCTTGCCGCCTAGTTCCAGGGGGAGGGGTTTACGGGGTCTTCTGTACTTAATTTAGCGTGTTGATATCTTTAAACAATTCCCTGTTTTGCTATCATATGCAACAAACATATTTGAATGGGAAATTGGTGCGAGTAAGGCTAGATGGCAGGGGATACTTCAACTCAATTGCAAACCCCCCTAGCCGGTTGGCACAACATCGTTTACAACTGAGATCTAGTCTAAGGAAATATATAGGCAAAACAAGAGTGCAACCCGAAACTCAAAGAATGAGCGATAACCCTAAAGACTTCGGGTGAGACATGAAAAGGTGGCAACGTGAGTGGCCACCTCAAGTTAGTCAATGACCCGGAGATTTCCTAATCTGACCCGGTGATTTCCTAATTTAGCCCGGAGATTATCATATGTGAAGAAATTGAAGTATGTTTACTGTTTTTAAATGTTTAATACAAAAGAGATAATTAGTTTTCGTAGAAATGTGAATGTGATGAGCCATATTTTGTCGCTCTCTCACGAAACTTGGCGACTCCCTCGAACACAAACGAAAGATTGTAGTGGTACCTACTTTATAACAGCAACACCAATCCCAAATCACCGAATAAACATAGTAATCAGAGCTACGAGCCATTCGCTGAGAGTCACAATTTATCGTTGCCGTAGATATGGTGGTAGCAATTACACCTAAATGCGAGTCACCCACAGAGTTTTAGTTGCTGATGCGATAAGATTTTTTCCGTGCGTATTTCACAAATTAGACATGTTTCTTTTAAGATTCTAAAGTCTCAACTAAAAAGAAATGTGCTGACGGAAGAGAAAATGTAATATCGAGGCCCTCGAGACTGTTACTTCATAGAGAGCATTCTGACTTATTTATGCACACATGTGGCGATATAGCACGGGTGTGGGATTAGACTTCGGACAAAACCCAAACGATAGCTATGGTCTGTAATAAGCACTATCAATTTTAAGCCTTCTAAATCGTACTTTCCAAACATCGTAGCTAATCTTGCTGCCTTGAATTGTGGAGTGTCTAGGGTGATCACATATGATTGACTATTTTAAGAGACAGATCCTTAAAAAAACCGTACTATTAAAAATTTTACGGGACTTTTTTTAGCTTTGAAATTAAGACAAAAAATTTTCTTTGAAAGTATATAAGAAAAATTATATTTTTTACAAAAAATCTACACAAGATAAAAGTCTTTACAAGAAAGATATGTAGTTGCTTTTCACCTACAGCTCTGCTTTTACTGCACTTCTGTCAAATATGTTCATATTGTCATTCCATTTATTACAACATAAAGAAAATATTCTTTCCACAAGAGCTTTATTGACTTAATAATTTGCATCAGCTTACAAAATTATTTTTTCGCAAGATTTTAATATCCCATTCCATTTATCTAGGATAGATGAAATCTCGTCTGCAACTTTTCGTAAAAGTGGGTTCATTTTTGTAAACTCTTCATACATTACATTAATTAAGGGCTCGAAATGGAAAATATGACGAAACGGAACTCTCGGGAGGAAAATATTATAATTCGAAACTAATCGTCGATATTTTCGATACATGTGCGGTCTGGGTTCGTTCCGACTCATTCCGAGCATTGCAATAATTACATTAAAATACGGGAAATGTGGTTACCCTAAGTTTATCTGAAATCATATCTATTTTCATAAAAAAATATGAGACAAAGTATTCATTTCGCACGGTACACAGGACATTTAAGGAAAAATGGGCCGAAAAACGGGACGTCCCGTAAAATACAGGACATGTGGCCTCTCTGGTCCATGTATGCTGTTGATCGGAGAATTTTGGTGATTCATTGCATCTCGGACCAGTTCCCAGAAACATTTTTTGATGGTTCGCACCTCTTTTGTCTTAATCCGTTAGGATATTACTTTCAGAGCCTTGCTGGCATATGGGTGCAAGGGGTGCATCGCACCCGGGCGGCAACATATTAGGGGCGGCAATTCACGGGCGGAGTTTGTGTTTTGCACAATTTATTTCTTAAATTAAATACAACTTTTAATCTAAAAATCGAAAAAAATCTGGGCCAGGGTGCTTTTATAAGACCGTAAGGGGAGGCATAAACTGCTTGCACCCAGGCGGCAAATATGCCGGCGCGGGCGTGATTACGTTACTCCGCGACCTCCTAGCGGATCTGCTTTCATCGATAAAAATCGGTCCGTGAGTTTGCGCCCCTTAATCCCTGCGCCCGGGGGCAACTGCCTTCCTCTGCACACCCCTTGCTACGCCTCTGTCAAAATTTACTACGGCACACTGAGTAGGTACTTTGTCGCGGCGCAGCAGTGTGCCGGAGCAGTGCATTAGAATACTGCGAGAAGTTCATGTAATCTGATATCGCTTGCTACGAAGATTGTTTGCGTGGGTAACCACTTTAAGAAAGCGTGTTTCTCTCTCTAGCCCTTACATCATGATGTTTGACGCACTGATTAGAAAATTTATTCGGGTAATTTAAAATATTTGTCACAAAAAAGTCACCGAAATGAAATAATTACAACTTTTAGTTTCATAATTAGAAGTTAGAGAAAACACCCTGTTACATATTTTGTCTACAACGACTGATACGAAGATTTTTTGTGGGAACGATAAAAATAGATATTTTCGTATCCCTAGGTCTTATATGATCTATAAGATAAATTAAATATTTTATTCAGAGATAAAATTACCCAATTTTTAACACGCAAATCCCGTAAATGAAGGAAAAATTGCTCCTGGACTCGAACTTTTGCACTTCGGAGAAAAATGAATGACTCGTTATCAGTAAGCCAAGAAAGAATAACAAAAGAGCAACAAATTTTGGACTATTCGTTGGCCTCCGCGAGCGTCAAAAAGTTTCACCTCTTTTTAAAAAATCATCGAATTTCCGCGTTAAAAACAAATTTTATTATCCATTTGATTACTCTTCAAAAATGGACGGTATGGATGTAAGTTTGTATAGTTTTAGACGTCTTTCGATTCAAGTCCTGAGCTGCTGTGGTGATAATATGTAATTTTGAAAATGAAAGGCGGAAATACGCACTCATTCCCATACTATTATTAAACAATATGACTGGAATCGAACCTGGGACCTTGGAATCGACTTTTCTCTGGATGAAAGTGTATATACAAAATTCAATTGAATTGGCTCCCGCGGTGTACGAATTCATAGAGGACAAACATACAGACACTTTTCCTTATATATTAGATTTAAGCTAATGTCAATTTAGTATAAGTAAGCAAATAATGAAGGCGCAAATAAACCGCATGTGAATTAATATTCTGAATTTACTAATAAGTAAATTGTTAGCGGCGTTTACGATTCAAAACAAATTGCAAATACAGTAATACCCCGCTATACGTCGGAGATGCGTTCCTGAAAAATTAGACACAACGAAACAACGTACAGCGAAACAAAGATTCCCATAACAACTATGATAAAAGTAGGTGTTACGTTCCTGGCGGATATTTTGTGACACATTTGTGTCCCAAATAATACATATCAATACAGTATATTAGACATATTATGTTACCACTATGTGTTTACCACTCATTGCTACTAGGGTTTAATATACATTTAATCATAACAACGAGCAACCAATTGCAATAATAAATTCATAAATCACCGAAAATAACTGTCTATAGAGTGATGGAGCACAAAAATTGTTTCTTTACTTACACGTACACTGATACGCACTTAAGAGTACTTTTCAAGCAGATTTCGCAATCCAAAGTATATCCAATATCTCATGAGATATCAACGCAAACGTAAATACACAAAATGTCAGACACAATTGTTCACAAAGCTCACTTATAGCTGACTGTCGCTCAGAAATAGGTTTTTACACATCGTCCTTAAAATTACGACAGTCCCTTGTATCCCCTGTGTATCTTGTGAACCGCCTAACCCATCGTGGTCTCTCAAATGTTTATTCTGAGTATGATTTTACACGAATTGATAAACACGAAATTAAATTAATTCATATAAATAATAATAAACATGAAATTAAAAGCCGAATAGAGGGTTTTTATTGTTATAGTTATAATTTATGCACCGCAATTGCAATTTCTGAAATTTTGCTTTTAGCATTTCAAAAACGACGTACATATATGCGAAACGACACAACTTAAAACGAAACATGTTCTTTAATTGATTGGCGACGCATAGCGGGGTTTTACTGTAATTCATTTTAAAAGTATTTACTCATACTCCTTCTGTATTTGTACGTTTTCTTCTATCTCGCTTCTCTGTTCCAACACGCAATCCTCTATCTGGTGCAAATGTGAATAAGCTGTTCGAGACCAAAGACTATGGTAATTGTGTCTCGTGCAGTAATTTGTGAATTGATGCTATCAAGAAGTTTATTCAGCGATAAAAATAGCTTTCGATACTAATACATACAGTTTTTTTCTTTAGTGTCATTAGGAGCGTAAAGGCGCTAAAATGGCAGTGGGCGGGCCACATTGCTAGAAGAAATGACCAGCGTTGGACGTCCAGTGTCATCGAATGGATCCCGAGAAATATCAAGAAACCGAAGGACATATGTTACAGAGTAACTGTGAAGTTTTTGGTACCAATTTGGAGGAGTGAGGCAGTTTGATAGGGAAAACAGAGGAAGAGCCTTCATCCGTCACTGGATTGATGATGATTAGTGTGTGCACGCATTGTTTTATTTTCTATTCTCGCGTTCTTTTTTATTGTCTTTGACTCGCCTTAGGTCTCGTACATGAAAACGACAGTATTTAGAAACGAACTTTAATTTTTTTTCGGCGAATTCTTTTTATGCAAGTTCAAAAAGTTGAAGCATTTAGTTCAACTATCTCCGGCACTTATAATCACATAAATAACCATAGTGGATCAAACTCAGAGAATAGTGCTTTTGAAAGAAGACAAGCCAACAGTCTCTCAAGATTATTTTCATTGGGCCTCTTAAGTGGATTGATACACCCAGCTAAAGATTACTAATGACAAATTGTATAATAGATCTTTAAATGAGCTCATGGCCATTCTGTAGAACTCAAATAAATATTTCTGGGTGAGTTTACAGTTCATTATGAAGCATCTAGTTATTCTCCCCTGATGTGAGATGAATCTACATTCGTCTTCTACTCCTTCGAGCGTGTTATTTAACAACAGATCGGCTAATGATAGAAATCAATCGCTTTGTAATGAATCTAGTGAATCTGAGAACAGCGGTCTTTTGATGAAAGGTAAGCTTGTAATCGGGCGTTGTGCCACTACGCGGTCAGTTCGGATTTTAAAAAACCCTCATGCAGTTGACTGTTTGCAGCAATCAAGGGCATCTAATTGAAATCGGAATACATACCTCTACGCAAAGTGCGATTCGGATAACCATTTTCCAGCCGAGAATAAGAGAACTCCTCTGTTTCATCATCATCGAATCATAGCAGACTAGCAGAATTTCCCGTTGAAATTCAACGGATTTAGTGAAGCTACTACAGCACAACATACAAACTCTTTGAAATATATAGTAGATACTTTTTAAATTACTATTAGCTTTTCTTAACAATTAATCATATTTGCTTGTAACATTCCGTTTCCGAGCCTACTACATTCAAATATAACGATACTTTTATTTCCTATCATATTACTTTCGCCAAATCCAGCTTCATCCCTTGTGTAATTATGCCTCGCTGAAATATTAACTTTTATGTCTTGTAAGCAAGAAACCCCTGAAAAAGCAACGCACAGTTGTCCATGAATGAACACTCACTCCGGTAAATGTACACCAGATACGTGAGCCCATTTACGTTAATAAACATTACAATGTAAAATATAATTATTTTACTTACAAAACAAATGTGATTCTAGTCTTCAATAGACGAAAGAAGGTTCAATTACTTTCATCAATCGTTATAAACGCTTCCTGAATAATAATCAGTATCTATTTACGTTGCTATCCATAAACATCGATCGTTTCGTTGCTTAAACAAAAGTGCGAAGCAAATAACGATAAACTTTCGTCTATTTGTAAGCTTCATTGAAGCTAACTGAATCGGAGGTAACAATGACGGCCGCCTTGGCAACGCCCGGAAAGAGTACGAAAAATCCACATAATTACGAATCAAATAGCGTATTTCTGAAAAATTCGACCGTGTAACATGTAAACTCCACAGAAATAAGATAGTATAGAATTTTATTCGTCGAATAAAGCAAAAACGAAAAAAATCGGCCGATATTTACATATTTTGATGCTTGAAGGAAGAATACCTTGCAAGTCCAGAAATGGATTCATACGTGTTATCATATGAAAAAATGTTAATCCCCTATATTGGCAGCATTAATTAATCCCGGTTGACCAGTCCTTGACCATTCACTAAGTTAGGATGTAAGGAAGAATCGTACAAAATTTGGTTATTCTAGCTTTTATCGTTTAGTAGTGCCATGAACAAACACACGCTTCAAAATATAATATAGATTACATACTATTGTCTTGGTGATTTTCTAAGATACAATGAATATTTTTTCTCTTACGGGAGAATATCGCTTTACTGGGCCTCCTAAAGTTTGTCTGGGATCCTTTAGTAGGGAGAGAAGGTCTCGGGAGTCAGAAGTCAGTACACAGAGTCACATGTGGCTCGAGAGCCGTATGCAGCTGACCTAGCCACTTCATTATTTACACTAGATAGGCTTCATTAGACGACTTTCCAGTCTTATGAGTAAAAGTTTCATTCTTTTACCTTTCTACCCTTTCCATAAAAGGCGCGTAGCCCTGTCAAGTCGGACACTTTGCACTTATTGTACCCTACATGGCCACTGCGAATACATTTAGACAATGAACTATCATCTTCACAAAAGCTTCATGGAAGTTATTTTGTGTACCAACAAGACAAATCGAAAAAAACATTGGCTTTGCTTGAAGAGAATGAATTGCCGTTTTTAAATTGGCCCGGATTTGAACCCAACAGAAAATTAATTCGTGAAAATATTGTCATAATTTGGGAATCAATCAAGAGTTGTAGAGTGCCACAAACTTGCCTCCGGCATTCAGAAGTTAGTTATGGTATGGCTGAAATCTGCTGGTGATGCAGTGACCACTAAAACATAAATGTACATGAAGATTTGTATAACTAATGTATAGTTATACTCATCTGAAATAAAATTTTACTTTTACAGAATTACCGATTTAGTGTCTGCTCTTAAGCTTTTGACACGCGTTGTAAAACATGGTATACATGGATTGTCTAAAACGATCTTTACATTTAAGTTCCAAAAGCTATGTGAAAGATCTTCATCTACAAATATTATCTTCTATAATAAGCTACCGAACCATTATAAAAATATAAGTAATAATAAACTATTCCAAACTAAGATAAAACGGTACCTTCACATGAAACTTTTTTACTCCACCATTGAGTACTTAAATGACACCTAACGTCTCCTGTCTGTCATAACTCCACTCAGATCTGAGAATAAATTATTGATTGCATTATTATTATAACCTAACATAGCTGTTGAAATGTATATGCAACAAACTGTATTTCTCATTTTTTATTACTGTGTAAATTGAGTGATTTTTTGACGTCTTCCTCTATTTCTTGATGTGTCCAATACATGTTTTTCTCATGTCCTTGGGTTAATATATAAATAGCAAAGTTTGCCGTATTTGTATAGATAAATTATGTTTGGAATGGATGTATGACCTATTAGTGCCTCATGAAATTCTTATGTATTTTGACGTATGTATTTTGACTTATGTATTTGACTTGTTTTTTGACTTGTCTTATGCATGTACATACATGTCCTTGCATTAAAATTAAATATTACTATTATACTATGCAGTAAAAAATTGTGAAAAGTCAGATGAGATCGATGGCAATTAAATTTATCTATGTCGTCCGGTATAAGCATTCATTTAACAGAACCATTTCTAGATAAAACTGCCCACATATCCTAACAGCGATACATTACACAAAACAGACCCAGCGATGAAACACACAATTATTCCTAACAAATCTTTTCTACGGGGTCCCGGTACTATGGCCCATTAAATATCAAACATTTCTTCGCCTGAAAGGTTTTCATTTAGTAATTTTGGGCAATTAATTGCGAGATGATGGATTTCATCGCAAAACTCAGTTCAACGCACCGCTTGAGATAAAATGCTCACAACGAAGCCTGTCCCGAAATCACCTTCTAACATATTAATCTACTATAATATATTTTGAAGGGTGTGTTTGTTGGTTTGTGTCTTTGTCCATGGAACTCCTCCTAAACGATAAAAGCTAGAATAACCAAATTTTGT
The DNA here is from genome assembly GCA_036926305.1 of Uropetala carovei. Lineage (NCBI taxonomy): Eukaryota > Metazoa > Arthropoda > Insecta > Odonata > Petaluridae > Uropetala > Uropetala carovei. The sequence goes on from JAXCHB010000095.1 coordinate 14,694, forward strand.
ACGATACTTCCTTACATCCTAACTTAGTGAATGGTCAAGGACTGGTCAACCAGGATTAATCAGTGCTGCCAATATAGGGGATTAACATTTTTCCATAAGATAACACGTATGAATCCATTTCTGGACTTGCAAGGTATTCTTCCTTCAAGCATCAAAATACGTAAATATTGACCGATATTTTTCGTTTTTGCTTTATTCGACGAATAAAATTCTATACTATCTTATTTCTGCGGAGTTTACATGTTATACGGTCGAATTTTTCAGAAATACGCTATTTGATTCGTAATTATGTGGATTTTTCGTACTCTTTCCGGGCGTTGCCAAGGCGGCCGTCATTGTTGCCTCCGATTCAGTTAGCTTCAATGAAGCTTACAAATAGACGAAAGTTTATCGTTATTTGCTTCGCACTTTTGTTTAAGCAACGAAACGATCGATGTTTATGGATAGCAACGTAAATAGATACTGATTATTATTCAGGAAGCGTTTATAACGATTGATGAAAGTAATTGAACCTTCTTTCGTCTATTGAAGACTAGAATCACATTTGTTGTGTAAGTAAAAGAATTATATTATACATTATAATGTTTATTAACGTAAATGGGCTCACGTATCTGGTGTACATTTACCGGAGTGAGTGTTCATTCATGGACAACTGTACGTTGCTTTTTCAGGGGTTTCTTGCTTACAATATATAAAAGTAAATATTTCAGTGAGGCATAATTACACAAGGGATGAAGCTGGATTTGGCGAAAGTAATATGATAGGAAATAAAAGTATCGTTATATTTGAATGTAGTAGGCTCGGAAACGGAATGTTACAAGCAAATATGATTAATTGTTAAGAAAAGCTAATTGTAATTTAAAAAGTATCTACTATATATTTTAAAGAGTTTGTATGTTGTGCTGTAGATCGAATACATATTTTTCTTATTTTTGGCTTCATTAAGAAATTATTTATTATTTTTATACTTTCAAAAAATGCGACACACGTAATTTTATTTTTCATGCAAACAAATTGCTCATTCTTAATTAAGTCAACACTGCAACGATTTCTTGCCTCACTCCATTTGAAATTTACAATACGAAATACTCACTCTGAAAAGCCTCTTGTTGCAGCAAGCCTTTGCACATATGATATTATTGAGCACAGATCAGAATGGGTGGGATTTCTTGACATTATAATTGCCGTTTTTATCTAATGTTCATACAAGTTGGCCACTTATCCTACCATTTCAAAATTATCAGAAATTGACGTTACTTCTAATAATTTATGTAAATGTGAAATAAAAAACCTTTGCTTATTGAGTATGAAACTGATGAAAGAAGGAAGGAAACGGAGCGACGCGTCGCTCCGTCGCGACGTGTCTTCGACGTCAATCCTTTCATTAAGGGGATGGATTGCGAGAATTACTTCAAAAGTTATAAATTTTACGAGTGTGTGTTTGTGAAAATACTATAGGAACACCTGAGAATCGGCGTTCATTTTTCGGCTTGGCGAAACCTTTGTAATACTAAATTAATTGATCACCTGCTCTCCATTAAAATTAAACGAATTGCATATCAGAAAATTATTGCCATCAACCCGGAAATTAATAACAAGGTTTCACGTCGGCGATAAATCCCGTTCCTTGGCAATTTGACACATAAACTGGAAAAATTCTTTCTTAAATACGATCCGCCTTCTACACCCCCAACCAACTTAGCGAAAATATTTGTTAGGGTTAAAGATCGTATTGACAAACTCTCGAATAGCGGGGTTTGCGAACTGAAGTGCAGTGACTGTGAGGCCCTCTATATCGGCCCTCTACTGGTAGAAGTGTGGGAGTATGGTGCAACGAACATAAACAGTGCTTTGCATAGAGAAATACAACATCACATTTTGCAAAGCATCTTATGGAGGACGGACACAACAGTGTGCTCCATGTGGAAAAGAAGGGATTCACAGGTTGGACGCTCTGGAGCAATTGGAAATTTTGTGTCAAAAAATTTACTTACTAACGAGTTTCTTTTTCAAAATCCCTCCTCCTCATTGTGTTTACCCAAATTGACTCATTTGTAAACACTTTGTAAATAATTTGTCTTTGTCCGTCCTCTTCCACTTCTGACCCGCCTCGTTTGCCACCTTTAGTTGCTCTATTACGTTGTCCTTAACGGTTACACCACCCCGACCCCATCATCCACCAATTACCCCTTGTTTGTTTTTTCTCTCTCTCCCCCCTCTTCGCTTTCCTCCCTTCCGTCAACCTTGTATATAAAGGATATTTTGAGCACTTTTCTCACCTGATGATGTTAGTTATTTAGCGAAACCGGTCGTGAAATAAAAAATTCTGGAATTTAACCGAGTGTTTTTCGTTAATATACTTTCTATTCGTATCTTCGAAGAAATTGGCATATATCGTCCTACAAAAATACAAAACACGATCTCCGACTCTCCGTAAGCGGAGTGAGGCTGATCATGTCGTAAAAACGATCCAAAGTGCGAAGAGATTATCGAACCTAACCGAATGTAAGGCCTTCTTAGCGTTATAAACCGATCATAAGGTCACTATTTCTTGATTGGTTCAAGAATCATATCTGGCCAGTTGTAGAGAAATACCGCAGGGAGAAGATATTGGACCGCCAAGCGTCGTTATTGCTAGTCACTCTGCATCACCTCATAAATTTCCGAAATACTATAGTGGAGTTCCTTAAAAAATAATACTGTATCATCCCACGGATGTTATCGCAACCTTTAAAGCGCAGTATCTTCGTCGAACAATGCGACAGTTCATCTCAAAACCGGGTTGGAGAGGAAAACAAGACGAAAACTCCGGTGGTCTTACAGCGCCATGGGTGCAACCAAAAACCACGATAAATCTTAGAATGAAGTGATGTCGGCAACATTGTACAGTTATTGAATAAATCCGTGAAAGAAATAACAACACTTCACTGGTATTCCGGAGTTTGTTCCTGACATCCACAAGAGGATCGCTGACCTTACCAAAGAGGCTGAATTTGAGGAAAAGGAGGAGGACGGTGTAATGGAATTATTGGAGTCCCATGGTGAAAACTTAATGAGAACTAAATTAGACAGAGAAGAACTAGCTTTATTGTGAGGGTATGAAGCTAATGAGAAAGCCAAAATTCCTTATTTAGCTCTGCAGCACTTGTATGACTCCAGTAAGCACATCAGGCATTAGGGATCTACACTAAGAATGATCCAAACCAAAAAAGAAAGTCAATGATACATGAAGCGATCACATGCTACAATGAGCTGCAAAAGGAAAAAAACAAGGCGTCTCACAACCACATATCACCATGCTTTTACTCTATATTCCATCTCAAAGCTCTCCAAAGCTTTTTACGAGCAATGTGACCATCATTCAAACGCCAACACCACAATATTCCTCAGAAGAATAGGCCGAAAATCTTGCCATTAACTCCACCCATTAATCTCATCTACCATTTAAGATAAATTACAGGACCCTGAAAGCACACCAACACAAAGGCACCCTCGCTTATGCACGCACGCACTATTTGTGTGCATGCGTGCACGCGCGCGCGTTTGTTTGCAGCTGTGTGTGCAACAATGTCTATAACACGTGTGGCCAAACTTACCCTCGGAGCAGCATAGGATAATCTCCAGAAGCTCGACAGCCGAATGAAACAAATTCTATGCTCATAAATTTACGAACAGTAAAACAACTTGAATCCGAAGGAATTCGGATATGATGCATTTCACTTACGCGTCCCCAACACGTCTCAAGTCACACTACGCCACTGTGTTCTGCGGTGAAAAACGTTGACACGCCTCCCAATGGAAATTTGAATGAGCCGCATTCTAAGATAAAGCGTAACATGCGGCTCAAGAACCGCGGCTTGACAATCTCTGGTCTATAATATAATTGCAAATGGGTCAACTTCACTTCGCAATCAGAATCGACAAATTCCAAATTGGATTTCAAAACTCGCTTTGAGAAAATAGAAAAAGAACAGTAGGGAAATCACCTCTGAAGACGAATGCTAGGTAGTGGAAGAGCGCCTCAGTTTTTTCAAAACTTTTTGTTCATTGGAGGTACATATATGATATTTCATTTATATAGAGAAATGAAATTCGTCTGCCAAAGAACAGATTCGCAATGATTCCAATGCTCACTCGCAATGCGTGTCAAATAATCAAAACGCGAATCTATTTCAATATGTAGATCAGTTCTCTTCAGTCGCTGAGATCAGCGATTTAGAAAGCACGCAAACTGGGTGTATATTCTCGACGCTTCCTAAAAACGCAAATTCTTCTAGCGAACGATTAACCATTTATGGTGTCGACTCACCGTCGGCGATAATAATGGACGGATGGCAGTGGGAAGTTCGGCCGAACGAGATGTTGTCACACCGAGGAGGCCTTTGGCTGGTTGCGGGGGCGTCGAGGCGGCGGAAGGTTCTCTCTGGCTATCGTTCGGGCGACTGAATAGTCCTCCCGGAGGCGGACTCGCACACGTGGGCTTCGTTCGCCCCCTCCTCTCACGCGTCCTCCTTCCCGCCCGCCTCCGAGAGCTCCCTAGTCGGCCCTTCCGTCGTCCCGTGGGGCGCCGTCCCCCAGCCCCCGACCCACTTCCCTCCGAGGAAAGCACTTTACAAATGCACGTGTAAAATGCGAACGATGGACACACTGGCGGAAGGCACCCTCACCTCCTCCCCCCAACCCCCCCCCCCCCCCCCCCCGCCCTCTCCCAGGATCGCGCGTCTACGATGTCGCCCCAGTGGAAGAAAGCGTCGATCGAAAGCTATAAAAGGTGTCCGGGAGAATGGGAAGGACGTCCCACGGCAGACAAGGTGTTTTCCATAAGCACGCGTCCCACTTTCGGGAAATTCGTGCGAAACTCTCTCATATAAGCGATTGCTCGATTCATAGTAGTGGCCTCGCGCATTAATTTTTCATCTCGGCAAGGGAGAGAGCGCGACGCGCGTCGGGGAGCGATTCCTGAGGCGGCGAAGGACCCTGGAGGGGTGGAGAGGGGAAGGGGGAGCAGAGGGCCCCGTGGGGGAAATGGGGGAGGCCTCTTTTGACGACCCCGTGGCGACTCGTGCTCCTTTTCTCGGCCTCTCGTCACCACACCATCATCCTTCGTCCCCTTTTCTCTTCTCCTGCCTCCCACCCCTTTCTCTCCCTCTCGTGGCCGAACAAAAGCGAGAGCGAGGAGTATCTCACCTGGGCATCTCCTTTCGCTCCGCTTCCCTCGACATCACATTCCCTTGTGACTGTCGTGATAATTCACCGAGAGCGTTGCCCTCGCACTCAACTCTTGCCAATCCTCCTTTTCTCTGATCCACTATCGCCCCGAAAACTCCAAAATTCACCTTCGTCCCCACTCCGCGTTGATTTATAGAACACCCTAATGCCATAATGCCTGTTTCCGAAGCATATCTTATGGCCGTTCTATGCTTAGTACCTCCTCTCTTCGCCCTTCTTACTTAAAATATTCTCGAGCTCCATTCTTGCCCCGAGGCCGTTCAAGATCTTCGTCCACCACCTTCAACGGCCCATTTTCTCTCACCCCGAAATCTTTCTCTTCGCCAGTTTCTCCTTTTCCTTTCTCCCACTCTCTCTCTCCCTTTGTCAGTTAAACGTAATTCTTCGAATGAAGTCTGATCTCCATACCATTCTCAGCCGATGAATTTTCTCTCTTTACTTGGGCTGCGGTAAAGTCGTCTTTTATTGAGATTAAAACCAAACGAACCATAGTCTTAAGAAAAAACATCTTCGACCGACGAAAAAAAGATGCACCGCAAAACAATAGGAATTAAAGCTGAAATTCGGTTAGAAATATATCAAAAACTATTCGCGTGCACCACGTGCCTTTAAAAAGATCTCGTTTCTCCTTTACACTTGACTAGCTGTAGGCTTCCTTCTTCCAATCTCCCTCCTTCCCCCTCTCCCCCTCCTCTCTCCTTGCCCCTCTCCCCCTCCTCCAATCCCCCTCCTCTCTCCTTCCCCCTCTCCCCCTCCTCCAATCCCCCTCCTCTCTCCTTCCCCCTCCTCCTATCATCCTACCTCCCTACACTCCAGCGGCTCACAGTGAACGGCTTCCTCCCACCGCACCGGTCGAAGGCGGGCGTCCGATTTAGGAGTCGTGGTAGATGGAGGTTAAGCAGTGAGTGAGTGGAAGAGGGATGCGCCGGCAGAGATAGAGGGCGATGAATAGAAGGGTCTTTCTTGCAGGAGGAGGAGGAGAGGAGGTTTGAAAGGTGAGAAAGAGCGGATGATGATGATGAAGAAAGGAGGCGAGTTGAAGGGCGTGGGCAGGTGGAAGTGGAGGAGATGGCCAAGAGTGCTACACAAAGTGGAGAAGAGGGAGAATGCGGGGGGAGGGGGTTGAGGTTACTAAGAGCGGGGGAAGGGGGGTGGCGACGAGAGGGCGCTCGGGAGAGCGTATGACTAAAATATAACCCATTGGAAAATTATAAGATGACATATTGAAAGAAAGTGGAATCGAAGGGCGCGAGAAGACGCACAATCGAAAGAGATATCGAATCGTCGCCTTTGTTATCGTGAAGTTCTATACTCGGAAGACTACATTTTCCACTTTGATCATAATTATCTCTTCCTGTGTTACAAGCGTTATGTTTTAATTTATTCCTCGAGGAAGATGACCGAAAATTGAGTAACGAGTGAATAAAGGACCCTTCGAGGTACAGGTGGCCATTGAGAGTACACCGAGGAATCGAAGGGCTCGGAGGGGAGGGAGGGAGGGGGCGGGGAGAAAGGGGAGTGGGAAATATTGGGCGAGGTGGGAGTGGAGAGCAATAGGGAGCGGGACGAGAAGCCCGGGAGAGGGAGGCGCTCTCTGAAAAAACAGTAAGGAAAGAGTTAGCGAAGGTGTCGCGGGAAGAGGCCGATGATTATTGCTGGCGGTGATGTGCACTATAAAAGTCCCAACCTGCCTTAAGCGGTCGTAGGTTTACGACTGTATCACCCCAATGGGAGATGGTGCGACCGAACCAGATGGAAATGCGGACGCGGTAGAAAAAGGCACGAAAACTCAATGACGGCACTGGCGAAACCAAATACCTTTACTCAAATCAAACGATTTGCTGTGGAAGATTTGTCCCGTGAGTAACTAGATATTTTAGCGCCCGGGGAAAACTACTAAATATGCACCCTCTCCCCCTCAATAAATTATATTCTCTAGTATATTTAGTTTCTATTTGCATTTTTTGCGCCCCTTCCTTAGTTGCGCCCGGGGCAGTTGCCCCACTTGCCCCGCCCTAGTTACGGCACTACCCGTGAGCCTAAGAAGGCAGATAATATAGGAGAAGGATAATTCTAATTTCGAATCCAAGGGCTTCATTATGTAGTGGAAGACTACAAAACGGAGGAAAAATAAAGCTCTGGTACTCCAGTTATGGAGTCTAACAACCCCATACCATAAAAAGCATTTCGATTAGTCATAAATAGCCTTTGTTGAAAAACAAATATAAAGACGAAAGATTTCTTCCAGTAAAAAATGATTTCTGATAGTATCAACACAAATAGCCCCTTAACGTAAACATTAAAATGGAGTAAACTGGGGTGAATAGAAATGTTACCATTATTTTCCAAAAGGTGATTTGCGAAATGGAAACGGGAGACTGCAAATTTAAACACCGTTTCTACTTTCTATAGCTCACTTCTCAAACATCATTCAAGATCAGTTGATAGCGTAGAACAGGGGTCCATTAGGCCTTTTGGGAAGATTGGAGTCGCCCACGGAGGCAGCGATGTGCTGGAAAAATTAAGAACTCAGTTCGAAGGACGTTTTCTAGATTTTAAATACCTCTATCGCAGGGGCGTAGCCAGGGGGGGTGGGATTATGGGGTTCAAACTCCCCCCCTCCCCCCATGAGAAAATCAAAAAATTATTTGTTACTAGTGTAATGCCCGTTGAAATATCAACGGAAGAATTATAGATAAATAATTATTATTTTCATGTAAAATAATTAATATCACACTTTCACATATGAAATATTTTGTCATATACTACATATCTAGTGAATATTCTGTTGTTGACGGGCTATGTTTAGTTAAACTTAAAATAGTTTTCTCTCTTTCCCTCCCTTTCCCCTCCCCCCTCTACTTCCCTCTCTCCCCCTCCCTCTCGCTCCCCCTCTACCTCCTCTCTCCCCCCTCTCTCTCGTATTAAAAGTATACAAAGCACGCTTACACCCATAAGGATTGATACAACAATAGGAAATTGAGGTCTAACAATATAATTGGTAGCCAAGGCAACATTCCGCTAAAATGGCAATATTTCCTCAAAATATGTGAATTAAACGTATAACACGAGCGATTTCGAATTGTATGTGGAAAAAGATGAACAGAATAAGAAACTGTAATTTTCTCTTCAAAATGGTTCAGATCCGAAGATCGTAGGTTAATTCCTTCTAATTTTAATTTCCAAAGCAATAAAAGCCTGTACATCAAAAGTTGATTTTTACATGTTACCTTACGGAAAATGGAAATGTCTTCCTTGGAGTCGAACCCAGGACTTTTTTCGAGATTTATTTTAGTCATTACCTTAAAATATGTTAATCAAGCATCCTTACCAAATTTCAATCTTCTACCTCTTCGGGAAGTTTGTTAAAACGCTCAATATCGGCCATCGTGAAAGCGTGACCAACCAACCAACAGACCAGGGCTATTATTATAGTAAATTATTATTTTTTGCCTGTTTTTATTACAACTATGACATCCAGTGAAAAAATTGAACTTATTAGTAAAAATAATTAACAAAATAGTAACAAAGAAAACCGTGTAAATATGAAACAAAAACGGCAAGCGATCATCTATACTTCAAAGAGAAACAAGTGCCGCACTTGAAGCGCGTACAACCTTGGGTGTGAAATTATTACGGAACGCTGATCCTTACTTTATTTTTGCTATTTATAGAATATTTTTGTCTACTGTAGATATTTTTAAAGGTAAAAATGGGAGCAGGGCCGGCGCCAGGGGTTAGGCGGCCGCCTCAGGCAGCGTTTACCTTGGGGCGGCATTTTCAGACGGGTATTGAGACAAAAATCAACCGCCATTGTGGATTTGCGAAAAAGAAAAGGGTGCCCATACATTGTCATTCACCGCTTTAACATCAACTAAGCGTACATGATTTTGCCCTAAGAGCATTTTAAAAAAATAATTTGAATTTTTACTTTCTCCATACGTAGTATGGGAAAGTATTGTGATCACGAAAAAAATCGACTTCGAGATTTCAACGAAAATACACGTTTTGAGGTCCCTAGAACACGTTTAGACTATTTTCGGAATGATGTGTTTGTATGTGATTGTGTGGGCTCTAACTCTAAAAGTACTTGCCATATCGTTACCAAATTTCAAATATAACACTTTGGTATGAGCATGAGGAGCTGAGTAGTTTTTAGAAAATACCGGTTATACGAAAGTTAGGTTTATTCGAAACCAGATTCGGTTCCGGCGAAATATCTCCGTAAAAACATCATTTAAAATATATATATATATATATATATATATATATATATATATATATATATAAACGTAGCAACAAGGTGTTGGAGGAAGCCCAGTGGACACTTACCTAGAATGAAGAGCCGCTGGGGGTGCTGAGGACACACGAAAAACACAAAAGAACAAAAACTACACAAAAATGGAGCTTTCGGGCTGATGCCCTTCTTCAGCGACGGAGAATCATATATGCGACGGAGAACGTAAATGTTTCTCCGTCGCTGAAGAAAGGCGTCAACCCGAAAGCTCCAATTTTGTGTCGTTTTTGTTTTTTTGTTTTTCGTGTGTCCTCAGCACCCCCAGCGGCTCTTCAATCTAGGTAAGTGTCCACTGGGCTTCCTCCAACACCTTGTTGCTACGTTTATATATATATATATATATATATATATATATATATATATATATATATATATATTTAAAATGATGTTTTTACGGAGATATTTCGCCAGAACCGAATCGGGTTTCGAATAAACCTAACTTTCGTATAACCGGTATTTTCTAAAAACTACTCAGCTCCTCATGCTCACAGCGAACCTTGGCGGGCGCCATGGCGCTCGCGGGCACCGCGTTGGGAAGCCCTGGAGTAAAGCCTGGAAGGAGGCATTCTACTCATCCAGATTTTATCACACTTTTGTAAAACTAAGAACTCAAAACGACGCCTGTTTAATAGCGTAAGCGAACATACTTTTAGGATGATCGAATATACGTTTGGGTCCATTAAATACGATTGATAGGTACCTCGAAGAAGCTTAAACCAGAACTGGTATTTGTGGGCAATAACCTCAGGTACTATTGTAATAAATGCTCGGGATAAAAGCTACTGATAGATTTTAATGCGCGTATCTTTTTGATCAGAATATTTGCATGAATGGGATTGCGACGAAGAAAAACAGATCGCTTAATGGCTTCCAATTTCCCATTGAAATGTGACACATCTAACTTCGACGAAAATACAAATTTCTACACTACATTATAATTCCCATCCATTGAAAAAAGGGATCTAATCCACAGCACCATAAAAACGTTTACCAATTAAATGAAGTCAAGCAACTACATCATTATACTTCAGGAGAATTTAGATGAAATGACCTCTTACCTTTGATGATTCCAACTGCGTACGAATCTGGCAAATTCTGCTCACAAACACTTTTCCAGTAGGCACTAAGGTCCGCTGATGAGGTCCCAGATTATGAATTTACCTTCAGGAATACAAAAATCGGTCACTTCCGAACAAGGTGTACTTATCGGCACTATAGAGAAAGAACACGGCCATCCGTCTATGAAGGCAAAGTTTGACTGACGGGCTAAGATGGCGGCAAAAAAAAAAAAACGCTCGCGGCGCATGTGCGAAGGTTGATTTTCAGTTGTTAGATAACTATCTCTAGCTCGCAATAGAACCAACCCAAGTAACCGGGCCCCGGCTATTGTGACGTACCCGATAAAATTTCAGGAACGCGAGGAGAGGCTCATATGAACTATTCTACAAGCTCTGGTCAAAAAGGCTCGATAAGTCGAGGCTCCTGGAGAAAGGCAGGTTCAACCTTTACGTAAACCAGGAGACCACATATCGCGGCAGAACTTTTGGCGCGCGTGACATAGGCTACCGACCCCTGGTCTATAGCGTTGTGTCCAATATAATTTTCATGCTTGCCACAATTGTGACAAATGCAATACTATTTTTGCCACATTATACAAAATGCAATGTTATATTTATAAATAGGACTTTATACGAGAGCGCTAGAATGATATAATATATTTTATATTATTTATTATTAAAAAAAATGACATTTTACATTATTTTATTACAACCACTACATTATTACAACGTAGTACAGTGTGTTTCGCTCTATGTGATCATACTGAGTTACATTTAAATGATTATAGCAAGCGGCTGATAGCATTAAACGGCAAATTTTCTTAAATTGGATCTGGTTTTGGAATTCCGCGTTTGATTACAATAACAGGCTGATAAGAATAACCATTGATAATAACAAGCGGCAACTACTTTAGTAGAGTAAGCAGAGAATCAATTCATCTCACGTCTATAGTCGATACGCCACATGTGGCGACCGTATTGGACACCACTGACATAGATCCACTTTATAGTACATAACTTTTGACTGTAGAAATTTATTCTTGCTAATACGCGTCATTCGTTTTCGAAAGTTGGTAATGAGAAGGGGAGGGGGACGAAGGTTGGTAGTGAGAGCAGGATGAGGGGGAAGGTTAGAGGTTCGCCTGAGGAGGCTAATACCTTCGAACTGTCCTTTCCTCGGTTAAAGAGTCAAAAGCGGGCATACACTTGTAGACTATTCCTGAGTCATTCACAGCGATAAGAATTAAGTCGATGCTCGCTGCCTACCGATTCAGAAGCTACCGCAACTTTTTAAGACGGCTAGAACTACCTTCAAAGGTCTTTCGGAGCTCTCGGAACTACTTCGATGTACAGAGGGGCATGCATATATTAAAGAAAATCTGATGTGGCCAAAAAATGACTTTCTCCATATTTGGGGTAGAGATATTTAAATTATTATGAATAATATTACGAGGCAAAATCATTATCTCATATCGTAAAAGAATACAGTCGCACATATTGCCATAAATTACGTATATTTTGAATATGTTTACAGAATTCACCGCTACATGGTGCTGGAGCTGTATGCTGGTATTAAGATAAAGCAAAATAACACCGAAAATATCTACGAAAATTTGTTTCAAACAAAACTTGGAAGAAACATTATTCTCTACAACTTTGGTCCTTACGAAGATTACCAATAACGATGTTTTTAAGGAGATATTTAACGGAAACCGAAAAACCGGTTATTTATAAATAACTCCTAAACAATAACTCCAATAGAAAATTGTTTCAAATAAAAACTGTAGGAAATTACATTCTCTATAACTTTTGTATAGAATTGTTTATAAAATAATGATGTTTTAACGGAGAAATATCGCAAAAACCGAATCGGGTTTCAAATAAACCTCGACTTCTGATTAACCATTATTGTTCAAAAACTAATCAGTTCTTTGTGCTCATGCCAAAGTTTTATATGTGAAGTTCGGTAACGATATGGCAAGTACCTTTTGAGTTGGAGCGCCCACAATCACACACACACACACACACACACACACACAGACATCATTCCGAAAATAGTCTAAACGTTTTCTAGGGACCTCAAAACGTGTATTTCCGTTGAAATATCGAGGCGGATTTTTTTCGTGATCACAATACTTTCCCACTACTACGTATGGAGAAAGTAAAAGGCAAAATATTTCCGAAATGGATGGTTTTACGAAAATTTGTTTCAAACAAAACTTGGAAGAAATATTATTCTCTACAACTTTGGTCCTTACGAAGATTACCAATAACGATTTTTTTTAAGGAGAAAACCGAAAAACCGGTTATTTACAAATAACTCCTAAACAATAACTACAACAGAAAATTGTTTCAAATGAAAGTTGTAGGAAATTACATTCTCTATAACTTTTGTATAGAATTGTAAATACAATAATGATATTTTAACGAAGAAATATCGCAAAACCGAATCGGGTTTCGAATACACCTCGACTTCCGGTTCCCCGTTATTGTCGAAAAACTAATCAGTTCTTTATGCTAATGTTAAAGTGTTATAAATGAAGTTTGGTAACGATATGGCAGGTACTTTTTGAGTTAGAGCGCCCACACTAACATACATACACATCATTCCGGAAATAGTGCAAACGTGTTCTAAGGACCTCAAAACATGTATTTCCATTGAAAACTCGAGGTCGATTTTTTTCATGAATACAATACTTTCCCATTACTACGTATGGAGAAAGTAATAACGATAATTTCATTAAATATCATATTACTTTTGCAAAATCCAGCTTCATTTCTTGTTACTTTCTCCATACGTAGTAATGGAAAAGTATTGTGTTCACGAAAAAAAATCGACTTCGAGATTTCAACAGAAATAGACGTTTTGAAGTCCCTAGAACACGTTTGGCCTATTTTCGGAATGATGTCTGTGTATGTGATTGTGGGCGCTCTAACCCAAAAAGGACGTGCCATATCGTTACCAAACTTTACATATAACATTTTAACGTGAGCATGAAGAACTGATTAGTTTTTGGACAAGAACGGGTAACCGGAAGTCGAGGTTTATTCGGAACCCGATTCGGTTTTTGCGATATTTCTTCGGTAAAACATCATTATTGTATATACAACTCTATACAAATGTTATGCAAAATGTATTTTCTTACAACTTTCATTTGAAACAATTTTCTATAGCAGTTATTTTTGAGGAATTATTTATAAATAGCCGGTTTTTCGGTTTCCGTCAAATATCTCCTTAAAAACATCGTTATTAATAATCTACCTGAGGAGCAAAGTTGTAGAGAATAGTATTTCTTCCAAGTTTTGTTTGAAACAAATTTTCGTAGAACAATCCATTTCGGAGATATTTTGCTCTTTCTTAATTTACAGTATACAGCACCACCACCATGTAGCGGTGAATTCTGTAAACATATGGAAAATATACCTAATTTACGGAAATAAGGAAGACTATTCTTTTACGATACGAAATAATAATTTTCCTCATTATGCTATTCATAATAATTTAAATATCTATACCCCAAATATGGAGGAAGTAATGTGTGTGCCACATCAGATTTTGTAATTATGCCTCGCTAATATATTTACTTTTATGTCATGTAAGCAAGAAATCCGTGAAAAGGCAAGGTACAGTTGTCCATGATTGAACACTAACTGGTAAATGTACACTGGTAGGCAGCCTTATAACCCAAAGGTCGCGGGTTCGAATCCCGCTTCGGGCATGGGTTTTGTGTTTGTCCTTGTTATTTTTGTAATACCCATTGTAAAAGGCCGTGTAGTGCTGTTTATGAGTTGGTGAAATAAATAAATACGTGAGCTTATTTACATTAATAAACATTATAATGTAGAATTCAATGATTTTACTTACAAAAAATCTGATGTGGCCAACACATGACTTTCTCCATATTTAAATTATTATGAGTAGCATTATAAGGCAAAATTATTATTTCGTATCGTAATGTAGACACGTCGTTGCCGTATATTACGTATATTTTGAATGTTTACAGAATTCAGCGCTACATGGTGTTGGCGCTGTATACTGGTATTAAGAAAAAGCGAAATATATCCGAAATGGATGGTTCTACGAAAATTAGTTTCAAACAAAACTTGGAAGAAATATTATTCTCTACAACTTTGGTCCTTACGAAGATTACCAATAACGATGTTGTTAAGGAGATATTTAACGGAAACCGAAAAACCGGTTATTTATAAATAACTCCTAAACAATACCTCCTATAGAAAATTGTTTCAAATGAAAGTTGTAGGAAATTACATTCTCTATAACGTTTATATAGAATTGTATATACAAAAATGATATTTTAACCAAGAAATATCGCAAAAACCGAATCGGGTTTCGAATAAACCTCGACTTCCGTTTAACCGTTATTGTCCAAAAACTAATCAGTTCTTTGTTCTCATGTAAGAGTGTTAGATATGAAGTTTGGTAACGATATGGTACGTACTTTTTGAGTTAGAGCGCCCACACTAACATACACACACACACACACACACACAGACATTCCGAAAATAGTCTAAACGTGTTCTAGGGACCTCAAAACATGTATATCCGTTGAAATCTGGAAGTCGATTTTTTTCATGAATACAATACTTTCCCATTACTACGTATGAGAAAGTAAAAATTTAAGATTCCAGTATTCAATAGACGAAAGAAGGTTCAATTACTCTCATCAATAAACGCTTCCTGAATAATAATCAGTATCTATTTACGTTACTCTCCATAAACATCGAACCTTTCGTTGCTTAAACAAAAGTGCGTATCGAATAACGATAAACTTTCGTCTATTTGTAAGCTTCTTCGAAGCTAACTGAATCGGAGTTGACAATGCCGGCCGCCATGGTTACGTCCGGAAAGAGCACGAAAAATCCACAAAACTTCGACCGTGTAACATGTAAACTTCGCACGAATAAGATAGTTTTATTCGTCGAATAAAGCGAAAACGAAAAAAAATCGGTCCATATTTACGTATTTTTATGCCTGAAGGAAGAATACCTTGCAAGTCCAGAAATGGATTCATACGTGTTATCTTATGGAAAAATGTTAATCCCCTATATTGGCAGCACTGATTAATCCTGGTTGACCAAACCTTGACCATTCACTAAGTTAGGATGTAAGGAAGAATCGTACCAAATTTGGTTAATCTAGCTTTTACCGTTTAGTAGTTCCATGAACAAACACACAAATACACAAACACAAACTTCTAAATATATTATAGTAGATACATTATATTAGATAATATATTCTGAAGCGTGTGTTTGTGTGTTTGTTGGTTTGTTCATGGAACTCCACCCCCCTCCCTCCCCCCACGCACAAACACACACAGACCCACACAAACACACAGACACACACACCATTCCGAAAATAGTCTAAACGTCCTCTAGGGACCTCAAAACATGTATATCCGTTGAAATCTCGTAGTCGATTTTTTTCGTGATCACAATACTTTCCCTATACTACGTATGGAGAAAGTAAAGAATCGAATTCGAGATTTCAACGGAAATACACGTTTGGAGGTCCCTAGAAAACGTGTTGACTATTTTCTCGATGTTTTCTGTGTGTATGTGATAGGAATTTTTCGAAAAACCGATAGTGTATTATATACTTTGATCCCTAGAAAACGTTTAGACTATTTTCGGAATGTCTGTGTATGTAATTGTGGGCGGTCTCACTCGAAAAGTACTTGCCATATCATTACCAAATTTCATAAATAACACTTTGGTATGAGCACAAAGAGCTGATTAGTATTTGGACAATAACAGTTAACCGGAAGTCGAGGTGTATTCGAAGCCCGATTCGGTTTTTGCGATATTTCTCCGTTAAAACATCATTATTGTATATACAATTCTATACAAAGGTTATAGAGAATGTACTTTCCTACAATTTTAATTAGAAATAATTTTCCATAGCCGTTATTGTTTAGGAATTATTTATAAATAATCTTTTTTTTCCGTTTCCGTCAAAGATCTCATTAAAAACGTCCTTATTGGTTATTTTCGTGAGGAGCAAAATTGTAGAGAATAATATTTTTTCCAAGTTTTGTTTGAAACAAATTTTCGTAGAATCTTCCATTTAGTTGATAATTAATTTATTCGTAAATTTCCAGTATACAGCGCCACCATCTAGCGGTGAATTCTGTAAATATATTCAAAATATAATTTACGGTAATGACGACTGTGTTCTTTTACGATATAAAATGATAATTTTGCCTTATATTGCTATTCATAATAATTTTATATTATAGATATTTAATCGAAGCAATTGAATCTTCCTTTCATCATTTGAATGCTGGAATCTTATCTCTTTGTAAGTAGAGCCATTATATTATACATCTTTAATGCTTATTAACGCAAATAGGTTAACGCATAAATTTAAAATAAATGAGGTTAGGGACACAGGTTATTTTTTTAAACACATTACATTGTTATCTTCTTTTCATTAATAATCTAAATAAACGGTTGCATTGATTGTTATATAAAAAGTAAGGGCATATTATTCAGTAATAAGAAACAAAGAAAATTATAAACATAAATGTTCGTGATCAATTACTGTGTAGCATTAATATCCTCTCTGACATGACTTAAAATGCAGATCTCTGACCGACTTATGGGTTATTCTCCCCAATGGATGTGGAAAAGAGACGGAAGACTTAACACACAAGCTCTTAAACAGAGCTAGATAGGTATGCTCTATTTTTGCCACCAATCTCATGGGTTTAAACCGCACAGCGGTCAGGGGCAGAGCCCCTTTACTTGAAGAAACCTCTAGCGGAAGGAATTGAATTGAACTATATGTTCGTAAGACTTGAGTGATAGTCCGATAATATTATTTACTAAAAAGAATACGTCAAACTGTAGTATACATAGGAAGGTAAATATTTACGGATAATTATTCAGTTAACTTCGTATGGGAAGCGTTTCTAACGATTTATTCAAATCAGGTGAATTTTCATTTCATCGTTTGAATGCTGGAATCTTATATTTTATTACGTAGCACCATTATATTATACATCTATAATGCTTATTCACGCTAATAGGCTCACGCATAAATTTCAAATTAGATGATAATAGGGACATACGTTATTTTTTGACATATTACATGGTTATCTTCTCTTCATTGAGATAATGGAAGTGGAAAAATATACCTCTGTGGAGTTGTGTTATCCATTTTTTATATTCCTCTATAAACTGATCTTACCATTTCAATTTCCCTTTTATTTTCCACTTGAATTCCAGTATTACATGCATTAAACGTTTAAATTGAACTATTTCGAACTGTAGGCGGAAAATGATGAACAGAATAAGAAACTTTATAATGTTTTATTCAAAATGTTTCATAGCCGAAGATTATAGACCAATACTTTATTATTTTTATCTCAAAAAGAATGAAAGCCTGCAAGTCGAGAATTCCATTTTTAATTGTTATTTTATGGGAAATGGAAAAGTTTGCAATCAATTACTGCATAGCATTAATTTCTTCTCTAATATGAAATTTAAAATGCAGATTTCTGACTGACTTCGCATACTAAATTGTCAATACGTACACACAGCCACACACTCAGCGAGATTCGAACCCGCGAACCTTACCAATACCTGGAAAATGCATTAGTATAGTTAAATGTGAATTATTGAGATCAAATCTTTTAACACACTCCTTAATTTCTGATAAATTAATTGAAAAAAAACCCGCAAACATTGCGCGGGTTCAACTAGTATAGGATAGATTAGTAATATTAAAAGACAGCGATGCTATCTCCCTCCAGAGCGAAACCTCAATATATTGCAAGATATGACCATCTCAACTGACATAATGAAATCAGACTTGGAAGGACGAGGACAAAACGTCTTCACCGTGACACAAATAAGATGCAGCCCTCGCGCGCACGAATACGCGGAAGTCATTATCACAATTCAATACCTGCGCTGCCAAAGAATAGAAATGATCTTTTATATTAATTTTGTTGTTCGGGTGTGTGTCCAGGCCATATTTTCCGGCCGGGTGAAAGGAGTTTATGCCGCCCCTTACGGACTTATAAAAGCACCCTAGCCCATATTTTTTTCGATTAAAAGTTGTATTTATTTTAAGAAATAAATTGTGCAAAACACAAAATTAAGAGAGACTCTTGACTCCGCCCGTGAATTGCCGCCCTTAATCTGTGTGTGTGTCCCTAAATAATAACCATAGAAGAAAACAAACAATAACACGTAAAAGTCGACTTTTCGACGTGCTGCCTTTCATTCTTTTTTAGATGAAAATTATAAAGAATTAACCTACGATCTTCGGATATGAACCATTTTGAAGAAAAAATTATAGTTTCTTATTCTATTAATCTTTCTCAGTCTACAGTTGGAAATATCTCATGTTAAACAATTAATTTACGTATTTTGGGGAAATCTTGCCATTTAAAAGGGATGTAAAACCGACTCGGAGATTAAAATATGCGGACCTCGGAATAACGCGACTCTACCGGAAACCATTGGAGTGCAAAGCAAGGGGAGGGAGTTTAGCAATCTCCTTGGAGGAGAATCGTGTATCTCCCTCACTCACCCCTCCCCCTCTCTCTTTCGTGACATTCCTGACTGAGGTCGCAAATCGAATTATGAAGGAAGCCCTTATAGATCGCTCTTCCAAAGGTTGTCCCCTACTCATTCCCACTTTGCCCTCCCTCTCTCCCTTTGCCCTCTCTCTCCTCCCCCAATGGAAACAACACATTAGGTCAGATCCCAGATACGAAGGAAATGAAAATGACAAGAATAAATACGACAAATAACGAATGGTGTTGTGAGAGTAAACAGATAAAAGTTGGAGAAGATGAATTAAATGAGATAAGGAATTGTATTAGAATACAGGCGGATCCCGACTTGCGATGTTTCGACTTAAAATAAACCCGGACTTACGACATTAATACATTGATATCTCCAAATCTACATACGATATCGTACCTCGGACGAGAGAGGGGGGGGGAGAGGGGGGAGAGAGAGAGAGAAAGAAAGGGAAGCAGAGGTGAACAGCACACGAGAACACCTTTTAGGATAGACTTCTTACAGCTGTGGATAAACTTGATTCTTCTCACAAAGGTACAGATACAAAGAATTTCCAGTATCGCAGTATCTAATTAATATTTATCAACGTTTTTTAAAGAGACAAATTTAATTCATAACAATTTTTACGGAAATGTATTCTATTAAGATTCGATGAATGTTTGCACATTAAAATTCGACGTATAAAAAGTTTAATAATTAAGTAAGACAGTGATATTCCTTAAACAAGTTAGGAAAGTTTACAATGTAGCACGAATAGGGGCGTTTCGTGTGATGGAATATTTGAAACCAAACGATATGCAATGAACGAACTCACACCATAAAAGTGCAAAACACCATTACCCTGTTATGTCTCTCTCTCTGTATACTAACACTTTCTTCTCCGGCCTAAGTTAGTGCATTCATAAACGCAATTACGTAATTTTAATATAATGGCTAAATACTGAAACGCGATAGTATATCAGAAATTACGCTAGGGAAGTACTAAATTTATATTTACCGATTTATTATTTAACCAGTTGTAATCAATCTAGCAATCGAAAATTATTTAAAACATACCTCAATTGATTTGAGTAGTTGTAATACTTACAGTTACGTCATTTCCTCATATATAAATCCTAAATGCTAAGTTTTATGAAAATCTGTTAGGTAGAAGCTGAGAAAATGAGCGAAAACAAACATTTTCACTGATTTTAAGCGAAATATTCACCGAATTCTTTTGTTTACTTTCCTTTATAAAAACTTTACGATCCTGGGAACTAAAATATTCTATCTTAAATATACCTACTCATCGCTAAAAGAAATGATCAATAAAATTGCTTTCGTAATTTCAATAGAAAACTTCGGCAAAATGATACTTTGTATAGAATAGCGGCGTACTAAGCATGTCTTTGCAGATTTATAGCCTCCTCCTGTATTTCACTCCAAATTTTAATTCCCGTGTGAGAATTTAAATAGGAGAAATGATGTTTACAGAAAAACTCCCGATTTACGAATACCGTGCCTTCCTTAAAGGTAGTCCGTAAACCGAAATTTCGTAAATCGGGAGGGATTAATGCAATGCTAAAATCATGGGATGAGTTCGAAAATCAATTTTTCCTCGTACACGTGCAAGAAAAAGGAGTACACAAAGCAAAATATAATAGATTTGAACAAATGCACCTTAGTCATTACTTATTAATTCGTTGAATTGGGCGTCATTTTCCACATTAAGCGGAAGTTTGGGGTAGAGGTCTTGCGGGTGTGAGTGCAGATTAGCAGGCGTGATGGTGCGGAAGGAGAAGGTGCACACATTTAAGCATTTACGTCAGAAGAGTTGTGCTGCAAAGGAATGAAACACGCATTCCAAGGATGTCTTATGCGAACGCCGTTTCATTTTTAGAGATTTGAGTTCTTTGTTTTGATTAACACAGGTTCGCGTGAGCACCTCCGCAAAATAACGCTTAAACTAGTGCAAATGCGGCTCGAAGAAACTGAAAATGAGCCACAGAAAAGAATACACGAGAGCCCCTGTTTCAATTCGCCCGAGGCCTTTCCTAGCGAATTCGATCAATTAAAATTTAATGTTTCTCTTTTCTGTATATCCGGATCCTTTCTTCTTCTCCTAGCTTCAGCAATATTTCCATTTGGCGAGATCTCCAGTGAGTTTGTGCTGCTATGTTAAATCTTATTTTCCTTTCATCTCGAGTTTCATTACTTTCCATTATTATGAAGTGTGTTAATTAAAGGATAACGGTCAATAATACATTATTTATGGCTATTGTTGTTCAGAATTGGTGATAGAATATCTGTGACAATACATGCTTAGCGTTTAAAATAGGTTGCAAAACTGATGGAAGTATGCCTTTGGAATTGTAGATTTCTCGAGAAATTGTTAATTATTATGGGTGTTTCCTTTCGACTCTAGGGGATATTTTTTTCCATAAGATAATACGTATAAATCGACTTTTTTGGCATGAGGGCATTATTTCGTAAACATTTTAAAATATCTCAAACATGATTTTGAAGCGAAACTTGTGTAGTCATTAGTAGAAAATTATAAATTAATTTCCATATCTTAGAAATTGAAATATCATCCGAAAATCCCCTAAAACCATGCTTTAATACGATTTTCACAGCTTTTATACATTTCTTAAGAATTAGGATCGAGCCAACAATAGAATTTAACGATAACAGTTGTCATGGCGATAAATTGAATAAATCCGTAAAAAATCACGAAAAAATAGTCGTAAAACCTAATTTTCGGCCTTTTTCGAATGAGATATGAATTTCCACGATATGAAAATTCATTTCCGCAGTTATATCGGCATAAATGTGAAAATACCGCCTCGATATCTCAGTTTTAAGATATTTTAAAATGATAAAGTGATGAAAATGAACAAATTTTCTTACATCAGCAAATTTAAACGTAAAATTTGCTAAAGTTTTACCTTTAGGTGAGAAAAGGTGAACAAAATTAAACTGCCCGTATATTTTCCTTTAAAATGGTCCTAATTTGAAGGTCGTAGGTCAATTCTTTCTAATTTTAATTCCCAAAAGAGTAAAACTCTGCACGTCAAAAATTAAATTTTAGCATGTAAATTTATGGGTCGAGATAAGAGATTCATATGGAATGTAAAACATCTCCTGGCGTCGAACCTGGGACTTTTTTGCAATTTTTTTTATAGCATTCGCTTTTTGAATGTATTCATAGCAATCCTACCGAATTTGGCTGGACTGGCTGAAGAAATGGCTGAGATATGTTGAGATATTTATAACTAACTGATGAGGCTGCATGGAGGCACACCAACAAAGATATTAAGCATTTTATTATAGGAGATGATCCAGTAAATGCTATTTATTTTTTGTAAAAATCAATATTGTTCAGTTTTTCTTGCAGTATTTCTGTATTTTATAGCTTGCAAATTATAAAATTTTTATTCAAAATATGCATTATTCATTCATTTTGCACTTATGTGCGTTAAACTAGCAAAAATACAAAACAAAATGTGGTCCCGAGTTTTTCCGTCTGTGTCCCAGATTTTCTTCTTCGTGTCCTGGTTTTGATCTCTGAAAATCTGGTCACCCCATATTAGCCTGAATATTAGTTTGGAATCCAAACATGGTAATTTTGTTACATTTATCAAAAGGATAAATATGAATTACCACACTTGGTCAACATATTTGAGAGTCCTTTTCTTTTACAATGAAATATTAATTGTAATTGGGTTTTTAATTCCTGTATAAAATATTGCTTCTATTTTGTTTATATAGGTTTGATTTTTTAAATTTATTTTAAAATACTGTTTTGTTGCATTAACTCCACCAAAGTAAACTTTCAGGCAAATCACTTTTATACTTTTAAACAAATTTAAATTCATCAAAGTATAACAATCCTTATTTTTACAGCAGCCACAAAATCATTTATTCACCAGATACAATCATGCAAATCTTTATTTAACTGAATATCATAATAGTTCATCAGTGGACAATTATTATTATTATTATGTGATTTATTCTATCCAAACTAGGAAAACTTTACAAAAACATCATTTGTATACAATTTTATATAATAATAGCCATCGTCTGTTGGTTGGTCACCCTATGAAAACGCTAATAACTTGAGAAATAATAATGATAGAAACTCGAAATTTGGTAGGGATGCTTGATTAACACTTATTCAGGGAATAACAAATTTAAATCGCGAAAAAATTCCTTGATTCGTCTCCAAGAGAGGCATTTCCATTTCTCATTACTTAACATGTAAAATGCGATTTTTCGACGTGCAGGCTTTTATTCATTTGGAAATTAAAATTAGAAGAAATTAACAGACGACCTTCGGATTTGAACCATTTTGAAGAAAAAGTTATAAAGTTTCTTATTCCGTTCGTCTTTTTTCGCCCACAGTTCGAAATATTCCATGTTAAACGTTTAATTTGCATATTTTGTGGAAATCTTGCCATTTTAACGTGATGTTGCTATGTCGACCATTATCATTGTTACACCTCAAATTACTATTATTGTATATACATCCTTCTGGGAATAAGCATGCCTTGAGTGCTTCAATATGAGAGAGAGAGAGGAAGGAAGGGGAGAGATTGGCTGGTGTGTTTTGTGGAAAATAAGTATATTAACATAAATATTAAAAAATTTAAGTATCAAGAGTGTCAATTTAGAAAAATTGGAATTAAAAGCATTCTTAAATTAAATTCTTTGTAAACCATACGTGCTTACGAATTTATATTGTTACTCTTCGAATTAATTTTGTAACAATGGCCGAAGTTTGGAAATGAATATAAATTAAAATTCATTTAAAATTAAAAGGACATTTAAAACTGTTAACAGGCAATTTTCGAAGAAACAACAGTGGATCTTTTAATGAATTGATTTGTTTTCATAAAAGGAATTTTGGTGTTTATTTAATACAGAGTAAGTTCTAGGACTTATAATCCATTTAAATCTAATAACAATGGCTATTATAGTTTAAAGAAAGAATTTTATTTAATCACTTTACAGAATGAATTAATTTTAGGCTAGCATTGCCTATTATGAAAGGAGTTACTTTGGAATTTACAGTATGTAAAGTGGAAGTTGTACTGAATTGACTCAAGTATATTTCAAAGCAAAAATCAATTTAAAACTATTGAAAGTTGTTGTTTCGGAAACTGAGAAGTCCAGAGTGGTGAGCGGATGCTAAACGATATTAAGATACATTTTATTCCAAAATCTATTTAAAGCATTATCAGAGGCAATTGAAGATTGAACAAATTTTTTTGTTACCGGTATTATGCTTATTTCATGAAATTGAAATGCTAATGCATTAATCCATTAAAATCTGTTAAGAGTAGCTATTTTAGTTGAAAGAAATATATGTACATGGTAGGTACTTCTATTCACTTTTCAGAATGAATGAATTCTAGGTTAACATTGCATATTATAAAAGGATTTTCTTTGGAATAAGAAGTTTGTTATGTGGTTATTTTAACTGAATTGAATCAAGTTCTCTTCTAAGTTTGAAATCCATTTAAAACTGGTGAAAGTGGTTGTTTCGGAAAATGAGAAGGTAAGAGTGCTGAGCAGACGATAAACGATATTGAGGTACTACATTATATTCCAAAATCTATTTAAAGTATTATCAGAGAGGCAATTGAAGATTGAACCAATTTTTTGGAACAGGAATTCTGCTTATTTAATGAAATTGAAATCCTAATGCTATAATCAATTTAAAACTAATAACAATGGCTATTTTAGTAGAAAGAAAGGTAGTATTTTATTCACAAAGAATTTCTGTGAGATTTTAGTTAATTTTTTAAAACAGACTTATAATATAGAAATATTCGATGGTTAAAACAGTGCACAATTTTATTCTTGCGATTTTTACATGTTGCATTGACGAAAATTTAGATTCATTAAATCTGTTGAAATTCAATGGGCACTTATGCTAGTCTTTCATAATTGTTCATATATCCTATTCTAGATAAACACAGAAAATGCAAATGAATTTATAGATTCTCAAACAATCTAATATTATTGCTGATGTTATCCATGTACATTTGCTTGCACAGTAATGGATGGGAAAAATCTTTACACCCTTTAAAGCACGAGGGTGTGCACTCTTTCCTATTAAAAGCCAATTTAAGTTTGTGTGTGCCTGCTGCATTTGTACATGCAAGAACCCTCAACCTCTCCTTAGATTCCTTCACTCCACATACCATGTCCTGATCACCAGCTGCAAGTGTGCTACGAGGAAGACACTTCCAAAATAGAGCATTTTCGTTCGCATTATATATATATATATATATATAAATACTACGGAAGAGGAAAGGTAAGTAAGGATATTTAGGGCAACTAGGTGTTGAAGGAAACCCAGTGAACACTTACCAGAAGTAGAGCCGCTGGGGTGTTGGAGAGACACATTTGTAGAGGTTAGAGCTTTCGGGATGATCCCTTCATCAGCACAAGAGAGACACAACTCTCTTGTGCTCACAAAATAAACAGTATCACAACCATGACATAAAGTAGAGACTGTGGGAAGAGGTTGGACAGAAAGTCAAAGGTTCAGGACGCAGTGTGCAGTAGACTGGGCAGTCAGTTTAGGAGTGGAACCCAATTAACTAGAGTTGAGAACCGAAACCAAACCCGTCCCGAAGCGGTTCTCGCCGGACCTTTACCCCCTCCAGCCGCCCTTTCGTACCGAAACCTATTGCCTCTCAGAACCTGAACAGAAACCATTTCACTCTTGATTCTGGAGTTTCACTCCTTGGATTGAAACTAAACTCCAAACTAAGCAAACGGTTCTGTCGGAACCAGAAACGAATGCCACAACTGTAGTTTCGGTTCGGTAGCAGAACCAAACCGTTTCTGCCGTATTGGTTCCGTTGCCAACCCTGGTTTTAATGGGTAGTCATCTCCGGGTGCTACCTCGCCCTTCGCCTCGCCCGGAACCAAAGAAACCCTCCCTGTTGTCCGGAGATTGGGTTTGTAAATGTTGAGACCGGCCAATCAATTTCTTCGTTCTGATATTTAAGTATCAATGCTTGGAAGTCCATCTCCGAATTATGTATTTAACATTACGATGTTTCCAGTTTATTTAACGTATCCTTAGCAACCTTAAAAATTAATAATATTATGGGGGGAGATAACACGATAGTACCAAAATGCAGCTACAGTGACTAGTAACTAGTTAATTAAAATAAAAAGAAACTTAAATAATCATCACTAACAAAAACAAACGATTTATTGTAGCATTAAACATAATATAATCAAATTTTAATTAAGTAATTAGTAAAATGACACAAAAATATACAAAATAAATTAAAATTGACAAAAAACAAAATATTGAAATATCAATTCAAACAAAAATAAAGTTTATTTTACATCTTTCCAAGTATATTTTTTATTGCTTTTAGCAGCCTCTAGCACCTTTGGTTTTGTTTTCATCAAGTCATAAAATTCTGAGCATGACATGTCAAAATTTAGTTTAACTTGTAATTCAGATTTGACCACATCGATTTCTTTTATCCGTCCAAATGTTCCCCATAATCGAAAATACTGCAATAAATTTTTCGAGCTATTTTTATTCCACTATCCATTGCTAAATAAGAATGATGATGTTGAATTCCGTGGTAAACATTTGTTATTTCCGCCAATACAGCACTTTTTTGGTCAGACGTTTCGGAGATAAAAAATGACTTTAATAGTGTTTTTTTGTGCGATGCCTGCCTTCTGCTTACGAATTGTAGAATCTGAATGTTTTTTGACTGATTTCAAGGCATCCCACTTGATTGTGAAAGTGGTTGAACAAATAGAGCATCTTGCATGGTCAGGTTGAGTGTTCACTTGTCTGAGCCACTCATAATGTTTTTCCCATTCCTTATTATAGCAGCATAATCTTCTTTTGCTGAATTTGCTGTCGTATTCGCTCATTTTTTTAGAAAAGGGTAGAATTAAATTTATAAATAATTTACCTGTGAACAATTAAAATTAATATAATATTTATATTTACTTTAATAGAGTTGGTTATATTTTTATAAATCGATGACTTACAAGTATCAATAAACTTCACATGACAGATGACAGTGACACTATACCTAAGTATATAAGTAGTTGTTAGTAAGGATAAGAAAGTGAGTGCACCTCCTCTCATGAATCTTCGGACTGCGGAGGATTACTGGCAGAACAGCAGGCTGTGTAAGGGATCTGTTCATTCATTAGCCGGCCATACGCAGGCGGACTTTTTGAAGGACCTGGTCCGGCGGATCAGGTCCTTCAGTCTGTGGCGGATTCGGTCCATCGGACTGTCCTTCGTTGCGCCCACTAACGTAAAAATAGAAATTCTTCGAGTATAGTGGAGCTAATCAGTCAGCGGACTAGGTCCGTTTGAGTGTGGGGAAGAAATCCACCGATTTTGAAGGATTTGGTCCCTCAGGACCGGGTCTGCTGGTCTTTCAGGCAGTCCTGAAGAACCTGCGGATTTTTAGTGGCGAACCTCAGTAGCTTAGCTGACTTCTTCCAGCTATTGTCGAAGCATAATATTAATATTTTATTTAATAAAATGTCTTGAAAAACAACTGCCATAGCCGCGGCAGGGTTTTTCGCTGTATATTATCATGTCATATCGAAAAGGAGGAACCGGACGAAGTGGATAAAAAATTGGATTGCCAGAAGAGAAATTTTTGGGCATATACCTTTACTTAAAGAATTAAGAGTTAATGAGCCGAGTGATTTGAAAAATTATTTAAGAATGTCGGGATCAGATTTCGATCACCTTTTTGTTCTTGTACTCCTCCAAACTGAGTTTCCACAAGCATTGCTTTCCTCTGTAAAGTTCTATAAACTCACTTGTTATAGACTTGTTCCACTCCATGATTATATTTTTCGCACTCAAGTGAATAACATACACAACTATACAACAAATATAACAAAACAACAATAAACGACTAAATTATTAGATGCAAGCGATGAAAGACGCGTAGGGAAAGGATGTGTAAACGCGCGAAGAGAACAGATGATAAGATGACAGAGGTTGATTCACAGGTCCGCTGTTGGCATGTGGAGGGGTCCTGTTACGTTATATGGTGGAGGACGGAGGACCAGATCCATAGGACCCACTCTGCCTGATTTCACATGGAGGACTTGAGCACAGAGGACCTGAGTCGGCGTCCTCCACTAACGAGCGGACTTTTTGAAGGACCTAGTCCGCCGCAGACCAGGTCCTTCAAAAAGTCCGCCTGTGTATGGCCGGCTAGTCTTGCTGTGAAACGAATAAGGATAGGAACCTGCGTGCGAATTGAAAAGATTTGATATTGTTAATCAATTTTAACAGTCGATTCACTTAATAATCTATTCAATCTATTCCAATTCCATGACAGCAATCAGTAAAAAAAAAAACTTCAGAATTGTATTAAGCTAAAATTTGATAAAAACTTGTTTGATAAATTTACCGAACATTTCTGTGTTCAGTATGAACAACGAACAAATAATTAGATTACCAAACTGTTCGGGCAAAAACCGAACGGGTGGTAACTCTACTCAAGAATTCCTGCTAATACATGTGGATTATTTCTCTCCTTTTATAGGACAAGGAAACCATTTTTTTGGTCAGAAAATCCTAAAGGTTGGACTATGTTAACCCTTACCTCTAGTTGTTATTAGAACAAAAGAGAAGCTAATGGCGATAGGTATACAAGAAACTCCATAGGATGTAATGTAGTTATTAAATATTAAAACATTGCAGTTAAACGTGTTGAATACTTGTATATTTGAATTTCATTACTTCAGTGAAAGTCAAGGAATTATTTAAGAATAACTGTGAGTAGATTACCTTGTTTACAGGTCAGCAATTCCAAAGTGAATGTACAGTTCTGCATGTTTCTTATTTTGGTATCCAAATTCTTTATTGAGGACTACCCAAAAAAACTCTCAAGCAACCGGAATATTCACTTAGCCGGAAAACCAAATTCCCTGGGCATTCTAGATAACTGGGAATTTACTGTATAATGTTTTGTGCTGATCTGATTATTAGTTTTTGAGTTAGAGCACCCAAAAAATTCTTGTCACACACACAGAGACACCATTGTGAAAATAGTAAAAACATGCTCGTGGGACCTCAAAACATGTATTTCTGTTGAAATCTCAAATTACATTTTTTTCATGAATAGAATACTTTCTCCTATACTGTATGGAGAAAGTAAAAATTAGGTGCATGTTATTCATGGTGTTAATAGAATTTTCACATTTCACTCATGGAAACATGGGTGTGAATTATAATCGGAAAATTACAGTATATATAACTATGTCTATGTACAACTATGTTAAAAAACTAATCTCTAACAAGACAAAAAACATAGAAATAGTGTGCATGCCCATTTCTGCTCTATTTCATGGTCTGCAAATGAATGATCAATGAAGATCACAAGCACAGACGAGAAAAGGAAGAAGAAAATAAAAAGGCATTTGTGTTGGAGTTTATGCCTGGTTGTTTACCCCACCCACACCTAGGCCTTTAGAGAGAAGAGGAAGACAGGACAGGCACCTGGTCCATCTTCTACTCTCTCTCTCTCAACTTCTAGGCACATACGCCATTTTTGAGAGGCCTTTGAAGCCACACGTGGCCCGTTTGTCACCTCACCGATAGCTTTGCTGACATGCATTTGGACTGCTCAGCAGATAAAGGTTAATCATGCAGTCATGTACAATGAAGTCCTTTCTCTATTTGAACTTTTTAAAGCGAGAAGATGGTAGCAATTCTTCTGAAACATTTAAAGCCAATCTCAGCGATTTCAAAATTTCAAATGCTAATGAAATACACAAAGCATTCATTTATCTGGTAAATCAGCAATTACTTTAACATTGTATGTGCTATTTTTATTATTAATAACAATAAATATTATACCATAATCAATCAACATTTTTTCAATAACTAGCTATATGCCTGCGTAACATATGCAGCATAGTGTTTTTGAACACGTTTATTCATATATTTCACTGTAAATGCAATTAACAATCTCTTTCTTCTCAGATACACTTAATGAGTCCAATGATCGAATTCTTGAGAGAGCTACATACAGTTGCCCATGACTGAATACAGGTATTCATATTGGAAGTAGATTTAGTGCGAGTGTTTTAATGAAAACGTTTCGCAAGGAGGCAGTCAATAAGGGGGGTCAAGCCGAGAAGAAGGGAAGGATCACAACCGCGGAGAGGGGAAGAGGATTGGAGAGAGGGGCAG
Source organism: Uropetala carovei (assembly GCA_036926305.1). Taxonomy (NCBI): domain Eukaryota; kingdom Metazoa; phylum Arthropoda; class Insecta; order Odonata; family Petaluridae; genus Uropetala; species Uropetala carovei. The sequence continues at coordinate 45,040 of JAXCHB010000095.1, forward strand.
AGGAGGATGGGGGAGGGAATTTAGAGCACGGGGAGGACGAACTGAATCTTAGTCCCACTGGAAGAAGTTTTCAAGTGTTGAAAACATACCAAATGCTTTTATACATATACTAGCTGGAGTGTCCGTTGAAATTCAATGGATTTAGTGAATCTAAAACTTCGACTGTATAACATGTAAGCATCGCAAGAATAAGATAGTACACAGTTATAACTGTCGAATAAAGCAACAATGAAGAAAACCGCTCTGCATTTTCCTATTTAGATGAATGAAGGTAGAAAATCTTGTGAAAATAACGTATAAACTTCCTCCCCCTCCCTTCCACCCTCTCCTTCCCTTCCCTCTCTCTCACTCCCCCCCTCTACCTCTCTCCCTCCCCCTCTTTCCCTCTCTCTCTCTCCCCCTCCCTCTCTCTTAAATGTAAGAAGGGACTATATACAGGTGAGACCCGCTTATTATGGGCGATGTGTTCCTGAAGTCTCCGTGTTAAGCAAAAATCTGCGTTAGCCGGGGCACTATAACCTTTAGGCACCCAGAGGAAAATAACTTCCCAAGTGGTATTTCTGAACCCACATTCAATGTAAAACATATTTCTACTGGACTTTTAGAATGTAACCCATTAAACAAACTATAAAATTACCTAGTAAACAGTAAGACAAAAAAGCTTTTTAGCGGTAAACATACATAATTTCAAAATATTTCTCAGAACACCTACGAAGCTTTACTTAAAAAAAAGTCCAGGGTCGATTGTTTAGATTTTTTTCGCTTATTACGTAAAACTTGTTGGTAGCATTCAAATAGTCCATCGCAGCCCAGCTTCACGGCACTCACTCGTGTGAAGTCACTGTGCTCCTCCAACAAAGGCATACACTGATCAATGATGCTCTTGCAGCTCCGCTTATAGATCAAACCCATAGTAGTGCGTGTTGGATTTTCTGCAATTTAAATATTATTATATACAGTGAAGAGCTGAAGTCAGCTCCCGCCGGCTCGCGCGAGCCTGTTGTTAATTTTTCTGAATTTGAGAACTGGTTGTTAAATTTTTAGAAAATATGGAAATTTATTGATTTTGTCCTTTCAAGTACATTTTGCCCTATCTGATAGTCAATTGCCAACAGTGTATGAAATGGAATATATTACAAATGGAACACTTGTTAAGCTAGCAGAATGGTATTACTAAACTAGAGCGATATGGTGCCCCTGGCATATAGGCCTCCCCTATAATCCTTATCCAAATTTCCTTCTTTTTTTTTAGAGAGCCGGTTCTTGAATTTTCTCCAGCTCATCACTGATTATATATTATTATACATTATATGCATTCAAACATTAAGATCCCTCCGTGCGTACCACATGTTTTTTCATATGTAGATCAAAATTATATAATTTTTTGATGTGTAGCGTTATTGTTTTATTATTATTTATAATGACATGTTAATATGGTAAATTAACATTGTAATAAAGTAATTGTCTAAAATTATAGATTTAAAAATATAAATCACTAGCTGCCCTGCCCGTTTTCACCGGGCTCATATTCTTATTAAAATATATCGGGCCTTAGTTGTTTCGAAAAACTTCGGTATACACAATGTTTGAAGTTTTTCTATTTTGTGGTAGTAGTACATATTGATTGGACTTGTTTCCGATTCTCGATAGAGCTACGTATATCTGTCCATGAGAGAAGGTCTACTCCCATCATGTCAAATGACTGACCCTGAGCTTTATTAATTGTCATAGCAAATGAAATTTTTATAGGAAACTGCAGCCTTTTAAATTGAAAGGGTAAGTCTGACGGAATCATGGGGATGCGTGGAATAAATGCAGTTTTGCCAGCAGCAGGTCCAGTCAGTATTGTTGCTTCGATTAATTTACTTCAAAGGCTCTTGATTTGAAGTCGGCTCCCGTTACAGAGATTTGGGTGATTTAAATTTCGTAGCAGCATTATCGGAGCCCCGACTTTCAAAACCAAGAAATGAGGTGGAAGGCCGGACGGGTTAAGCGAATTTAAAAATTCATCTGAGTAATGGACGGCTTCGTCAATATTTACAACTGTATCTACCGATTCGTAAGTTTTGGTTTCAGTATCAAACTTTTTTATTATCTTATTGTTAATTTCTTCCACATAACTATTTTTTGGAGAGACAATAGCCCATTCGGACAACCATTTGAAATTTTTTTGGGACAAATTCTCGACGTCTGGATATACCTTTGATTTCAGTTCATTTAATGTGTGTACAGTAACTCCCAGCTTGTCGTCTATTTTTATTAATCCATCACACTGAGGCCTGGACCCGTTGCCGATTTGCAGAAGTAGAGATGCAAAGTTCCCTGCGTTTTGGTCACCTCTCAAGTGAACACGCATGTTAGTGCTCAACTGTAACTTTTCCACCTGCTGCCAAATCGGAGATGCCTTTAAGCACGCTTTCACGGTGTCAGCACGTGTGGCTTTCGCGATTACCGGCGACGTTTGACGGAAATCACCAGAAAAAACAAACGTTATGCCGCCCATTAGTTTTTGTAAGGACCGTATATCTTGTAACGTTCGATCGACAATCTCAATGTGGGGTTTGTCGGACATAGTACTCTCGGCCCCCACGATCAGTACTGCCTCTTGCAGTACTTTCGCGAGTGAACAGTTTTTTCTGATGGAACACACCGCCGTTGCTTCCTGTTGACTGACGGTGAGTGGCAGTTTAAATGTGGAATGCTGCCACTCAACAATGCCGCAGCTATGCCAATGCAATTTTCTCTTGCGCCCTTATCTTACCCAGAAGCAAATTAATTAAGTCTCTCTCTGTGTACTTGATTCGGCTGCTCTATTTCAAGAATTACGCAAGCGATTTTCATTCAAATGGGGCTCTCTCTCAGGGCTTGTCTCGTCAAGGCACCTGGCATTGTTCATTGAACGCATTTGAGAAAGTCGTAACTCACGTTCTTCGGGTGTTTCAATATTTCTCGATAGCGCTGCTCTCCTAGCCCTCGATGATGATTTAGACAACTGTGACCTAACTTTCGGCATTTTAAAACCATAGAAATTTCAATACACAATCTAAGCTGTGCTGGAAACTTAACGTAGAAAGAAAGCGCGCAGGAATGTACCAAGTGAGCGAGCAGAGCGTCGAGCGAGTGTGCGTGCGAGACGTATTGCATACGCGTAGTGAGCGACGCACGGTCCGAGCTGCGCACCCCCACCCCCCCTCCCCTCCCCCCGCATCAAGTAGCGTAGGAAAATGGGTGTTCGCTGAGGCATGAGGAGAGGGCAAGAGGAGAGCGCGAGGGGGAAATGCGATCCTAGTTCCTAAGATCGCCACCGGGAAGAAGTAGATAGCGCAGTAAATGGCGCACGCAAGGAGTCTCTTTTCTCGCTGACGGAAAATAGGTGTCAAGTTTTTGTTTTTTTCCTAAAATATGACCCTTCAGACCTGAAAAAAATATAGCCTATGTTACTCCTGGAAGTATAAGGAATATACAAGTGAAACTCCCGTCCAAATCGGTGCAGTGGTTCTCGAATTTATCGGTAACGTACATACAAACGAACGATTATATATATTAGTACAGATCAAAAACATTCTTTACGATCCAATGATGCCAAAGAAACATGAATCATATTTCTATTTCCGTTTTTCAAATGTTTTCCGCCTTAGGAGATATATTTTTTCTGTTAGACCCGTGAAATATTCAGGGAAAAGTGAAACTGGCCACCAGACGATGCAATATTATGCAACACTGCTAAAATATCAAAATATTTATAGTCGGTTCACTAGCTAAAGTCTCTTGGCCTTGAAGACGGGGCATACGCCAGTTAGCAGTAGCCAATAGGAGATGGTTTGTTTGGGAAGGTAGTGAGGTGGAACCCAGTCTCACTCCTGCTCTCGAAGAGTTCAAATCGGCCTGCGTTGCCATTTCTACCACCGTCCAAAGCCCGGATCAAAAAGAAGGATGGGAAGTATTTTATTTAGAAATTGCGTAGTATATCAGCTGAAGGCGAAAATCCGCAAGAGCTGGCAACGCGAACCGGTATATGCTCTCCCGCACGAAAGTTGAGAGGGGCGATGGAAGGGGAAACGTTCGTGATTGGCTATTTGCTCTAAGTAGGTCAAGAGACTTCAGCTAGTGAACAGACTATAGGATACTTTAGGAAATTCGATTAGTGCGAAATTTAAAAAAATCATAAGACTGCAGTCCCACTGTGCATAAGATATCTATATTTTTTTTAAAAATTTTAATTTAAAATAAAATCCGCGTTATAATGAATCTGCGTTGACCAGGGCCGCGTTAAGCGGGGCTCACCTGTAGTCTCAATTTCACCCTTAATAAAGTCGTTTGTCTGTCCTTCTGTCTCTCTCCTCTTTCTCCCTCCCTTCTTCCCCTCACTCCCCTTCCCTCTCTCCACCTCCCCCCACCATTACCATCCATCTCTCTCCCTCCCTATCTCATATTAAAAGCATTCAAAGCGAACAAACTTATAAACATTCTCCTTTATATATTAGATTAAAAGATAATTCAATTAAAAACAAAAAATATTTGGTTTCCATGTAAACAAATTAAAATTGTACACAGAAATTGACAAACGATATTACGTTAAGGTTTTTCCCGTAAAAATGCATTGAACTCTCAATTTTGGCAACAATGGGAGTTGCCATGGTAGCTTATAATGAGTATTGTAATAAAACTGATAAAATCACGTATTTTATTGATTCTAAATGCATTTTTATGCTAATTCGATCAGGATTCGGATTCTGTCTTCAATAAAAATAAACTTTGTTCTTTTCTTCATAGAACCATTCAAGTCTCAAGTTCGTAACACGTTTCTAAGTAATTTTTAAATTCAAATGAAAAATGTGCTGCACTCGTCCCTATGTTATTCAAATGAAAAAAGAAAATATTTTTTAAAATTAGAAAGGTCAATCAAATCGATATAAAAGTCTTACTACACCACCATACTCATTATTCCAGTTATAATAAGACACCTTCCTCTTTTTTCTGTGTGTTGTAGTTTCTGAGCCTTAGTAGAACATACATACAAACACCTTACTTTATAGATATGTATGGATAGATAGATATTCATGTTTATTTATATCTTTCTTGTCCAAGAACACTTAAAAAAGTATTTCTCTCAGGAATCTCCAATTGCCACAAGGTTGTCACTATCTTCTGTGCGTTGTTGCCGAAATACATATCTGGTTTATTAGTACTTCTCAAATGCTTGTACTTGAATATTTTCAACAATAAGACAAGCTCAATAATTCTCAGTGGTGCATACACCTGAGGGGAAGGGGTCCACTTGGTCCAGACCCCCCCCCCCCCCCCCCCCCCCCTTGGAAAATTGTGGTTTCTAAACTGTGTGGAAACATACATCGTTATTTTGAATTTGGGTACATGGGCGCCATCAGAAAGGAATAGGAAACAGTTTGCCCTCATTGTAACATTTTTTCAATAACTAGCTATATGCCTGCGTAACATATGCAGCATAGTGTTTTTGAACACGTTTATTCATATATTTCACTGTAAATGCAATTAACAATCTCTTTCTTCTCAGATACACTTAATGAGTCCAATGATCGAATTCTTGAGAGAGCTACATACAGTTGCCCATGACTGAATACAGGTATTCATATTGGAAGTAGATTTAGTGCGAGTGTTTTAATGAAAACGTTTCGCAAGGAGGCAGTCAATAAGGGGGGTCAAGCCGAGAAGAAGGGAAGGATCACAACCGCGGAGAGGGGAAGAGGATTGGAGAGAGGGGCAGAGGAGGATGGGGGAGGGAATTTAGAGCACGGGGAGGACGAACTGAATCTTAGTCCCACTGGAAGAAGTTTTCAAGTGTTGAAAACATACCAAATGCTTTTATACATATACTAGCTGGAGTGTCCGTTGAAATTCAATGGATTTAGTGAATCTAAAACTTCGACTGTATAACATGTAAGCATCGCAAGAATAAGATAGTACACAGTTATAACTGTCGAATAAAGCAACAATGAAGAAAACCGCTCTGCATTTTCCTATTTAGATGAATGAAGGTAGAAAATCTTGTGAAAATAACGTATAAACTTCCTCCCCCTCCCTTCCACCCTCTCCTTCCCTTCCCTCTCTCTCACTCCCCCCCTCTACCTCTCTCCCTCCCCCTCTTTCCCTCTCTCTCTCTCCCCCTCCCTCTCTCTTAAATGTAAGAAGGGACTATATACAGGTGAGACCCGCTTATTATGGGCGATGTGTTCCTGAAGTCTCCGTGTTAAGCAAAAATCTGCGTTAGCCGGGGCACTATAACCTTTAGGCACCCAGAGGAAAATAACTTCCCAAGTGGTATTTCTGAACCCACATTCAATGTAAAACATATTTCTACTGGACTTTTAGAATGTAACCCATTAAACAAACTATAAAATTACCTAGTAAACAGTAAGACAAAAAAGCTTTTTAGCGGTAAACATACATAATTTCAAAATATTTCTCAGAACACCTACGAAGCTTTACTTTAAAAAAAGTCCAGGGTCGATTGTTTAGATTTTTTTCGCTTATTACGTAAAACTTGTTGGTAGCATTCAAATAGTCCATCGCAGCCCAGCTTCACGGCACTCACTCGTGTGAAGTCACTGTGCTCCTCCAACAAAGGCATACACTGATCAATGATGCTCTTGCAGCTCCGCTTATAGATCAAACCCATAGTAGTGCGTGTTGGATTTTCTGCAATTTAAATATTATTATATACAGTGAAGAGCTGAAGCCAGCTCCCGCCGGCTCGCGCGAGCCTGTTGTTAATTTTTCTGAATTTGAGAACTGGTTGTTAAATTTTTAGAAAATATGGAAATTTATTGATTTTGTCCTTTCAAGTACATTTTGCCCTATCTGATAGTCAATTGCCAACAGTGTATGAAATGGAATATATTACAAATGGAACACTTGTTAAGCTAGCAGAATGGTATTACTAAACTAGAGCGATATGGTGCCCCTGGCATATAGGCCTCCCCTATAATCCTTATCCAAATTTCCTTCTTTTTTTTTAGAGAGCCGGTTCTTGAATTTTCTCCAGCTCATCACTGATTATATATTATTATACATTATATGCATTCAAACATTAAGATCCCTCCGTGCGTACCACATGTTTTTTCATATGTAGATCAAAATTATATAATTTTTTGATGTGTAGCGTTATTGTTTTATTATTATTTATAATGACATGTTAATATGGTAAATTAACATTGTAATAAAGTAATTGTCTAAAATTATAGATTTAAAAATATAAATCACTAGCTGCCCTGCCCGTTTTCACCGGGCTCATATTCTTATTAAAATATATCGGGCCTTAGTTGTTTCGAGAAACTTCGGTATACACAATGTTTGAAGTTTTTCTATTTTGTGGTAGTAGTACATATTGATTGGACTTGTTTCCGATTCTCGATAGAGCTACGTATATCTGTCCATGAGAGAAGGTCTACTCCCATCATGTCAAATGACTGACCCTGAGCTTTATTAATTGTCATAGCAAATGAAATTTTTATAGGAAACTGCAGCCTTTTAAATTGAAAGGGTAAGTCTGACGGAATCATGGGGATGCGTGGAATAAATGCAGTTTTGCCAGCAGCAGGTCCAGTCAGTATTGTTGCTTCGATTAATTTACTTCAAAGGCTCTTGATTTGAAGTCGGCTCCCGTTACAGAGATTTGGGTGATTTAAATTTCGTAGCAGCATTATCGGAGCCCCGACTTTCAAAACCAAGAAATGAGGTGGAAGGCCGGACGGGTTAAGCGAATTTAAAAATTCATCTGAGTAATGGACGGCTTCGTCAATATTTACAACTGTATCTACCGATTCGTAAGTTTTGGTTTCAGTATCAAACTTTTTTATTATCTTATTGTTAATTTCTTCCACATAACTATTTTTTGGAGAGACAATAGCCCATTCGGACAACCATTTGAAATTTTTTTGGGACAAATTCTCGACGTCTGGATATACCTTTGATTTCAGTTCATTTAATGTGTGTACAGTAACTCCCAGCTTGTCGTCTATTTTTATTAATCCATCACACTGAGGCCTGGACCCGTTGCCGATTTGCAGAAGTAGAGATGCAAAGTTCCCTGCGTTTTGGTCACCTCTCAAGTGAACACGCATGTTAGTGCTCAACTGTAACTTTTCCACCTGCTGCCAAATCGGAGATGCCTTTAAGCACGCTTTCACGGTGTCAGCACGTGTGGCTTTCGCGATTACCGGCGACGTTTGACGGAAATCACCAGAAAAAACAAACGTTATGCCGCCCATTAGTTTTTGTAAGGACCGTATATCTTGTAACGTTCGATCGACAATCTCAATGTGGGGTTTGTCGGACATAGTACTCTCGGCCCCCACGATCAGTACTGCCTCTTGCAGTACTTTCGCGAGTGAACAGTTTTTTCTGATGGAACACACCGCCGTTGCTTCCTGTTGACTGACGGTGAGTGGCAGTTTAAATGTGGAATGCTGCCACTCAACAATGCCGCAGCTATGCCAATGCAATTTTCTCTTGCGCCCTTATCTTACCCAGAAGCAAATTAATTAAGTCTCTCTCTGTGTACTTGATTCGGCTGCTCTATTTCAAGAATTACGCAAGCGATTTTCATTCAAATGGGGCTCTCTCTCAGGGCTTGTCTCGTCAAGGCACCTGGCATTGTTCATTGAACGCATTTGAGAAAGTCGTAACTCACGTTCTTCGGGTGTTTCAATATTTCTCGATAGCGCTGCTCTCCTAGCCCTCGATGATGATTTAGACAACTGTGACCTAACTTTCGGCATTTTAAAACCATAGAAATTTCAATACACAATCTAAGCTGTGCTGGAAACTTAACGTAGAAAGAAAGCGCGCAGGAATGTACCAAGTGAGCGAGCAGAGCGTCGAGCGAGTGTGCGTGCGAGACGTATTGCATACGCGTAGTGAGCGACGCACGGTCCGAGCTGCGCACCCCCACCCCCCCTCCCCTCCCCCCGCATCAAGTAGCGTAGGAAAATGGGTGTTCGCTGAGGCATGAGGAGAGGGCAAGAGGAGAGCGCGAGGGGGAAATGCGATCCTAGTTCCTAAGATCGCCACCGGGAAGAAGTAGATAGCGCAGTAAATGGCGCACGCAAGGAGTCTCTTTTCTCGCTGACGGAAAATAGGTGTCAAGTTTTTGTTTTTTTCCTAAAATATGACCCTTCAGACCTGAAAAAAATATAGCCTATGTTACTCCTGGAAGTATAAGGAATATACAAGTGAAACTCCCGTCCAAATCGGTGCAGTGGTTCTCGAATTTATCGGTAACGTACATACAAACGAACGATTATATATATTAGTACAGATCAAAAACATTCTTTACGATCCAATGATGCCAAAGAAACATGAATCATATTTCTATTTCCGTTTTTCAAATGTTTTCCGCCTTAGGAGATATATTTTTTCTGTTAGACCCGTGAAATATTCAGGGAAAAGTGAAACTGGCCACCAGACGATGCAATATTATGCAACACTGCTAAAATATCAAAATATTTATAGTCGGTTCACTAGCTAAAGTCTCTTGGCCTTGAAGACGGGGCATACGCCAGTTAGCAGTAGCCAATAGGAGATGGTTTGTTTGGGAAGGTAGTGAGGTGGAACCCAGTCTCACTCCTGCTCTCGAAGAGTTCAAATCGGCCTGCGTTGCCATTTCTACCACCGTCCAAAGCCCGGATCAAAAAGAAGGATGGGAAGTATTTTATTTAGAAATTGCGTAGTATATCAGCTGAAGGCGAAAATCCGCAAGAGCTGGCAACGCGAACCGGTATATGCTCTCCCGCACGAAAGTTGAGAGGGGCGATGGAAGGGGAAACGTTCGTGATTGGCTATTTGCTCTAAGTAGGTCAAGAGACTTCAGCTAGTGAACAGACTATAGGATACTTTAGGAAATTCGATTAGTGCGAAATTTAAAAAAATCATAAGACTGCAGTCCCACTGTGCATAAGATATCTATATTTTTTTTAAAAATTTTAATTTAAAATAAAATCCGCGTTATAATGAATCTGCGTTGACCAGGGCCGCGTTAAGCGGGGCTCACCTGTAGTCTCAATTTCACCCTTAATAAAGTCGTTTGTCTGTCCTTCTGTCTCTCTCCTCTTTCTCCCTCCCTTCTTCCCCTCACTCCCCTTCCCTCTCTCCACCTCCCCCCACCATTACCATCCATCTCTCTCCCTCCCTATCTCATATTAAAAGCATTCAAAGCGAACAAACTTATAAACATTCTCCTTTATATATTAGATTAAAAGATAATTCAATTAAAAACAAAAAATATTTGGTTTCCATGTAAACAAATTAAAATTGTACACAGAAATTGACAAACGATATTACGTTAAGGTTTTTCCCGTAAAAATGCATTGAACTCTCAATTTTGGCAACAATGGGAGTTGCCATGGTAGCTTATAATGAGTATTGTAATAAAACTGATAAAATCACGTATTTTATTGATTCTAAATGCATTTTTATGCTAATTCGATCAGGATTCGGATTCTGTCTTCAATAAAAATAAACTTTGTTCTTTTCTTCATAGAACCATTCAAGTCTCAAGTTCGTAACACGTTTCTAAGTAATTTTTAAATTCAAATGAAAAATGTGCTGCACTCGTCCCTATGTTATTCAAATGAAAAAAGAAAATATTTTTTAAAATTAGAAAGGTCAATCAAATCGATATAAAAGTCTTACTACACCACCATACTCATTATTCCAGTTATAATAAGACACCTTCCTCTTTTTTCTGTGTGTTGTAGTTTCTGAGCCTTAGTAGAACATACATACAAACACCTTACTTTATAGATATGTATGGATAGATAGATATTCATGTTTATTTATATCTTTCTTGTCCAAGAACACTTAAAAAAGTATTTCTCTCAGGAATCTCCAATTGCCACAAGGTTGTCACTATCTTCTGTGCGTTGTTGCCGAAATACATATCTGGTTTATTAGTACTTCTCAAATGCTTGTACTTGAATATTTTCAACAATAAGACAAGCTCAATAATTCTCAGTGGTGCATACACCTGAGGGGAAGGGGTCCACTTGGTCCAGACCCCCCCCCCCCCCCCCCCCCCCTGGAAAATTGTGGTTTCTAAACTGTGTGGAAACATACATCGTTATTTTGAATTTGGGTACATGGGCGCCATCAGAAAGGAATAGGAAACAGTTTGCCCTCATTGTAACATAAATATAATTAATAATGCAATATGCGACATTGATATAACGTGCATACAACTTTTGTGCTTGCCAAATAATTCGGACCCCCCCTTGAGAGAATTCTGTTGATTTAATTTAAAAATACAGCAAATTTGTCAGTATAAAAACCTTTCAGAATTCATCCTTTGTGCACTGTATACCGTATATACCTGAATATAAGACGACTTCGATTATAAGATGACTCCCCATTTTTAACTCCTAATGAAAGGAAAAACGATAACATTACTGTTACCCTTAATTTTTCATTTCCAGCGGTTAAACTATCACTGACTTTTCCCCTTTGTTATCAACTGTAGTGTTAGTTGACATATCAAAAAACACAGCTGTTTCATCTACATTTCCAATTTGGCCTACGAGATAACTATGTTCACACCATAAATGAATAATATAACATCAAGTTCCCGAAAACACCGCGAATTTGGAATCTGCGAAAATAGAAGCAATGGCCTTGTTAGAAAATGGGGGTTAGGTTCGCGGCTCTCTATTATTTTGACAACAATAAATGATGAAAAGGTAGGCTAAACGTGGTTTTGAATCAATACAATGTGGCATTTAAATCTGCCATAGCCATACAGTTTATCACATTGCCTGCCCACTGATGCCGCACTCTGGCCACTAGCATGTTTATTTCGCAACTCAATTTTCTCACTTAAAGTCAACGTCTTCTTTTTGCTTCTGCTTTCTGTATCATCACTTGCTTTCCTCTTGGTAGACATTTTCAAAAAACGGGGTCACATTGTGATAAAAAAAACCTTGCAGATGTGGAAATTCATTTGTTTACTACTTTTTCTCTTCACTTCAAAGATGGCAGCAGTAGTCAAAAACACCGCAAAATTGCGAAGCATGCAAATTTTTAAGCCGCGAATTTGGAGGTTTTACTGTATTTCAGTCACACTATTACACACCACGCGATTGTAAGACGACTAGCGATTTTTCAGCCATAAAAATTGGAACAAAACCTTGTCTTATATTCAGGTATATATGGTATCTACTAGTGTAGGCATGTTAAACTGACAACTCACAGATTACATGCAGCCTTTTCGGTGCCCAACTGCAGCCCACATGCTAATTTTTGCTTTAATTTAATCATTGGAGATTTTAAATAAATATTTTTTTTGTGAAAAGTAAATATTTCTTCATAGTTATTGAGGTGCAATAAAATGCATATAAAACATTTTTTCATAATGGCAAAACAGTCCAATCTTATAGATAAAGTCTATTTATCCAATTGTTGCCCTCACTAAATAACTGTAATCCTAATTTGGTTCTCTGATAACATTTATTGCTTTAATGTGATCATGGCATCTATCTGAATTTGACATCTTAACTTGGCCAGATAGATTTTTCTTTCATATATGATGTTACGTTCTGAGAGCCATGGACCAAGAACCACCTATTATATCATTTTTCCCAAGGGATTTTCACAGTCACAATGACATTTCACATAATCAAGTCTTTTCACTGAATGAGTTAATGTTGCTATGCATTGGATAGCTGTAGCTCAAAGTGACTTATATTATTGGTAAAAAGGTAATTGTTCTGGGAATTTCAAGAACTTATTGATTAAAATAAACTTTTTAAAAGATAAAAAAATACTTTTTTTCAGTGTTGCTAATTAGTTTTCCTTGTTAACTGACACAAATCACCTTCATTTGAATCTTCAATTATAGTTGACTGAGTTACATCTCCTACACCCTAGAAAAATAAAATTTTTTTGCATTCATAACAATTTATATCATTTTACAAATGAAATATGAGCAATAAAAACAATTCTACAAACCTCCATATTCTCAATGTTTGATGTTCCACTCCTGCGATTAAATTCCCATGTATTGCTGTTTTCTATTAAATACTCTCCTTGGGGTCCAAGGTCATTTGGTCCAAACCCTGTAATTATTTAATCATAAAATTTATAAATGTCAGTAAGATATAAGGTATATTGTTCTTTTCAGTCGACATTAATTCAATATTTAAAATACAATGCGTGTTTCTCTGTGTCATAAACTAATGAATGAATTAAGAAGTTAAACGAAGAGTATTACATGTAAATTAGTTTAAAAAGAATTCTTCCTTAGTCACAATAGAATAACTTGTCTAACTTGCTGTGGCAGATACACACATGACCCTTCTATTTTAACTCATCTGACAGCTGATGGCATTTGACACTGGATTATTATGCATCCAACATGCCCTCTATCAACAATTAGGAAAATCAATGCAAATAGGTGGAAACTTTTTACTTTATTATTTTCAATTTCCCAAAGAAAAAGACAAAAAATGTGAAAAATCAGAAAAAATATTTCTAAAAGGAATGAAATTGTAAGATTATAAAATATAAGAAGTCTATATACTATTATAGATATAACGCCTCATCACTGAAATTATCAGTTCTTTTGTATAAATTCCATTTACCCAACAATGTACTGGCAAAATGACAGCTTCACATATGTGACTCATACCAATTAATTTCACAATTTCCATTTTATAAATTTGATTTCTCACCTTAACACTAAAAGGGGCCAAATCCATTTGGCAATGGATCTTTTGAACAATTCTGTAATAGCTAGATTAATTCTTCAAATATTATACTTTCTTAAAAAATTTTTGGTTAAGATTCATGAAAACTGTTGTCATATTCCTTTACATGCTGATAACCTTTATTTGTTTCCACTAACATGATATTTTCAAGTTTATTAAAATTTATTAATTTTGTTAAAATGAACCTCAATTTCATTACTCTATGATAATAACATTTGGAAAAGATTAATCATTAATGTCTTTCATTTCAATATTCATTTCACTTTTAAAATGCAGCCCTTGCTGCATGTTGAATGATCATATGTGCAGCTCTCACTGAATATTTATTAATTCAATTTGGCCCACTTTAAAAGGTTGGAAACCAATGGACTAACCTGTAGGGATCACTTTCAATGGTATAGCTAACAAAAGAGTACTTACGGCCACCTGTAACACTAAATATGTTGGCAAGAAGGAATTCCTTATCCTTGGCTTCAAGAACCAACATCTCCCTGAGTATTTTGACCATTTTAACTCTGGCCATTGCCACTGCTCTTAAATAATAAATCCCAACACTGAAAATAAATTAGTCCATTTACTGTAAATTTAAAAGAAATATTTATTCTGTTAAATTAATTCCCTCAATTAAGAAACACTTGTCTTGCAGTGAAATTAGATATTATTGAACAAAGTTTAATTCATACCATGCAAGCCAATGAAAACATATAGCTTTCAACTACCCCATCTCGTTGCATCCAAGAAAATAAACCCATAGTTTGTATTTGTCAGTTATAGTTGTTACTTAATTATTAATTAATTAATGTAAAAGTGAGCCGAGGAGGGCTTGGCAAAAAATTCATTTAATTATGATTATGAAACTGTTAAAACATTACTGATCATAAAAAAACAAAGAATTAAAAATAATTTATATGAGTAAGCAATGCAGGCAGTAACAAATAGTTCAAAAAGCACTTCCAAGGATACCATAAAGAAGTTTTGAAGTAACCCTCGTTTTCTTTCAAAGACAAAATAAATATCTCACCACATTGATACCAAGACACATCCAACAACTCCAGGGCGCAGCGAATAGGATAAAATGTTCCAAGCTGTTGATTCTTCAGATATAGAGAAAATGTCTATGACAACCATTTGGTACATAAAATCATATCCTCTAAATGGACCACAATCAGAAGCTGGTACTCTGAAAAGCAGGGGAGAAAGTGATTGTTACTATATAATGAAAAGATACATAAAAATTGATTAATCAAGATAATATGATAGTTTAATTACCTTGTAAAAACAAATCCAAGAGCAAAGAGAACCCCAAAGAGGGACAAAAATGAAAGCACAAGAAATATAGTCTCAGTTTGTGCAGCCCTCCACGCTCTGGATGAGGGTTGACAGTGGTACATCACCCCAATCTTCAATCACCAAATGAAATAATCAAAACCACAGTTTTACTCTCGAATCACCATGAATTTTTACCAGCATATTTTGATAATCACATGGTCATAATTTTTTTCAATGCCATTAAATTGATGGCTTAAAAAATATTAAAAATATAATATTTATCAATATAGCTATGAGAATAAGATTATATTTAAAACTAGCGATAGTTTACCCAGTGTTGCCCGGGATTCAGAACAGTGTAAAAATGACCTAATTAAAAAAACATGAAAATCTATATTAATTTCTTTTTATTGTTTACAGTAATTAATTTTTGAAACATCTATAATTTTTATTCATACAGAGCTTCAGGATATACAATGTTGCTTGTTTTTTCACTTGGGGCCAAAATTAATTTATGGAGAGAGTTTAAAAAACGACAGCAAGAAAATGAATTTTTATTTTTTAAGCGTTCTTTCGTCCAAGTCCCAATTTCGTACGATGATTCTAAGTAATTTTAAAATGCAAATGAAAAATATGCTGCACTTGTTCTGGATGCAAAGTTTAAGTTCTTTAGTTTTTGTGACAGTTTATTTAATTTTTTGACCCCCTCCCCCCCCCCTTCCAAGCCAAAAATTAAAAAATAAGCCCGAGGTGCACACCCTCAGATTTCCCTAATTGTAAGTACTCATGCCAAGTTTCAGCTTTCTAGGTTTATTGGTTTTGGAGGTTTTGGAGTTACAGCGTTAACACACAAACAAACAAACACATATTTAACACATTTTCTTTTATTTATATGGTAAATCAAAATGTACCTTTATCTGCGTAAATATAGCTATGAAGAGAAAATTAATACTATAATAGCCCAGGTCCGTTGGTTGGTTGGTCACGCTTTCACAATGGCCGATATAGAGCGTTTTAACAAACTTCCCGAATAGGTAAAAGATTGAAATTTGGCAAGGATGCTTGATTAACATATTTTAAGGTAATGACAAAAATAAATCTCGAAAAAAGTCCTGGGTTCGACTCCAAGGAAGACATTTCCATTTTCCGTAAGGTAACATGTAAAAATCAATTTTTTGATGTGCAGGCTTTTATTGTTTTGGAAATTAAAATTAGAAGGAATTAACCTACGATCTTCGGATCTGAACCATTTTGAAGAGAAAATTACAGTTTCTTATTCTGTTCATCTTTTTCCACATACAATTCGAAATCGCTTGTGTTATACGTTTAATTCACATATTTTGTGGAAATATTGCCATTTTAACGGAATGTTGCCTTGGCTACCAATTACGCTGTTAGACCTGAATATCATATTGTTGTATCAATCCTTATGGGTGTAAGCTTGTTTTGAATGCTTTTAACACGACATAGGGAGGGAGAGGGAGGGAGGTGGAGAGAGAGAGAGGGAAGGGGAGGAGGGAATGAGGGGAAAGGGGTGGAGAGGGAATGAGGGGGAAAGGGGTGGAGAGAGGGAGAGAAATGGAGTGAGGGAGAGAGAGGGAGGGAGACAGATGACTTTATTGAGGGTGAAATTGAGACTATATAGTCCCTTCTTACATTTAAGAGAGGGAGAGGGAGTGAGGGGGATGTATGGGGAGGGAGAGAGGAGGGAGGGATAGAAGGGGAGGTTGGAAGGGAGGGAGAGAGGAGGAGAGAGAAAGAGGGGGAGGGAGGCAACTATTTTATGGTTAACTAAAGATATCCCATCATATTGATGGGCAAAAACACTAGTAACTATATAACTTTCAATATTTTTTCAAAAAATAATGTACGTCCTTATTCTCATCTAATTTTAAATTTATGCGTGAGCCTATTTGTGTTAGTAAACATCACAGATTTATAATATAATAGTTTTACTTACAAAAAGGTAAGATTCCAGAATACAAATGATGAAATGCCTTGATTAAACCATTAGAAACGCTTCCCAGATGCAGTCAACAGTATAATTATCTTTAAATATTTATGTTGCTATGCATCATTAATTTTGATGCTTAAACAAAAGTTTGAAGTGAACAATGCTTTTCTTTCATCAATTTGAATGTTTAATTGGCACTAATTGAATCGGAGACAACAGTGATGGTCGCCTTGGTAACGCCCAGAATGAGTACTAAAAATCTGCAAAATTTCAAAAAAGAATGCGTATTTCTGAAAATTTCGACCGTGTAACATGTAAACATTGCAAGAATAAGATAGTATGGAGTTTTAGCCGCCGAATAAAGCAAAAATAAAGAAAATCGGTCTATATTTACGTATTTTGATAAACAAAGAAAAAAAACCTTGCACTCTGAAAAATCGAAAATCCCATGTAAACTTATGGGAAAATATAATTGTCTCCTGGTGCTGTTCCAAGCCAAAAATTAAAAAAATAAGCCCGAAGTGCACCCCCTCAGGTTGCTCTTAGTATGTATGCCAAGTTTCAACTTTCTAGGTTTATTGGTTATGTAGTTACAGCGTTAACACACATTCTATTTTATTTATATGATAAACAAAATTTTTTTGTGAAAGATTTTCTGAGACAACATTATGCTCTTCATATACAGCAGCCTATCATTGATATAAATGAATTGTCATAACTGACATATTATTTATAAACTTAACATTAAAATATAATATAATTCATATCCTCATTTCCAATAAATAAAAGTAATGCACTTGTTTTCGTTATTAATTCACCTCACTTTACACTAAACTTTTGGTCATGTGGTGAGCACAGCTTGCCACACAAACGAACACATTATTACTTTGTTTTCTGCATGAATTCTGACCTTGAGTTGACATCTACCTTCTTATATGAGTTCCATGAAGATGGCAACAATGTTCTTGCAGATTTTTTAGTTTACTGATCGGTAATTTAGGCTGTTTGAATAGTGAGCTCAGTGCTCGCTCACCCATGACCAAATGTGTTACATCTTCTTTACACAGTGACTTTCTTATTGACTTAGGTTTTCAGTTTACTACTGTGGTAAAATTTTTTACCATTATTATTGTAGCAACTGACCTGACAAAACCTTATTTGATCAAAAGAGCTTCTGTTGGGAAACTTTCAATTTCACTTCGCCTAAAAATCAAGAGACAAGTCAGAATATCAACTGATATTACCAAAAAGCGACATAGTGGTATATCATTAATATGAAAATTTCATTCGCCTTAATCTATTAATGCTCTAGTACAGGAGTGGGCAAACTGCAGCCCAGGGGCCAAATGCAGCACATGAGAGTATTTTATATGTCCCGCAAGGCTTTTATGAAATCAAAATTTATAATAAGCATAAAAATCTTATGAAAGGTAAAATAATTTTTCTTTTATGATAATCGTGTGATATTTAATTGGATGTAATTCATATAAGATATACGGTGTCTATCATTGGACAAATCAAAATATTTTTGTTGAAAGGTTATTTTCCTCTGTTGCAGTATACAAAATGTACAAAAATACTGTGACTGATCGTTCACACTCATAACACCTCAGGAAACACAAAGGAACAATACATTAGACAAATATAAATTTATGCTTCAATTGATAAATTATCTACTTGTGAATCTGGAAATTTTCTTGCTTCTCGTGCTACCTATCTTGAAAGTGCATGCAGCCCCCCAGCTGAAAAGTTTGCCCATCCCTGCTCTAGTTGGAAGGCTGTATAAGACAGTTTTAAAGGAACCCAAATGCCCAAATAAAAAGAAGAAAGTAACGTTATGTGTTTGGAGCTCACTCACTCTCAGTGTTATGTTTTAGAGTCTGAAAATGGGTAGGAGTACCTACTTGGGCCTAGATATCTAGATAAGCATCTGTTTATCTGTTTGTCTCTGAGGTCTACCCTTCATTAAACCTTTAAATTTGGGCACTCATGCATCTGTTTTGTCAGCTCTGGGAGTGAGCAGAAACAACCATGCCATCAAAAATGAGTAAATATTTTTGTATTTGAATTTTTATTGTGCTATTCAATTTTGTGAGCCAATATGTTTTTCCCAATCTTTCTTTCCTCTAGAAAACAAAATCATGTAATTCTTAAATATTTTTATTATAAAATGCTTTTTATTCGAACATTTTGTGACCAATATTGGATGTGATTTTTCCAGATTCATACAAAAATTATTTAAATATCACAAAATAAATCTGGTACATGGGCCTCACCTGCGGGCATTTAAATGCAGTGTTTAATAGTTAAATTCACTTTTGGAATTATGAGGGATAAAATATAAAGAATAAATATATACAGTAATGTGATATAACACAAAAGACTCTACAAATAAAGAGCTCAGAAAAATGATTTAAATGCATAACTTACCCTTTTAATATAAAAAGTAATAAACATTTTCAATACAATAATAAATGGAAGCAGTGGACTAAAGAAGAATCCAATCCAGAAGAGGGTTTGATTGTAGATCAAGATAAGTGTGTTTCGAGCAATGTCAAATTCAGGTACTCCAATCTTTTCCCAGACAGACCTGCCAATTGAAAGATAATCAATTAAAAATCAATGCACAGAAGATGAAAGACTCAGGCAAGGATAGTGCAAACAAAATAGATTTTGAATACAAAAAAAATATTTTGAAATAATACTGTATTTAATTGTGTACCCCACCCACCTAGTTTCCTGAAACGCTGGCAAAAAAAGGGGATGCACATCTTAGACGAAGATTTCTGAACAGGTTATATAAATTGCGAGTATTGATAGGAAATTCTCCGCAACATGCATCTATGTTTATATTCGTAAAAGACATCGAATTCTACAAAGTATACACGTATTTATGCGACCAATCAAACGTTTAGGTTACATCCGCAAAAGTAGGCAGAAAGAATATGCCAACTAACTGATAACTGAGGAATATGTAAGTGCAAATTTTGTCCTTTTCCCTGATCCACTTCAAGGAATTCAGAGTGGTGAAATTTTGGTGCAAATGAAAGTGTTTGATAGCGTAAAGTGGACTGTATGAGATTGATGCTCCCACAGAAACAGTTAAGGGGTTAACAAAAGAGGACTATCGAGGAGGAGATTTCTGCTAGTATTGGCATAAAGAGATCACCCAATAAATTGCGTCATGTAGGAAGGGGAAGATGCTTAACTTGAGCAGAACTTGTTGCAGGGAGTGGGAATCGGTAAAAAAAACTTATTCAAATTAATTTATTTTCTCTCTGAACCGGTCCGAAAATAGGGGTACATGAGAGTGTGGGCTACACAAGTAAATACGGTATTTGAACTTTAAAATTATTATATACGCTCTCAACATTAAAACTTAATAAATAAAAATTTAGAATTTAATAATATAATAGCCCAGGTCTGTTGGATGGTTGGTTGGTCATGATTTTCCATAAGCCGTGACTCTGGTAGCGAATTATGGTATTAACTCAAAAAAGAATCGAGATAGAATCTCGAAATTTGGCAGGAATGCTCGATTAACATATTTTAAGGTGGTGACGAAAATAAATCTTGAAAAAAGTCCTGGGTTTGACTCCAAGGAAGACATTTCCAATTTCTGTAAGGTAACATGTAAAAATCAATATTTTGGCATGCAGGCTTTTATTGTTTTGGAAATTAAAACTAGAAGGAATTAAACTAAGATCTTCGGATCTAAACCATTTTGAAGAAAAAATTACAAAGTTTCTTATTCTGTTCACCTTTTTCCACCTACAGTTCGAAACGTTTATTTTTACATATTTTGTGGAAATCTTGCCATTTTAATGGGATGTTGTCTTGGCTACCAATTATATTGTTAGACCTCAAAATCCTATTGTTGTATCAATCCTTATGGGTGTAAGCGTGCTTTGAATGCTTTTAATAAGAGATAGGGAGGGAGGGAGAGGGATGGTAACGGAGGGAGAGAGAGAGAGAGAGAGAGGGAAGGGGGAGAGGGAATGAGGGGGAGGGGAAGGAGAGAGGGAGTGAGGGGAAGAAGGGTGGGAGAGAGAGAGAGAGGGGGTGAGGGGAAGAAGGGCGGGAGAGAGAGGGAGAGAGATGGAGGGAGACAGACAAAAAACTTTACTGAGGATGAAATTGAGTCCCTTCTTACATTTAAGAGAGAGAGAAAGAGAGGGAGGGAGGGGGAGAAGGGAAGGAGAGGGTGGAAGGGAGGGGGAGGGAGGCAACTATTTTAAGGTTAACTAAAGATATCCCATCATATTGATGGACTTTTATACTAGTATTAATATTATAACTGTTTCACGTTTATAGCTATCTAAAAGAAATCATAATGCAAGTTAAACATGGTTTTTCTAGGAAATTTTGGAAACTACAATAAAGGAAGTGACGTTAGAAACTTTTACACTAGTGAAACATATGATCTATTAATGAACTGGGTCAACTTATCTTTGGAAAATTAGGTTTAGAAAACTCTCACGTGATACTTTATGAAAGGTTACTGCATCGGATCACATAAAATCAGCATATAAGAAATGTTCATATTCCTATTTGAAATTAAATACTTGGAAAATTTATATCTGAATGTTTACACCATATTTATCTTGAAAGTGGATGCAGTAAAAACCCATGTATAAGACGCACCTGTGTATAGGACGCAGGGAGGTTTTCGGCATCAAATTCTTACAATTTTCTGTTCCCGTGTATACGACACAGGAAGGTTTTCTCTTAAAATTCTAGGAATATTCAATACATTGCCATGAAAGGTTCACATTCATTCTATTGGATGATTTGTCGAATATACTTTTTACTCGGTATGAGTTGATGAGTGAATTTATTAATCATAATGTTATGGGCAACACAAAGACCCTTTGCAGGCTGTAGGTTGGGGACCACTGCTTAGAATGGTTCAGAAGATAACATATTATGGCATGATGATGAAAAAATGCTACAATGTCTGCAATGACAGAATCGGACAATTCTGAAACAGATGATAACCATGTGAAAATGCAGGCACAACTAGGTCTGATGATCTATATATGCCCAGGTATTTCAGGCAAACTGCAAAATATTTTTTGAAAATGTACTTTTTTGGGTAAAACAATTGAAAATTATTTAAAACGTATCTCACTTGAATAATGTAATGTAATTTTTATCTTCAAGTTCATTCCTTTGTCTTTAATTATCCTTTCTTTTCCACTTACAAAGCGGTTCAAGCTCACGAAAGGAAAATTAATATATTTAAGACCATTTCTTGGTTGTAGATAAACCATTTCCTTTCATTTACTATGTTCTGTGTACACAGCAAAGGAATTTAAATGTATTTATGTATTTGTAGTAGATCTTGTTTACTTCAGTCATTATGAAGATTGTTTTCGTTGACAGCTGTTCGTAAATCCATTAAAGAAATTTTCGTTCAAAAGAAATTGCATCTTTCTTTTTGAATTTTTCTCAAACTTCTCAAGAATAAGCGCCATTAATGTAGAAATTTAAGCTCAAAATTTCAGATCTCCATGATTTACATATTTGGAGATATTTAAAAAAATCAAAATTTTAAATAGGTGGTCCAACCCAACCCAGTATATTTTTTAAAACTAACATCTAAATAAAAACATATGGTAGCATTACAGAAATCTGCCCTACAAGTTTCAGCTCTTATCATTTACAGTTTCATCAAAATTTCATTTTAAGCAAGTGCACAGTCAGGCAGATGTCAAACTATAGGCACATTTTTTTAAAACTGAGTTTAAAATTATACCACAGTGGTGAGTTTTATGAAAATTTGGTGCATACATGTTAAGGGATGAATCCATGCTTACATGTATATACGACTGCGTATTAGCTGTGCAGCAGATGTCCCACAGATTGTAATTAAAAAATCCATGATAACCAAGCGATAAATCTCCTGACCCAATGAAGTCTCCCAGCACTGGAAAGAGATTTTTATTTGTAAGAGAAGAAAATGGAATGCAAATTGAATGATTAACTGGCAAATAATCAATAGATGATTGTTTAAAACCACACATTGTTTAAGAAACTGTCTCTGCAATAAACAGAAATCTTAAGGAAAATCATATTCAAAGCAGTTATCAGGTAATTCACCAACAGTATAATCTATTTCTTTGATATAATCCAGTAACTGTGAACTGCCACTGATGATGCTCCTTTGCAGCTGATAAACATATCTCGTATTTCTAAACTTTTTCTTGCTACTGAAGAAACAGTTTGTCAATTTGATTTCTGCCACAAGGTTAGTTCAATTATTCTCTAGCCGGCAATTTCTTAAGCAAATAACATTCATTTAGGTGGGCACTTGAAAAGTAAAGAAACTACAGTTGACCCCACCATGCACAGGTTTGCACTAACGACGTTGAACTACATGGGATAAAAATGACTGTACGTGGTACACGGTTTGTAGTTGTGTGGTTTTCTGAAATGTCTCGAGTGGCGAATGCATCCAAAACTATTCTTATGTCACCGATACCCAATACATATTTTGCTTTTATTATTATTATAAATAATTTTTCTAATTTCATACTACACTGTACATCAGTGGCTCTTAAACTTTAGTAGTCTGAGGACCCCCTTTCATTCCAATTTTTTTTGCAGACCCCCAAAATCTGTGTATACACACACAAACACACATTTATATTTATACTAGTAGCTATACCCGGTGTAGCATACGACGATCTAGCAGATCTTAAAGGTTCTTAATTAAACATTCAGGCATTTATTTTTTTTTAACTTACATTTTTTAATCAAAGATTTCTCTAAAGACACAATTGTCAATTTCTGGGATCTTTCCTGACATTATAGTAAGTGTATCAAATGATCTGACTCTTGATAGAACAACATATAATTGTCCATGACTAAAAACAGGCTTAGGTAGGTAAAGACATTTTATCAAATGTTTGGCCTTGTGACTTATTGATTGTCATTGAATAAGCCAATCGCATTGGGAATTGTTTTCATTTGAAATTGAATGGTAAATTTGTGTCTGATGGAATGAGTGAGATTCTTGGAATAAGTACAGTGTCTGAGTTTGCTGCACCGATCACTTTTGTTTTGATTATGTGTGTTTGTATTCGAGTAACAGTAAGTCTTGTACCATTACATAGTCCTCTCAATGGCATTAGGTTTCTAAGGAGCATGCTAACGGCTTCAGTTAATGAGGAGGCATTCCGGCTGTACCCACGTAATGTTTCTTTCAATTAATTTATTAATAATAATAATGTGAATCAATTAATGGTGCAAATGACATCCCCATAGAAAACTATTCTATTAAAGTATATTTTCTTGCATTATTGATTCATCTCCCTCCCTATCTCCCCTCTCTATCCCCTTCTCCCCTCTTCGTCTCTCCCCTTTCCCCCCTCCCTCACCCTGTCTCCTTTTCGCATTACCCTCTCTATTACTACATTCCTGCATAACCCTTCTTCTCCCCTATTTCCCTCCTCCCTCCCTCTCCTGCTTCCTCCTCTTTCCCCTATCTCCCTTTCACCTCTCTTTTCCTTTCCCTCCCTCCCCTCCCTCCCCTCTCTCCTTTTCCCCTCCCTCTCTCCCCCTCTCCCTTTTCACTTACACTCTCTTCATTTAAACTGCTTATAAAACACGTTATTTTTACGCTCGTAAGCTATATAGATGTTCATACTATTAAAAGGGAAGAATACCATATAAAAGCATTGTAGCGTTTCCATGGTAGATAAAATTTCCCAGTGTTACAAATTTTTAAATTTCTCGTTTTTATGCAGTTAAAATCAAATATTTAAGCTAATTCGGCATGAATTCGTATTCTGTTTTAAAAAATAATTATTTTCACTCTTTTTTCCATTTAATACTTCAAGTCCGGAGTTTGTATCATAATTTTAAGTAATTTTAAAATGCAATTAAAAAAATGGCTTGCACCGATTTCAATGCTTTTCTTATGGGGTAATAAATGGTTACTTGTTAACGGTAATCAAGAAAGCATACATACCTAAGCGTTATATATATATATACAGATTAGATTTAAAATACAGATAGGTACAATTATGTACAAAATGGTAAAATTTAAATTACTTTGCATTATTCATTTTTAATTATTTTATTTTGCTTTATGAATAGTACAATGATAAGGAAACATAAATGTTTAGAAATATTTTAATTAATTTTATTGAATCACATAGTAATTACTAATACGAAGGATGATGTTACTTTGCTTGGTTCAATAATAGTGGTGTGTAGTCTTAGATCTGGTTGTCCATTTAATTAGTTTCTGTATTTTGACTTAATGAATAATAGAGAAGAGAATGCCAGTTCTCATAAATACGTTGTGCAAAATGGTATCAAATGCTTCAAGGCTGTGGATGATATTTCAGGATAATCATGATGCAGACGTAGCAAAAAATCTGCCCAAGTGTGTTCATTGAAAGTAAATCATAATGAGGTATCAAATGATATCTCTAGAATGTTGTCTTGTTCATTTAAACTTATTCCTTTAATGTTGTTAAAATCTACATTGAATGGATATCTATTCCAGTTATAACCAGAATCAGAAACAGGAAAATAATCTCTGAAGTTGTTCTTTAATGCTTGCAAATTTTGAATAAAATTGTTTTTTTGTATCATCAGGGAGATCATCATCGGACATTTCAAAAAATTTGTTAAGTACCTATTGGAAATGATCCATACAAGGATTTGCGAAGATGATCCAACCACAAGCCATATTTTTTAATCATTGCCTCCATATGACCTTCAACTTTGAATACATTTACATTTATCCCTTGTAATATCAAATTTAGTCCATTTAAATGGGTAAAAATTTCGGCTAAGCATGCCACAACAGCCAACCATGAAAAATCATTTAACTGCTCATTAAGTTGAAATGACATATTCTCCAAAAATATTCATATTTCGTCTTGTAATTCAAAAAAATCGACTGAGTATTTTTCCACGAGACAGCCAGTGAGTGTACTTTGGAATGTAAAAGAAGCTGTTTATCATCATTGCCTGTTTCCTCACAAAGGGCATTGAAATTTTGGGAATGAAGAGGACGAGCTTTAATAAAGTTGATTTCTTCTGGATGCCAGAGATTCTCTATGAATGCAGCAATGATTCCACTTAACTGTGGGAATGGGAGCTAGCACATGTACATCCTCTATTAGGCCATTATATAACACGAGCTCCAACAGTGAAAATCAGATAGTGATTTGGGGTCAGTAGGAAACAAAACATTCATGCCATACAAAGTTTCAACATTGTAGGCAAGGGGGAGAAAAGGGGTGTGAATGCGACTTTACTCAGAAAGTAACGTATACTTGGAAGCCTGTGTGACAATATTGGTAAACATGCAATACATTTTATTATTTAAAAAAAATATATTCTTTATTGGATATTCCTCACGGATCCCATGGACTATTTCCTCGGATCCTAGTTTAAGAACTGCTTAATCAAAAGTCTTACCTATATCAGATAAACAATAATTAGGACTAAATTCGCACGTTCAATTGTAGGTATTCCCTAGGACAATTACAGTGATTATTATAATTTTAATAATCAGGCCTGTAATTGAGGATTGTTAGGTAGAAATTTGGTGCATTGTGCCACCTGCCACCCACCAACATGGTGAATTTCAGGGTAAGATGTAGACGCACATATTTGTCAAAGAATTTTATAACAATTTCAAATGGGTTTTATTTTATTTGTAATGTTTGGATTTTGAGTCAGCTGTGATATAACTTTACTCAATTTCTAAAATTATGTTTAAAATTGTTTTGGCATCAACAACTGCCTGAAGTCAACAATCAGTTTTATATTTTATAGTGCAAGAGTCATAGGTTTTTAGGTCTAACATCCAAGGTCCTGGAATGTAACCCAATTTTTAACATTATACAAATACCCTGTGGAATGTGGAATCACCGTGCACGGCCAATGGCCAGAACGTAACCCCCAAATTTGGGGTCAACTTCATATGAAAAAGATCAAAGGGGAAGTTCAATGTGAAAGGATTTCACTTTAAAATTCGATATTCCTAAAAAATTTCAAGACATTAAAATTTAAAATAAATGAACATAATACCTAGTGCATTTTTTACCTTGCTATCAGGAGAGTGCAACCAATAACCCAGTAAAACACACAGAACAACCACTTCCAGTCCAAACGTCCTCCAGAGGGTCACATACAAAGCTGTACGAGGACTTTGGTAACGTTCATATTTGGTCACATATGAGAAAAACATTGGAACTAAGAGCAAAACGAATGTTATTAACAATGAAACTGTAATTGTAGGAGGCTGTGTTTTTCCTTCAGCATCTGAAAAACAAAAAATTCTGCTTACAAATCATTTTCATTGACAACAATTAAGTAATTAATGGATACATTTTTCTAAGTTTCAAGTGAAGTATGACTTTCTTGTTTGATTTTCGTGAAAATGGCTACTCCTACTATAAAAATGTAATTTGCAAGAAATATTTGGTTAGTTCTACAAATTGTGTTTGAAGAATTTTTTTATAGGACTAATATTTTAAGAGATATAAGAAAAAGTTCCCAAAATATGCAAGTTTTTGCTTTCAAGTGTTACACAAATTTAAAGTGGAAATGCAACAGCAATTACCAACATCGTTGCCTGCAACTTCCCACGTCTTATGGAATGAAAGTAGAATCCAAATGAGAACACCTGTTGAACAAAGTATCACAAGTACGAGAAAATTGACAAACATCTGCAAAGAGAGGGTAGTGGCAGACTCGAGGAGACTCTTGGGGTTGTGCTCCTTCTCAAGTTTTTCAGCCTCTTCATCAAGTAGCTCCTGTTGAGGTTTAAAGGGACTATAGATTCAGACAAATGACTTTAATTTAATGTTTTTAAAAATATCAGGATTTGCTATGAAAAGTTAATGATTGAAAAAGTCTGCATATTACTACTAAACAAAGAAAAAATTAACCTATTTTTGCACTTACAGTAATAGTTTCAAAAATGTATAACAGTAATATTACAAACCAATACTTCCTTAAATGATACATTAAAAAGTTACTTTGTGGAATGTTAGGAACATTTGGTTTTTACCTTAAATTCATTAAAAAGACTCTGTCTTTTCAAAAGAGCACCCTGCTCGGTAGCAATGCCAAAATCCCATCCACAGAATAATTTATGGGAATAAACATGTTTCACTCCACCTCCTGTCTCAATATAACTTTTCCTGTATGATTTTGCAGCACTAAATTGAAAAGTTTGAGAAAAAAGAGCTAAGATATAGATGTGTTAAGTATGTAATTAGACAGAAAGATACCAATATTTTTCTCACCTTGTTGCAACCAAGACAAATGTAAATATGTAGCAAAAGGCCATTGTGAAAACATAGCTTCCTGGTATGCTATACTTATAATTTGATATCAGAGAAAGGGATCCATTGGAATAAAATCCGTAATACAGTTCTGTATTTTCAAGCCATCCCTAAAAAAATGGCCATTTCATATTAAAAGGTTTCAAAATATAACACAAGCTATCATAAACAACAAAAATCAACATTAAATACCTCTTACCTCAGTTTTATCCATAACAGAAATACTAACAGAAAAAAATCCCATAAGTATATTAAGTGACTGAGTTTTTAATATTTAGATTTAAAGAATTTGCACCAATGCAAAATGGAAATCGTTCAATAGTAAAAAAAACATACCTCTCCAGTAAACAAATTTCCAATAGAAAAAACCCCATTTGCATCATAAGGATCTGACGTTTTGCTTGTTATGGTTTCCATCTCTGACACCAAGTATTTTTGTTGGTTTTCTGAAATCAAACAAAATCGTACATTTTTTTAATGTGTACATATTAGCAAATTTCCCGAATAGGTAAATATTGAGATTTGGTAAGAATGCTTCAATTCAACATAGGAAGTGCTGAAACAGTATACAAGCTCTTTTCTTTACCATTTTAAAATTACTTATAATCATCGTTCAAACTGGAGACTTTTACCAAAGAGTACCTAAAAAATGAAAATTTGCTTCCCTAATATTGATTTACAAATGGCCATCGCATATGTCCATAAATCTGTTTTCAACGCCAAAATTTCACATTTTTTTAAAGGAAAAATCATCCACTGTCATAGCAACCAACAGAAGATTTTCTGTAAAACTAAATAATCCTAATGGGACTGGAATTGATTGGTTGTACTCATCTGCAATTCCACTATTTACTTAATTGAAATAAATACCAAGTTATTAGTGATAGAAAATATTTGCAATTTTGATTAAATTGTTATTGATTAAAAAACGTTTTATTTAAGAGGACTACCAGCACATTTTTGATGGGCTTTATACCTATTATTTAAATAAAACAAGCTATGTAATAATTTTTAACATTTTTACTGGAGCTCTATAGTGCAGCATCCCACTTCACAATATCAACTTGAATAGTATTAAGCATTTATTTTCATTTGTTTTGTTACATATCTTATTTTATATGGCAGAACTCTTTGAAATTTACATACCACATGATCAGATATTTATAAGGCCATATGTGGCCTGCAGAGAAGTAGGTAAAGCACCATATTACTCTTTTAGTAAAATTTCGGTGACTCCTGTTGTATGGCATTCATTGATATAAATTAATCAAGTTACAATTTTTGTTCTTTACCATAAAATTGACTGAATATAAAGATTTTGAATTACCCTCCAAGGAAGTATTTTTCATTTCAAAGGCAGGTCCATACAGATGCAAAAGTAATTGAGGCACCACTAGAAATCCACAACTGAAACAGAATGACAAAAATTACTGATTGCTATGTAATTAAATGCATCCAAGACATCCCTCCAAAAGCTTACCTTAATATAAATATGATGCAATTGATGAGAAACAGCCACCGTAGAAATCTAAAATATGTTGCGGTACTTGTTCCAAAGTGACCTTCAATGGTTTTAATACTCCCATACCACAGTTCCATGACATAAAATACATCTTTGATTCCCATATGAAGCTAAGAAAAATATAATTAATGCTAAAGAGATAGCAATACAGCATAAATTCAAATCTCTTTTAAAATGAGCGATTAAAGCTCTTCATAAAGGTAAAGTCAGTGTTTTTATCTCTGGAAGAATAATCAAATATTTCCATCTATTCAGCTATTTTGTACAATGAGAAAGGAATTACAGTATAGAACCTTTTATCCGGCAAGCTTGGGATATGGGGATAGCTGGTTATCTGGAATATACTCATAAACAATAATAATAATAATAATAATAATAAGGGGCCAAATGAGAATGTATGCGAACATAGGTACTCATCAAGAGAGTAAGTACCCTTAGCCTCTACTTCCCAACTCCCAGATCACCTTCCAGTGGTGGCCCCATTAAGCCGAGGTTGGGTTTCAACCCTAGCAGGAAACTAGGTCGGCAAACTGACGATCGAGGGTGGGGGCTGAGAGAGGGCTATACTCTAGAGTCACTCATGGGAAAGGCCTCCTCCGCTGGGTGACATCAGGAAGGATGTCTCCCTAGGTATGGCGGCGGAGGAGCTGAGAAGCCAACGGCGGCATCCACAGCCCTAGTCAGCTGGGTTACTGCCAACCAATATACCCAGTGCCAATATGGAGAAAAATAATAGAGATTGCCTCGGAAAGAAGCCGCTGTCTGGGGATCGCCAGAGCACATCCGGAGCCGGTGCTGGTTGTGGCAGTAGACGAACCACCGGTGGTAGTAGGTTGAGCAGGCGAACCACTACCGGGACACCCAAATTTACTACAGCCAAAATTAACTTCACATACATAAACACAAGACATAACAGCTCCCAACCATCAACAAATACACAACTCTTACAAATTAATACACCTAACAAAAGTGTTTTGCCAGTTAGTCAACCGGCAACCACCAAGTTGGGCAAACCGAGACAACACATGCAGTGGAGTGATGAAATGAATAGAAATCTCATGAGCTGTTACTTTGAAGCCACAAAAGGAGAAACTATTTTAATAGGTTACAGACAAGAACTACATCGGAAATTTATTGATATATACCTAGAACTATCTCATCTCACAGAACAAAGAATAGCTGATCAGAAACGTATCATAATAAAAATAACAGGATACCACAACCAATATTACAACAATTGAAACAAGAAACTCTTGATTCCCTATTAAATAAACAAAAAGAAATAAAGAAAAATAACTAAACAAAATGAAATAAACAATAGGGCAACAAACATAATTGGAAGCTCAGAACACACCACACATGAAGAACATACAAAAAACCCCGAACCAACATCATAACCAAACCAAAATGAACTAACTCATATCGACACGATAACGCAAAATTTAACAGCATTTGACCGCAACCCAGGAATTGATACTGCACAGCAGCAAGCACATGGTACAGGCCTTGAAGTGCCTAAATGGAATACGGTTTTACACACTGAAGAAATCAACTCACAAAATGCAGAGGGTGAAAACACCACACATTAATCATAGACGCATTTAACCAAGTATATTCCACATTCATCAATACAGACCCAACAAAACGGCCACGCCTACCAAAATTGAACGAAACATTAGAAGGTAGGAAAATAATAGCAGAACTCAATAAAATCATAGCAACAAAAATAAACAACAATACATCACTAAATGACCTACACCTAATAATATATTGTGCAGCGTTCACTACATTAAAACTAAATAAACACAAAGTATCACAATATATGTGCGAAACTAACAGGAAAGTAATAAATAGTAAACCCTCTTGGCAAATAAGAATAGAAAACAAGGTTAAAGAGATTAGAGCAAACAGGCAAACTTACCCAAAAAATTAAAGGCAATATAAAATCAACAAAAACCATAAATAAAATACAAGAACTTCTAAGGAAATCAAATGAACCCAATATAATAGTATTACTGGATACCCTAAAACAGAAACTAGGAGCCTACACAAATAGACTAAAACGATACAAAAGAGTAGAAACAGGAAAATCCATAACCCAAAAAATTTTTACAATAGCCTAGGAAAACAGACATAGAAATCAAGGACCACCCACCAATAGAAGACATAGAGAAATTCTGGGAAAGCATTTGGTCCATCTCTGAAGAACACAATAAAAATGCAACGTGGATCCATGAAGAAACTAATAACACAAGACACATATCACCCATGACAAATATAAAAATAGACACTACAGACTTGCAAACAACGATAACAAAATTACATAATCGGAAAACACCCAGCATAGATAACATCCAAAATTATTCGTATAAATACCTCACGAGCACCCACGAAAAATTAGCAGAGCTTTTCAACAATTTTACTCACAACCCAGAATCCCATCATTCTTCACTGAAGGAATGACATATCTCAAAGCCAAAGACGATGATACAAGAAACCCTTCAAAATACAGACCCATAACATGTCTACCAACAATATACAAAATCTTAATGTCTATAATAACAATTAAACTAGATAACCACCTAAACTATAACAATATTAAGTGAGGAACAGAAAGGATGCAAGAAACGGTGCCAAGGATGTAAAGAACAAATAATAATAGACTCCGCGATAACACACCAAGACAAAACATGCAACAAAAGTCTATACTCTTCGTTTGGAGGTTTTCGCAGCGTTTGATGATGTAGGTTGATGCTTTCGGGAGGCAATGCGTGGATGGCATTACTGCTCTCGACGTTTCGCCTTCGATGCGGAAGGCTTCTTCAGGAGTGAAGTGCAGGGGCAGTCCTGCGTCGTCTTATATATACTGGAGTCGCCTATTTCTATTGACGGTTGGAGTCGTCGCGGCCAATGGCCGTCTGTCTGACAAGGGGACCTTACGACATGTTCGTCGCCGATTCGGTTGAAACTTGGTGAGCATGTAGCACACACCTATTGATGAAAAACGCCAAAACAAGAAGACGCACCTCTCAAGCATTCGCGAGATTTTTGCAATTAAATTTAGCGAAAATACTAGGGGTCCAATGTATACCCTAATATGAGTCCCAACAGTCAGCTGAGGCGGTGGGCGAGTAGGTTAGGCGTCGGGTTCACGAATTTTTGGCCGCGAGTTCGATACTAACGTTCAAATTTTTTTTCAATTTTTATTATTTGATTTGTTTCTATTGTCTAGTAATTTTTGGGATATATTATTTGCTGAAAGTTTACTGTATTTATAGTTACATTTTCACTAATTAAAAAATATTTTTCGCAATAAAGTTGAAAAAGAATTGGATTAGAATTATCAGCAAAACTTAAATGGGAATAAGGGTCGTTTATCACACATATTCAACTCTTTTCTTTTACAGGGAGCTAATAATTCATTGCAAATTATTATTGTACACATTTATTAATCGATTTTATTATATGACGTACAATGTTTCGGGTGGTAGTTATCGTAGAAACATGAAAAGCAGAGATCTAGATTACACCATGCACACGTTATTAAACCAATTGAATGACAGGCTCAGTTATTTTAAAAAGATTTTGCTGGGAAACACACATCATTCACATTCACAAATAACTTGACGAGTGAGTTTGGAAATGTAATTGCATCATGTTCGATATCAGGCAAACTAACAGCAAAGCTGTACAAATTATTCTTGCAGAACGCTCTTCTACCTTATGTAAAATTGAAGTTTCTTCTGCTAATTGATTCTTGGGGAGGTCAGACTAACCCCAAAGTGTATGACGAAATCTTTGTTGACGATAAGCATGAATCAACATGCACTGTCAAATTTATTCCGCCAAAATGCACTCCACTCTGCCAACCTTTTCATGTGTACTTTTATAGGCAGGTTAAAAACTTCATTAAGCGGATGCAGAATTGCTCATTTTTAATAGAACAAAACTGCGAAATATCATCACGTGAGGATGCAATCAAATTATATTCGTTGCTTCACCACCAATTAAGTGCGCCAGTATTTCGCGATATGATTAGGTACGCGTTGTATGCCTCGAAACTGACAAGCGAAAGGAGGATTTTTGTGAATGTGAATGATGTGTGTTTTCCAGCAAAATCTTTTAAAAATAACTGTGCCTGCCAATCAATTGGTTTAATAACGTGCGCATCAGGGGCATATCTTGGATTTTGCAAAGGGGGGCGCTCTTAGGAGTTTGTTTTAATTTGTTGGAATACTTGGTGCGATCCCGAGGGGGGCAGAAAAATTATTAGTAAAATTTTGTAATTTCAAACCTTTCCGCTAATGAAAAAAGAAAATTATTTTGAATTCATATAAAATTAACACGAACTGGGGAAATTTGAGGAGCAAAAGTAATTATAACGGTAACCCTAGGCCACAGTGACATTGACATTCGTCGTTCACATAGCAGAAATTGGGAATACAAAAGTAAAAGTAGATTTACATGAATCAGCACAGTTGAATGCTCGGCAGAACAATTCGATTCGACCAAAGCAGTTATTACATTAGAACCAATGCCGTCGTCTTGATCTCTTCTGTATATCTATTGAAGTCTTTGTATTTAAAGTAGAAAAATTGATTGCTTTTGATATCCAGGGGGAGTGCTGTAGCACCATACGCACCCCCCTGGATACGCCTCTGGTGTGCATGGTGTAATCTAGATCTGTGCTTTTCATGTTTCTACGATAACTACCACCAGAAACATTGTACGTCATATAATAAAATCGATTAATAAATGTGTACAATAATAATTTGCAATGAAGCATTAGCTCCCTGTAAAAGAAAAGAGTTGAATATGTGTGATAAACGACCCTTATTCCCATTTAAGTTTTGCTGATAATTCTAATCCAATTCTTTTTCAACTTTATTGCGAAAAATATTTTTTAATTAGTGAAAATGTAACTATAAATACAGTAAACTTTCAGCAAATAATATATCCCAAAAATTACTAGACAATAGAAACAAATCAAATAATAAAAATTGAAAAAAAAATTTGAACGTTAGTATCGAACTCACGGCCAAAAATTCGTGAACCCGACGCCTAACCTACTCGGCCACCGCCTCAGCTGACCGTTGGGACTCATATTAGGGTATACATTGGACCCCTAGTATTTTCGCTAAATTTAATTGCAAAAATCTCGCGAATGCTTGAGACATGCGTCTTCTTGTTTTGGCGTTTTTCATCAATAGGTGTGTGCTACATGCTCACCAAGTTTCAACCGAATCGGCGACGAACATGTCGTAAGGTCCCCTTGTGAGAGTTTCCTTTCTCTTCGAGAGCCGTAATGCCGTCCACGCAGTCAAAAAATTGTGATCAGGAAAACCAAGGACTCAGCATGACTGATCTCGACTTTGCTAGACTTGAGCTGGTGGAGTGAATACAACAAGTTGATTTGAGTGTAAAACAGTGGAAGCAGCACTGAGCTGAATCCAAACGGATTCGATTCAACTGAGATTACTGGTGTGGCCTGAGACAGTAATCTCTTTACCTCACCTCACCACCCTGCCACATTGATAAATAATTATTCATTCAGTTATTTTAATTTAGCTCAAAAGAATACACTTTACCTAGAAGGAAATGAAACGAAAATTACCGTATATCTTCAAGTATAAGTCAAGAAATTTCTTCCTTTTTTAGGCCGACCAAACCCTACCTTTGACTTATATTCGAGTTGCAAACTAGATGGACATTTTTCTGGTCAATAATTAATCATGACTGGTGAAAAACAACATCTGAATGACTTTGAAGTGCATTAAAATGAAAAATTCAAACTAACTGGCCAAAAATTTGAAGGGAGAATAATATGAACAACTTAGTAAAATTCCACTTTCTTGTATAAGTTTTGTCAAACGACCGGTTTCAGCTGAGATATAGCCATCATCAGGTCAGGAATCAGCACACCACATCGTATATATACGGGATAGGGGGAGGGGGGGGGGTTAGAAGGGGAGGGAAGAGAAGGGACTCTAAGAGGCAGTGTGAGAAGGTGGAGGGGGGAGAGAAAGGTTAGAGGAATCGTTCAGTGTGGGGAAAACAGAGGTAAGCAGCGGGGAGAGAATTGGGAATAGATGTACATTGATGATGTCAAAAGGGGGAATCTTTAGATGGTAAAGAATTTCCATCTGCTCTAGCAGGTTGAGTCTCGAACCTTTGTTTGTTTTCAACATGCATTATGGAATGAGAAAAATCACCATAATGTCTATTTTCGAGGAGATGTTTCGCGAAATGGGATTTATGGGAATTGTGAGTGTAACAGTACTATGTTCTTATCCTGCCTCCTCTGGACCTTGAAACCTAACCACGCTGGTTTTGCCTCCTATACACCGGACCTCTTTCCCTCACAATTGCCAATCTACTTCCGAAAAATAAAATTAGAACGGCTTTCTATGGCAACTCCAACCTAGGCCATGACCTTTCTAACGGTAAGGATAAAATTGAAAACCTTGCTAAAAATGGCATATATCGACTCATATGCCAGGACTGCGATAAAGTTTACATTGATCAAACCGGAAGGTCATTTTGCATCTTTTCTAACGGTTTAACCAGGGCATTTCATCGTTTGAATGCTGGAATCTTGCATTTTTGTAAGTAAAACCATTATATTATACATCTGTAATGCTTATTAATGCAAACAGGCTCACGCATGAATTTAAAATTAGATGAAAATAGGGACATTCATTATTTTTACTTTCTCATACGAAGTATCGAGAAAGTACTGTTCTTGAGAAAAAATTCGACCTTGAGATTTTTAAGGAAATATACGTTTTAGGTGTCGCTGAATCCGAAAAAGTGGTTTTCGCAATGCCATCTGTCTGTCTGTTACTGGCTCTGGAGCCTAGACGGTCACGAAAAATGAATGAAATCTCGCACTTCGGCATTTTATCATACTGAGCAGATTATACATAGAAATGGTTGACATTGATCAATAATTAAGAGTAGTTTATTCTACGCATTTTTAACAACAATCCGATTTTCTCAAAAACGGCTATAATGATTTTGATCAAATTTCGTACAGTTACTTGAGTTTACGTCTTCAATAATACTGTATAGTTAATATTTCTCAAAAATGAATATAAGGCTAGTTTATTCTAGGCAACTTTAACAACAATTTGATTTTCTCAAAAAAAGCTCTAATGATTTTGATAAAATTTCGTACAGTTACTTGAATATAATCTACAATAATACTATGTATTTCATTTTTCTCAATGAGTGAATATAAGGCTAGTTTATTCTTGGGCAACTTTAACAAAAATGGGATTTTCTAAAAACAGGTTCAAACGATTTTCATTTTCTAAAGATAAATAAACGACGCATTGGTACCCATATATGAGAAAGTTTGTACAATGTATGTTGTACCAATTTTTTTAAATATTGAAAGTTACATGGGTATCTTCTCTTCGTAGATAATCTAAATAACAAGAACGTTAGGCAACGGGCTATGTTTATTCTGGAGGAGCGTGAAAAAATTTGTTTTACAAGAGGAACCTAGAACT
The DNA here is from genome assembly GCA_036926305.1 of Uropetala carovei. Classification (NCBI taxonomy): domain Eukaryota; kingdom Metazoa; phylum Arthropoda; class Insecta; order Odonata; family Petaluridae; genus Uropetala; species Uropetala carovei. The sequence goes on from JAXCHB010000095.1 coordinate 82,350, forward strand.
TGCCGAAACTTACCTACTTGCTGCAATTGCGGCAACAGGCAACTAGTATATATTAATGTTTTTCTAAATTTCAAAATTACAGGTGAGCCCCACTTAACACGGGAGGATGTTAAGCGAAAATCTGCATTCGCTGGGGCACCATAACCTTTAGGTGCCCAGAGGGAAATAACTTCCCAAACGGTGTTTTTGGACCCACATACAATGTCAAATATATTTCTACTGGACTTTTAGAACGTAATTTATTAAACAAACTATAAAATTACCTAGTAAACAGTAAGACAAAAAAGCTTTTTAGCGGTACACGTACATAATTTCAAAATATTTCTTAGAACACCTACAAAGTGCTATTAAAAAATCCTTACAACATACATTGTACAAGCTTTCTCATATAATACTGCGTTGTTAAGTAATCTTCAGAAAATGAAGAACATATCAGCCGGTTTTTAGAAAATCTAATTTTGTTCAAGATGCCCAAAAATAAACTAGTCTTATACTCATTCATTGAGAAAAATCGGTACAACATACATTGTACAAACTAATGCGTCGTTTAGTATTAGAAAATCCAGTGTTTGTTAAAGTTGCCCAAGAATAAACTAGCCTTATATTCATTCATTGAGAAAAATAAAATATGTAGTAATATTGTAGATGTATACTCAAGTAACTGTACGAAATTTGATCAACATCGTTATAGCCGTTTTTGAGAAAATCGAATTGTTGTTAAAGTTGCCTAGAATAAACTAGCCTTATATTCATTTTTTGAGAAATATGACATATACAGTATTATTGAAGACATAAACTCAAGTAACTGTAAGAAATTTGATCAAAATCGTTACAGCTGTTTTCGAGAAAATCGGATTGTTGTTAAAAATGCGTACAATAAACTACTCTTCATTATTGAGCAATGTGAACCATTTCTATGTATACTCTGCTCAGTATGATAAAATGCCTAAGTACACGATTCCATCATTTTTTCGCTACCGGCTAGGCTCCAGAGCCAGTAACAGACAGACAGACAGCATTGCAAAAACCACTTTTTCGGATTCAGGGACACCTAAAACGTGTATTTCCGTAAAAATCTCGAGGTCGAATTTTTTCGCAAAAACAATACTTTCTCGATACTTTGTATGAGAAAGTGAAAATGACATAGGTAGTAATACTGCAGACGTATACTCAAGTAACTATACAAAATTTGACCAAAATCATTTGAACTGTTTTTGAGAATACCAAGTTATTACTAAAGTTGCCTTATATTCATTTTTTTGAGAAATATGAACTATACAGTATTATTGAAGATGTAAACTTAAGTAACTGTACGAAATTTGATCAAAATCGTTAGAGCCGTTTTTGAGAAAATCGAATTATTGTTGAAGTTGCCTAGAATAAACTAATCTAAATTATTGATCAATGTCAACCACTTGTATATATGTCTGCTCAGTATGATAAAATGTCTAAGTAAGTAAGAGATTTCATTCATTTTCGCTCTACTGTTTAGGCTCCAGATAGACTAGTCATGTTTTGGGAAAAACGCTTCCTAAATTAAATCAAGAAGCATTTCTGTGTAAAATGGATCAACAAGGTTTTCTAAGATATTTTGACCCCGCTGATTCCGAAAATCGCTGTTGCCACCTTGTATTTCTGACCGTTACCCCAGAATTCAAGATGGCGTCCAAGATGGCGTCCATTCATAAAATCACGCGTTAATGGCTCTTTTCGACCTATGAAGGAGATTTAAGTGTTTGCGTCTATGTTTTCTAGAGCGAAAAACATGTCCCAGTGATGTTTGATAGCAGGAAATGTCATAAATTCAATAAATATCGCTCTATAATGCTGTCAAAACAAAAAAATCAGGATTTTTCGTAAGTTTTCCGGCCATGTGCGTCACGTATCATTTTGAATACATCATAATAATAAATGAATCGGGTTGACTGCTTAGCTTTTTTTTGCTTATTACGTGAAACTTGTCGGTAGCATTCAAATAGTCCGTCGGAACCCTGCTTCACGGCATTCACTCGTGTGAAGTCATTGTGCTCCTCCAACAAAGTCCTACACTGATCGATGATGCTCTTGCAGCTCCGCTTATAGATCAAACCCATAGTACTGCCTGTTGAGTTTTCTGGAATTTATATATCATTATATACAGTGATGAGCTGAAGCCGGCTCCCCGGCTCGCGCGAGCCTGTTGTTAATTTTTCTCAGAATTTGCAAGCCGGTTGTTAAATTTTTAGAAAATATGAAAATTTATTGATTTTGTCATTTCAATTACATTTTGCCCTATTTGATAGTAAGTTAACGACAGTGTATGAAATGGAATATATTACGAACCAAACACTTGTTAAGCTAGCAGAACGGTATTACTAGAGTGATATGGCGTCCCTGGCATATAGGCCTCTTGCCACCATTATCCAAATTTCCTAATCCCCTATTTACTTTCTCATACAAAGTATCGAGAAAGTATTGTTTTTGCGAAAAAATTCGACCTCGAGATTTTTACAGAAATATACATTTTAGGTGTCGCTGAATCTGAAAAAGTGGTTTTCGCAATGCCATCTGTCTGTATGTCTGTTAATGAATGAAATCTCGTACAAATGGCTCTAACGAATTTGATCAAACTTCATAGTTACTTGAGCTTACGTCTTCAATAATACTGTATAGTTTATATTTCTCAAAAAATGAATATAAGGCTAGTTTACTCTGGGCAACTTTAACAACAATTCGATTTTCTCAAAAACGACTACAACGATGTTGATCAAATTTCGTACAGTTACTTGAGTATACTTCTACAATAATACTACATATTTCATTTTTCTCAATGAATGAATATAAGGCTAGTTTATTCTTGGGCAACTTTAACAAAAATTGGATTTCCTATAAACAGGCTCATACAATTTTCATTTCCTAAAGATAACTAAACGACTCATTAGTACCCATATATGAGAAAGTTTGTACAATGTATGTTGTACCGATTTTTTTCATATGTAGATGAAAATTATATAATTTTTTTAATGTGTAGCGTTATTATTTTATTATTATTTTAAATGACATGTTAATACGGTAAATTAACGTTGTAATAAAGTAATTGTCAAAAATTATAGATTTGAAGAATACAAATTATCAAAAACATTCTTTATGATCCAATGATGTCAAAGAAAGGAAGCATGATCAAATTTCTATTTCCATTTTTCAAATGTTTTCCGTCTTAGGAGATATATATTTTTGTGTTAGACCCATGAAATTTATAGGAAAAAGAGTGAAATTGGCCACCTGATGATGCAATATTATGCAACACTGCTGAAATATCACAATATTTAGGATACTTAAGGAAATTTGATTACCGTAAAGACCCGGGTATAGGACGCACCCGTGTATAGGACGCAGGGAGGTTTTCGACGTCAAATTTTGAGAATTTTCTATGTTCCCGTGTATAGGACGCAGTGTGGTTATCCGCGTCAAATTCTGAGAATTTTCTATGTTCTCGTGTACCTATAGGACGCAAGAAGGTTTTATCTTGAAATTCTAGGAATAAACAATAAGTTGCAATAAAAGATTCATATCCATTCTATTAAATGAGTTCCTTCGAATAAGTATGCTTTCTGCTGAGAATGATCTGAAAAGTGAACTTACCGAAGTATTTGTAATACTAGATTTACCTATATCGAAACTACATATTACGGGATATTGTAAAACACTTTGGAAAGCAATGTAGAAGATATAATGTAGCAGATTTTCGTGACTCCTATCCAATTGAAATAAAAAAACTCGGTAAAATTTTTTTCGATCGTCTGTGAAACTTGCAGTAAAAATAAAATATCATGAGTTTAAAGAAGTTATTTATTTCAATTATTGATAAAGATTTCTCCAAAGTTTCATCCCTTAATATTTACTATAATTTTCATGGTGCTTCCAAACGACGCTTCAGCCGAAATAGAAGGTTGAGAGCCATCTAGAAACAAAATGTGCAACTGTGGGCGGATATGGTTATTCTTCTGTTGAGTTCCCGCAGTTACCTATTTTACGTTTTAAAGATTAAAAATCATATTGAACTACTTTGCGAAACCCAGCTGATTCTCAGGTAAGTTTGTTCAAGTATTACTACGTACGTAAAACGAGCTTACATTCCTACTTTACAAATGACAGCACGGATTATAAATCACCTACTAATGGATATTATATTTACCCTTATCTATGATAGAAAAAATGAAAGTCAAGAGACAAAGTTATGATGCTAAATATAAATTGAGAGTGTGTCAGTATGCTAAAGAACATGGTAATAGAGCGGCTGAACGTGAATTTGGGCCCAGTGAATGTCTTATAAGAAAATGGAGAAAGGCTGAAGAAACGATAAAAAATATGGGGAAGACCAAATATGCGAACCGAGGTAGTAAAGCAAACCATCCTGAAATGGAAGAATGCCTGATGAAATGGATAAGAGATACGAGAAGGGACTGCTTGGGTGTTAGCACATCAGCTGTTCGTGCACAAGCTTTGAGATTATCCAAAGAATTAAACATTAAAAACTTCAAAGCGTCTGTGCATTGGTGTCGTCGTTTCTACAAAAGATGCAATTTATCAATCCGCCGACGCACTACAATAGGTCAACGTTTACCCCAAGATTATGAGGAGAAATTAATTGCATACCAGTCCTATATAATAGAATTAAGAAAGAAATTCAACTTTCCACTTAGTCAAATAGGCAATGCCGACCAAACACCATTGACATTTGATATGCCATCTGATACAACGATTAATGAGAGAGGTGCAAGAACCGTCACGATGAGAAGCACGGGAAATGAAAAGAATCGTTTCACTGTCATGGTTGCCTGTATGGCTGATGGGACGAAACTGCCTCCGTATGTAGTTTTCAAAAGAAAAACAATGCCGAAATGCGAATTTCCCTGTGGCATCATAGTCCGAGTGCAACAGCAAGGTTGGTTTCATGAAAACATCACCAATGACTGGATCGAGACTGTCTGGAAGAGAAGGTCTGGTGGAATGCGTCAAAGATCTCTCTTGGTCTTAGACGAATTCCGATGTCATACACGTCCCGAAGTAAAAAAGAAACTCCTTGAAATGAAGACAAAACTGGTGATTATCCCAGGGGGAATGACATTGATCCTGCAGCCTATAGACGTTGCAGTTAATAAGCCGTTTAAATCAGCACTGAAGAAGAAGTGGGCCGATTGGATGGTGAATGGCACACACACATTCACCAAAGGTGGACTCATTCGTAAAGTGGATATAAAAACAATCTGTCAGTGGATCGTGGAAGCATGGAATGAATTCCCCTCAGAAACAATAATTAAGGGATTCAAAAAATATTGCATAAGTAACGCTTTAGATGGAAGTGAAGACGACGTATTATGGGAAGATGATAACAACAACGGCACGACGACCGCAAAATTGGAAGCAGACGAATCTGAGGCTTCAAAAACAAATGAAGTCTACAACGAGTTCCAGATTACAGATGACGACTCAGATGATGGAGAGTTCCTAGGATTTTAGGGAAATTGTTCGAAAAGTTTGATTTATTTTCTTGATTGAAGATTTTCTTTCAATGGACAGACATTCAATTTTTAAATTTTAGCAATTTTATTTTATATTTGTATTTCATTTTAACTGAAGACTTTGTACAGAAAAAACGAAAATTATTTAAAATCCATATCTGAGTATAAGTGGCTAATAAAGCCGAAATATCTTGTACTTACATTACTTATTTGTAAAAGTGAATTCTTTTTTTCATATTAAAAAGCTTTATTTTAATTAAAACACTTTGATGTTTAATAAATATTAGTTTTCACCAGTTTATTTTTCATTTTTCATCGAACATTCGTAGAGAGAAAAACATGAAATATTCTGTACCCGTGTATAAGATGCATCCTACATTTTAGCTTCGAAAATTTGGAAAAAAAGTGCGTCCTATACGCGGGTCTTTACGGTAGTGCAAAATTTTTAAAAAATCATTCGGTTGCACTGTGCATAAGATGTCTATATTTAAAAAAATATTTAATTTGGAATAAAATCTGCATCATAACGAATCCACATTGGCTGGGGCCGCATTAAAAGGAGCTCACCTGTATCTTGTTTGCATTTTCTTTGCTTCGACTTATACTTGTGTCTTGGGTTTTAGATGCTTTTTAGGCTAAAAAGTACACTTCGACTTATACTAGAAGATATATGGTATGCCAAAATTACTTAAGAAAGCCTATGTGCAAAAATATGAGCCAGTCTCTCAGTTTCGCAGAATTTTGGAAAAAGAGAATTAATCCTAACATACGCAGAAGTCTCTTCAAGATACAAATCCTCGGGTGAATGGCAAAAATAGCCTCAAAAACAACACATCCAGACCAAAGATGGGGCAAGTGTGGACAAGAGATCCAAAAATGTTAGGTCCTTCTCACATTGGAGACCCTTGAGCATTGAAAAGATTATGCAAGAAAGTCTTAAAAGCACACTTATTAAAAATTAACAAACAAAAGAGGCCTATGAATATATTTATGATATAAAGGAAGTCATATAAGATGCTTGTTCTGCAAAATAACATGTTGTGAATACATACATATATACCTGACCAGAGTTGTAGGATAATATTCATATTTACAAAAATTTTACCTATGTAGCAGCAAAAGGGATGGCTTGATGGTATTTCAACGTGGGACAATTTTCATTTAGTAACGCAGAAAAAAAGAACATTTTTAGCTCCCTCTGAAATAAGTTCAATTTACTCACTCAATGGTAAAAACTGTTAAATTGACTTTAGTTGTTGCTGGAAGGATTTAGAAACAATTTCACTTCATTCACAAACAACCTTCATGGTTGATTTCATATAGCTCCTGGTGGTAAAAGGTAAGACAGCAAAGACCTAATGTTAATTCCAGATGAAATTTTTATTTAACCCTTTTACTGCCAGGTGACTGATGTATCGGCCCTCGATGAATATGCAAAAACTGCCAATCTATCGATCATTTTGTTTACACTGAGATAAGCTTCTTTATTATAGTCAACCACTTCTCCATCATCAGCAGTTTATTCTGTGAATCATAACAGAGCCTATAAGGATTCCATGTCTTGCGATTTATTTTTCCACTTTAAGATATTTGTCTGTCTCACTGTCAGTACCTTCTCACGTGTTTTGGAACACAAATTGGAGCGGTAATTTAAATTGGCTGTAATAGTTTGTTTTTTGAGACTGATCTGTAGATTTTGGAAACAAAAAGTAATCTTTTCATCTACTATCATATGAGGTATTGTAATACTTTATTTTTCATAACATTGATACTAATATTTTAACATTTAAAATCTTTTCCACTATTTACCAGAAGGTTAGGAGGCATGGGAAATAATTTCGAAACAGCTAATTCTTTACTCCAGGACAGGGTTTCCCAAACTGTGTTCTGCAGAAGCTAAATGGAGTTTCATAATAGAGACCAGATGTTCTTCTCTTATTTACAGCAGGAAACATGATCTTCACTTGTAAGATACTGTAAGATACATAAGATTTTATATAATAATAGCTGTCGTCCGTTGGTTGGTTGGTTGGTCACGCTATGCAAATGCTAATAACTCGAGAAATAATAATGATAGAAACTCAAAATTTGGTAGGGATGCTTGATTAACACTTATTCAGAGAATGACGAGTTTAAATCGCGAAAAAATTCCTTGGTTCGTCTCCAAGAGAGACATTTCCATTTCCCATTACTTAACATGAAAAACGCGATTTTTCGACATGCAGGCTTTTGTTCATTTGGAAATTAAAATTAGAAGAAATTAACAGACGACCTTCAGATTTGAACCATTTGAAGAAAAAGTTATAAAGTTTCTTATTCCTTTCGTCTTTTTTTGCCCACAGTTCAAAATATTCCATGTTAAACATTTAATTTTCATATTTTGTGGAAATCTTGCCATTTTAACGTGATGTTGCTATGCCGACCATTATCATTGTTACACCTCAAATTACTATTATTGTATACATCCTTCTGGGAATAAGCGTGCCTTGAGTGCTTCAATACGAGAGAGAGAGAGCCCCCAAACCCCCGGGCGAGAGGGGGGGGGACCCAACTGCAGTAGTGCCTTTTGTTTTTTGTTTACATTTTGTAGTAGGGGGGTACCCATGTAAAGAAGTGCCCAAACATCTTTACGACATTCCTTTCATTAGAATTGGATTCAAAAGGTTAATCCTTTATTATTAGAAATGGTAACTATTAATAAAACTAATAAATAATTGTTTCGTTAGCAACTATAAATAAAATTGTAATTAATTGCATGTGGGCATATAACCGACCAGTACCGAATTGACAAGTATATTTCAAAGCAAAAATCAATTTAAAACTATTTTAACAGTTTCTACGATAAACAATTAGTTTATTTTTTTGATAGAAAGGATGATCTGAAGATCCTTATGCGACAGGCATAAGCTGTTGTGATGGGAGATGAGGAAACAGGTGAAAAAATCTGCCATGACCGGGAATTGAACCCGGGCCTTCCAATTGCCGGGCGGATATTCTACCACTGAACTACCGTGGCAGACTAATTCTCCTGTTTCAGAACGGGAATATTTTCTTAGGTTGGGACCAAGCTAGCTATGCTAGTATCAATCAGCCCCAACAGATGTCCTCAAGGAGATACATCAAAGAAAACCCCTACCCTCTCAAATGGTGAGAATGCCATGATATAAATTGATAGAAAGGATGATCTGAAGATCCTTATGCGACAGGCATAAGCTGTTATGATGGGAGAAAATATTCCCGTTCTGAAACAGGAGAATTAGTCTGCCACGGTAGTTCAGTGGTAGAATATCTGCCCGGCAAGTGGAAGGCCAGGGTTCGATTCCCGGTCATGGCAGATTTATTTTTTGTTAATATGGATCTCCAATACAACAATCCATTCAACCGTCAAGGGAACAGTTCACAATGTTGAAATAAATTGATTTGCTTTTGTACAGATAGTATTCAAAGAAATTATTCTGCTGACTGATTAATTAGTTAGTTTTTAATTTAAATATTTTAAAGAGTTTTATTTTAAATATGTAATACATAACGACGGAGAACATTATTGAGGATTCGAGTAAGCTTTCTTTCTTCGTAAGTACAGAGTACAATTTTAAAACAATCATAATGTTAAGTGCATGAATTTTAATTATTTTCCCTACGTTATATATGTATACATATAATTATTTCCCGGTCTTTGCATACCGACATTTATATGCAGCATTGACGAGAATAAGGTGGGAGAAGAATTACAGAATTTTATAGCCGAAAATAAAAACCAAAGGCATTTACTAAACGACAACAGAATATTCACTAGAAATGTAATATATGACGAAATATTTCATATGTAAAAGTGTGCTAATAATTATTTTAAATGCAAATATTAATAATCAATCTATCTATAAGTCTTCCATTGATATTTCAACGGGCATTACACTAGTATATAAATAAACACTATAATGATTTTAAAGATAATTTTATTGCAATTAGGCTTTCCATCTCTTAGCTAGGGTCCCACAAGAAAAATATTTGAATCTAAGGTTTCCGTGGCTTCACAAAGTTTGGGAACCTCTGCTCTAGGAAACACCTTTTTATCCATCCTACGATAATATCAAAGCCTTTAGGTAATAAAAAGATCGAAGCTAGTTTATTTGAATAGGGTGGGAGTGACAGAGAATCATCATCAGAGACCACCAATGAAGAATTTCTTCATCAAGCAGCGTCTGCCTCTCTCAGCCATCCTGTTCGACCCAGGGCAATTTTATCTTCCTCTGAGTGTGCCGATTCTCGATATTCAGACAAAGGAGAGGAGCATGTTGATGCAAATGCAAATGATTAGGAGAAAATACTTGACAACTGTGATAACCCAACTCAAATGCCTAGTACTAAGAAACACATGGACAAAAAATTGCATCCCCTAAACCTGCAGCACTACTCAGTCATTTGTGAGAGAAGCCTTCCATTATAGGAATGTATAGTGATTTCATGAGAGGAAATAACACATCAAACTGATGCTGTACAGTTTATTTGACATACGACAGATGGTAAATTACTGGAAAAATAAATGTGCACCAATATTTTTTCCAAAATGGTCTGAAATAATTTATAAGGAAAACCTCCATCCTGGAAAAAAGCTGATTTCTCATTTGCTTTTTACTTTCTCATATAGATTTAGGTGTACCTGAGTCCGAAAAAGTGGTTTTTGCCATGCAGTCTGTCTGTCTGTTCTAGAGCCTAAACGGTAGAGCAAAAATGAATGAAATCTCATATTTAGGCATTTTATCATACAGAATAGAAACTACGAAGAAATGGCTGAAATTACGCAACAATTAAGGAAAGTTTATTCTAGGCAACTTTAACAACAATTTGATTTTCTCAAAAATGGCTAAAAAGATTTTGATCAAATTTCATCAAGTTACTTGAGTTTACATCTGCAATAATACTAAATAGTTCACATTTCTCAAAATATAAATATAAGGCTAGTTTATTCTTGAGCAACTTGAATAAAAATTTGATTTTCATCAAATTTCATATACAAGTAGTAATTTAAGTTGATGTTTATAATGATTCCACATAGTTCATATTTTTCAAAAGATAACTAAAGGACACATTAGTATATGAGAAAGTTTGTACAATGTATATTGTACTGATTTTTACAGTAAGTATTGTTGATGAACTTGGAGATGAGTAGCTTCAACAGAAACATAAGAGAGCTGGGAAATCACAAGAATCAGTGAGAGTAAACAAGAAGCCTCTTAAAAAGCTACAGCAACAAAAGAGGACTGTTGTGTGTGCAGTAAAACAACATAAATGTTAAACAAACAATACCATGAGCACAAAAACATAGTTTTTGCTCTAAAACCTATAAAGCTATAGGACTAACAATAATATTAACAGAAGAAAATTTTTAGACAAAATAAAAGTAATATAAATGTAAAACTAAAATATTTTTACTAAAAACAATTTTTTTTGAGCTGCGCAGGTACAATTTAATAGTCATCCAATTTACCATTCATCTATATTCTACAAGTTAGCAGAGAGGTTATAAAAAAATCTAGCTTCAGTCAATAAAAATTAAACTTGATAAAAATGTTTTCCACTAGGCTTGCATTTTCATTAAAAATGGCTTGGCATTTCTCGCATATACCGCATAAAATGGGCTGGCAGCATAAAGGGTCAACAAACAATCAGAGCTTTTATCACAATGAATTCTGTATATCATATTTCTTATTTCTGATTAATTACTTACCCTAGAAAGATACATGCTACTGAAATATTTAATAGTTTTCCACAAGCTCAATGGACACCTCTTTGATTTCAAGCTGATAGATGTCCCCAGTTTAAGCTTAAGTGATCTCTTTAGGGTCAAAGAAGTAGGCATCTTTCGCAGAGTTTCCCTAGGAAATGAATTATATTTTATTATTAAACAAGCATAATATTATCTGAGAAAATCTTGAATGCATCCCATTCATAATAGTATATAGATCTAGGAAAACTTAATTTAGTACTAGATAGATCAAAGTAACAGATAATTTGACATTATTAACATTTTCCTGCAAATAAAATAAAGTTCTGTATGACTTTTAGTATGTTTGTGTTGAAATAGTATTAATTTTAAAATCATATGCTATTTAAATTGACCTTAAGAGTACAGTGTCCATTAAAAGATGCTGTTTTCACTGATTCTTTAAATTTACTGAGTAAATTATAAGTATTTGCTACATTTTAACTTACATTAAATATCTTTTGAAATGACCATCCATATCTTATTTGTCTAACTGCAGTGTACACAAGACAAACATCTCACATTTATGACAAGTGTATATATTTTTCTTACTTTTAAGCTTTGTGCATTCATAATTCAAAACAATAAAAAATTGCAACATTTTATATGATTCATAACTTTTTATCTTTACTAACTGGCAAATGCTATGTAATCTACTGAATAAGATGTGACTTTATGGAAAGTCAAGTCACATTTTATAATTTCCACTTTATTAAATTAAAATTTATTCCATTCACCCAGTACTAGTTTTAGAATGTGCTTCTTTGTATGTAACAAATCAATTTTTCTCAATTTATAACACTATTCATCTAGGCCAGGGCTGCACAAAGTGCAGACCTCCATTGATGGTTGTGCAGCCCACGGAAGATTTTACATCTTAAGGTTAATATCGAACAAAGTTAATTTGGTAAACCACAAAGTGAAAATTATAAGAGCGCAAAATGCTAAGGTTAAACAAATGCACTACTTTTAGAAAATTTGTACACCTGATAAATTGTACTCCATTACTGATTCTTTCAAAAGAGTTGTACATCTTTTCAAACTCGCACTGCATTGTATATTTTTGGTAATTTTGTGTTTGTAAAAATGCTTAAACTTATCTAAAATTTTATTCTTGTTTAATTTAAATTATTCAGCTTTTAATTAAGTGTGGCTCTCAGATAATTACAAACCATCAAATGCGGCCTGTGGGTGTGAAAAGTTTGTGCACCCCTGATTTAGAATGATATAAAAACAAGTAACACATGCAACACATAACACAGGCCCACCTGATTGATATTAACGTAAGATGTCTACATCAGGGGCAGTCGGTGACCCACTGAGTAAGGTAAGCAGTGGAACAGTTTTACTTTATGTAGCTAAGCATAACAAATTGGCCACTTTGGAATGTATCTCATTTGGAAATACGCTACAGGTATAACAAATAACGATACACCACATTTGAAACCAAACCTTGTCTCACTTTCTGTTTCTAATAATTTTAATCAACAAAAATATAATAAATTGCACTTCCAAAATATGGTAACCATGCAATTACTTCTATAGCTTCAACTAATTGAAACATGATCATTTCCGACTTGAACAATATCTTTTATAGTTGCAAAATCTTGATAACTTGAAAACGATTTCACAAATAATTTTTACTTTCTCATACGAAGTATCGAGAAAGTATTGTTATTGCGAAAAAATTCGACCTCGAGATTTTTACGGAAATATACGTTTTAGGTGTTGCTGAGTCCGAAAAAGTGGTTTTTGCAATGCCGTCTGTCTGTTACTGGCTCTGGAGCCTAAACGGTAGAGTGAAAATGAATGAAATCTCATACTTAGGCATTTTATAATACTGAGCAGAGTATATATAGAAATGGTTGACATTGCTCAACAATTAAGAGTAGTTTATTCAACGCATTTTTAACAACAATTCAATTTTCTCAAAAATGGCTCTAACGATTATGATCAAATTTCGTACAGTTACTTGAGTTTACGTCTTCAGTAATACTGTATAGTTGTAACTGCTCTGCAGGTTCAGAGCCTCGTTCGGGGGAGATCTGGCAGGGATTCATCAATAAAAGGATATTACTTTCGACAGAAGGCTACTCTTTATTGTTAATCATTGTTACATTCTCACACTCCACGACTGGCGACGGGCAACCGCCAACCGTCGTCCGGCATCTCCGACTCACCACTCCCGAGTGCCCTTCTAACACCATGCCTTACCATCATATCTGCGGCGTCTCTCAGTGGTGTCCTCGTGACCCACGTGGGTTCCTTCCATTGGTTAATAATGATGCCACTAATGTTCAAAGTTCAGTGCATACTCTGCTACTGGGAGGTGTACAAAGGCTGGTAGGGTGGGTAGGGTGGCTGGGTAAGCATTCCTACAAATAGCAGGATATGAGGCATGGTAATGTGAGGAGTACCTTCCTGGCACTGGAATGGAAGGAGGGACAGGGGAAGGATTGCGAAAAGTAAATCATGCACATTTGCTCCTTTACATCACCCCCCTGACAAACAAAAGTTAGACCTATAGTCCAACTTTTCCATACAACACAATACACTACATTATAAAATACAATAAGAATCCAAATATAAATACAAACATATCTCTTCTAGCTAATAAACCATAACATAAAAATATCCACAAACAATCGACTAATTGTCACCTGAATTCTCACAACATTACCATGCTGACAGATACAATGCAATCAAGGAAAAATGCTGTATTGATCGAGCTGCTTGTGCAATGGTGCCACGTGGCATGATGGACAATTGGATTGTAATTTGCCCTACCAATTCGAAGGGAGATTTTGGTAACTGATTTGAATCAGCAACGAGGGCTGCTGGAGGGATGAATTTTATGCTACCCAAGCCTCGAGTCGCTGAAATCCCTGATGATCATAGCACTTACGTGAATCAATTGGACCAAACTCTCACAGCAAATTACAAATACCCCTTACTATTTAATACATACCAGGCTACCACTAAACATACACTATGTCAAAATACTCATTATAATTAGGCAACTAAATTACAAAAAAAACATACAAGAGGATCATACAACCATCGTATCAATAACAAGCTCCTTTTCTTATTACACAGAAAACATTCTAATACCTACAAAACATTGCCTCGCTGTTCTATTCAATTCATCGCTGACCACGCTCAAATACTACACCACTACTCAATGATATCACACGCGGTCCCTTGCCAGCTGTTAAGGTGAACATGCACATGAACACATACACACACGCACGGTCATCCCCACAACAGCGTTCATCTTATCGCCGCACGCTTGACCTTAGGTTGTAAAAAGGAGAGGCTGGAGGTGTTTCGACTCCGGATCCAGTGAGTGGAAGGGGGGATGTCGCTACCTCCACCCGCTCTGGGCCCGTTGAAATAGGTCTGGGTCTAAGTAGACAAGGAGATCGCGCTGCGCCACTTTCAGCTGTGGCTGTCTCCCTCTCATCCAACGATGTGTCGTTCCTTGATGCACCTTCCCCGCATGCCGGTGGAGTGGAGTCAGGCGGCGTGACGTCATCTACTTCCGAGGATCGTGGAGTAGGTGGCTCTTCTTCCATCTCTTCTGCGGTGCGGGCGGGGAGGGGACGGCAGGCATCACACCATCTAGAACTGCATCCTCTCTCCTTCCCACGAAGATCACAGGGAGCGGCGTCTTCCTTGGCCAGCCACACACCCCCTTCCTTCGCTCGCAAGGCCGCTGAGGTTGAGGTGGCCATATACGAACCGTGATAGTCTTTAACACGATTCTTACGAATAACTATCGTCCTGTCGGAACGGAGTTGGAGTTTTAAGTTGGACAGGGGAATAACTTCTAATACCCTATAGGGGCCCTTCCAGGGTCTGTGAAACTTCTTCACTCTGCCTACCTTAATGCAAGGATCACTTAAGTATACGTAGTCTCCGGGCTCATAATATTTTTCCTTGCTCCTCTTATTATGTTGTCTCGCCTGCTTTTCGTTTGCAATTCTTATGGCACTTTTCCCACACCATCTTAAGCTTTTCCTTTAGTTCGGGCACACATGCCTCTCTCCACTCCATGGCCCTTCTCTCAAAGCACTCGAAAGGCGACTTCATCGCAAGTCCATAAACAACCTTGTGGGGTGTGTATTTGATGCTCGCATGATAGCTAGTGTTGTATGTCATTACGATGTATGGCAACCACTCATCCCAGTTGTTGTGCCTGTTGTTCACATAGTGGCTTAACACTTGCGAAATGGTTCAATGTACCCTTTCTACCCTACTGTTCCCTTCCGGGCGGTATGCCAAAGTCCACAACTTATCGATTTTCAGCAGTTTGCATATCTCAGTGAAAAGATTGGACATGAAATGCTCCCCTGATCAATAAGGATTCGCTCAGGTACTCCGGATCTCAATATCCATCTTCAGATGAAGGCGGCCACAATGGTTTCCGCCATCTGGTCGGGGAGGGGGACCATTTCCAGATATCTGGAAAAGTGATCAATAATGGATAGGATGTACTTACACCCTTGATCAGTGATCGGTAATGGGCCCACTGTGTCCAAGGCTACAAAGAGGAACGGTCGATTGACAGCCGGTATCTCCTGTAGTGGTGCTCTCATTTTTCCGTAGGGGCTTCTCTGACTACAAGACACGCATTCCCACAGTTTTTCCTCAATGTTTTGGAACAGGCCCGGCCACCAATATTGGTCTGTGATCCTCTTCACTGTGGCCCGCGTTCCAAAATGGTGGAGAGAGGGTGTTCGTGGTATTGTCGTATTATAGAAACCCGTAAGGCCTTCGGCACTACTATTCTCTCTCCCTTCGGTACCCTCTTGTGCAACATGCCCTCCCTTTCTATAAACCCCCATTTCCTTCTCAACTGCACACATTCGGAGTCCTTTTGTTGTTCACCCCGCATGTTATTTTCGTCTATCACTTCTACCCGTCGCACTTTCCGACTAACAATAAGCCCATCCGCATTCACATGCAATTTTCCGGGCTTGTATTCTACTTCGTAGTCATACCCCCCAAGTTTCAGAGTCCAACGCATTAATCGGCTGTTGGGATCCTTAAGACCAAAAAGCCACTTAAGCGCCACGTGATCGGTGACAATTTTGAATTTTTGCTGTACAGATACCATCGAAAATAACTAATAGCCCAAACTACCACTAACAGTTCCTTTTCAGCAGTTATATAATTCTTTGACCGGAGGGAAAAGTCACTTAAGTCACAAAATGCAAAATTTTTTTTATTTTATTTTTTAAATCTCTAAGTTGAACCACGCCTGCCAATATAAGATTTATAGGCCTTTCAACGTCCGATCCTATGATTATTTGGTTGTGAATTTTCACCTCTTTTAATTTTGTAGATTTTGTTGAAAAGGAAAAATCACTTAAGTCAACATATGTTCAACAAAAGAAAAAATCCCATCATATTTTGACATGGAGAAGACACTTAAGTCGAATTATGTGATTCATTTTTATCTTCATTTTGAATACTTGGAAAAAAACACTTAAGTCACTTTTTTATACACTTTCTTATTTATTTCATTGTTCTAATTAAACTTAAATGCTGTGTTGCAACCCCAGGAGGTGCATCACACCTCCAAGAGTTTGTTTGGACAGAATATTAATATATTTTAAAACACCAGTTCAAAACAATGTCAACTGCAGGCAAATGGTTGAGAGAACGTGCGTGGATTGCATCATCACCGGATGACAAAAAGATCGGTCACCCTCTGACTTGAAAACATTGACACCGCTCGAACCAACTGATGCCTTTCCGTCTTCAGCCATTCCCTCTCAGAAACACTCTTATTTAAATACTAAGTAAGCTGACCGACTGGGGAAAGAGTAAGTGTGGGCTCTATACACAAAACGAGGCAGGTCACATTTCTCTCAGTCAGAGTTTAGTAAGGCTTGATGGTCAAAGCTAACGATTGAGCCTAGACGTTAGTAATTATTTTTCTTCCACTTATTAAGAATAAAATGACTTCAAGAGGAAAGACGTTAGTGCAGCTGGCTTTATCTTCCAAGTGTTTCTCAAATGATAGACCTTAAGTACTGTTTCCTTCTTTCTTTTTTAATTTTGAATTTAACTAACGTCTTTGGCGAATGCTTCCATAGATATTACATGTGGGAGAAATTCGGGATTCACATCTGATGGGTCCATGTCCGGAAACGATCCCATTAGGGTCAATTTTTATGCATTTTCCCATAAAAAATGAAATGTTATTTATAAAAAACAATGTTTGCATGTCCCAGAAGTGTTTAACCCATTTACGGACGGTCTTTAAAGTTGAAATTTGGCAATCTAGTAGCATTTAGGTCACAACTATCAGAAAAATTCCTAAACCCCAAGATTTTAGCCTAGATTGAAGTCTATGGAGCATTCATTGTTTTCCATACATTGAATTCACGTGCTTCCTTGGAAGGAAGACCGTGAATTTCGAAAATTATCAATACTGCCTATTTTTCTTTCAAACATCAAAATATCCAAGTATTGATATACCTTCGTCATTCTTGGACTGTATTGTGACAAAATATATGCAATTTTTTATTCATTCAGTTTTTTGTTGGGTCATGTATGAAAACGTTCAACTTTTCCGATCAAGCTATGAAAAATGCGGTATTTTTGCTCTTCAATCTCAAAAATCACTATGTTGAAAATTCCATTGTTGTTTCTCCAGACTGGCCACATCAAAGGATATAAGTCTAATAATTCATGTTACTCTTCATGTTTGGGAATAGAAATTTACGGTTATATGACTAATATTTATTTTGAATTTAATATTGAATTGGATTTCTGAACTTTGTAATTATAATTACCTTACGTACCCTAGGGGCATCGCACAGATTTGCCAAAAAATGCCAACTAGAAACCTAAATTTGCCAACTCCTTGACAATTTCTTGACTTTAGGAGGGAGGCTCCCTCATCCCCCCACTTGGTGACGGCCCTGACATAATCCCATAAAAAGTAATCTATTCCTTCTAATGGATACTCGATGATGTTCCCATTGCAGAAACTTTACCAAGGAACAACAACAGCGACTGTTCAGATGATGATCCTACTTAACAAAGTGAAAGTGATGTTGGCTCCCTGGATGAGTCTCCACAAGTAAGAAGAAAGAAAACAAGGAATACCGAGGTTACCTCTTTGAATGTCACACCACCAAGCAAATCTTTCTTCAAAAAGACATCTATGAACAAACAAATCCCGAAAAAGAGTAGAGCAAAGGGGAAACTGAGATTTGAAAGCAGAAAATATGGAAAGAGCTATACTACAGAGAAAGGAAAAGTTGTAGCTGCTAGAACAATGAAGAAACTCACCAACTGTAGAACCAAATGCAATGAAAAGTTGTCAGAAAGTCAAAAGAATCTATATTTAAAGATTACTGGAATCTGGGAAGTTTTGAGTGAAGAGCTTCTTATGTCGCCGCAATGTCAATCGAAGATAAACGCACATACAGGCCCAGAACCGACAGTCCCTCAAAACAAAAGTTCAGGACGGTGACATACAAATATTATTTAAAGGCAGATGGCGAAAGAGTGCCTGTATGTAAAGCATGCTTTTTGAAAACACTGAGTGAAACGGAAACCTTCGTGAAAACTGTAGGCATAAAGAAGCATTCTTCTCCCAGTGGCATTCAGATTAGTGATATGCGTGGAAAAGATCCTGCAGTGAATAAGTGGCCCAAGTCAAAGCTTGAAGAGGTCAGATATCACATAAAGACTTTCCCTGCACATGAAAGCCACCACACCTGCTAACAGAATGACAGTCTTTACTTACCTTGTGACTTAACATCGGAGAAGATGTATTCTCTCTACAAAGATTGTAGCAGACCCAGTGTGCATTAAAATTTACAGAAATGAGTTTCACAAAATGAAACTGAAGTTCAAGAAACCTAAAGTTGATACGTGCCACACCTGCGACAGGTATAGGATGTTAATACGTGTGACAGATGATCCAAAAGAAAAGGAAAAAAGTGTCCAAGAGAGAGACCTTCACCACGCAGATCATCAACGAGCATATAATGAGAAAAAGGACAAGGAAATAGCCAAAGAAAATACTGAAATAAATGCTTTTCATTTGATTTACAGCAGTGCCTACAGATCCCTGCAGTCTGCTCTTCTGTGGCCTTCTATAAGTGTCAACTCTGGACCTTTAACCTCACAGTTCATGATAATGCCAATGGAGAAGCTAAGTGTAACATGTGGCATGAAGCTGTTAGTGGCTGAGGAGCAAATCAAATTGCCTCTTGCCTCTACAAACATTTGGTCTCTTTGTCTTCACATGTGAGGCATATGATATTCTATTCAGATACATGTGGAGGGCAAAACAAAAATTCCATTGTAGCAGCAATGTTTTCCTTCGCTCTAACACATCTCAGAAACTGTGACATTTTTTCCTGCCCTCGGGACTTTGTCCCCAATCCCGAGGGACTTAGTCCACAGTACCGAGGTGTGTTGATCAACAAAGCCCAGCAAGAGAGACCAAGCCCAAACTAATCGCCCCTCCGCTGGACGCCGCTCCACTGAGATGCCACGGACTTTTCTGGATGTCTAAATATATACCCTAAAAGGGATGTCCTCCCTCCAGTCCCCTTCCAGCTCAACGAACTTTAAGACTGGAACCACAAATCCAAATACTCCCCTTCAAATGTTCGCCAATCACGACTCACCACTTCAAAATTCCAGAGTCACCTCTGAACCCCTCCTCTCTTCCCCTGGAACTCTGTTCGAGGCAGTGAGCGGGCTTTCGCTTTCTCTGACTCTCTTCCTAACCGCAGCAGGAGAACAACCCCTCACTGCATGAGATGTGCTAACCTCGCCTGAACTTTCCAGTGAAGTCGATAGCGCCTGAACCACAAGTGAATTATGAGTTGTGAGAATTGTTATTTTGTTATTTTATTTAGGTATAGTTAATAAATTGTTATCTATTAACCAAGGTTATTTGTGTAAATTGTAATCTATGTCACATACCCAATTGGTACTGCTTCATTAACTGGAGGCACCGGAGAGATACTTATATAGTACTTTAACAAATAGCGAACTTCGAAATTAAGTAACACGAATTTGATATTAAATTACAAAAGATAGAACAAATTTACTAGGAGAATGACGTATCTCTCCGGTGCCTCCAGTTAATGAAACAATACCAACTGGGTATGCGACATAGATTACAATTTACACAAATAACCTTGGTTAATAGATAACAATTTATTAACCATACCTAAATAAAATAACAATTCTCACAACTTATAATTCACTGTGTGGTTCGGCACTATTGACTTCACTGGAAAGTTCAGGCGAGGTTAGCCTATCTCATGTAGTGAGGTGTTGTTCTCCTGCTGCGGTTAGGAAGAGTCAGAGAAAGCGATAGCCTGCTCACTGCCTCGAACAGAGTTCCAGGGGAAGAGGGGAGGGGTTCACAGGTGACTCTGAAATTTTGAAGTGGTGAGTCGTGATTGGCGAACATTTGTGGATTTGCGGTTCCCGTTTTAAAGTTCGTTGAGCTGGAAGGGGACTGAAGGGAGGACACACTTTTTAGGGTATATATTTAGACACCCAGAAAAGTCCGTGGCATCTCAGCGGAGCGGCGTCCAGCGGAGGGGCATCCAGCGGAGGGGCGATTAGTTCGGGCTTGGTCTCTCTCGCCGGGCTTTGTTGATCGACACACCTCGGTATTGTGGACTAAGTCCCGAGGACAGGAATAAATGTCACATCCACCACATGTTCTAAAATTTTCCCAATATATATAAATACATCTATTTGTTATACTATTTTGGTGTCGATACTAATTTCCTTGCCAAGGTCCAAACGGCAGCTGTTCTATGGGCTATTACTTATAGTTTAATTTTCGAATTATAACTTTGTTCACTGTTTTCGCTTCGCTAGAATATTCTATTCTAAATCCTCCCATAATATTTTCATACATTCCCTTTGCACTTGCCCATTATATTTTTTATACTAAATCTGTGACGGCGATCACTCGTGACCAGCGAGCATATTCGGTTGGGCAGTCGAATTTTGTATGTCGTTGAAAGAGGAGGAACACGACCCTTATCGCAAACAGTATAAAACTACCTCACAAGATAGGAGGGAAAAAGGGGCAGTTGCTGTCGCTGTTCCTGAGACGATGGAAAATATCTCATCATTCCCGGACGCTACGAGGGTCGTCAGTCAACTCCTCGACGAAGTCCCACTGTTTCTTCAGGTAACACCTGAAAATTGGTTCAATTTTATCGGTCGTGGGTCTGATATCTTGCAATTATCCCTACTTCCTAATAAACATCTGTTCATATTGCTTATCCCGAATATCCGTCTTCTCCGCAATTCTGGCTCTCTGTAATATTTGATAACTTAGAATGGAAGGATATTATCAGCAAAATCTGGGATACCTATGTCTCGGGACGGGCATTTGAAGGTCTTGTTACTCAGAAGGTGAGACGTTTCCAGCGTAGGGATGAGTCACCCAGGGACTTCCTTATTTCGATACGGAATGCGGCCAATGTCCTCGGAATTCAACACTCCGAGGATGAATTCGTTTCTCTTATTCTCGAGGGAGTAAACCCCATGACAAAATCAACTTTCGTTCATACTCTTAAACCCACTACTATTCCCCAACTTGAACAGCTGTGAAATACATCCACTAAGGATTTAATGAATTTCACCTTAGCTAACCCTACTCAAACGAGGATGAGACCTCCCTCGAATTCCCCAGCCCTTCCTCGGACTAATCTCTCGTGTAATTACTGCGGGAAAAAGGGTCATACGTTCAGCGAATGTCGCCGGTGAACGGACAAACCGAGGAAATTACCGGCTTTGACACTAATGAATGTCAATAGCGACCAGGATCTGCCACTGGTTAACGCTTCAATAAATTCTAATCAATGTAAAACTCTGCTCGATACGGGGTCTTCTCTTTCCCTTCTTGACAAGAAAACTTGCTCAGCACTTATCAAAAAGGCAAAATTTGTTCCGTGTACAGTCGAATGTCATAATGTGGGAGCCACTCCATTCGTTCTAACAAAACGCATCCAATTGCGTATTCGACTTGGCAGCCTTGTCTGGTCCCATCAGTTCTATATAGCTCCTCTGCCTGTTCCAGTAATACTTGGACGCGATTTCATTAAGAAGACTCGTATGATTATTTTCCATGATTCGATCAGCTTCAAAAGCTCTCCTCATCTGAAGTTCCCATTCATTTCTTCAACATCAATTTCCACATCGGCTAAATCCATGGAGAACGCCTTACAAGGCTCGGGGATTTTTCACGAGCCACCCAGCTGGTCGGCTGCACTCTCACTGCTGGCATATACTATGACAGAACGATCAACCCCTTATAGTTATGCCGCCCCGCAATACACAGAGCGAAGTGAACTTCTAATTTCAAGGTTTTCGGACATTGTTACTCCCGATTTAGGAGTAACTTCCCTAATTAAATATGAAATTGAATTAACTGACCCTACTCCCGTGAGAAGCCATGCATATAATTACTCCCCGCCGAAAATAGAAGCAATGAAACGTCATGTCCAACGGCTCTTAGACGATGATATAATCGAACCATCAAATTCAAATTGGTGTTTCCCAGCCTTCATGATTCCTAAGAGGGACGGATCCGAACGATTAGTCGTCGACTATAGTAAACTTAATGTCAAAGTGAAAGCTGGCAATTTCCCTACCCCTTCCGTCGACCATGCCTTACTATATCTCAGTTCGGCGAAATATTTCACGATTCTTGACTTAAATTCGGCTTTTCATCAAATACCCCTTACAGAATCCTCCAAGAAATATATGGCATTTATTACCCCCTTTGGTAGTTACCAATATAAACGTCTTCCTTTCAGTCTCACCACCTCCCCTCAGATTTTATGTCGATTAACAGACAAGGTGTTGGGAGATTTAAAATTTTCTTGTGTATACCCATATATTGATGATCTTTATATTTATTCCAAATCCTTCGAGGATCACCTGCATCACATCGAAGTTGTTCTGGAGCACTTAAGGTAGGCTGGCCTAACTGCTCATCCAGAGAAATTGAAGCTAGCCCAGAGATCCATCCTCTTCCTGGGCCATTGTATCAAAAACGGGCAACTCTCCACAGATCCTGAAAGGACTCAAACCTTGTCTGACTTCCCTCGTCCCACTTCTGTCATGGATGTTTCCAGATTTCTTGGTATGTGTGGATTCTATGCCAAATTTATCCCCAACTATGCCCAAATAGCCGAACCTCTGAATTGGTTAAGGCGAAACAATGTTAAATTCGAGTGGACTTCCTCTCAAGAGCAATCATTCGCTCAATTAAAGCAGTGTCTTGTTAATTCCCCTGTTCTACTTCCCCTAATTTTAATGAGGAATTTCACTTGTTTGTGGATGCGAGCCAGGCAGGTAGCACTTGGTTCTGTTCTAAATAAAAAATGTGAAGGCAAATTTAAGCCAGTTGCTTATGCAAGTAGAACCCTCAATGATCATGAGAGGAAGCTCCCTTCTTACGAATTGCAATGTCTAGCTTGTACATGCGCGGTTGAAAAATTTAGAAGCTTCTTGCAAATTAGAACTTTTCATCTGTATACAGATAACGGAGCCATTACATGGCTATTCAAACATCCTAAACAGTTAGGGAAAATTGGAAGAATAGTTCTAAAATTGTTGGCATTTCGCTTTGTAATTCATAATGTTCCTAGACCCCAAAATAAGGTGGCAGATTGTCTGTCAAGACCACCACTCGCTCTTTCCCCTCAGAATAATCATGCATCGTTGTTACTCCATAAGGTCCCACTTTCTTTTGTGGATATTCGTGAGCACCAGAAATCAGATCGGTATCTCACTTCAATCTTTGCCCAAATCAAAAGCGGTCAGCTGGTCAAGAATTATTCCATTCATGATAATATCTTATATTACAAGCCCATTAAAAGCCAAACACCCAAAATTGCGGTTCCTGACTTGATCAGATCCATGCTGTTTGAATATTTCCATTCCCTTCCCTCTGCTGGACATATGGGAATAGCAAAGACGGTTGAGAGGATCTCTAGACAATACTGGTGGAAAACCCTGAGAGCAGATGTTACCAAGATGACCAAAAATTGTCTTTTGTGTCAAACCTGCAAACCAAGGAACACTCTCCCACCAGGCATTATGTCTTCCACAGTTAATAATTATCCTTGGGAGCATATATACATAGATTTTGTTGGTCCCTTACCCCATAGTCGCTTTGGAAATTCCTATGCTCTGACTATTGTGGATGGTTTCAGTAAATTCACACTAACTGAACCAATCCGTTCACCTACAGCTGCCCAGGTGATTTCAATATTAACTAACAAGGTCTTCTCAAAATTCGGAGTCCGAAATTTCTGGTCTCTGACAATGCAGCTCAATTTAAATCCAATATGTTCCACGAAATGTGTATCAAATCTGGGATTAAACATATATTTACTGCTCCTTACCATCCCCAACCAAATCATGCTGAGAGAGTAAATAGAAATTAAAAATATTCCCTCACTGTCCTGGCAAAGGATAATCACCCACAATGGGATAAATACATTCCTAATTTGATTTTTGCTTCCAATTCGGTCTACCATGGTAGTACTGGCTATACTCCAGCCAAAATGTTTCTTGGTCGAGAGTTACCACATCCCCTTTCAAATGTTTGGTCAATTCCCCAAACATTGTTTGATCAAGAAACTACATGCCCTGAGATGAATGTAATTTGGAAGGATGTGTTTGCAAACCTGAAAAGGGCTCAGGCGAGGCAAGCCCAGGCCTATAGTAGACACCATTCAGGGAACCCCTTTAAGGTCGGTGACCATGTCATGTGTCAGAGATTTACCCAGAGTTCCAAGGCAAAGAAGTTAACTGCCAAATTAATTCCAAAATGGGAAGGACCTTACCCTATTTTAAGATTTCTAACTCCTGTTACAGCTGTTGTGGCAATTAATAATAGAAGGGAAAGAATTATTAATTTATGTAATGTTAAGCCATTCTATGGCTCTGTGTAAAGCATTAAACTGGTGTAGGGGTTAGGAATCTTATCGCCCATTAATTAGGCCTAGTGCCTAATTAACGCAATCACCCACGGACTTTAAAAAGTCTACAACTTAATACCACTTAACTGTGAGGTGTGAATCACCAATTGTCAAGATGTAGCATAGTAGATGAAAATTCTGTGGAGTAATCTACTGATGCTCTATGGCCATAAATTAATTTCACTAACCTGGTCACGGCTCCCTTCTATTTATTTTTGTTAATCCCCATTTCAGGCCTAAAGGGCCATTATCCTCATCTTAGGGTTAATTACTGAGTATTTAATATAAGATTTGTATGGTTCTTAGTGTTCTTCATTAACCAAGTTGGTGGTTCATTTATATAAACATGGCCATTGTCTACTCTTAATATCTAATCTATGTTAATACGCAAGAAGGGTCCTGGCCATTTTCTATTCTGAATATCTAATTTATGTTAATACCCAAGAAGGGTCTTCCCAAGTTTATTATATACTAGACGAATGAGCCTGTTTAAAACGGCATTTGAAAACAAATAATATAAAAATAAAACCAACAAACAAATGATAAAATTATAATATTTGAATAAGATTGGAAAGGGCTGCAAATGAAAACAAAGGAAAAGTTTAAAAAAATTAAGAGGAAAAGTCTTATACCTCAATAATATTATTTTAGCTATTCAGTAGCTCTGTTATAACGACGTTCCTTGTAAATACTCTTTCGTTTAACAGCAGTTGCCCTTGATTATCTTTATCCTTAACCCAAAATTTCAAATTATGTGTCACGTGTTCTAGTTATGGCTACATACAGCTGTCCATGTGAAAAGCAATATTTAGTAAGTAATCACAATCAATCATTCAATTCCACTAAACAGCAGTTAAGAACAATCTCAATAGATATCTCAATACACATGCAATCAACGCATATACCTTATTTATTTAGATAACAATGTAATCGTTGTTTGGTTGGTTACCCTATAATTGGATTGACGCGAATTAAAAATAAACAGCACGAAAAAAATTATTTTCATAATATCTGTTATATTCAGATAACGCGAAGGCACAGCGCAAGCAACTGCCTTTAATATGCAGAAAGACTTCAATAAGACAACGAAGGCACGTTAAAACATCGTCGAATTATTTCAAACATTAGCATGTTTTAAAAGACGTAATTTACCGCATTTATCCATCCGCTACTTACATATTAACGGGGAGCCCAAATTAATACGTAAGTACCGAATGATTTCTACCAAGATATCTGTAGTCTACAAAGGAATTATATCTCGCTTGACTGTTGCGCCGTAAATAGAGAGGATATTGGCGAGCATTCGGCTCGCTTTCTTTTTATTTTAGTTGTCGTCTCTGGGCGCTACCGCGGCCTTCGCCTCGCTGGAACCAAACTTTCCCTCCCCGTTGTCCGGTGATCGGGGTTGTAAATGTCGCGACAGGCCGATCACTCGAGATGCTTTTGATAGCATTTTAGAAGAAATTGCTAAATATTGGCCACCAGAAATTAAAATGTGATTGTTTTTTCTATTGTTATCTATAACAAAGTGATCAATCGATACGCTTTTGGTACAATTTTAGAAGAAATTACTAAATATTGGCCACCAGAAATTAAAATGTGATTGTTTTTTCTATTGTTATCTATAACAAATCATTTAAATGTTAATTGGTCTCTTTTAATGTTCTTAAAAATTAAAACATGATTCAAATGGTATTTGTTTCGTATTTATATTTTTAAGTTGGGCTCCCCGTAAATATGTACGTAAGTGACGAAACCATGCAAATGTATATGCCAACGCTGAAATAAATTGTATTGTTATTATTATATTATGTATTTACCATCCATCCAATTTACGTAAATGAATATAGGTGCGGCCGCAATTAGTTATAGTGGAGGGGCAGCACTAATTGTACTGGCAAGTGCTGCCATCTACCAGCCAGTTTGCATAACTAACTGATGAGACCATCCGGCCACACACCGACAAAGACATCAAGCGTTTTCTTATAGTAGATAAGTTCTGTTAAACTATTGATATTCTACTTCTATCAGCTGATGAAAATTGTATATTCTATGATGCCTAAAATAAGTTAAAAACTCTGTTATTACCAGCTGATTATACATTATATATCTATTATTGTGTCACTAAATAAGTTTCATTTCAAGAATAACTAATCTTGCTAATACTACCTAATTTAATGTAATCTCTATAATTTTAGTTTGGCTTGGTGGATAATTAAGGAAGAGTTATCCAAGCAGAATGTCTAAGATACAATTTTTGTTTGTACTAACTGATTATATCATATAATAATCTCTGCTGTGTTTGGTATTGTGCAAGAAATTCCACTTGCTACTTACCTGCTTATATTTTCATAATGTAAAGATATTTGGGTTGTCTGTCGAGATAGTCATTTATGTTCAGGTTATCCATTGTGGGATACCCTTCCTTGTCAGGCTTTTCTGATGTTATCTGCAGATGATTTCAGCTAACTTCTATTAAATTCTCTTATGTACAGTCACGGAGGAAAAAAACTGGGACACCTTAATGTTCTCCTAGCGGCGAGTTGGAGAAGTTTTTGAAGAGTACAAACCGAATGACAACATTGCAGGAAAGAAAAGGAGATGAAGAATGGGGAGGGGAAAAGGAGGGGAGGAAACTTCCTGCCTTAAGGCCCGCTTACACTAGGGAGAAACGCGGCGAAGCGAAGAGAAGCATGGCTATAAGAAAAAGAGTGGAAAGAATTGCTTCAGCAGAATATTTCTTCGCTTTGTCTGACGTCTCGAGACGAAGTTTTGTGCAATCGGTAACCTTTGTGAAAGTTCGAGGGTATTTGTCATTTTTTCTTTTCATCTAACAGCAATGTGACTGGAGGATGTGAGGAATGAGGAGGGGAAAGGGGGAGAGGAGGAGGGTGGGTCCCGCTGGTATTCGTCACTCTGCTAAGCAAATCAACCGACCTAAAACTTGTGTGAGGCCGAGTTCCCAGTTGAAACGAGTTCGTATTCTAGCATCAAGGCCTGCGCGCGAGCTTCGAATCGGTCTTGTTATGATCCAAATGATGCGGTGAAATAAAAACAACTGTGCTAGTGTCTGTAAAATACCCGAAGTGTAATTGATATTTAATAAGCGGGCATTAACTCATGATCACTATTATCACGAACGCATTATTAGCACATAACATAATTTCGTAACTTTTATTCTCTCTCTTTAAAAACAGTTATCACCATGCTAACATGTCTGTTATTGGGATGATCCACATGCATGGATATGACTTCAAGGGATTACTTTAGCCTACATATTGACCCCTGATTGTGGTAACATAGAAAGATGCTCGGTGGTGCATTAGCGCTGCTACAGAAATTGCGTTATTAATCGGAATCGTGACGCTCAAGCAGAACTGCAAACCACTTAAAAATTTGGAAGTGGTTTGGTTCGCGGTTCGGTTCTAAATTTTTGGAAGTGGTTCGGTTCATCACCATCATCATATTCATTTATTTATATTTAAAAAATGGTATTTTTGATCCTAACATGATTTTTATGTGGATAACAATAGTATCAGATAGGAAAGAGTTCTTTGAAGCAAACCCGCTGGTTTTTCTAATGGAATTCCTGGTCTTTTCGTTGGTCCATACTTTGTGGATTGAGATCGAACCGAAACCGAACCACTTTTGCAAAAAATTATGGTTCGGTTTTCGGTTCATTGAAAAATTAATCAGTGGTTTCGGTTCAGTTCGCGATTCAGAAAAATGACTGTGGTTCGGTTCGGTTTGCAGCTCTGCGCTCAAGTAATTTTTTTCACGGAAAATGAATCAAAAATTGTTATTATATTCACCGAAAATTACTCTAGCAACCAATCAACAATGTCTGAACCAGTATTTTCAAGGTAAGATACCTGAACATTGAAATAAAATCTGTGCTAGGGTCCGTAAAATATCCTAAGTGCAATTGATACTTAATAATCGGGCATTGACTCATGATCGCTATTATCCCGACAGCATTTATTTGCACTTACCGCAATTTCGTAAACGTTAATCCCTTTAAAAACGGTAACAACCATGATAACAAATCTTTTATTGGGATGATCAACGTGCATGGATACATTCAAAAGATTACTTCAACCCTCATATGGATCTCTGATTTTTTAACGTAAAATGATTCTCGGCGCTGAATTAGCACTGCTAATGTGATGGTAGTTCTAATGTTGAGGTAGTTCTTTCAAGGTTTAAGGTAGACAAAATGATTTAAGGACATCATTAATGCACCATATTGAATGGAAATACAGCTTGAAATATTCTTCATTTTTTATAATTAATCCACCCTCCATCGTTTTCTATATCTAATGCCAGCCTCCTCGGCATGGAGGAAATTAGCTTCTGGCATAAACCCTCCATAATACCCTCCCAGGCATCCTCTATCGCCTCCCAAAGCTGAGTGGCGTTACTTGGTCTTCTTTCAGCTTTATTCACCTCTCTTGCCATCACCGCCCAGGCGTTTTCTATTGGGTTCAAGTCCGGACTTTTAGCCGGCCAATCCAATACTTGAACATTGCTTTCATTGAACCATGCCTTGGACAACCGACAAGTATGCACCCGTGAATTATCCTATGCGAACAAAATTGTAATATTTTATTAAAAGTCAGACTCAAAATGCATCAAACCATGCTACTAAATTGATAAAAATACAGTAAAACCGTGACGTTTTTTGCTAAAAAATTGGCGAAAAAAATTTGTTAAAATAATTTCATATCATACCAGATATGAGAAAAAGAAACAGATGAGGAACGAAAGGTTTAAGAGCTATCTAGGTGATTCATTTGTGGGTAAGTGAAACAAAGGAATGAGGAGTTGGAAGTGGGAGCAGCAATCACTATGATACAAAATGGAGATAAAATGAGAAATAGATATGTTTAATAGACAGGTGTCTGGGTAATATGTGAATGTTACCTGCTGGAAAATGAATCCTTCAGGAAGCATGATGCTACTGGATGGTAGCATGACATTGTTCAAAATCTTCACGTATTGTTCCCCATTCAGGTTTCCCTCTATTTTCCAACATACCCATGCCCAAGTATTAACAGAAAAACGGCTTCCTTCTGAACCTTCAGAAGGAAGCCGAAGTAAGGGAGATAGCATGGCAAATGAACATACCGCATGCAACAGTAGGCCGTCTACGTAAAAGGTAGACGATGGAATTATCTTTTGAATGTATCCATGCATGTTGATCATCCCAATAAAAGATTTGTCATCATGGTTGTTACCGTTTTTAAAGGGATTAACGTTTACAAAATTGTGGTAAGTGCAAATAAATGCTGTTGGGATAATTGATATCATGAGTCAATGCCCGATTATTAAGTATCAATTGCACTTAGGATATTTTATGGACACTAGCACAGTTGTTTTTATTTCACCGCATCATTTGGATCATAACAAGACCGATTCGAAGCTCGCTCGCAGGCCTTGATGCTAGAATACAAACTTGTTTCACGTGGGAACTCGGCCTCACACAAGTTTTAGGTCGGTTGATTTGCTTAACAGAGTGACGAATACTGACGGGACGCACCCCCCCCCCCCCCCCCCCCGCCCCCCCCCTTCCCCTCTTCATTCCTCATCTCCTCTTCTCTCCTGCAATGTTGTCATTCAGTTTGTACTCTTCAAAAACTTCCCCAACTCGCCATTAGGAGAACGTTAAGGTGTCCCAGTTTTTTCTCCCGTGACTGTACAATGTTCCAACTTGGACTTACTATTGTCAATGACTTTGCTGGTAGTCCAACCAAATTTGAGAGAATCATCTGAGGAGGGTGAAAAAACAGTCTAGAGGGCATTGTGTTCTCTTTTCATCATTTTTGAGGGAGTGGATGTGACATTTATTCCTGCCCTCGGGACTTAGTCCACAATACTGAGGTGTGTCGATCAACAAAGCCCGGCGAGAGAGACCAAGCCCGAACTAATCGCCCCTCCGCTGGACGCCGCTCCGCTGAGATGCCGCGGACTTTTCTGGGTGTCTAAATATATACCCTAAGAAGTGTGTCCTCCCTTCAGTCCCCTTCCAGCTCAACGAACTTTAAAATGGTAACTGCAAATCCACTAACTCCCCTTCAAATGCTCGCCAATCACGACTCACCACCTCGAAATTCCAGTCAACTGTGAGTCCCTCCCCTCTTCCCCTGAAACTCTGTTCGAGGCTTTCTCTAATTCTCTTCCTAACCGCAGCAGGAGAACAACCCCTCACTGCATGAGATGAGCTAACCTCGCCTGAAATTCCAGTGAAGTCAATAGTGCCTGAACCACACAGTGAATTATAAGTTGTGAGAATTGTTATTTTGTTATTTTATTTAGGTATGGTTAATAAATTGTTATCTATTAACCAAGGTTATTTGTGTAAATTGTAATCTATGTCGCATACCCAATTGGTATTGCTTCAAAACATAGAGATCATTGACCATAAGTTTTGGTTCCTGGACACAGTCATATGGAGGTAGATTCTGACTATTCTGTAATTGAAAAGAAGAGGATGGACATAGAAATATTTTGCTCCCACGATTGGTTCCAGTTAGTAAGATCATGTGGAAAACACTTCTCAGTGATAGAGATGGATACGAAAGACTTTTTGAATTTCTCTGCCTTACAGATGAGGCCATTCCAAAAGAAGAAAAAATCGGTACAATATGCATTGTACAAACGTTCTCATATATGGGTACTAATGCGTCATTTAGTTATCTTTAGAAAATGAAAATCAAAAGAAGAAAAAATCGGTACAATATGCATTGTACAAACGTTCTCATATATGGGTACTAATGCGTCATTTAGTTATCTTTAGAAAATGAAAATCGTATGAACCTGTTTTTAGAAAATCCAATTTTTGTTAAAGTTGCCCAAGAATAAACTAGCCTTGTATTCATTCATTGAGAAAAATGAAATATGTAGTATTATTTTAGATGTAAACTCAAGTAACTGTACGAAATTTGATCAAAATTGTTAGAGCCATTTTTTAGAAAATCGAATTGTTGTTAAAGTTGCCTTAAATAAACTAGCCTTATATTCATTTTTTGATAAATATGAACTATACAGTATTATTGAAGACATAAACTCAAGTAACTGTACGAAATTTAACCAAAATCGTTAGAGCCGTTTTTGAGAAAATCAAATTATTGTTAAAGTTGCCAAGAATAAACTAGCCTTATATTCATTTTTTGAGTAATATGAACTATGCAGTATTATTGAAGACGTAAACTCAAGTAACTGTATGAAATTTGATCAAAATCGATACAGTCGTTTTTGAGAAAATCGGATTGTTGTTAAAAATGCGTAGAATAAACTACTCTTCATTATTGAGCAATGTCAACCATTTCTATGTATACTCTGCTCAGTATGATAAAATGCCTAAGTACAGGATTTCATTCATTTTCGCTGTACCATCTAGGCTTCAAAGCCACTAACAGACAGATGGCATTGCGAAAACCACTTTTTCGGATTCAGCGACACCTAAAACGTATATTTCTATAAAAATCTCGAGGTCAAATTTTTTTGAGATAACAATACTTTCTCAATACTACGTATGAGGAAGTAAAAAACAGCCTCCTTGACCATAACTATTTGCCAGATGTGTTTTTACTTTCTCATACGAAGTATCGAGAAAGTATTGTTATCTCGAAAAAATTTGACCTCGAGATTTTTATAGAAATATACGTTTTAGGTGTCGCTGAATCCGAAAAAGTGGTTTTCGCAATGCCGTCTGTCTGTTAGTGGCTTTGAAGCCTAGATGGTACAGCGAAAATGAATGAAATCTCATACTTAGGCATTTTATTATACTGAGCAGAGTATACATAGAAATGGTTGACATTGCCCAGTAATTAACAGTAGTTTATTCTACGCATTTTTAACAAAAATCTGATTTTCTCAAAAACGGCTATAACGATTTTGATCAAATTTCGTACAGTTACTTGAGTTTACGTCTTCAATAATACTATATAGTTCATATTTCTCAAAAAATGAATGAAAGGCTAGTTTACTCTAGGCAACTTTAACAACAATTCGTTGTTCGTTCCTTGTTTACCGTGCCTGGATATGCCAAGTGATGCAAGCCACTAACAGACAGATGGCATTGCGAAAACCACTTTTTCGGATACAGCAACACCTAAAACGTATATTTCCGTAAAAATCTTGAGGTCGAATTTTTTTGCGAAAACAATACTTTCTCGATACTTCGTATGAGAAAGTAAAAAGATGAAGAAGGTAATGTGTTCAAACGGCATGACGTGAAGTGGCTGCGTTACTCATCTCGCATTGGAGAAATACAGTATAAAAACACCTTGGAAGTTGATGCCCCATTCTGCGTAATATGTATAAAGAGACGAAGGAGTGACATTGAAGACATTTCTCTGAACCCCATCACTGACAAGCCAGTGCCTACAAGTGCTGCAAAGAAAAATGATATGCTTTCCTTATTTCCGCTTGTACCACCAGTGTTTCACAGTTTTTATCATGACCTGAAAGTTAATTCAAGCCTTGCCGATACAGACCCTGATTTGGTTGAGCAATATGAGGACTAAACTTGCTTCTGTGGACATGATAAGACAATGAGGAAATGTAGAACGACTTTTGATATTATTCCTTTTGCAATGTAAAACAAGAAAAATGTTCATACAACATTTTGTATGTACCAATTTAGCCTACGAGTTATAATAACAATGCCATGAAAAGTCATTCAAGAATGAATTCGCATAATGGTGCATACTTAAGTCAGCGTGCAAAATTTTTGATTGTGCAGAAACACTTCAGTCAGCTAACTGCCTCCAAAATTTAATTTTTGTCTACTGTTTGATTGTGAATTAAAAACAGCATATTTGATTATGCCAAAAACAATTTTCTTGTTATTGTACATTTATTCTTCCAAAAGAAAAATAAAAAAATCGGTACAACATACAATGTACAAACTTTCTCATATATAGGTACTAATGCGTCATTTAGTTATCTTCAGAAAATGAAAAGTTAAAGTTGCCCAAGAATAAACTATATTTTAACATTTATTCAATACAGTAAGTCCTCGATTTATGTGGAGGATGCGTTCCTGGGAAATGCAATGTAAAGGGAAACAACATATAACAAAACCTGATTTTCATGACCCCGCTCTCTATCTTCAAAACACTGTAGCACCTCTAATTTAACCTCCAAATTGATAGATTTACGAGGTCTCTTCGCTGAAGCGCTTTCCACATGTTTTACGCCCATATTTAGAGGTTGTGTACAAATTAACGAATCAAAAAATCGACCGTAATTGCAGCAATGCATTCAACATTAAAAAAAATGGGCAAACCTTTGAGCTGCCTTGGCGGAACAAGCAATGCCAACAGGGATAAAAAAACTCTGACTGAATAGATGTCCCAATCTGTTTGGTGTTACAAATTAGATGACTTTACAGACGTCATCAGAGAAGAGATACATTGTATTTCTTCTATGATAGTGCCTCTTCTACTGAGAGGGAGGAGCACACATTCACGCATGTCTGCTGATTCAAATATCATTCTCCCCCTCTCCTTCGCATTTGGCTGCTCCTACACTCAAATTGACACTGGTTTTAGATACAAAAAATACATGCAGTAACAATGTTAAGGATGAAAACATATATACTTCGCTTGTGAAGATTTAAGACATCACGTGAAACTATTTTTCTAATAAGGTAAATTAGACGTTTACATGAAATTGTGAGTGAAAACAGCACAAAATTATGTTAAATCAAAATAACAGAAAGTTAGAGAGAAATGGTGGTAGAAATAAAGTAACGACCTTCATGTCAAATGAGCCAATATTGTGTGTGAGGACAGGAGAGGCTAACTTGGCAAATATGACATAGCCACCAGCTCTCTTTCGTCCAATAAGTCTGAAAAACATTCTAAAACAATTTTCAACGAAAAAATACACCATAAATAGGATAATTTATTTCTAATCATTCCATCTTAATGCTTTTCATGTAATATTATATTATAGAGAATCCATTTAGTAACATTTGAGGATAGATTTAGCAACAATAAGGAAATCGCGTAGAAACTCAGTGTCACTGTAGCTAATTACTGCAGTGGCAAAGAAGCACAATGTAGTGCTGCGGTGATGTAGGAATTTTCAGCATTGACGTTATATTGATACGACTTAAATCGAGGACTTATTGTACTGTAATCTACCAATTTACAAACACCATATGTTCCTCAAAATTAGTTCATGAATCGAAATTTCATTAATTGGGAGTGATTTTTTCATACTTATAGCATTAAAATAAAAGAATTCATGCATTTTGATGTCATACTCCCTGATGAAAGGTTAGGTTTTTTGCAAGAGCTTCATATGCAATATATTTTATATTTTACATGCTACAAAGAATGCAACATTTATATACTAGCAGGAGTGCCCGTTGAATTTCAACGGATTTAGTGAATCTAAAACTTCGACCGTGTAACATGTAAGCATCGCAAGAATAAGATAGTACACAGTTATACCCGTCGAATAAAGCTAAAATCAAGAAAACCGCTCCGCATTTTCCTATTTAGATGAATGAAGGAAGAAAATCTTAGGAAAATAACGTATAAACTCTCTCCCCCTCCCTTCCACCCTCTCCTTCCCTTCTCCCCCTCCCTCCCCTCTCTCCCCCTCCCTCTCTCCACCCCTTCCCTCTAATTCCCTCTCTCCATCTCCCCCTTCCGTTACCATCCATCTCTCTCCCTCCCTATCTCGTATTAAAAACATCAAAGCGAACAAACTTACAAACATTCTCCTTTGTATGTTAGATTAGAAGATAATTCAATTAAAAACAATAAATATTTCAATGAAATAAACAACAATTGAACAATTTTTACGTAAGATATGGAATGTTAGTAAATTTCTATACTTTAATAATGCCATAAATGCGAAAATTATGTTTTACAGAAATAACCGATGAAAAATTTATATCTTTAAACCTATTTCAATTCGTTGCTGAGATATACCTACTCAAAAAACCAAAATTTGAACTGGCCATTACATTAAGACCTTCCGACGCAGTAGACTGATTTTGTCCATTCTCAGCTAGAAAATATATATCATCAAAACATTGATATTGGTGTAGGATTCATCAAAATCGGTCCAACGGTTGCTGAGATATCCTCAAGAAACTGAAATTTTGACCGACCGATCCGTGACCTCCGGGGTCATGACCCCGTGGGCCGATTTGAATTATATTCGGCACTGCAACTCCCATGATCAACCTGAAGCTGCTGTCAAAATTTCAAGTTCCTAACTTTATTCTCTGATGAGTTATAGCTGTCACAGACAGACATCCTCTTTTATTTAATAGATGTACTTTAAATGTATTAATTTTCTGATATTTCTGTTGTAGTTTCTATTTATCATAAATTAAAATAAAAGTGCTGTACGATAAATGATGAATTAAGCACTTTCTAGCTAGCTCAACAAGAAAATACTGCAGTAAGAACACTGTAACATAAAGAAAATATGCCTAAATTCTGAGCTGTGTTGTATTTTGTGTAGGTACATATTTAAAGTATACAATAAATATATAAATTTTGGAAATAAATAATACATTCTTACCCATTATATTTTCAAATGATGGTTGCTGCAATTGAGTTAAGAGTTCATGAGATTGAGTTTTGAGGTCATAAATAAAATTTGTGTCGCAAACATCCTTGTCTTTAAGATCAGAATATTGGATGATTGCTGTATACTTAACCTTTAAATGCCGAAAGGGACGCCGGTGTCCCGGAAAATTTCTGGGTAAGCCTGCCGAAAGGGACACTGGTGTCCCGCTTAGCTCCGAGGCCGCTCACAGATGTCGTTTTAGTCATAGAATCAAAATTTTTGGAGGAGAAGAAAGACGAGGCATCCTTCTTTTCCATCTGCTCTCCCAAGGCCAAAGGTCTTGCATATTGGGGGAGGGGAGCGTAAACATACAATCGAGAGTGCCTCACTCAAAGTGTAGGTCTCCGCCGAGGTGAGACACTCTCTCGCAACACAAAGAGATGCAATAAACTGAACCCCAGGACTAAGCCCTACCCCAAAGGTTCCTTTCCTTTGTTATTTTCTTCTTCCTTTTCCACATATATGTTTTACTACGGTTACGTTCATTCATTTGCAGACCACGAAGTAGAGCGGATGTAGACTTGTGCGTTCAAAATATCTGTAGCTGTTCGTCTGTTTATTTTTTAGTGATCCCTTTATTTTTATATAACTAGTTGAGATAAGATGGCTAACAGCTACACCATCGGTCGCTGCACTTGGAAATGGACAAAGAAATTATTTTTTCATTTATTCGATCTAACTATCCTAAATAGTTGGATTCTCCTTCCCTCGTGTGGCGGCTCATTTTCACATGGGCAAATCAGACTTTCCCTTGTGCGGCAAATGGTTGAAGAGGGCGCTAGGGCTCTTCCTTCCCAGACTCTCTCAAGGGGGCGACCTAGTGCTAGTGGAATGCAAATAAAGCGCTTAGAGGCCAAGGACAATAAGCATTGGCCCATTTCAGGGACCCTTATAAATTAAATCTGGCAGTGAGACCCCTCCAGAGGGTATTTAAATCCAGCGGATAAAGGTTAAATAAAACATTGGTTGAGAAAAAGCATGTTCCTTTTCATAATGTAATTGGGTATGAATGAAGACTATGGCCTGATGAGGAGTAAATAACTTCTGAAACTGCATTTATGTCTAGACTCCCCAAGAGGAGTTTAACTACCTATAAGCCAGTGTGTGTCATATAAAATGTATGGCTAGTATTACAGATTTTATTTTACCTTCTGCCCAAGCCTTTTTTGGTGTTAAAGTGAATTTGTTTGCCTGCATGATAAAAAGTATCTAACTAGAAAATATCATCAAAGAATGAACTTCTTAATGTATTACCAACAATTAGGCAAGTCATAATTAAACCATAATTAAACATTTGTCTTATGTATAAACAATATTGCTATCTTTGGATTTTAACAGGTAGAGAATATGTTTACTTTGTTGGTTCAATACAATAATACAAGAAGTTGTCAAATTCTTCATTAAGTACACAGCTAATGATTTCAGTATATCAATAAAAAAGTTGAGTTTTTTATTTATGGACAGAGACTAGCATAGAAATTGTGTGAGTACAATGAGTCTAAGACACCACTTATAATTTCATTAAGATATTGCAAAAGAAAATCTTACATTCTCATCTGCTGAGATAAGGGGTTATCTTCCATCAGAGAATCATCATGTTCAATCACGGAGAATAACTGCTCAATTTGGTTGTTCAATGACTGAGTCTGACATGACATTCGACGTAGAGGCACAAGACTAGACTGCCTTCGTCTCAAATCATGCGTAGACTGAGTTTTCATTTCTGAAACCACTTTTGGATAAATATGAAAGGAAACAAGAGAAAAATAAATTATAAACTGTATGATAAGCATATCCATTCAAAACCTGAATATAAATATTTGCTACAAAAGCTGCATTCAATAATATTAGGAGCATGTTTTTGGCATTTTTAAAATTGACAAAATAAATATATATTCAAAAAGGAAAGAATTTTTTTTAAATAATGATAAATGTAACAGTAAAAAGATCAATAAATATTAAACAGTAAACTAAGTCAATGATTATTTATTAATGCTGTAAAATGATTAAAAAACTCCAGTGGATGTGATGCTAATTTTTAAAATTAACAAAAAATGTTGGCAGGAATGACAGATCTATATAAGTGGTACTCAAATTATTACGCTGGTGCTACCATTAAAATTCACCAGCACAATGTATATTTAAATTAGAAATACAGGCGACTCCCGAGATTCGATGGGGATGCGTTCCTGAAAACATGGTTGAATCTCAAAGTCGAATGTTGAATCAGCACAAATTCAAACAATTAGAGCAGAAATAACAATGTCTAGACTGAATGTAAACCTCTCGTGGTTGGGCGGGCCAAAAATTACTTCGCGTAAACTAATTTCTAATTCGACCGATCGGGTTGAATTCTCGAGTTGGTCGAATCTCAGGAGTCACCAGTACTTATATTTTAGAAAAAACTATGCAATAAGACACATACAAATTGATACAATAATCGTTTACGGGGAAAGCTCACATAAATGAAATGAGAAATTCCACCATAAACATTTTAGAAAATCGTAGCCACAAATCACTTTCCACTTATTGGTGAATATGATACAGGTATACCCAGTGGTGAGTTGCCAAATTTTTAACAACTGGATCTCTCACAATATGAAAGCTATCAAAAATTTTAACAACTGGTTCTCTCATGTGTAAAATTTTTTCTTTTTGAAAGACAAGAAGAAGTATATGCAAGGACTAATGAAGGTTGGTTTTCAATACAAAATAAAGTAGTTGTTATCATTAAGTAAACAAAAAATTAAAAAGTAATATTAATCACATCATTCAAGGAATTTAATAAAAACCTTAATTGAAAGAATCTTATTAGACGAACGAAATATACAACATTAAATTAAAAATCTTAATCAAATTGGAGATAAAATTTTTTATTCCATATAGCTTTCTTTCACTTCATTATTGCACACCATAAAGTATTATGTATGAAATTGGATCAGATGTTCCTGGAATGGAAGCCATTCTATCTTTCAACATCAAACTGATTTTATCCACATAAGAAAGTACTCTGTTAAGCCTCGGATGTTTCACATTTTTGGTGGAAAGGGTAGATCGGTAAATGCCAATGCTCAATAAGGAGAGGATATTAGGTACATAAATATAATGAATGTAGGAAAAAGGCATGCAAAAAAAGTCATACAGGGTGGCGCACGAATAGTTGATACATTTTAATCCTTCAGAAAAATTTATTTACAGTTAATATTCTAATAAAGTTTACATATCTTGATTTCTAATACCTTGCGAAAGTTATTCACGATATTACGTGTTCAATATGTCCTCCATTTTTGTTTAATAACTTCTCTAAGTCGAAAACGCATATTTGTAATGACCCGGCACCACATGTCTTCGTCAATCTCACTGCACAACTGTATAATCATTGCTCTCATTTCCATAACATTACCGGGTTTCATTGAGAACAGCTTATCCTTCAGGAATCCCCACAAAAAGAAATCACAGGGATTCAAGTCTGGGCTAAGCGGTGGCCAAAGCTGTCCGCAATCATGACGCTCTGGGTAACGGTGCGACATGACGCGACAGGCAAAAATGTTGTGCAGGAAATCCAACACGATGTTAGCTGTGTATGGCGTGGCGCCATCTTGCATAAACCACTGACAAGGGGAGTGTCAGGTTAACGGGAAAGGGATTTGTCTGAAAATTTGCTGGTAGAGCAAGACTTGGGAATCATGATTTACCCCCCTTTTGGGCATAGACGGTCAATAGTTTAAACAATAAATGGATTTGTTTATTTAGACACCATTTAAGTACCTTGTTAGTTTCGCTTATTCGCTAACGACGTTTAGCCGTGAGGTTATAATTGGCACTACGAAGTCAGAGGTCCCTGGTTCGAATCCTGGTGACTTCTTTTTTTTTGCGTTTATGTTATATTTATTTTTAAATATTGTTTTCAATTTGTATTTTTCATATATTCTTTATTTTTTTTACTTTTAACGTTTGTGTTATTTTTTTCAATTTTTTTCGTATATTCTTTATTAGAGTTACTATAATGTTTTAAAAGTTTTT
Organism: Uropetala carovei; assembly: GCA_036926305.1. NCBI lineage: Eukaryota > Metazoa > Arthropoda > Insecta > Odonata > Petaluridae > Uropetala > Uropetala carovei. The sequence continues at coordinate 123,242 of JAXCHB010000095.1, forward strand.
CTCATTTTTTAAAAATGTCTTTCTCGTCTTCTATTACTTTCTTAAAAGGATCTTCCTTCACATTGCCTTCCTCCTCAAATTTCCGGTACAAACGAAGAATTGTGTTTCGTGCAGGAGCCCAACGAGTGTGAAACTGACACCGAAATCTTCTCTGGGTAGCAGTAACACTCTTTGTTTCGGCAAAAAAGATGACAACTTTGGCTCTCTGTTCAACCATCAGACGGTCCTTATCCGCCATTCCACTTAACTGACTAAAACACAGGAAAAACTCTGTGTGCAGCTATATGGTGACCTCTAACGATTTTTGCAGGAACTATTCAAGTATTGCGCGAAATTTAACTGACATGCAAAGAACAAATTTTTTTTTATTGAATAAAAAAATGTGTCAACTATTCGTGCGCCACCCTGTAGGAAAAGAAGCCCTATAGTAAGATATCAATAATAAAATCGGTACAACATACATTGTACAAACTTTCTCATGTATGTACTAATGCATCGTTTAGTTATCTTTAGAAAATGAAAATCGTATGAGCCTGTTTTTAGAAAATCCAATTTTTCTTAAAGTTGCCCAAGAATAAACTAGCCTTATATTCACTTATTGAGAAAAATAAAATACGCAGTATTATTGTAGATGTATACTCAAGTAACTGTACGAAATTTGATGAAAATCGTTAGAGCCGTTATTGAGGAAATCGAATTATTGTTAAAGTTGCCTAGAATAAACTAGCCTTATATTCATTTTTTGAGAAATATGACATATACAGTATTATTGAGGATGTAAACGAAAGTAACTGTACGAAATTTGATCAAAATCGTTATAGCCGTTTTTCAGAAAATCAGATTTTTGTTAAAAATGCATAGAATAAACTACTCTTCATTATTGAGCAATGTGAATCATTTCTATGTATACTCTGCTCAGTATGATAAAATGCCTAAGTACAGGATTTCATTCATTTTCGCTGTACCATCTAGGCTTCAAAGCCACTAACAGACAGATGGCATTGCGAAAACCACTTTTTCGGATTCAGCGACACCTAAAACGTATATTTCTATAAAAATCTCGAGGTCAAATTTTTTTGAGATAACAATACTTTCTCGATACTACGTATGAGGAAGTAAAAAACAGCCTCCTTGACCATAACTATTTGCCAGATGTGTTTTTACTTTCTCATACGAAGTATCGAGAAAGTATTGTTATCTCGAAAAAATTTGACCTCGAGATTTTTATAGAAATATACGTTTTAGGTGTCGCTGAATCCGAAAAAGTGGTTTTCGCAATGCCGTCTGTCTGTTAGTGGCTTTGAAGCCTAGATGGTACAGCGAAAATGAATGAAATCTCATACTTAGGCATTTTATTATACTGAGCAGAGTATACATAGAAATGGTTGACATTGCCCAGTAATTAACAGTAGTTTATTCTACGCATTTTTAACAAAAATCTGATTTTCTCAAAAACGGCTATAACGATTTTGATCAAATTTCGTACAGTTACTTGAGTTTACGTCTTCAATAATACTATATAGTTCATATTTCTCAAAAAATGAATAAAAGGCTAGTTTACTCTAGGCAACTTTAACAACAATTCGTTGTTCGTTCCTTGTTTACCGTGCCTGGATATGCCAAGTGATGCAACAAAACTAGCTAGTGTTAAGGTCTCGTCTAAACTCACGAACTTAAAGATAGTTCCTTTCTGCTTGGTGTAATTTTGTACACATTTTTAAATGTATTACAGTCTTTCTCCCGATCCCATTTTAGATAGAGATGCATTATGTTTTGATGAATAATGGCACTCTATGTTATATGTGCGAACAGTTATACTTTCACCACAGAGAATGCAGTGAACACTTTCACCAAGTTGAATGCATCCATAATTTTCTTCCCAGACACATTGAAACTGTCTTATCTTTTTTGATTTTGGCTCAGACATGGGCTGTAATCGAAATTTTATTTTTTATTTAGTTTCTAAAAATATATGTTAAAGTTACTTGTAGGCGAAAAATTAGCTATTAGAAAATAAGAAATAACTGATGAAAGGTTTTGTACAATAGTACAATAAAATTATTATGTTTGTCGATTAATGTAAATTATCTATAAATATCACTACAAATACAATAATTAATAAGTACTATGTCCGTCTAATTCCTTAATTAATACAAATAAAATACTTAAAGAAAAGCATTAATTTACTACGATGAAACACACCTGTATTGGGCCTAAGAGTGCCTGTTGCTATACACTTAGTACATTGAATACAAGAAGTAAACCGAAAATATAGGAGTGACCCGAACACGACTACATAGTTGTTCGCATACAATAAATCTTCATAAACAAATATTCACACGGCATGTTGTAATTATAAAAAGAAAAGACACCACAATGAAAATTTCTCGCTTAATACTGCCAATTCAAAATATATTAAAACTTACAGCTCGTTATTGTGAGGAAAATAAAGAAAAATCTCCAAATCTTTGCTAATTAATAAGCACCTAATACTGAGCAATTGTTGCAATTGCCCATCTACAAAAAACTTTTAAACTTCTAAGAGACCACAACGGCTACAAATATATTACATTTGGGCCATATATGATGCCTAAGTTCGCACCAAAAAGCTAATACAGCCAACTATATGCATAGAGGTGCAACACTCCAGCGAAAACAAATGAAGAATGCAATTGCCCTGGTGACTACTAGCTTTTCATCGGCTCATAAATTTTTGCAGCTATATTCAACTTTTGAATTAGTTTATCATAAACATTCTCTTCCTTTTTTATATAGACAACTTAAATAATAAAATGTATACAAAAATATTATTTTTAATGCAAACAAATTTCCAATATCCTTGTAATAGTGTGCCGTCACACGACTTTATTTTTAGAAAGAAATCAGAATTTCCTCAGTGGGTCAGCAAAACGTTCCTGTGGGTCACTAACTGACCCGCGGGTCATAGGTTGCCGACTACTGGTGTACATGATGATGGAATAACTTCTGGCTCAGAACTAATGAACACAGTACATCTACTTCTCTCCAGTTTTGTTCATTTCGTTAAGCGTTCCATAGGTATTGACTGTTTTCAAGTTATCTTTGTTGTAAGAATTCTGACATTGTGTTGTTTTTCACCACAATAAGGTGTTTAATTTGCAAAAAGTGAATGTTGTTTACCAACGAATGTTATTTTACCTCAAAATGCCAAAACTAATGAAACCATGTGCAGATGTTGTTGGAGCAGTCATAAAATTAACAACAGTTATCTCGTTAGCACAAAAGCAGTGTTGTAAGTAAAATTTTACGTACACTTTTTACTTCTAACAGTGTAAGTTATTGTGATTACAATGTACGTACAATAAATAGTTTAATACTATTTTAAAATACAATCTTTTAAAAATGTGATTAGTACTTATTAAAAGGCTTATGTTATCAGATTTTAAATTATTAAGGTTGGTATTGTATCCTATTATATTAATGTTATTCGATATACAAAGTTTCAATATACGAATGAAGTTTCAGGAACACATCTACTTCGTATATCGAGGTATTACTGTAGTAAGAATTTCAGAAGCATCTAGATGTCTGCTATTTGTTGTTTTTCAAGTTGTAGATTGCTTATGGGGAAAGAGTGATGAAAATTGAGTACGTAGGTGACAACATGATTTTTCGACATTGGTGTTTAAATAGGATTAAATTTTTTCCTGTGACTTTTTTTCTTAGCAGAAATTGTGACTTTTTCCATGAATTCTTACTTTCTCATACGAAGTATCGATTAAGTATTGTTACTGCGAAAAAATTCAACCTCGAGATTTTTATGGAAATGTATGTTTTAGGTGTCGCTGAATCCGAAAAAGTGGTTTTTGCAATGCCATCTGTCTGTCTGTTACTGGCTCTGGAGCCTAAATGGTAAAGCAAAAATGAATGAAATCTCGTACTTAGGTGTTTTATCATACTAAGCAGAGTATATGTAGAAATGGTTGTCATTGCTCAATAATTAAGGGTAGTTTATTCTATGCATTTTTAACAACAATTCGATTTTCTCAAAAATGGTTGTAATGTTTTTGATCAAATTTCGTACAGTTACTATACATCTACAACAATATTACCTATTTCATTTTTCTCAATGAATGAATATGAGGCTAGTTTATTCTTGGGCAACTTGACAAAAATTGGATTTTCTAAAAACCGGCTGATACGATTTTCATTTTCTAAAGATAACTAAACGACGCATTAGTATATGAGAAAGTTTGTACAATGTATGTTATATCGATTTTTTCCTATGACATTCTTTCCAACCACCAATAAAATATCCTGTCCTTGTTTTCACGTTAAATCTGGTTGATTGCCGTGTGGAGAATCTTGCTTGCAATTTCAGGGGGTTGATTGGATTCTGTGGCCGGCTACCAATTTGGGGAAGGGGTGGACTGACTGGTGAAGCAAATGTCACTCTATAGAGCTAAATTTCACTATTCTTGATAGACAGGAATATGCAGTAGTGGTTTTATGAGGGTGTGTGGAAGGTGATAATAAAAAAACTAGGAAACATGCAACGAATACGAAGAGTGATATTGTGGAACGTGGCCTGTGACCTTGGGAATATGTAGTTATGCGGCATGCACAATACTGGGAGTTTATTATTTATTCGTGTGATGTTATCACCTTTTTTCATATCGCTCATTTGCGAGAAGAGTGACACAAGTCAAAAATCGTCATTTTTGAGATTACAGGAAAAACTTGCTCGAAAAATGGCATATTTTTATCGAAAAGAGTGACACAAGCATAACTCTACCATTAGACGCAGGAGAGCAGAAGTGTCATCGTCTCATTCCCCACTCCTACTCTAAAGCAAAATTTTCAAACTCTTCTCCTGCAAAAAGACGATTTTTGACTTGTGTCACTCTTCTTGCAAATGAGCAATATTATGTCCTTCTATTGGTGATCTATTTAATGCAATTATATTAACCCTCTCAGAACCAATAAAAGCATCATCTGACTCTGAAGGCTCGCTTAATTTTTAACAGTGGTCCCGAAGTTTTTCCAACTGAATACACAAACAGTTCCAGAACTTTTTCTAAATTTAACAACCAGTTCTTGGGAACCAGTGTGAACCGACCCCAGCTCAGCACTGGATTTACATCGTCCTGATTTACATCAATTTGAAGTTATGTCACCGATCAATTGGTACCTGTGTAACGATATATGTCGTTTGGAATCGAAGTTACGTTGTTAGAGGTTCTTTAAAATTTTTGTTTCCACCTTCCTGAAGCTATCAGATTGAAATCATATAAATAAAATAGAATGTGTATGTGTTAAAGCTGTAACTACAAAACCAATAAACCTAGAAAGCTGAAACTTGGCATACATACTAAGAGCAACCTGAGGGGGTGCACCTCGGGCGTATTTTTTTAAATTTTTGGTTTGGAACAGCACCAGGAGACAATTATATTTTCCCATAAGTTTACATGGGATTTTTGATTTTACAGAGTGCAAGGTTTTTTTCTTTCGCTCATAAAAATATGTAAATATGGACCGATTTTCTTTTTTTAACTTTATTCGACGGCTAAAACTTGATACTATCTTATTCTTGCAATGTTTACATGTTACACGGACGAAGTTTTCAGAAATATGCATTTGTTTTTGAAATCTTGCGGATTTTTCGTACTCAGTCCGGGCATTGCCAAGGCGACCATCATTGTTGTCTCCGATTCAATTACTGCCAATTAAACATTCAGATTGACAAAAGAAAAGCGTTGTTTGCTTCGAACTTTTAAGGATCGAAATTAATGACGCATAGCAACATAAATATTTAAAGATAATTATACTGTTGACTGCATCTGGGAAGCATTTATCAAGGCATTTCATCATTTATTTTATGCTGGAATATTACCTTTTTGTAAGTAAAACTATTATAATATACATATGTAATGCTTACTAACGCAAATAGGCAGAGGCATAGCTAGGGTCTCCGGCACCCGGGGGCAAGGTATCTTTTTGGCGCCCCTAAGGGGGGGTTATATTTCCAGTCTGGCCCATATGACCCTTTTTCTTGCCGCCAAGTTCCAGGGGGAGGGGTTTATGGGGTCTTCTGTACTTAATTTAGCGTGTTGATATCTTTAAACAATTCCCTGTTTTGCTATCATATGCAACAAACATATTTGAATGGGAAATTGGTGCAAGTAAGGCTAGATGGCAGGGAATACCTCAACTCAATTGCAAACCCCCCTAGCCGGTTGGCACAACATCGTTTACAACTGAGATCTAGTCTAAGGAAATATATAGACAAAACAAGACTGTAACCCGAAACTCGAAGAATGAGCGATAACCCTAAAGACTTTGGGTGAGACATGAAAAGGTGGCAACCTGAGTTGCCGCCTAAACTTCGTCAATGACCCGGAGATTTCCTAATCTGACCCGGTGATTTCCTAATTTAGCCCGGAGATTATCATATGTGAAGAAATTGAAGCATGTTTACTGTTTCTAAATGTTTAATACAAAAGAGATAATTAGTTTTCGTAGAAATGTGAATGTGATGAGCCATATTTTGTCGCTCTCTCACGAAACTTGGCGACTCCCTCGAACACAAACGAAAGATTGTAGTGGTACCTACTTTATAACAGCAACACCAATCCAAAATCACCGAATAAATGTAGTAATCAGAGCTACGAGCCATTCGCTGAGATTCAGAATTTGTCGTTGCTGTAGATATGGTGGTAGCAACCACACCTAAATGCGAGTCACCCACAGAGTTTTAGTTTTTCCGTGCGTAATTCACAAATTAGACGTGTTTCTTTTAAGATTCTAAAGTCTCATATGTTTCCAAACTAAAAAGAAATGTGCTGACGGAAGCGAAAATGTAATATCGAGGCCCTCGAAACTGTTACTTCATAGAGAGTATTCTGACTTATTTATGCACACATGTGGCGATATAGCATGGGTTTGGGATAGACTTCGGACAAAACCCAAGCGATAGCTAGGGTCTGTAATAAGCACCATCGATTTTTAGACTTTCTAAATCGTACTTTCATAACATCGTAGCTATTCTTGCTGCCTTGAATTGTGGAGTGTCTAGGGCAGGGGTCGGCAACCTGCGGCTCCTGAGCCGGAAGTGGCTCTTTAAGTATTTGCATGCGGCTCCCAACAGCAACTCTCCCTGATAAAACCTCCAAGAAAGAAATTGGCTTCGTAAATTATGTTAATAGAAATTGAAGAAAACTAAAAACGTATGAACGCATTATGTAGAATAAACGTTTGGTTTAGAGAGATAATTCCAAAAAGTAAAACAACAGCAAGGTTAAGGAGGTGAGAATCACCCCCCGCCAATGGCTGCGGCTCTTCTTATGTTGCATTTTATACATAATTTGAAAAAGTGGTTCTTCTTAGGAAAAAGGTTGCCGACCCCTGGTCTAGGGTGATCACATATCATTGACTGTTTTAAGAGACAGATCCTTAAAAAAAACCGGACTATTAAAAATTTTACGGGACCTTTTTACTTTCTCATACGAAGTATCGAGAAAGTATTGTTTTCGCGAAAAAATTCGACCTCGAGATTTTTACGGAAATATACATTTTAGGTGTCGCTGAATCCGAAAAAGTGGTTTTTGCAATGCTGTAGATGGTAGAGCGAAAATGAATGAAATCCTGTACTTAGGCATTTTATCATACTGAGCAGAGTATACATAGAAATGATTCACATTGCTCAATAATTAAGAGTAGTTTATTCTACGCATTTTTTTACAACAATTCGATTTTCTGAAAAACGGCTATAACGATTTTCATCAAATTTCGTACAGTTACTTACGTTTACATCCTCAATAATACTGTATATGTCATATTTCTCAAAAAATGAATATAAGGCTAGTTTATTCTAGGCAACTTTAACAACAATTCGATTTTCTCAAAAACGGCTATAACGATGTTGATCAAATTTCGTACAGTTACTTGAGTATACGTGTACAATAATACTATGTATTTTATTTTTCTCAATGAATGAATATAAGGCTAGTTTATTCTTGGGCAACTTTAACAAAAATTGGATTTTCTAAAATCAGGCTCATACGATTTTCATTTTCTAAAGATAACTAAACGACGCATTAGTACATATATGAGAAAGTTTGTACAATGTATGTTGTACCGTTTTTTTCATCATCAAAAACAAAAGCACCACCATTTATTTGGAAAATATATAATTTTTATACTAATATTACATTTACAAAAAATAAATTCAAATTAGTTCAAAAACGCAACATCAGTGATGTAAAGTATATGCATGAGATAATAGTTAACTTCATTCAAATACATGTAAATATATACTTGAAACAACAGATAATATAAAAGTACTTATTTAATGAGACCAAGTATATGGGGTTTAACAGCTTTGTTTAGAAAATCATAAACACTCATGAATGCTTTTGAATAGACCTTCATTGTAGTTCAATTTCAGCACCCCTTTCGAGAGGAAATGTATGCAGCATCTCAACTGCCTCACCTCTTGGCAGGGCCCTAGACTGATGACCAGGAGGTGATATGTGATATCTGACACAGAATCATACTGACATACAAGATAATGAAATCCACATGTAGAGTTTAAAAAATTTAGGGATTTTATAATAAACTAGTATGATGGGCTATCTTTAGTTAAACTTAAAATAGTTGCATATCTCCCTCCCTCCCTATCCTTCCCTTCCTCCCTCCTTCTCTCTCTCTCCATCCCTCCCTCTCTCTCTCCCCACATTTTCTCTCTCCCCCTACCTTCCTCCCTTTCTCACATTACAAACATTCAAAGCACACTTACACCCATATGGATTGAAATAACAATAGGATTTCAAGATCTAACAATGTAATTGGTAGGCAATGCAACATCCCGTTAAAATGGCCAGATTTCTCCAAACTATGTGAATTAAATGTTTAACATGAGCATATTTCGATCTGTAGGCAGAAAAAGATGAATAGAAAAAGAAACTAATGTTTTTTTAATGTTTCAGATCCGAAGATCGTAAGTTAACTCTTTCTAATTTTAATCTCAAAAAGAATGAAAGCCTGCATATTGAAAAGTCGATTTTCACGTGTTATTTTATGGGAAATGGAAATTTATCCCTTGGAGTTGAAATCAAGACATTTTTTACAGACTTATTTTGTCATCACCTTAAAATGTGTGAATTGAGCATTTCTGTCAAATTTAGAAATTCTATCTAGATTCTTTCTCGCGTTATTCGTGTTAAACCATAATTCATCATCAGACAGGTGACTAACCAATGGACGGACAGATGTGGACTATTATTAGTATAATTCTTATACAAGTCAATAACACCACATTAAAATAAAGTTAATTTCGATATTCCCTTAAGAAGAATAACCAAATAGTTACCCATCTGGGTAAACTCGCTCGGAATCACATTCAACTTTTAAAAGAAACTCTGGCATAAGCCCTGTTACACTCTGCATCTCTTCTTTTAGAGGACTATCTTGAAATGCATACTCATCAATTTCGATTAGAGTAGCTTTGAAATGGTCTCAAAGAATTAAATGTTTCAGTTGGATTCAGAGATTATATGCAAGGAATAAAGAAAGAAATGCTGACTCCCAGGTAACTACTAATTAGTTGCATATTGACCTCAGGACTAACTCAAATGTAACCTCATGCATTCCTACAGGGAACCCTACCCCCTTTTGCATGGTTTTGCTGTACAAGGTCTTCTACAGGAACACATGTACTATGCAAATTGAGATATGGCTGTATTCTGTTCATTATTAAGATTAGAGATAAATCATGATACATAAATTTCTAATCTAATGGAAATTTTGTGACTTGTGAAAATGATTGAAAATGGTCTAGGAAGAAGTGTGGACAGTGCTTGAGGTGGTATCGCATACCAGTTCTTCTTAAGATGGTTACAAACCATCCCGCCACCTTTTAGTAGACATTAAATAGTACCAGTGCTTTGTGATTTCATTAATACACTAGTGCCTTCTCACTGGAAACTTTCACATTTGGTTTCCAATCACAATATGAACACTTGCATACAGTTTGGTATCTAATAATTTTCAAGGTATTGTAAAATTTCAAAGCTGAAATATTTTTGGGTTGTATAAATGGGTGAGTAAAAGATGGCACTTTCTCATTGGTATATTAGTAAAGGGGTTCATATCAGGTCTGCTGTTAGCCTACCATGGCATATTTAACACAGGACATATTAACTTTGATAAGTAATAAAATATATAGTCTGTATACGTTAAACCAGCCTACAGTTATGTACAGTAAAAGCTTCATTATCCGGCATATACAACCAGAAAATTTGACAATAATAATATATTAGTTCCAAAAGTGACCACCAGATGCTCTAATATCTGTCCTTTTTTTGGAAAGTATCAGTTATTTGTGCTGGTGTATTTATATTGTTACCCTATCCATTCGTTATGCCACCAAAGAACTACAATAAACTTGGTGAGAAACGTCAACATGTTGTACTGCTGTTAAAACAGGAACTGGAAAAATGTAGAACACTAGAAATAGGTGAAAATCAAAATGAACTTATGAAGGTGTATAATATTGGCTCATCAACGATGTATGATATAAAAGTACAAACAGCAAAGTTGAAAAAATTTAATGTGGAATTAGAAAGTGTGAAAAACATTGAAAAACTGCATACTCTTCATACTCTGAAATTTGAGGATTTAGATCATGTGTTGTATTAATGGTTTATGTTAAAACGGTCAGAAGGTGTTTCTATTTCAGGAATACTCTTAATTGAAAAAGCTAAAGACTTTTTTGTAATTCCTTGTTTTATTAACAGCAATGACGTTAGTATGAATATATTCCGAACATCTATCAACCGTTACTTCACCTATGGATGTCTGAAAAGGTTCATAAGAATATTTTTGAACACTTTTTCTTACAAAATATATTTATAATCCTATTTTGCTAAACCAGACTAAACCACTTAACTCTTTATTCCGGTTAAAATGAAGCTTTCCTCGTTTCTACATGCTGTAGTTTCTGAGTTATAAAAAAAAAAATACATACACTTTTCTTTATAGATATCTATAGATTATTCATTATTGTATTGTATAATATACTGTAATATAATATGTTAAATTTAATAAATATATCACTAATTTTTATTTAAGAATTTTGATATAAGGTGATATAACATTGTGATATACACACATAAAAAATACCCTTTTTATCAATATGAAATAGGAGCCACTTTTCAAAATCCGGCAGGGGCCTCAACACTGCTTAAGACGTCCCTAATTGTGAAATATATAAATCTAATCTAAAATAAATATTTAATAAGGGAAACTCAATTAAATCTATAGCCAACCTCACACGCCTTGTCTGATTTTATCAGATTCATAACAAGAATGAATAGATCTAAGTTTATACTGCTGTGTCAGATGTCACCTAAAATTCAATAATGCTCAGAATTTGGCTAATGCTGGATAAATAATACATTATCTTAACAGAAACTGCTCACTTTCAGAACATTTACAAGATCTTAAAATATTCATTTTCTATAACCAATTCAAAACTAAGTAACATAATTACGTTGCCATTACCTTTAACGGTTATGAATATTTGTTTCATTCAAACTTACTAGTATTGCGCGATGGTAGCCTCCGAATAGTCTGTCTTATATCTTCCGCACCAATATCCATTGTATATGATCTATATGGGCAATATTCTCGCACATCTCGAAAGTGAGTTTCCGTTTGTCCAACTTTGCTCCTTGTAGACTCTTCCGATGACATGTCTTCCACTATGAAAATTGGGCTATTTACCAGGTGATTCTTTCAGTTCAGAATTTTCTGAATAAAATAAAAACACATACCCAACTCTAACGGAATTCTTTCAGACTGACTGTGACGAGTCTTCATGGCTTAGCGGAGATAGGTGATTTCAACAACAAAACAGAAATCAACTCTGATCTTTTGACAGCCAAAACAGACGAAAAATTATACCGCACAATCGAACGATGTTCCCTTCAGATGACTTACAAGTTTATATTTCATTAATGAAAACAGGAAAATGCCCGATTATAAAAACAAGAAAACAGCATAGAAAGAAATGAGTCACCAAGATAGGTTATCTTAACACGATAATTCGTCTTAAACCGCCAGAAAAATGCAATTTCAATGTGCTTGACGTTCTAAACGATATAATCGAATCCGTATACATCGATTAAACAAGAAACGATATAGTTTTCAAACCTTTTGGGACGCCGTTACAACTCTCATCGTTTGGCTCGATTTTGGGACACCCATCAAAAACCCGTCTGCTAATGGTTAAGTACGTATGAAGTTTGCTATTTCGTCTCTAAAATCTAATAATCGGTAAGAAACATTACATACATCTCTTAGTCATTTTATCTTCCGTCATGACGTTTTTGCTATATGCAGACAGTAGTATCAAGTGCTTGGGAGTTATGCGAATTTTCTCCCTCTGAAATTATTTACAGTGTATTCGCAATTTTTTCCAAAAGCCAAAATCCTAACGATAATTTACAATGGTAATCATGAAGTTTAGTCACTTTTATTATTTAAGGGTTCCAAGCTAAAATTTACTCACTTATATTATGTAAATCGATAAGTATACTTCAAAAAACATTGAAAGAATGTATTGGCGAGCCTTCGGCTCGCTGTTTTAATGCGTAATCGGCTCCGGGCTCTACCGCGCCCTTCGCCTCGCCCGGAACCATAATATCCCTCCATGTTTTCCGGAGATTGGGTTAGTAAATGTTGAGACCGGCCAATCAGTTTCTTGTCCGGAGATTGGGTTTGTAAAAACTGATTGGTCTGTCTCGACAATTACTAACCCAATCTCCGGACAAGAAACTGATTGGCCGGTCTCAACATTTACTAACCCATTATGGGATATTATGGTTCCGGGCGAGGAGAAGGGCGCGGCAGCGCCCGAAGCCGATTACGCATTAAAACAGCGAGCCGAAGGCTCGCCAATATTATCCTTTCAATGTTATATCATCTTCAGTGTTGCTCCGCAAATGGAGCCAAATGTAATTTATTAGGCATAACGCATTTCGTTATTCAGATACTTTCAATAGCTTTTTACTTTGTATTATTGAGCAATATGTTTTGCAATTCACTTGCATTTATATTAAATATAAAATTAATAAATGCTTTAAAAACTCACTTTGGGTGTTCCTGAGGGCTAAAACCACCTTCATAATAAAAGTGAGTACATTTCATTAGCTTGGAACCCCTTAAATAATAAAAGTGACTAAACTTCATGATTACCTTTGCAATGACTGAAAAACTCAAACGAGGTTCCTGAATTTTTATGAAGGTAGGTACCAGAGAAAACGTGAACCGCACCCGAAACTTGGATGAGAAATTTTTAGGTTATCAATATTGTGCCATATGGCATCGGCGCTGTGAAGACACTTTCACATTAAAATTTTAATATCCAATTAATTTTACACGCAGAATTAAAAGTAACCTACAGGAATAAGGCCGGGTTCAACGATGCAAGTTCACGCACGAGTTGAGTGCGTGGTATGGCACAAGTAGGCGAACTCTAATGGAGCGTGCATGGTAGCATTCACACTATGCAACGGACTCGAATGATTTCAGTTCCCAAAATGGATCCGGTAAGTGAAGGTGTCAATGTGGTTTCTGCAGTAATAGCTTAGGAATTGATATCGAGGATTAAAAGAAAACGTAAAAGTAGCTGTTGGGTGAGAAACTGGATCGCGAAACACAGCGAAAGTGGGGCTTCTAATACTTTATGTTATGAAATGAGATGAGTTTTGGAATCGTCTTGCTCCACAAGTGTTTTCAGATGTCCTCAGAACATTCACAAACATCATTCACTATTAAATGACGAGAACTCTTCAGACTTTTGTTGGAAAAGTCTCCTGATAGCTGGGATGTGAGGTACGAGCACATGGATCTTCACATCAAGGGCGCCTTAGAAGTAGATATAACAGAAGCTGACTGGAAGGCATTGAAATCGGAGACTTGCAAGCAGTACGCTACTGTCAGAAAGAGGTGGGAAGAAAGTTGTCGTAAGGAGGACAGGTTCTTTCATAAAAACAATAACTGGCTTGACCAATCAATGACTCTTTCTATTCCCACTGCAACGGCTGCTGCAGCTGCATCTAATGAAATGCCAAGTTCATCCATAGGTAATTAAATGAGAATTTTCATGCAGCTAAATTCGAAGGTTTAATTGAATCGGAGGCAACAATGATGGACGCCTTCGCAACATCCGGAAAGAGTACAAAAAATCCGTAAAATTTCGAAAAAGAATGCGTATTTTTGAATGGTTCAACTGTGTAACATGTAAACATCGCAGGAATAAGATAGTATAGAGCAGGGGTCGGCAGCCTACGGCTCGCAGGCCTCATGTGGCCCCCGAGAGCGTTTTATGCAGCCCGCGAAGCAATGTTCAATAAGTGATCAGTATAATTTAACGCAGTCAATTCCATATTTTGTCAGTTATATTATAGTCTCGAAACCTTTTCTGGTGGTTTTAACGCTATTAAACTAATTAGAATTGATTTTCACTAATATGCGACCACAGAATCTCTAGGTAACTTCTGAATTAAACGCCCAGCTGGCCCGCCGAAGTTCTCGTGATTTTTAATGCAGCCCTTTGAAGCATTCACAAGAACGAATGTGGCCCGCCATATAGAAAAAATGCCGACAAACATCAAGGGTAGCAAACAATGAGGATTTGTTGAATATTTTTTTAACATCTTCTGATCCATTTATTTCCTCTTTGAGGCTGCTACTGCCAAAGAAAGGTGGTAGGCTTAGTGCAGAGATGCTGGCTCTCCTCACAGATGTAGAAATCGAAAATGAATCAGATGACGAAAATGATGTCTAATGAAAAATGTGTTCTCATTTATTTATCACGCTTTGTTTGAATATTATATTTAATAAGAAGAATTTCTCATGCATTGTAATTTTCAAGCTCTAAATTTTTGTAATAACACTACGGCAATAAAGAAAAAAAAATATTACTTCCATCTCGGACAGCCACCTACAGCCACCCTCTCATAAGACTAGTGCATGGATGTGCAAACACTCCCTACAGATTACGGCAACCAGCTATACACGCTCATTGCACCTTTGCTAAAACATCGCAGAAATGTTTGTACAGAATAAATTTCTTTATAACCGTCTGTTGGAACTTGAACTACAGCACTGGGGACTGGATTTAGGTTTTGTCCACGTTTGGTATTTGGTCCCACTGTGTGACGTCTCATGTGAGCTCTCGACTAGCACTGGAAATTTTTAAGCAGGTTTAAAAGTGATTCGAGTGCGTGCGTGGACTGGTGCGTGCACACACGTGAAGTGTTCAGATGGTTCGAGTGCCCATTCGAGAGCTCGCACTAGTCATTTCTCGTGCGTGAACTCGCATCGTGTGAACCCGGCCTAAAAGCTAGAACACCTCAAATGCTGAAAAGGTATTATTTAAAACCATTCCATAAAACACTCATTTTATTAAAAACATGAACGTCCTACACAATTTTGCATGTTTTTTAAACTTGCAATTGTCTCTAGCTGCTTCATGATTCCACTGCCGTGTCCACTGCCGCATTCTAATATTCAAATAGTACTTAAGAGTCCACGCTAATATCTCTTCCTTGTGCTCAGCACAGGCAAAACTTAATGGAGCTGAATCCAGGACTTCATCCACAGTGGCACCAAACACGTTTGCCTCGGTGACATGCTTAACAAAGCAGTCTTCTACATAATGAATAACTCCTCAATGGACTGAAGAGACTCACTCTTAATCGCAAGTTGCTCTTTCCTAAGAACTTGCCCAGGCACAGAGCAGCTCACTGTGCTGTTCTCATTCACACATATTTGTTTATATAAAACTGGGATCACAGTAATTAGCCCCATCACAGTAATTAGCTGGCTAAATAGCACAGCTTTTGGCCCAAACAAAGGAATGCCTTTAGCCCAATACGCTGGAAGAGCCACGATACCTGCATGATTCATTAACTACAATACATGGAATAAATCTATTCCACAGGATTGATTTTCAGATTCGTTGAGCAAAGTAGGTGGTTCACTGGTGCGTATGTCCACATCAGTAGAATCATTTTCTGTCTCCCATGCTACCTTAAAACGTTTTCCTGGTAAAGCACCTCATGAATTTATACGATGACTGCCGTGGTTTGGGTGTTCGCTTACTTATGTAACTAGGGCAGCCAGGAAACGACGTTGGCACAGCATCCTCAGCAACCCTGGGATTGCGGTATGGTGACTGTAACAAGAAACAATAATTATTAATATTAACTATGGACAAGGGTTATACCCACTGAAAATTTCATTAATGCACGAATATATAATTGCGTAAAACAAAATAATTATATATAAACTGTATATAAATTTGAATGCTAAAAACATATCAACACCATGCATTTCGTTGAAATTAAAGAAAACGATGATGAAAACATAAATACCTCCCCAATGACGTTGCCATCCCAATCTTTAAGTAGCCTCTTCCTAACAACGCCTTGAGGCGCAAAGTGCTTTTCACAAACGACTTGCCTCGGTTTAAGTTCGAAATTCATCCTCGGAATAGCAGCTTGCCATTTGACACGTTTAACAGGATCTTGCGGGGGTGGAAAAGAACGACAAACTTGATTTTTTAGAGCCGCCACACAACTCGGAATTTCTATCTCCTGTAGAAAAAAACATGATAGAACCAACGTATTCAAAATAAAATATTGCCTGAATATCTTTTTAATATTTATACTCACCGGAGAAACCAGCACAAGCGACTAAAAGCTGAAGAACCAATGAAATTTTTCTTCTGCCTCTTGAAAACAAGCATTCGCAATGGAAATGTGGAAATAAGGATGGGTTACATATGGTTACATAGGACTACTAGCGCCACTCAGTACGAACTAATTCAGCCTCAAAACTGTGCCACTTTTCCCAATGCGACAGCATAGGGAGTGACCAGACATGTATGTTAGACTGCTTTTGGGTAAATAAAAAAATGTCATTTTCATGCTGGGAACACCTGAAAATACAATCATGGCATAAATAGTTCAAGTTTCTTGTTCTGTGAAGAGTTGAATTGACGCAGGGAGCAAGGCGGTGAACTCGAGGATTAAATCTCAAAGGTGGTTGAAGTTTTACTCATTAAATAATGGTGTTATAAGAAGAACGAAAACAATAAATAAATACACGGCAAGTAGATATAAAAGTTATTAATAGGAAGTTACAAATTTGTGATTAATTAGCGTGTAAATCTTAATGAATATTATTGGAACATTTTTGTGAAGTAACATTAAAAATTAGTATGAAAAAAGATGCTGAGATAATATCAGATCTTAGCCCGCCATTTCCCTTTTTTAAGTTGCCTAAAAAGTATGTTCTTTGTCTTTTTATCGTATACGGATGCGGTTATATCAAACACGCTTGTTCGTGACTTATGACTGAATGCCATTTTTGTAAAACGATGGGTAATTATTTTGTAGGTATCAATGAATACATTATTGGAAAATGAAGAGGAACGATCTAAATCACTTTCTACATCTGCTGGTACCATTAGTAGCAACTCCACAAATAATCGCTTCCTCGAGTCCTTCTATGATGTTCCTTGTGAACAGCTAGCAAAAAACTTGCTTGGGCATGTGAGTTTCATGGATGGTAGAGTTTTGGAATTATTTGAAATATAAAGGAAGAAGAACCGAAAATCATCAAATATTTTTACATTTTGTTTTTTTTTATAATGAAGGCATTGCATAGCCATGATCATTCAATGTAGCATCAAAAGAAGTCTTTGCTGATTAGTTTATAAAAAACTTTTAAAGGCATTTATGTAGCTTGCTGTTCTTTCTAATATAATAACCAATAATATACATGCTTTCCCATTCAAATCTTTATCTGTTTATAGTTATTGTAATGTTTTTATCAGGTTCTAGTGCGTAAGCTGAACAATGGAAAATTACTTAAAGGCAAAATTGTTGAAACAGAATGTTATCCAGGAGGAAATGATAAAGCTTCACATTCCTACCAGGGAAAATTCACTGACAGAAATGCTCCAATGTACATGAAACCAGGCACATCCTATGTGTATCTTACATATGGAATGTATAATTGCTTTAATATTTCAAGCAAAGGTTTGTATTTATATTTTTGAAATTTAATTGAATATTTTATTTCCCTCTAATTTACAGAAAAATCTTCTAAGTAAGGCTATTTGCACACGTGACGATATTATCGCTGTCGTTGACGACAGCGATATCGCTTGACTTGTGAATACGTGTGTTTAAACGAGTGACTTGCACACGTATGGCGACACGACAAAAGTATCGTGGCGACACGCGTCATGATAAAAGTGTCGTCTTGTCTGTCGCCCGGTTCTAACAATCGGCGCGACAGGCGATATTGCGTTCTCAGAAAAACAGTGTAACCAAATGGCGCACTTGCACACGCACTGACATGTCGCTTCCCTCTAGCACCGACGTGCCACTTTTCAGTCTGAGTTTGGAACACGTGAACTTTACAACGTTTTAAACAGCGCGTGTTTGTTGTGTTAAAAATGAGTGCTGAAAAATTTAAGTATGATATAACAACAGTTAATGAACTAGTGGAGAGCAGGCCCACCTTGTGGGACAAGACGGCAGATGACTACAAAGATAAAATAAAGAAGCAAACGGCTTTGAAATAAGTGTTCATGTTTTTCGAGGAGGAGTTTGAAAGTTTGAATAGGAAGGAACAAAATAAGATAGGTAAATTGAATGGAAATACATTTTTAAATTTTAAATTGAAATCTGAATCACAACTGGCAGTATCGCCGGGTTTATGGAAATATCGCCAGTTATCCCGCAACAACGATAATGTCATTGCATGTGCCAACCAAATGCGATAGCGACAATTGTCGCTGTCGCGGGCAGCAGCGATAATATCGTCAAGTGTGCAAATAGCCTAAGTATTTCAGAGTTATTGGACAATCCTATTGGGGAAAAAATACTATTCCAAGCTTCATGCTTTCCTTTTACTTGTTGACTCCCTTCCTGTTAATCTCAAATTAAATACTATCTCGTGCATTCCATTTCAAGTGGATCTTTTGCAAAATTTTCAGTAGAAAATATAAGCTGCATGGCAAATTTTTAAAAATACAATAGAAGTTCGCTTATTTCTTCTCGTATTATTTTACAGTTTTGTGGAGATTTTCATCTTCATGTTGTGCATTATTTGTGGGGCTAATGATTTCACTATCCCGTTGAAATTTAATTTCCCTTGTAAATTATTCTGCAAGTTGTTTTGGAAGGTCTCTACGAGCCAGGCATTTGTGCATCACCTAAATTACTGTGGTTATGTGCCTGTTTCAATAAAAGTCAAGGCAGGAGGTTTTTTCATATACATTGCTACTCTGATTTGGTCAGTTGTGCTAAATCTTCCTAGTTTATACTTTGTCAGATCATTGTAAAAAGTAAAAAATTTTTAAGCAGGAGGCAAAGAAGTTGGTATGGCTTCCAGTCATTTTCCATCTTTATTGTTGAGGATAATATTGCTACATGCCCAAGTGTTTATTTGTTGTAAAAGTTTAAAACAAAGTGAATTTTGTTGTACATTAATAGTATGTTCTGCTTCTTCAGGAGGTGCCTCTGCTGCTCCATTTGGAATCATACCTATCACTTTTAATACCATTGTAGATTCTTGTTGACACAGGGCCGGCCCTAGAAATTGTGGGACCCAATTGCGAGGTCCAATTAGAAAACTTTTGGTGGGACCCCTACATCTAAAAGGCGTAGTTTGAATAAAAAGATTTGGGAGGGGCGCAGCAAGCGAGGTCCAAAGGACCGAAGCAACGAGGCTTAAAAGGTCGAGCCAGGTGGTGGGGATCCAGGGTAGATCCCAGGCCTCCAATGCATTTCCTGCAATCTGAGAGCATCAGATGGCCTCTCATGAGACCATATGGGTATGGATGGGACTATGGATAAATCTAAAAAGAATCATCACCAATAGTTAGTTTGGAGCCTCTACACCATTGCGGGGCCCCCTTAGCCGCGGGGCCCGATTGGATCCAATAGGTACAATTGGCCTAAGGCCAGCCCTGGACACATATATGTACTAGTTTTCTTTAAACACCAACCCAACCTGACACGGCACTCAGTTTTCCTGAAGATGGCACATGTGACTTACGCCGAAACGTCGAATTCTATTCTAGACATCACCCGGTGTGAAACCCGAGAACGATTCACTAACATCAGTTATAGTTTGCAAAAATAATTCTAGTTTACGAAAATAATAATAGTCAACAAAATTAATCACTTATTTAGTGAGAATAAATTTTTCTTTCAACCAATTAAAATAATTTTTATTTCATATATACTTCAGCGATCCTAAGTTGATCTGTGGCACTTAGAGGCGGGCATTGCCCCTTGACCAATCACAGACGTGTTTCTTTGTTTACCTGTTGTGACTGTCTTGCTGTCACTCTTTGTCCTGCCTCCATCATGTTACCGAATGTTACATTATTAAATTCCATCAAATTTTACCAACCATAGGACAAGTAATGTCATGGGTTTTACAATTTCACAATTCTTACTCATATATGAGTTGTTATTAGCTAAAAATTTGGTCTTGAAAACTCGACCTACACTTGAGTATGTATGGTAATTCATATTTGCAGTTTGTAATGGAATTCATATTTCTACCATCTGAATTTCTTTGCCCACATCTTTGGCTACATACATCTTCAGTAGCATTGAATTTATGTTAATATGGCTCTGGTCTACTCACTTAACCCCTTTAATGTCATTTTTTTCTGATGTTATTTCCTCTAAGTTCGTGATGGTTGCATACCTGAAAATATCAGACTGTTAATGTTAACACTTATGCAATATGCAGTCAAAGATACCTTTGGGTAGCACATTCATTAGTGTTCTTATGTTTTTCTCAGGTACTTCACTCAAGGAAGTAGTAGCCTGTAAGTAGGAAGGTGCTTTTGGATAGCAGAAACCTGAATGTTTGTATTTGTTGGGTTGAGTTTGTTTGTATGCAACAAATATGGTGAAGAATGATAGGCCCAAGTAATAAAGTGCAGTAATTAAAACAATTTCTTTGAAATTTAGATGTTACTAGCTGTACCCGCACAATGTTTGCGCGTTTTCTTTTCAATTAATTTATAAAAAATTAAGAAGTGTGTGAAATAAGTTGATCTCAATCATTCATATTCAACTCTAATAATGCATTTTCCTGATTAGGATTTTAATTTATTTGTCTCCCAATGTAAGGTTCGTGGGTTTGAATCTCACTGAGGGCATGGCTGTGTGTACGTGTTGACAATTTATTATGCGATGTCAGTCAGAAATCTGCATTTTGAAAGTCATATTGTCAGTCAGTAATCAGCTCATTAGACATTTACCCATTTTCCTGGCAACAAAATATAACATCAGAAAGAAACTTCTCCTTGGTTAATTTTTTTCTTTTTAAAATCACATATCATCATATTGTAAGCATAAAGACACAAAATCTGAGTATACGAGACATTTTTCCATTTCACGATATGAAACAGTGGAATGGTTAACTGGCTGTGAAACACAATACAGGCAGACGTTGTCTTTCGCGGGGGTTATGTTCCTGAAAACACAGTGAAAGACGAAATCGCGAAAGAGAAGTAATTAAGGCAATGGGAAATACAGGGTTTGGTTCCCATCCCAGCAAAAACAGATCATTTGTCCTCTGTATTGGTGACCGCAGAAAAATGGAGAAAGAGATGGAAAAATTAACTTCAACGAAAGAGATACTTAAAAAAGTTTAAAGACGAAAAAAGTAACAGAAAATAAAGTCTTATTTAAGTTCCATAGTAGAATCTAGAAAAAAAAATGATCGGAGGTTTCCTAACTTGCAGGGGCTAATTCCGCAAATACGGCAGACCGTGTCTTTCTTAGGGGTTACATTCCTGAAAAACTCTGCGAAACTCCACCAATAATAAATGATGCACAAAGCTTAAGCATTTGAACTTTGTCAAACCTGAGCAAATAACCCAATGATCCTTAATCGGAAGGGTCAAGAGTTGAGTCTTTCACCTTGGGACTTCCCTGTCGTAATAAAGACAGAAGGCTCCTGAACAGTGATGCTAGCTTATATTCTGCAACTTTTCACATGTGAAGGGACAAAAGTGAGGGAGGATTGCATCCTAAAAATATTTAAAAGTATACATAAGACACGTGCCAGTGTCTTATATACAGTGGAATCCCGATTTAAGGTTCTCCCATTTAAGGCGGTTTTTTTGCGGCCCCGACCAAAGCTCCATCTAAATAATGTATTGTATCACCCGATTTAGTGTTCCTCGATTTAGTGAATTGCCTGCAATTAAGGGACAAAATTCTGGTCCCTTGCGGGGCATCGCCTCGATTTCAGGGGCGTTTACACAGTGACTCAAGAATATTTCATTTGGTGGAGATGTCATATATTAATTCAATCTAACCATCAATGGCACAACACATATTGGTTATTACATTAAATAAAATCAAAAGAATTAATATTTAGTCGTGCTGTTTTGTCAATCCACCTTAAATGTTACGTACTTTACAAAAGTTGCGATGACGACATCACGTGAACACGGATTTTTTTACGTTTCAGTTTGCAGGTGCTTGCTAACTAACATGACGCGTTAGCTAGTTGGACCACCCGCGTTTACCACAGTCATATTTACCTTGTTAACCCAAAAGAAAGACAATCCCCCAAAAAAATGGAAGTCTTCACAACAATGTTATTATTACATCGAGATAGTGATGTTATTAAAACTTTGTATGTATGTTCTTACTCGTCAGTCACTGTAGCATTTCCCTACATCGCACAAGACACGCAGAAATGGCCGAAATGTAACAAATGAGACTGAAAGGATGGAACTGTTAGCGTTGCCACTTTGTGCATGGTCAGCCGATAACGTGTCGAAACGTCTGCCAATGCTCACCACACTTCTTCACTAAGGGATAATTATTCAAAACTCGTAAATATCCTATACAGGTAGACCTCGTCTTCTGCGACTTTATCTTTCGCGTGTTTTGATCTTTCGTGGTTCTGCATTTGCGACCAGTTTTGTCTTTCACGGTCTTATGTTTCGTTCTTCCGCGGAAAAAATCACGGAAAAGGCTGTGCGAAATTTTCTATATATGGAATGAATCGCATTTTCCGCACATTTTCTCTCATACTCAGACCTGAAAAATGTTACGTTATTCTGATATGTAAAAATATTTAGGTAATTAAAAAAAATAGATAGGTGTATCTATTTTTTAAAAGTGTGTGTGTATGAAAAGTGAAGTAGAAAAGGCGATACTGGAACTAAAGAAAGGAAAAGCTAAAGGCAGCGATGGAATACCGGTAGAGGTACTTAAAGTCATGGGATGGGAAGGACTAAAAGTGATTACGAAACTAATTAACAAGATTTACGACTCGGGAGAGTGGTCTCAGGATTTCTTAGATGTAACAATGATCCCTCTAAAGAAGAAGCCAAAGGCAATGCAGTGTAAACACTACAGAACGATAAGTCTACTGTCACACACTTCGAAGATCATCAAGAGGATTCTTAATGAAAGACTAGAGAAAAAGGCCGAAGAAATGCTAGGGGAAGATCAATCCGGCTTCAGAAAAGGACGTGGAACCAGAGATGCTATCGGTGTAGTGAGAATCATATCAGAAAGGGCAATAGAGTACAGTCAAGATTCCTGCATATGTTTCGTCGACTGGCAGAAGGCCTTTGATAGAGTAAATTGGGTACTGCTGATGAGGATATTAAAGGATATAGATGTAGACTGGAAAGACAGGAGACTGATCAGGAATCTATATGTGAATCAAGTTGTAAAGGTCAGGTTGGAGAATACGGACACCAGCAGAGTACATATCGGTAGAGGAGTAAGACAGGGCTGCTGTCTATCGCCGATTCTATTCAATATATATGGAGAGAGACTAATGCAGGAAGCGTTAGAAGGCACGGGAGATTTCAAAATTGGAGGAAGGATTATAAGAACAGTGAAATACGCGGATGATCAAGTACTTCTAGCAAGAAAAGAAAAGGAACTCCAGAAAATGATAAATAGACTAGTGATAACAGGTAGAAAATACGGTATGGAAATTAATACAGAAAAATCCAAGGTTATGCGAATATCAAGTAAAGAAGAAGAAAATTTGAAAATAAGTATTGGAGTAAAGCCATTAGAACAAGTTTCAGATTATAAATACCTTGGAAGCATCATAACAAGAGAAGCAAAATGTACAGATGAAATCAGGACTAGAATAACAAAACCAAAAGCCGCTTTCAGAAGAAAGAAACTCCTGCTAATGGGAAATATAAAGCAGGAAATCCGCAAGCGGTTGATAAAATGCTATGTATGGAGTATAGCTTTGTACGGAGCAGAAACATGGACGCTAAGGAAAAATGATATTAAATACTAGGAAAGCTTCGAAATGTGGACATGGAGAAGAATGCTGAAGATAAAATGGACAGATATGGTGAAAAATGAGGAAGTACTACGAAGAATAGGAGAGAAGCGAACAATTATACAGACTATCAGAAAGAGGAAGGCGAACTGGATTGGGCATTACCTGAGGAGAGAGTGCATGCTTAAAGAAGTGCTAGAAGGAAAACTGGATGGAAAAAGAGAAAGAGGTAGGAAAAGGTTTCAGCTAGTAGACAACTTGAAAGAGAGCTATCAAGACATGAAGAAGACTGTGGAAAATAGGAGTATATGGAGAACCAAGTTTAACCTAGAATAATCACGGACCAGTCAATGGACAGACTACCTATGATGATGATGATATATACACACACACGCACACACTTTCAAAAAATAGATACACATATCTATTTTCAGCTACTGATGAAGAGAACCTTGCTCTCGAAATACGTATCTAGTGTTTCACCGGATATCTAGAGAGTTGCGATTGTTTTCTTGTATGCGTGTGAGAGTGAGTGTTTTGTCTGACAGGTCCCTGTCGTTGTCGGAAGACATATAAACCTGCAGACACCATGTATAATACCGGATCACTGGCGAGGAGTAATTTCCCATAAATCCGGTATTATTTCTTGTGTGAGTGAGAGAGTGAATGAGCGAGTGACATTGGGTCTCTGGCGAGGATTAAAACCCCGCAAACATGTAAGTAGTTATATATATATTGTTTTATTATTTTGGTTTCTTGTGGTTTTAGATATTTACCTTGTACGGTTATGGAGTTTCTTGTTTTTTGAAAACAAGTATTTCGGTGCCATAATTTAGTGTATTATACTTATTTTTCCCAGCGTATTCCTATAAAATGGCAGGTTTATGTAATTATTGAATAGTTTTACTACAAAATAATTTTTATTTCAGCCTTTTATCACCAATAGTTCACGAGATATGCAATTTTTGCGAAATACATACACAACATTTTTAAATGCCCAAATTTAAATCTCAGCAGCAGGACTCTCGATATTCGTCAAATGCATACTACATATAAATACGTGCAGGTGGTTTTAAGAATCCTTATTTGTGTCTAAAATGAAGAACAGAGAGTTACTGCAGTATGAAGGCATAATTTATGCGATCGGTTCCGGTTTGAGAAACACAGGCATAAGGAATACATTTTAATTATTAAAAGCCATGGAGAATAAACATCATTGAGAAGAATAAAGGAAAGAAAAACATACGAACCTCCAAGAAGAATATCAAAATCAAATTGCTCCACTGGGTCCTATTTTAGTTCAGACATTCTAATACCTCTGAAAATATTAAATAAGTAGAACTTGTAGCAGTATTATAAAATAATATGTAAAGAAATGTTGTTGAAGTTAAAAAAACACCTTTTCAAAGATGTAGAAGAAGCAAGCACAAGTGTGGAACAAAAGGCATTTTTCCCGAACGAACTTCTCTAGACGGTCGCCAGAGCTATACTGAAGGCACAACAATCCCTACGGACAGGGCCATTTTAAGATCTTCGTAGGCCCTAGGCACTCTTGCATTCAAAGGCTCAACTGTACGTCATATCAAATATATTAAAATGCACCCATGTCAAATCTAATTTTTTGCTATTAAAGATATTCAAAAGCATTTTTATAATTTTGCTTTTGAAATTATTTCAACAATACTTCAGCACTTATTCAAGCATCAAACGTTTTCGTAGGCCCTTGAAAGGCTCGTAGACCCGAGGCACTGTGCCTAATGGATAAAACGGCCCTGCCTACGGAACACACGCAACTGCTCTTGTCTACACGTTGCGCAAGAAACTCAAAGAGGATTTCAGAGGCCAGGAGGTATATCTACCTCCTCCGCAAGGACACATGCCCTTCATGAGGTAGATCTACCTCATCCTCATCGAACGTGTTAAGCTTTGCATTTTGCGCATCATTTATTATTGGTGGAGTTTCGCAGTTTTTTTCAGGAATGTAACCCAAAGAAAGATGCGGTCTGCCGTATTTGGGGAATTAGCGCCTGCAAGTTAGGCAACCTCAGTTCATTTCTTTTTCTCAATTCTGCTACGGAACTTAAATAAGACTTTATTTTCTGATACTTTTTTCATCTTCTTTTAACTTAAGTCTCACTTTCATTGAATTTAATTTTTCCATCTCTTTCTCTGTTGTTCTGCGGTCACCAACACAGAGGACAAATGATCAGTTTCTGCTGGTATGGGAACCAAACCATGTATTTCCCATTGCCTTAATTACTTCTCTTTTGTGATTTCGTCTTTTGCGGTGTTTTCAGGAACGTAACCCCCGCGAAAGATGAGGTCTGCCTTTATAATCTTATATAATCCATACGAGCCCAATTATATCATGTATTCATTATGGCATGCGAACTTAAAAAACTGAAAGGATCTGCAAGCTTGGTTGATTCCTCCTATATAGGAGAGCTTCAATTAAGTGTGTTTATCTGCTCATAAGTTTTAAGAAAGTTTGCCTTGGAAAAATTACAGATCGCAAATTCACTGCTAGGAGGTGCAGTGAGGGTCACAGCCATGAAATGACCACTAATTTTGCAAAAAAATCGTAAGCTAGAAGAATCACCTTCACTGGAGAACTTACAGTTGGTATTATTCTCAACCATCTTCGTTCTGTGAAATTTTACAAATGAAAAAATTGATCGTAATTAATCTATACGCTTAATATTTGTGTTTTAACTAATAAAACATATTTGACATTAATGAACTGCCGTTTAGTCTTTCAATTTTAGATAACCCCCATTTAATGTATTATCGATTTAAGGTACCAAAACTTGTCCCTAATGCAAACGTTAAATGGGGATTCCACTGTACGAGGTGCTACCTAAAGGTTCCTGAAATGTAATCGCCACCGTCCCCTTCAAAGTAGTTCCCTTGGGAGCGTACACAATGATCCCACCATTTCTGCCAGGATCAGAAGCTGTCGTGGAAGTCCATTTGTGTCAGCGTCTTCAGCACCTCCTGCGATTCGGCCTGGATCTCCTCTACGGTGTCAAATCTTCACCCCTTCTACTTGATTTTCATCTTGGGGAAGAGGAAGAAGTCACGGGGCTAAATCAGACGAGTAAGGGGGGTGGGAGGCGGCTGCCATGTTTTTGGAAGCCAAAAACTGCTGCACAGCCAGAGCGGTGTGGGTGGGCGCATTGTCGTGATGGAGCACCCAGTTGTTCCTGCCCCATTTCTCTGGCCGCTTTTGCCTCATGTCCTCCCTAAGCCGCCTCAGGATGTCGCAGTAGAACTTCGCATTGACGGTCTGACGTGGAGGGACGAATTCCTTGTGGATAATCCCGTCAATGTCGGGAAAGCAGATCAGCATTGACTTAACATTGCTTTTGACTTGCCGCGCTTCCTTCGGTCGGGGTGAAGATGGACTCTTCCACTGGGACGATTGCTGTTTTGTTTCAGGGTCGTACCCATAAACCCAACTTTCGTCACCAGTTACGACCTTAGAAAGGAATTCTGTGTCATCTCTGACCTGCTCCTGAAGTTACATGTAGACTTCCAGCCGATGTTGTTTCTGGTCGTCAGACAGCAGCCTTGGCACGAATTTTGCAGCAATCTGCCTCATGTTGAGTTTGTCCGACAAAATGCACTGGCATGTCCTGTATGACTGTCCCACAATGTTGCAAACGTCATGGATTGTTCGCCTACGGTCCTCGAGGATAGTCTCACGCATTTTTTCAACATTTTTTGGCGTTGTGCCGGTTGAAGGTCGTCCAGAACGTGTGTCATCATCAACTGATGTTCGGCCATTTTTAAACCGGTTAAACCAGTCTTAGGTTTGTGTCTGACCCAAAGCGTCATCACCAAATGCTTGTTTAAGCATTTTGTGAGTTTCCGCCTCACTCTTGCCAAGTTTGAAGCAAAACTTGATGCACACACGCTGCTCCTTCACGTTCACCTTTTCAGCGAAAAAAAAATCACAAAACGACACAAACGCGAAGTTATGAAAACGCATAGAACAAAAGAATGCGTGTACTCAGTGCGGAGCCACATCTCACACTGGTTCACAAAGGATACATGCAGCGCTACCGAGCGCCACTAGTCTGTACTACAACCGATTCCCGCGCGATGTTCAACTTTCGGGAACTTTTGGGTTGCGCCTCTTATATACTTTAAAAAAAATAGATACACATCTATTTTTTTAAATTATGTAAATACTTTTACATATCAGAATAACATAACAACATTTTCAGGCCTGACTTTGAGAGAAAATGTGAGGAAAACGCGATTCATTCCATATATAAAAATTTTCGCACAGCCTTTCCTTGATTTTTTCCGCGAAAGAGCGAAACATAAGACCGCGAAAGACAAAACTGGGCACAAATGCAGAACCGCAAAAGATCAAAAGACGCGAAAGATAAAGCCGTGAATGTTTATTATTTTAGAAAGAATGGTGTGTGTAATAAGCATGGGTTTTTTTATCTTAACCATTTAGCAACTGCATGGCAGAAACATGAACATATTCACTCTTTTCTGAATCTTAAACTTTTTGGAAAACAAAGAATTGACACTTTAATTGACATCCAGAGAAAAATTTAAATAAGCCGGCATATGAACAAGTGAATAAAAATAGATATATAATATTTTTTAAATCCTCTTTTATGCAATATGTTATTTATCTAAACAAGAGCTTCCTTTGCGAGTTCATGATGAGTCTAAGAAGTCAATGAATAGAGGTAATTATATAGAATTTTAACATGTACTTTGTGACTATAATCCTCTTTTAGATAATCATTTAAATACATCAACTGCACAGTGCCCAGTGCAAAGTGTGCATGCAGGACCTCATTCATGTCAAACATTTTTTATAGTAAATTTCAGTAACTAAAGCAATCTCTTTTGCTGTGACTTTGGCATATTTTCAGATAAAAAATGAGTGTACTTTATAAGTACCATATATACTCGTGTATATGCCGACTCCATGTATAGTACGACCCCTGATTTTTTGGTGAACAAACCAGATTTTTTCATATATCTCGTTTATAGTACGACCCCAGCTTTCCACCATGGTCGATATATTTCGTTTCGATAGCTCGATGGTTACGAGCGAGATATATCGAACAACCTTGATTTTCCACACCACCATAGAATAGACCGTAAATGTCGTAAATAGTATTTCTTGCGAGTACGCTAAAATTCGGATAATTTAAGTATCTTACTCCTAAAACATTTAATAACAAGTTAGGAAAGCGTACAACGTATCACAAATGGGGCGTGTTTCGTGCAATGGAGTATTAGAAAGCAATTATATACCTGTACGTAAGGGAAATAGCGTTTTAAAGTCCTTTTGTTCATCATAAATAATCCATTTTCTTCCTATTTAATAGTATTACATGCACACGTAAGGAAATTAAACGTTTGTTTGGGAGATTGTTTATGTTAGCAACAATGAAGTAACCATGCAAGAAATTTTCTAAGTTCTACTCGATATAAGACGTTCTTGTTTGATTTTATCGATAACGGCTACTCCTACGATAAAAATGTATAGGAAAGAAAATACTCTACTTTACCAGTTCTACAACTTTTATTTGAAAAATATTTTGATATGAACAATAGTTTACGAGATATGACAAAAATTTAATTTTTTGTCTCTAGTAAAGTGGTACTCCTGATTGGCGTACGTGATTCATTTTTGCGATTTTCTTATTATATTTGATTGAAAGTCCTTAATATCAAATTTCATAAAAATCCGTTCGGTAGAAGCCGAGAACGAACATGAGGACGGACAGACGGACCGACCGACGATAATAGGCGCTCACGCTGTAAGCGAAACGCGCCTAAAAAGTGATATGAATAATGATTGCACAAGATGAAATAAAATCGTTTCAATTCTAGTACGTCTGGATTACGTTCAGCGTACGTAGTGGTTCCACTCGCTCATCTACTTAATAGGTAGGGATAACGGATAAAAAGAAATTACTTTGTAATATTCCACAGTCTTTATTGTTTTTTCAATCACACACCGACCGGTTTCCACTACAAAATCATTCTAATGGTGTTACTAACCGACGTAACACCTTTAGAATGACTTACTAGTGGAAACCGATCAGTGTGTGATTGAAGAAACAATAAAGACTGTTAAATATTACAAAGTAATTTCTTTTTTCCATGTCGAAATTCCATAAAGTTACGCCGTCTACGATACTTTTAGTCCAACTCGTTCCAATCCATCCCTTGTAAAAAGATGCAAACAAAGATGTACATACATAAAATTTAAGAAAGGAAGTGCCCATAAATCGTCACTTATATCAAGTATTTGTGAATTTGAAGCTGTATATATGAAAAAGATTCTACTTTTCACGAAGCAACATAACAACGATAAAGGACTTCACTGTTAAGGTTAGCCCACCATTAGAATGCGTGCGGGTGGCATAACTTCACCGAAAATGCCCGTGAAGATACATGAATTTTAAATCCTCAAATGCATTACTCGTGTATAGTACGATCCCAAATTTCTGCAATAAAAATTTGGTCGTAAAAACTCGTACTATGCACGAGTATATATGGTATGTCAAATATTTCTTTAGAGAGAGCAGGGCCTCTTTAGGTGTGAGCAGTGCTGAGCTGGGGCCGGTTCGCACCAGTTCCCAAAAACCAGTTACTAAATTATGAAAAAGTGTGAAGGATTACAGAAATTAATTGATAGAATTTTTTTAATATGAACATTGATGCCGTTATTAAAGCACATGGATTTTTGGCCTTGCAATATTTTCAAATAATTTTATTCCTTGAAATTTTTTCAAAACCTGCAAGAGATTATATGCATAGATGTAGTTCGCATAATATCTGCAGGATGGCAGTTTATCATTTTATTGTGATAGTAGTTCCACTTTTTCCCTAGAGGGGGCACTTGCATTTTGTTTGATGTCATGCTGGTTGCATAAAGTTTTTTTTTCCCCTACCTAATCGCACCCCCACCACCAATGATCAGGATTCGCCACTGGTATTAACACGTTCACCCCGGGGGCTTATTTTAGATTACGTTCGATCAGGTGGGCATATTTTCTTTTGGTTGGATGCCTGAATTTCCTGTGATTCATGCCGCCAGATGTCACCTGCTGCGTGTGCGCTGAAAGTTTGTATCTCAGTCAACGATCAGTTGTCTATCATCTTGTTCTGTCCTATTTATTGTAGTGATGTACTGGGTACTAAAAAATACTGGGTCCGGATACCAGGTACCTGGGGAAGCAAAGAAAAATTACCCAGCCGGGTAGGTTGAACCAATTTGGTTCAAGATATGTGGTCTTGCTTAAATGAAATTTTGTTTGAAAATGAAAGCAAACAAGAAGAATTTCGTGCTGAGGATAATACATCTTATTCTAAAGAAGAGAGGCAATTTGAAAATTTTCTGAAGCGTCCTAACATCCCTCATAAAGAAAATCCTTTAACTTGGTGGGCAAAAAATGCAGCTATCTTTTCTGAATTGTCAAAATTGGCCAGACGTTACTTGTCATCACCTCCAAGCAGCATACCCAGTGAAAGGATGTTTAGCGAGGCGGGAATCATATACGAAGAGCGGAGGAATAAACTCCTTCTGCTAAATGCAGAAAAACTATTGTTTCTTCATCATAATCCCCCATTGTTGAAGTTTAATTATTAAAATTTTGACTGCACTTTTATTTCATTCTTTATTTAAGAAGATTTTATAAAGTTTATAAGATTTTACAATCTGCTACTGTTAACCGGTCCTTAAGTATAATTATGCATATTATGTAAAATGTTATTTCATGGTTCAGTTTAACTTTTGTTAGAGTAATCGGTTTATTAAAAGTTTATTATAATTAAAATATCGTTTCTCTGAATGTTTCTTGCAGGCTAAAAAGTAAAAGTAAAATATTAAGTTCCATTTAATTTTTTTTATTGTTATCTTTTTTTGCCCGGAAGCTGATTCTGATTATGTATATCCTATTAGCCAGATTGATTCTGCTACAGACACGTGTGTCACTTCGAGTGATGAGGAAAATTTGGATAATAGTAATAGTCAAAAGTCCAGCTCAGAATGGGGTCTGGTGGGACAAAAGTGTTTATCGATAAATGAATATGTTGAAGACGAAGCTTTTACCTGTAGATATAGATTGCCGCAACCCATTCCAGTTGAACAAATTATTCCTCACTGATGACATAATACATCTAATGGTTATGGAAACCAATTAGTATGCTGAGCAATATGAGTATACTGTAAAAGGAATCGTAGCAGCAACTTCCAAAAAAACATCAATAGGACTGGGTACCAGTTATGCATGACAAATGAACAAATTTATTGGTATATTCCTAATTATGGATGTCGTGCATGTGCCAGAAATTCATCTCTACTGGTCAGATAAAACCATGTACACAAATATACTTATCTACTATAATATATTTTGAAGTGTGTTTGTTCATGGAACTCCTAAATTGTAAAAGCTAGAATAACCAATATTTGGTACGATTCTTCCTTACATCCTAACTTAGTGAATGGTCAAGGTTTGGTCAACTGGGATTACTCAATGCTGACAATATAGGGGATTAACATTTTTTCATAAGATAACAAGTATGAATCCATTTCTTGACTTTCAAGGTATTCTTCCTTCAAGCATTAAAATACGTAAATATGGACCGATTTTTTTCATTTTTGCTTTATTCGACGAATAAAACTCTATACTATCTTATTTCTGCGGAGTTTACATGTTATCCGGTGGAATTTTTCAGAAATACGCTATTTGATTCGTAATTATGTGGATTTTTCGTACTCTTTCCGGGCGTTGCCAAGGCGGCCGTCATTGTTGCCTCCGATTCAGTTATCTTCAATGAAGCTTACAAATAGACGAAAGGTTATCGTTATTCGCTTCGCACTTTTGTTTAAGCAATAAAACGATCGATGTTTATGGATAGCAACGTAAATAGATACTGATTATTATTC
The DNA here is from genome assembly GCA_036926305.1 of Uropetala carovei. Classification (NCBI taxonomy): domain Eukaryota; kingdom Metazoa; phylum Arthropoda; class Insecta; order Odonata; family Petaluridae; genus Uropetala; species Uropetala carovei. Next base: position 156,540 of record JAXCHB010000095.1, read on the forward strand.
AGGAAGCGTTTATAACGATTGATGAAAGTAATTGAACCTTCTTTCGTCTATTGAATACTAGAATCACATTTGTTTTGTAAAATAATTATATTCTACATTATAATGTTTATTAACGTAAATAAGCTCACGTATCTGGTGTACATTTACCGGAGTCAGTGTTCAATCATGGACAACTGTACGTTGCTTTTTCACGGGTTTCTTGCTTACAAGACATAAAAGTAAATATTTCAGCGAGGCATAATTACAAAATCTGATGTGGCCAAGACATGACTTTCTCTATATTTGGGGTATAGATATTTAAATTAATATGAATAGCATTATAAGGCAAAATTATTATTTCGTGTCGTAAATGAATACAGTCGTCCTTATTGCCGTAAATTATATTTTGAATGTTTACAGAATTCATTGCTACATGATGTTGGCGCTGGATACTCGAAATTAAGAAAAAGCAATATATCTCCAAAATGGATGGTTCTCCAAAAATTTGTTCCAAACAAAACTTGGAAGAAATATTATTCTCTACAACTTTGGTCCTAATGAAGATAACCAATAACGACGTTTTTAAGGAGATATTTGACGGAAACCGAAAACACCGTTTATTTATAAATAATTCCTAAATAATAACTGCTATGGAATATTGTTTGAAATAAAAGATGTAGGAAATTATATTTTCTATATTTTTTGTAATGGTCAACGTATACAATAATGACGTATTATCAGAAAAAAATCTGATGTGGCCAACACATGACTTTCTCCATATTTGGGTTTAGATATTTAAATTCTTTTTATGAATAGGATTATAAGGCAAAATTATTATTTTGTATCATAAAAGTATACAGTCGTCCTTATTGCAGTAAATTACGTAAATTTTGAATATGTTTACATAATCCACCGCAAGCAAAATATCTCAGAAATGGATGGTTCTACGAAAATTTGTTTCAAACAAAACTTGGAAGAAATATTATTCTCTACAAATTTGGTCCTCACTAAGATTACCAATAACGACGTTTTTATGGATATATTTGACGGAAACCGGAAAAACCGATTATTTATAAATTATTCTTAAACAGTAACCGCTATGGAAAATTGTTTCAAATGAAAGTTGTAGAAAATTACATTATCTATGACCTTTGTATATATACTATATATATATAATGATGTTTTAACGGAGATATTTCGCCGGAACCGAATCGGGTTTCGTATAAACCTAAACTTTCGGTTAACCGGTATTGTCTAAGAACTACTCAGCTCCTCATGCTCATACCAAAGTGTTATATTTGAAATTTGGTAACGATATGGCAAGTACTTTTATAGTTAGAACCCACACAATCACATACAAACACAGCATTCCGAAAATAGTCTAAACGTGTTCTATGGACCTCAAAACATGTATTTACGTTGAAATTCCGTAGTTGATTTTTTTCATGAAAATAATACTATCTGTATATTACGTATATGGAGAAAGTAAAAATAATGAAAGCATACAGTCGATTTTATTGTGTTATTTTAATGGGAGATGTAAATGCCTTCCATTGGAATCGAACCCAGCACTTTTTTCGAGATTTTTTTCATCACCACTTTATCATATGTGAATCGAGCATTCTTGCCAAATTTAGAGTTTCTATCTCTATTTTCTGTCGAGTTATCGATATAGGGGGTGGTTAGCAATGTTATGGTCACAGGTTTGAATCCTGCCGAGGTCATGTCAAAATGAAAATATCATTATTCTCATTTTTTCTAGCGAGCGGGTTTAGCGTTACATCCGACAAACAAACCAACCAACAGATCGCGGAAAATATCTATAGAATTTCTGAGCTATATAAGCATAGGGGCATTCGGTGTATGTTTGGTGCAGTAGAGTATATATCTATATCTATAGTTCACCCTGCAAGCCACCGCAATGGTGTGTGGCAGGGGGTGCAATAGCACCAAGGTAAAGCGCATAATAATGTATAGTATCATTCTACGTCGGCTGATTTCCTTTCGTAACTTCTGTTCTGCTCAGCTATCTTTCTAGGGAAAAACGAGCCTTTATACCTCTCAGTCCTACAGGCTATCTCTCTTATTTTACGAGGATGGTCCGTTCTACCAATATAAGTTGGCGCTCTTATTATTTCTTCGACATCGCTGGAGAATATATGCGTTCTAAATCTTTCGAGAAGTTTTAACCTAGAGCGTGATCGGCGCTCAGCTAGTGATTCCCATCCTAAGTCCTGTATCAAGGCTGTAACACTATTGTTTCTATCGTAACAATTTTTGACGAATCTAGCGGCTTTTCGCTGCACTCTTTCTAACTCTGAGATTGATCCTTCGCCTGGCAGAAGAGCGTGGGGAGTTTGATGCATCTAGGTAGGAATGTGTTATAGTGGCATTCAATGCAAATTGGGTGGCATAAATCGTGGTAATTTCGTGTTTTGTGTGGTCTATATCGAAGGGGCAATCAAGTGATTGATGGTCGTATATATATTAGGCCCTAATAATTAGGGGTTTGTTGTGCAAGTTGGGTGGCATATATTCCAGCTGATTTTTGATGCGTTTTTGTGGCACACACACACACACGAACTCCCTCACACACACACAACCACACACATGCACAACCACACACACGCTCAACCTCACACACACACACAACTGCACACACAGACACAAACACACACAACTGTACACACAGACAGAAACACACACAACTGCACACACAGACACAACCACACACACACACAAAACCTCACACACACAAAACCTCACACCCACAACCTCACACCCACAACCTCACACCCACAACCTCACACCCACAACCTCACACACACAACCTCACACACACACAATCTCACACACACACAATCTCACACACACACAATCTCACACACACACAACCTCACACACACACACACACTCCACACACAACGTCCACACACACACACAACCTCAAACACACACCACACAAACGTCATCTCATTCACCCAATACACTGTTTTCTCTCACGCATTTACAGGCAGTCGTTTTCGCTCATTTACTCACGCATACATCCCTTTATGTACTTCTTCGTACGTACTGGGATATCAAAAGAAATTTTCTCATTCTATTGTTACCGTAATATCCTCAGGCTATCTTAACCCATCGATACGACTGAAGCGACCAGGTAAATTAACCTAATACATCTCTGAATATTCCATTTAATCTCCTTCTAGATACTTCTCAATCTACAACGTAGCACCGTAATTAGTTGAACCATGTTTTCATCATTTTATAATTCCTTTATATCAACCTACAAATCATTCATTGCATTATTTATCCTCTTCTTTGGTCACATTAGCAGGTATAACATGCTCCCATTGCGGCGAGCTCTTATGGGCGCCAAATTTGAAACCCTCGTTCGCTTGCGTGTTTCGGATACCGTTGTCGTCGCCTGGTTGATGTAGGATGGGTTTGGTTGACAAATCGCAAAATTCGACGCATGATGCGTATAGGATCCCTCATGTAATTACACATACCTCATATAATAGAAAGGTATTAAAAACGTAAAAACAATGTATCGCAGGAAAATGAATGGCGACTTTAACATAAAACATGAGCCATCAATGTTTTAATTCACATCACTGCTTTTTGACATATTTATTAATCTTCCTTTGCTTTGAGGCCGTATTGTATTTTGAAATATGATATGCAATCGAATAATTTCGCCATTCTTTGACTACACTGTCATCTACATCAATACATGTCATAACGTTATTCGTGTAAAGCAAGCGCTCTGAAGGCCTGTTTGCGAGCTCAAGGAGTCTCTACTCGTCATCATCTTCTCTCTCGATCGCTGGAGTTTCTTTGGGATCATTCGAATCTTAGCGATTGCTAGAATATCCATTTTATAGTCAGGAAGTTGCTACCATGCAATCGTCGAAATGTGCTGGATGGTGAGACGTGGTTAGTTAAACAGAAAAACATTTCTTTCTTCAGAACATGCTATTAGCTAATTACAGGTTTTTTGGAAAGTGCAAATGATTTATTGTATTAGCTATTCCACTTCTTGTTAACAATAAAATACAAAACCAAAAACAAGCTAGGAAAATACGGCGAAAGTAGATATTATAAGAAATATTATAATAATATGTTATAAGAAATATTAGAAGAAATATTATTCTCTACAAATTTGGTCCTTACGAAGATTACTAATAACGACGTTTTTAAGATGTTTGATGGTAACTGAAAGTTGTAGTAAATTACATTCACTATAATCTTTGTATGGAATCGTATATACAATAATGATGTTTTAACGGAGATATTTCGTCAAAACTGAATCGGGTTATGAATAAACCTCGACTTCCAGTTAACCGTTATTGTCCAAAAACTAATCAGCTCTTCGTACTCAGACCAAAGTGTTATATATGTAATTTGGTGTTAATATGGCAAGTAATTTTTGAGTTAGAGCGCCTACAATGGCATACATCCACACAGATACACATACATCATTCCGAAAATAGTGTAAACGTGTACTAGGGACCTCAAAACATGTACTTCCGATGAAATCTTGAAGTCGATTTTTTTCGTGATCACAACAGTACAAAAGTAAAAAGCAAAATATCTCCGAAATGGATGGTTCTACGAAAATTTGTTTCAAACAAAACTTGGAAGAACTATTATTCTCTACAACTTTGGTCCTTACGAAGATTACCAATAACGATGTTTTTAAGGAGATATTTAACGGAAACCAAAAAACCGGTTATTTATAAATAACTCCTAAACAATAACTACAATAGAAAATTAGTTGAAATGAAAGTTGTAGGAAATTACCTTCTCCATAACTATTGTATAGAATTGTAAATGCAATAATGGTATTTTAACAAAGAAATATTGCAAAAACCGAATCGGTTTCGAATAAACCTCGACTTCCGGTTACCCGTTATTGTCGAAAAACTAATCAGTTCTTTGCACTCATGTTAAAGTGTTACATATGAAGTTTGGTAACGATATAGCATGTACTTTTTGAGTTAGAGCGCCCACAATAACATACAAACACACAGACGTCATTCCGAAAATAGTCTAAACATGTTCTAGGGACCTCAAAACATGTATTTCCGTTGAAATCTCGAGGTCGATTTTTTTCGTGAATACAATACTTTCCCATTACTACGTATGGAGAAAGTAAAAAGGAAAATATCTCCGAAATGGATGGTTCTACGAAAATTTGTTTCAAACAAAACTTGGAAGAAATATTATTCTCTACAACTTTGGTCCTTACGAAGATTACCAATAACGATTTTTTTAAGGAGAAAACCGAAAAACCGGTTATTTACAAATAACTCCTAAACAATAACTACATTACAAAATTGTTTCAAATGAAAGTTGTAGGAAATTACATTCTCTATAACTTTTGTATAGAATTGTAAATACAATAATGATATTTTAACGAAGAAATATCGCAAAAACCGAATCGGGTTTTGAATAAACCGCTACTTCCGGTTACCCGTTATTGTCGAAAAACTAATCAGTTCTTTATGCTCATGTTAAAGTGTTATATATGAAGTTTGGTAGTGATATGGCACGTACTTTTTGAGTTAGAGCGCCCACAATAACATACACAGACATCATTCCGAAAATAGTCTAAACGTGTTCAAGGGACCTCAGAACATGTATTTCCGTTGAAATCTAGAAGTTGATTTTTTTCATGAATACAATACTTTCCCATTACTACATATGGAGAAAGTAAATATCGCAAAAACCGAATCGAGTTCTGAATAAACCTCGACTTCCGGTTAACCGGTATTGTCCGAAAACTAATCATTTCTTTGTGCTCATGCTAAAGGGTTATATATGAATTTTGGTGTTAATATGACAAGTACTCTTTGAGTTAGAGCACCCACAATCACATACACACAGATATCATTCCGAAAATAATCTAAACGTGTTCTAGGGACCTCAAAATGTGTATTTCCGTTGAAATCTCGAAGTCGATTTTTTTCGTGATCACAATACTTTCGCATTACTACGTATGGAGAATGTAACAGGAAATGAAACTGGATTTGGTGAAAGTGATATGATAGGAAATGTAATTATCGTTTTATTTGAATGCAATACGTTCGGAAACGGATTGTTACAAGCAAATATGATTAATTGTTAAGAAAAGCTAATTGTAATTTAAAAAGTATCTACTATATAGGTATTTTAAAGAGTTTGTATGTTGTGCTGTAGTAGCTTCACTAGATCCGTTGAAATTCAACGGGAAATTCTGCTAGTAAAAAATAAGTGTGAGACGTGACCGATTTCTGAACATACTTAGGTATTGGAACTTTTCTGACAACACCCAAGCTGTCGCTGAAGACCGCCTGGACAAAATAAAAGTTATATTAGGAAAAATAAAGAAAAGTTTTCAGAGTACAGGCGACTCCCGAGTTTCGACGGGCATGCGTTCCTGAAAACGTGTTTGAATCTTGAATAGTCAAATGTCGAACGCCATTTTTCCATATACTTGCATGTTATAATCGGAGGATACTTTCCCGCATCTCGGCACAAAGTCTCCCCTCATGTTCTATAAAGATAAAATAACATTACTAATATTTTAATACAACAATATTAAATTATGAATAAATTATGTAATAAATATTTTAAATGTATAACTTATTTTTTGCACTAAAAAGGAAAAAATAAATTTTTGTTTCGAACTGCAGATATAGATGTATGCAATATGTTGTGCAGATGGCCTGGTCCGGATCATGCGAGTCGTTTGTTACAAATGACTCGCGCGAGCTGGATGACATACCTGCATATATCTATCTATAGATACAACTATTTATCGCAGCGAAATTAATATAAAAGTTATTAAAAAAGCACAAAATAACTTAAGGATAAAGAAACAATAAAATTAAAAATATTTTCATACCTTAAATCTTTTTCAACTGCGCTTACAAAACTTTTCAAAATAAATATCCTTTTTTGTGGAACAAATACTCAAATAAGTCAACATGGCACTGAAGAAGATATTCTAAAATTTACCAACAGTAACAATTTAGCAAAAACGGTTCGATTTGCGCTCCCCCACAAAATCTCGTCTACAATCTCAGAAAGATGTTGCTTTTGCAAGAAGGAAACAGAATCTGTGTACATGTTTTGTTTTGTAATAGGGCAATTAAGAAAAAAATGAGGGATAGGATTTTTTAAGGTTGTTGCTTTCTTCAAAAACATATCTTGCTTGCCCTGGAGTATAGGGACATAGTAGTGGGAATGAAAAGGGGCAAGTGGTATAGAGGGTGAACGGTCGTAGCAGGAGTGTCTTCTTTTCTGCTCCAGGTTTCGCACATAGGCGCTAAAAGCTTCAAGGAATGGGTGTGGGCTTAATCCACTGAAAGTAACTCGAGAAATGCTCCATTTCTGAGAATATTTTAGGTTCAAACAAAAACAATAATAAAAATAAATAATCATGGTGTCCGAAAAACGACCAGCTCACCTGTAAACAGAAAAAACACTGAATAAGTTATAAAAATGTATAACAAGCTACCTAAAATTAACCATATGTAAAATGGTAGGTTCGTTGTTGATTATGCAAGTCAAAGCAACATAGGTTGTCGCAAAATCAACAATATTGCTGGGTAATTGAAAGTACGGTGAAATATTTTATGCTTTTGTGTAACCACTCCTTTGATGTTATGTGACGAACAGTGTGCTTTGCCCCCTATCTCACCCTTTCATCTCACCGGCTAGAATGATCACAGAGAAGCTAGTGTGGCGCTCATTAGATATCACTTAACACCATTGTAATTATTATTTTAGTCAAATGGTTTCTTCAATATAATTTATGATATTATGTTCTATAACGGTAAAAATTCTGATCAATATCTTCTAATGACATTTTTGGTAAATCGACATTTAATGAAAACCGACAAGAATGAACTACCTTACATTATTGAGCCATATTGTTCATTTTTACTAGGCTTGTATTTCGAGTAATACTATACATAAATATGCAACATCGTTAGATTTCATTGAAATATTTAGGTCCTAGAGCAGTGGTCTTCAAGGTGGGCGATAGCGCCCACCAGTGGGCGTTTTTGGATTTTTGGTGGGCGTTAAAGAACTCACCAAATGCTATTCTAATTTTTACACTGAAAAATAAAATTCTATAAAAAAGCGCACATATTCTGTACAACTATTTTATGTACAACTATTACAGTTTGTTTGTCGTTAACTATAGTATCATATCACACTATATTAGCGACAATGTATCCATGCTGCGGTAAAATCGAAAGGCCCATGAGGGTGGTCGGAGTCTCTCACAGAAGCAGTGAAGCGTTTAAGGTTAATTTTATCAATATATGAAATCATAAATTTTTAAACACTGTTATTACCACTGAGACCGTATTCGGTAATCTCATCTAACGTCAATCCCACTAGTATTAGGGTTGCCGTACCTCCGTAAATCGCTTTGCTAGTGGGGGCACAAAATTATTCTTTGTCCCGGGTGCCAGAAACCCTCACTACGCCACTGGGTGGGCAGTGAACTTATTTCAAAGGACAACATATGGTAAAAGTGGGCGGTGACTCAAAAAAGGTTGAAGACCACTGTCCTAGAGTGAATCAAAGCAGACGAACAGACAAACATACAAATTCACTAAAACCACTTTTACGGACTTAGGGGAATCCATTATGTGTATTTAGATCAAAATCTCTAAGTAAAATATTTTTAAAATCAAAATATTTACTCTTTGTACTTTGTCCATAAATAATGAAAAATAACCAAATCAACCAAAGTAAAAAAATAAAAATACAGTGAAACATTATCAGCAAGGTTGAAAGTGCAGCTACTGAAAATTTGATGGTGATCAAACCACTAGTTCTCTTGCTATTGACGGAAAAACATTGGTTGGGGTCATATTGACCCCATGTGACTAATTAACCCACCAGCATCATCCTGTGTACTGGGTACGTTGGACAAAAACTCAACATGCGGTCCTCCTGTGTACCCAGTATGTCGTGGAGGTTGCTAGCTTTCTTTATTTTTTTCACACAGTAAATTTTCTTAAATATTGGTAGCCTTTATATATTTTAAAAGAGGAATCTTTGGCCAACCTATTTATAATCATTCTGTAATCTTTTTTTCTTTTTTATTACACTTAATGTGCATTAAATTTGTGATTGATTTTTTGCGAATTGGAGAATCGCATCTTCTAAAAATCTCCTATCCAATGCTGAGAGGAACCGTATCTCGACACAAATGCTACTACAAAGTGAAACATCATCTAGACTGCTTATCTGCCCAAAAACTTCGCTTTCTCTTTGGTTTTTAGGCGCGTTTCGCTTACAGCGTGAGCGCCTATTATCGTCCGTCCGTCCGCATGTTCGTTCTCGGCTTCTACCAAACGGATTTTCATGCAATTTGATATTAAGGACTTTCAATCAAATATAATAAGAAAATCGCAAAAATGAATCAGCTACGCCAATCAGGGGTACCACTTTACTGGTGACAAAAAATTAATTTTTCGTCATATCTCGTAAAGTATTGCTCATATCAAAATATTTTTCAAATAAAAGTTGTAGAACTGGTAAAGAAGAGTATTTACTTTCTTATATATTTTTATCATAGAAGTAGCCGTTATCGAGAAAATCAGACAAAAACGTCTTAAATCGAGTTGAACTTAGAAAATTTCTTACATGGTTACTTCTTCATTGTTGCTAACATAAACAATCTCACAAACAAACTTTTAATTTACTTATGTGTGCATGCAATATTTTTGAATAGGAAGAAAATGAATTATTTATGATGAAGAAAAGAACTTTAAAATGCAATTTCCCTTATGTACAGGTATATAATTTCTTTCTAATACTCCATTGCATGAAACGCATCCATTTGTGATACGTTGTACACTTTCCTAAGTTGTTCTTATGAGTGAGAGGTTGAGAGGTATAAGACGAGGAGAGCCGAACAACGAAAAAACATAAATCACTGATGATGCGTAGTAAGCGAAAGTTTCGGAGCGAGCGCTTGCATCATGCCCTTACGCTCTACTGAACAAAATAGGACAAATTTCACCATGTAACTTCTATAATGACTATGAATGACTACTGTACAAGTCAACACTTTGTAAGCTTCATGAAATGTCTTTTAAAAATATATGAAATGTAAAATTTATTTCAAATTTTTAGTCAAGACATGAAAAAGTTGACCTGCAAGAAACTTTTTTCCTATTTGGTTTAGGTAGGTACCGTATATCTTTGAGTATAAGGTGATTTGAGTATAAGTCAAAATGTACTTTTTAGTCTAAAAAAGCATCTAAAATCCAAGACTCGAATATAAGTCAAAGCAAAGAAAATGAAAATAAGATAATTTTGTAATTTACAAAAAAATTAATGTACTTGTATATACAGGTGAACCTCTACTTACGAACATGCAAGAAACAAACAATTCGTATTTATGAACATTCCACATACCAATGAATTGTGCCTCACACTTCATTTACGAACACACCCTCCCACACTTACGAACATTGGTCACAGTAAGAACACGTAAACTTGTCAACACGTCATTTGCCATTTGTATTCGAAACCATACGTTTTTATATACGTATTGTTTTTTATTACTCTTGAAATATGGAGAACAATTGTAAACATAGTGTTTGTGAAAGTGCTAAGAGTGGTAAAAAAATGTTGAGTGCTTTCGATAGAAACTAAAATGGGCATAATACAGTAAACTTCCAGTTATCCGGCACTCAAGCAACCGGAATTCTCAAGCAACCAGCATCTCCGGCCTCTAGATTTTTAAAAAAATTTCATCTAGTTCGGAATGTTACCGCTAACATTGGCGCTTTCTGCGATTTTTTACGTCTATTTCGGAATGGTACTGCTAATTTAAATAAATATGGCGTTTGCGTTGGTAGTCGTAATACGCAACTATGTATGTTTTTTGGAATCAGTGTTTGTGTTAAATGAAATATTTCGTCCACCCTTTTTAAAAATATGCGCTAAAAGTGATAAAAGGGAATGGGTTGAACTAACCTTAACCCAGAAACTTAATATCATTAAACATTTAGAGAAAGGTGAGAATTGCAATGTTTTAATGAAAGAGTTTAATGTCGGTTTTTCAACTATTTATTACATTAAGGCACAGAAATCACAGTTATTGAAATTTGTTACATCTTCTGAGACTACTAGAGGAAATGAATATCGGCGCACTCTTCGTAAGCCGAAACTTGAGCAATTGGATATTGCTGTGTATGAATGGTTTTCTATAAAGCATTCTGAGGGAGCCCCTATTTCTGGACCAATGTTGATTGAAAAGTCTAAAGATTTTTATGAACAAATGGACATTAGTGAACCGTGTGCATTTTCAGATGGATGATTAACACGTTTTAAGATTAGGCATTGGATCAGATGTCTAGATATTTCGGGTGATAAAATATTGGGTGACCAAGAAGCTGCCGATAAATTCTTTGATTTTTTTGAAACATTAGTTAAGGAACATGACCTAACCCCTGATCAGATTTATAATGCTGATGACACCGGTTTGTTTTGGCAATGTTTACCACATTCAACTCTGGCTAGTTCAAGTATTATTCTACTTGTTACTCTCTCAAGTCCAATTTTATTGTTAATAAAAAATAAAAGACGTAAGTTGACATTTTTTTCCCACATAAAGTTTACAATCTGGTTCGTAGATGGCAACACCTTACAGCAGAAAAAAGAACTACGTAGGCATAGTGTCACAGGTTTCCGTTATTGTATCAAACCTCCTAAATAAGAATGTTTTAAGAGTGAGACAATTTTATGCATTATAATAGTTTATTACTTTATTTTAAGGCTGCATTACTATTTTGGGCTTAGATGCAGAATCATACTCTCGTCTTGGAATTGCTTATTTATACACTACTTTACTCAAGTTCGTCTTTCGTTTAATATCAGTTTTCCTCAAAAATTTCTGCAAATATTGTGAGTTGTGTGAGGATAATTTCTCTCCTTGGACAAGGAAACAATTTTTGTTGTTGGAAAATTCTAATGGTTGGACTAAGTTAACCCTTACCTCTCGTTGTTATTAAAACAAAAGAGAAGCTAATAGCGATAGGCATACGAGAAACTGCTGGGTGTAATGTAACTAGTAATTATTAAAATATTGCTATTAAGTGTATTGAATACTTGTATATTTTAAATTCATTACTTCCTTGAATGTCAAGAAATTATTTAAGAATAACTGTTAGTAGAATATCGATTCTATGGGTTAGAAATTCCAAGGTATATGTATAGTTTTGCATCTGTTCCATATTTTATTTTCCAAATGCATTAAGGCCTATCCAATAAAACTCTCAAGCAACCGGAATATTCAGTTAACTGGAAACCCCAATTCCCCGAGCATGCCGGATAACAGGAAGTTTACTGTACATAGATCAGAAATAGGGGATCATATTCGCAATGTAGGCTCTGTTCAGTCCGTGATTATAAGTAAAAAACAAAATGCCGTCGTTGAAGAAATGGAACGGTGTGTAACAATTTGAATTCAGGATCAAATACTAAAACCAACGCTTGAGTACTGAATTGATTCTTCTCTTCAATCCACTCATTTGGGCAGGTTTTTTAATGATAAAATATAATTTTTAAGTTTTCCTTTCAAACTACATAAGTACGGTGATGCTGTGTAATTCTCCTTCGCATTTTCTGCTAGTTAGCATGAATTTTTCATACTGATGCGCTTCAAGTCAGTCAAATGTTGTTTTTCGACAGTCATGTTTAATTATTGACCCAGAAAATGTCCAGCTAGTTTGCAACTCGAATATAAGTCGAAAGTAGGGTTTGATCGGCCTAAAAAAGAAAGAAATTTCTCGACTTATACTTGAAGATATACGGTACATCCTGTGAATGAAATGTTAATAAAAGCTGAAATTTTATTTTAAAAAAGAGTACATATCAATGCCGTTTATAATTTTTGTAATACTGAAAGATATATGAAAGCATGGGTGCGCGCTAACTGGTTGGCGATTGGGGTGGGGTGATTTACGTATTTCATATTTCTCTTCTCTTCTGTAAAGAGTGCTTAATGTAAGATAATGTAAAAGAAATTGTTTATAAATGTTATGTTCTACTACAATCTTCAAAAATTTTTATACAAATCCAATAAAAATGAAAAAGTTACAAATTTTTCAATTTTCAGGAATTGAAATCGCGAATTTTCACAAATTTTTAAAAACCTCATCTAACCTCAAACACGTGATTTTAGTAAACGTCCTGCGTGCTTGAAGGGTTAAGGGTTAAAAAATATCGGGCTGAGGGACGTAAAATATTCTAACTTGACGAAACTTGTGTAAATGAAGGACATACAAAAGCCAAGGTTAGGACGTACAAAATGGTGCAGAGTAGAAGAGATGCTCATTTGAAAGGTCTTTTAACAGGACTGTCACAGCCTTCAGATAAGGAAAAAAGGCTGATCATTGTTCACATTGGAAGTAAAGATGGATTCGTTGAGGATGGGCTCTGGATATTTTAATTGATAAGTTCGGTGGAATACCATGAGGAAATGAATGGGGAGACCTTCAAAGATTGGTTCCAAAAAATTTTGCCGAAATTACCTAAAAATTCTGTGATTGTGATGGACAATGCTCCATACCACATGAAGAGTGAGAAAATACCCACTTCGAGGAGCACAAAAATACAGCTTGTGAGATGGCTTCAAAGCAAAGATGTAGAAGCAGATGGGAAATATCTGAAAGTGGAATTATTGGATTGAATTGCTCAGCATAGGTGTGATAGGTAGGTAATTGATGAAATGACTAATTCAGCAAATAAGATTATATTGAGGCTGTCTCCATATCATTGTAAGCTAAATCTGGGCCCAGCTAAAAAACCATGTTGCCATAAAAAATTCAACCTTTAAATTAGCAGATGTGAAGGCTATTGTGATGGATTGCATGAATAATATCACCGCTGAAAATTGGAAAAATTGCCAACATCATTTAGTGGAACACGAAAAAAAGAAAATGTGGCAATTAGACAATTTATTGGAAGAGATGAAACCAGGGACAAGTTTTGGTACCTTAAATCGAGTAATACATTAAATGGGGGTTATCTAAAATTGAAAGACTAAACGGCAGTTCATTAATGTCAAATATGTTTTATTAGTTAAAACACAAATATTAAGTGTATAGATTAATTACGATCAATTTTTTCATTTGTAAAATTTCACAGAACGAAGATGGTTGAGAATAATACCAACTGTAAGTTCTCCAGTGAAGGTGATTCTTCTAGCTTACGATTTTTTTGCAAAATTAGTGGTCATTTCATGGCTGTGACCCTCACTGCACCTCCTAGCAGTGAATTTGCGATCTGTAATTTTTCCAAGGCAAACTTTCTTAAAACTTATGAGCAGATAAACACACTTAATTGAAGCTCTCCTATATAGGAGGAATCAACCAAGCTTGCAGATCCTTTCAGTTTTTTAAGTTCGCATGCCATAATGAATACATGATATAATTGGGCTCGTATGGATTATATAAGATTATAAAGGCAGACTTCATCTTTCGCGGGGGTTACTTCCTGAAAACACCGCAAAAGACGAAATCACAAAAGAGAAGTAATTAAGGCAATGGGAAATACATGGTTTGGTTCCCATACCAGCAGAAACTGATCATTTGTCCTCTGTGTTGGTGACCGCAGAACAACAGAGAAAGAGATGGAAAAATTAAATTCAATGAAAGTGAGACTTAAGTTAAAAGAAGATGAAAAAAGTATCAGAAAATAAAGTCTTATTTAAGTTCCGTAGCAGAATTGAGAAAAAGAAATGAACTGAGGTTGCCTAACTTGCAGGCGCTAATTCCCCAAATACGGCAGACCGCATCTTTCTTTGGGTTACATTCCTGAAAAAAACTGCGAAACTCCACCAATAATAAATGATGCGCAAAATGCAAAGCTTAACACGTTCGATGAGGATGAGGTAGATCTACCTCATGAAGGGCATGTGTCCTTGCGGAGGAGGTAGATATACCTCCTGGCCTCTGAAATCCTCTTTGAGTTTCTTGCGCAACGTGTAGACAAGAGCAGTTGCGTGTGTTCCGTAGGCAGGGCCGTTTTATCCATTAGGCACAGTGCCTCGGGTCTACGAGCCTTTCAAGGGCCTACGAAAACGTTTGATGCTTGAATAAGTGCTGAAGTATTGTTGAAATAATTTCAAAAGCAAAATTATAAAAATGCTTTTGAATATCTTTAATAGCAAAAAATTAGATTTGACATGGGTGCATTTTAATATATTTGATATGACGTACAGTTGAGCCTTTGAATGCAAGAGTGCCTAGGGCCTACGAAGATCTTAAAATGGCCCTGTCCGTAGGGATTGTTGTGCCTTCAGTATAGCTCTGGCGACCGTCTAGAGAAGTTCGTTCGGGAAAAATGCCTTTTGTTCCACACTTGTGCTTGCTTCTTCTACATCTTTGAAAAGGTGTTTTTTTAACTTCAACAACATTTCTTTACATATTATTTTATAATACTGCTACAAGTTCTACTTATTTAATATTTTCAGAGGTATTAGAATGTCTGAACTAAAATAGGACCCAGTGGAGCAATTTGATTTTGATATTCTTCTTGGAGGTTCGTATGTTTTTCTTTCCTTTATTCTTCTCAATGATGTTTATTCTCCATGGCTTTTAATAATTAAAATGTATTCCTTATGCCTGTGTTTCTCAAACCGGAACCGATCGCATAAATTATGCCTTCATACTGCAGTAACTCTCTGTTCTTCATTTTAGACACAAATAAGGATTCTTAAAACCACCTGCACGTATTTATATGTAGTATGCATTTGACGAATATCGAGAGTCCTGCTGCTGAGATTTAAATTTGGGCATTTAAAAATGTTGTGTATGTATTTCGCAAAAATTGCATATCTCGTGAACTATTGGTGATAAAAGGCTGAAATAAAAATTATTTTGTAGTAAAACTATTCAATAATTACATAAACCTGCCATTTTATAGGAATACGCTGGGAAAAATAAGTATAATACACTAAATTATGGCACCGAAATACTTGTTTTCAAAAAACAAGAAACTCCATAACCGTACAAGGTAAATATCTAAAACCACAAGAAACCAAAATAATAAAACAATATATATATAACTACTTACATGTTTGCGGGGTTTTAATCCTCGCCAGAGACCCAATGTCACTCGCTCATTCACTCTCTCACTCACACAAGAAATAATACCGGATTTATGGGAAATTACTCCTCGCCAGTGATCCGGTATTATACATGGTGTCTGCAGGTTTATATGTCTTCCGACAACGACAGGGACCTGTCAGACAAAACACTCACTCTCACACGCATACAAGAAAACAATCGCAACTCTCTAGATATCCGGTGAAACACTAGATACGTATTTCGAGAGCAAGGTTCTCTTCATCAGTAGCTGAAAATAGATATGTGTATCTATTTTTTGAAAGTGTGTGCGTGTGTGTGTATATATCATCATCATCATAGGTAGTCTGTCCATTGACTGGTCCGTGATTATTCTAGGTTAAACTTGGTTCTCCATATACTCCTATTTTCCACAGTCTTCTTCATGTCTTGATAGCTCTCTTTCAAGTTGTCTACTAGCTGAAACCTTTTCCTACCTCTTTCTCTTTTTCCATCCAGTTTTCCTTCTAGCACTTCTTTAAGCATGCACTCTCTCCTCAGGTAATGCCCAATCCAGTTCGCCTTCCTCTTTCTGATAGTCTGTATAATTGTTCGCTTCTCTCCTATTCTTCGTAGTACTTCCTCATTTTTCACCATATCTGTCCATTTTATCTTCAGCATTCTTCTCCATGTCCACATTTCGAAGCTTTCCTAGTATTTAATATCATTTTTCCTTAGCGTCCATGTTTCTGCTCCGTACAAAGCTATACTCCATACATAGCATTTTATCAACCGCTTGCGGATTTCCTGCTTTATATTTCCCATTAGCAGGAGTTTCTTTCTTCTGAAAGCGGCTTTTGGTTTTGTTATTCTAGTCCTGATTTCATCTGTACATTTTGCTTCTCTTGTTATGATGCTTCCAAGGTATTTATAATCTGAAACTTGTTCTAATGGCTTTACTCCAATACTTATTTTCAAATTTTCTTCTTCTTTACTTGATATTCGCATAACCTTGGATTTTTCTGTATTAATTTCCATACCGTATTTTCTACCTGTTATCACTAGTCTATTTATCATTTTCTGGAGTTCCTTTTCCTTTCTTGCTAGAAGTACTTGATCATCCGCATATTTCACTGTTCTTATAATCCTTCCTCCAATTTTGAAATCTCCCGTGCCTTCTAACGCTTCCTGCATTAGTCTCTCTCCATATATATTGAATAGAATCGGCGATAGACAGCAGCCCTGTCTTACTCCTCTACCGATATGTACTCTGCTGGTGTCCGTATTCTCCAACCTGACCTTTACAACTTGATTCACATATAGATTCCTGATCAGTCTCCTGTCTTTCCAGTCTACATCTATATCCTTTAATATCCTCATCAGCAGTACCCAATTTACTCTATCAAAGGCCTTCTGCCAGTCGACGAAACATACGCAGGAATCTTGACTGTACTCTATTGCCCTTTCTGATATGATTCTCACTACACCGATAGCATCTCTGGTTCCACGTCCTTTTCTGAAGCCGGATTGATCTTCCCCTAGCATTTCTTCGGCCTTTTTCTCTAGTCTTTCATTAAGAATCCTCGTGATGATCTTCGAAGTGTGTGACAGTAGACTTATCGTTCTGTAGTGTTTACACTGCATTGCCTTTGGCTTCTTCTTTAGAGGGATCATTGTTACATCTAAGAAATCCTGAGACCACTCCCCCGAGTCGTAAATCTTGTTAATTAGTTTCGTAATCACTTTTAGTCCTTCCCATCCCATGACTTTAAGTACCTCTACCGGTATTCCATCGCTGCCTTTAGCTTTTCCTTTCTTTAGTTCCAGTATCGCCTTTTCTACTTCACTTTTCATACACACACACTTTTAAAAAATAGATACACCTATCTATTTTTTTTAATTACCTAAATATTTTTACATATCAGAATAACGTAACATTTTTCAGGTCTGAGTATGAGAGAAAATGTGCGGAAAATGCGATTCATTCCATATATAGAAAATTTCGCACAGCCTTTTCCGTGATTTTTTCCGAGGAAGAACGAAACATAAGACCGTGAAAGACAAAACTGGTCGCAAATGCAGAACCACGAAAGATCAAAACACGCGAAAGATAAAGTCGCAGAAGACGAGGTCTACCTGTATAGGATATTTACGAGTTTTGAATAATTATCCCTTAGTGAAGAAGTGTGGTGAGCATTGGCAGACGTTTCGACACGTTATCGGCTGACCATGCACAAAGTGGCAACGCTAACAGTTCCATCCTTTCAGTCTCATTTGTTACATTTCGGCCATTTCTGCGTGTCTTGTGCGATGTAGGGAAATGCTACAGTGACTGACGAGTAAGAACATACATACAAAGTTTTAATAACATCACTATCTCGATGTAATAATAACATTGTTGTGAAGACTTCCATTTTTTTGGGGGATTGTCTTTCTTTTGGGTTAACAAGGTAAATATGACTGTGGTAAACGCGGGTGGTCCAACTAGCTAACGCGTCATGTTAGTTAGCAAGCACCTGCAAACTGAAACGTAAAAAAATCCGTGTTCACGTGATGTCGTCATCGCAACTTTTGTAAAGTACGTAACATTTAAGGTGGATTGACAAAACAGCACGACTAAATATTAATTCTTTTGATTTTATTTAAAGTAATAACCAATATGTGTTGTGCCATTGATGGTTAGATTGAATTAATATATGACATCTCCACCAAATGAAATATTCTCGAGTCACTGTGTAAACGCCCCTGAAATCGAGGCGATGCCCCACAAGGGACCAGAATTTTGTCCCTTAATTGCAGGCAATTCACTAAATCGAGGAACACTAAATCGGGTGATACAATACATTATTTAGATGGAGCTTTGGTCGGGGCCACAAAAAAACCACCTTAAATGTGGGTAAATCTTAAATGGGAGAACCTTAAATCGGGATTCCACTGGATGCATGATTAATAAGTATTAATTAATTAAATTATAATTTATATTTACATGTAAACATGTAGGCCATCTCTGATTACCTTGAATGCATGCCCGTGGCCATCACAATAGTTTATGGGAATGAGATACCCTTTCTTCTCATAAATTTCATATTTTTGTTTCTTGTAATATTACATGAATATCAGTTCAATGAAGGTGACTGTACAAAAAATAATATTGTGCTCTAGCCAGATAAGAGGCTAACCATGTTAGCATTGAATTTAATTTATGGCTGTCTCTTGGATATATGGTAATGGAATTTTTAGACAGTTTGGTGATGTCCTTTAGGTGCTGGTGCTGCAGTGTTATTGAGGGCCATTGATCCGATAGAGGGCATTGATTTCATGCTAGAAGAGAGAACTAAACGGAGGAAGAAGCCTTCCATTTTGAAACCGCATCAGTTGGCAAATGGCCCATCTAAGCTTTGTGTTAGCATGAACATAGACAAAGGGTCTTGTAATGCCCAGGACATGTGCTGCTGGGGCGGTATGTGGTTGGAGGAAACAATTAGAGATGCAGGCATCTCTTCTGACCCTGATTGGCTGGCAGCTGTCCAGCCCAATGAGATTGTGTCGACAAGTCGTATTGGGATTGATTCAGCTGGAGAGGAATCTGCTTCCAAACCTTTTCGTTTTTACATTCTTGGAAACCCTTCTGTCAGCAAAAGAGACAAGATCAAAGAAAAAGAAATGAATGCTCCCTGTGAGGTTCCTTCAAGAAAAAAGCAGAGATTGTCTGTGGAATATAAAACATAGAATTACATCAGTTGTATTTTGGAAATATTTCATTTTTTGATAAGTTGCTCATTCTCTCTCAACAGTTCATTAGTAAACTTTTTATGCATTCTCACCGGCTTCTGATAAAAAAATTTTATTCAATTTTTCCTGTAATTTGTATTCTGCATTATTCTTTTTTACTAGAAATGCCATATATGAACGTGTCTTAATATAAAAGTTGTGTGGCTAATTAGCTGATCATAAGTCTAAAGGAATATTTGGGATGTTGATATTTGTTTTTACTTTTTCCATGCTTAGTATTTAATTTCTTGATCCGTCAGATCAGCTTTGCAAAAGCCACACTACTTTAATATTAAGATGCGTTCAAATTTCATTAATTAATATCCTACTAATATTAATATCTTACTAATATGGAAATTTGAGAATCTATCACAACAGATGACACCCACCCCATGTCAAATTTACAATATTTTAGGTATTTAGTGCCTTTAATATAAAAGTTGTATAAACTAAAAGTTTTTTATTTAGTTTATTTCTATGTTTTTAGTTCCCTTAATATAAAAGCTGTATGATATAAAAAGTAATTTTTATTTTATTTAGGTTTTTAGGGAGAGAGGGAGTTTACCTCCCTCCCACCTTCTCTTCTTCCCTCCCTCCACAGGGACGTAACTAGACTTTTATTCTTGAGGAGGGGGGGGGGGGGGGAAAGTAGGGCCAATATGAAAATTGAGGGGGGGGAGGGTAATTTCCAGTTTTTCCAAAATAAATAAAATAATGCAAACATCATGATAGATTTTAATAGCGGAATATCTCTTTTTCGTAAGTATTGAATACTTTTAGATTAACGGATCATTTTTCATTGAACAGTTCATGAAAAGCTGATAAACAAAGCAATAAATGCACTTTACGTCATTTTAATTGAGGAATATGGAAATTAATATAAAATACAATGCCCGTTAACGACATTTTATATAGGGTTTTCGTTTTACCGCAGATATATACATAATATATAAATTAAATATATTTTTTGAATTTTTATTTTCTTATATCACACCTACCATCAGTAGGAAGGGCAGCATTTAAGTAAAAAATATTTGGGGTCCAAAGTAATTTGAATTTCTAATACATACAGTAAAACTCGTTTATAACGATCACGCCTAAAACGAAATCTCGGCTATAACGAAGAAATGTTTCGGTCCCTTGAACTTCTCCATATGGACATTGGTTAAATTTCTCGGATGTAACGAAGACGCATTTTACGAATTCTCGGCTGTAACGAACAAATTTTTGGTCCCGTGGTAAAAAATTCCCCCTATATAACGAGCAGAGCGATAAGTAATGAATATTTTTTGCCCGTTTACCGTGCACTTGTTCGTAGAGTTCCCCTTCCTCCATCTACCCCTTCCATACAAATTTCCGCGCTTCCTTTGTTTTGAAATTGATATTAAAAATGTGAAATGTTTATGTAAAATAATGACCATAATAATTGGCCATTTAAAAAATCGTATGTAATAGCAGTCGAACATTTTACATGCCGCGAAGTTGATAAGCATCTCCTTGCATATGTAAGTACGGCATTGAAGTCGACTCACTACAAATACAGTAAAAGCAGTGTTATCCGGCTATCTTGGGGATTGTGGAAAGCCGATTAGGTGAAATATCCGGCTAGGGGAGCGATTTTTTATTTTGACATCGCAAATTTAGCAATAACCAAACAAAATTGGGCTTAGGTTCACTATCGTACTCCATAAACATAACTGTATGGGGTTTGCATTTTCCATTTTAATTCTTCCACACGTAGTTAGATATAGACATTATTTACCCGTTCTTATTTAATACGTTCTACACTTACATGCAAAACAAAAATACTATTGAAAAGTTTAGGGCGTCCGGGAAGTTTGGGGATTATGGCAGTGAACCTGTTCCCTAAATTGAATTTATTGGATTAAATAATAAATAATAAAAAGCGATAAAACTGGAAATTGTAGAAGTACACCAAAACATCTAGACAATGCAAACGGCTTACGTAAACAAAAACCCCATGCTTACTAGGCAGCCACAGAAGTATACGGAGTAAATACCTAATATATACATCTTATATTTTAAGAAATTTTAAAGTGGAACTTGTGGTATTACACATATACAATTCACACAAAAATTCATAAAAAAAGAAATACAAAATTAATTGTATTTGTGTAATTGCCGGTATCTAAGGGTGGCCGGTTCTAAATAGCCGGATGGCACAGCTTTTACTGTATGTGTATACGTGTTATATGGGATGTATAGGCCAAAAACCATGTTTCTCGTATATAACGTAGTCACGCTTATAACGAAGCAATGAGTCGGTCCCCTCAAATACGTATTAAACGAGTTTTACTGTATTAACGAAGAAGCTATTTGTTATTGTAATTTATATTAACGCATTACCACTTTTCAAAATTCGAATTATGGTTGTATTAAAAGTAATATAATAGTCTAGATATTTATTTGATACAAATGCTTTGTTTATATTATCAATCTGCTACTTTCCTATGTATTCAACTTATAACTCTGTTTTTCTTATTTTTAGCGATTTTTTTAAATAGCTCATGTTGGCACTTTGTACATCTGTCGGTATGGGAGCAATGAATATCTCAGAAACCATTTATGCTTGGGCCGCCAAATTTCAAAGGTTGGTTTAGGTGCCCGACATACACCTTCCAACCAAGTTTGGTCTGGATCAGTTACAGGGGAGAAGAGGGCCCGCCGAAGCACATTTTAATTTAAATTTAATGTCACTGGTTGAGCCAACAAATGATCAAACAATACATTTGACAAAATTTTTAAAAATCACCCCATTAAATTGCTTTTAGTAGTTTGGCTGCACTGACTGGTTGTCTTATGTATAAACAATTAGGGTAATTTCTATCAATTATTTTATATTGCATTTGTAATACTTATGATAATAACATACTCCATAAGGAAAGGATGGGATATTGCAATTTTATCGAGTTTTAACCTAGTTATTCACAGCCGTGTGTTGTAGTGCAGTGTTTCACACTTGAAATCCTTTGCCAGACCAGAAAGTATAGCGTTCTCTTTTCGAGGGCTGGTGATGTTTATGTTTTGCTAGTTAGTCACGTATCTTTACTTATGTAATGAAGTTTCATTAACTTAATAGTAACATATAAAACCAGAACGGAAAGGTGAATAGCTACAGCAGAAGTACACTTATTTTTATAACTTAAGTGTTAATTAAGGTAATGTTTTATAAAAATTATTAAGTCATATAAATATATGCTGACCAATAATTCTCAAGCATCTGCGATTAAGAAATGCTCTAGCAACCATTTTCTGCAAAGGTCGTCCTCTATACTAATTTATCTAAATGTTCTTTACAGATGAAATAGAGGAAATTTTTAATGGTTGAATATGAAGAACAATTCTTAGGAAACCTTTGCTAATTTATATTTGGAATATAGTCTCTCTGGGATTAAAACAAAAAATTTATTTTCCCATTCTATTTCTGGTGATTTAATTTGAAAATTGCTTGGATAACTACCGTGTGGCGCGATAATGCAATATTGGAATTACAAAAACATCAGTATCTTTTAAGCATAGTTTTAGAAATTTACGATAATTACTGTCATCAGCTGCTTTAGATTAACATATTAGAACTCATAATAAAATTTAAGCTTTTTTCGGAAATGTCATTGTAAAAATTACATATTTTGTAACATGTTCATTTGTACATAATATCTAATTTGGTGTAAAAGTATTAACCCTTACAAAAGTGAATGTTGAATCTGGTGCACTTGAATAAGAAGATCCTTCTTAGACCACTAGGTATCAAATCTCTTTGCACCACCAGACAGTCTGGCCCTTTTCAGAAGTTAAAGAAGGTAGATTATTTATTTTCAAAGATGTGACATCAACATTCATGGGCTAAAGGGGCAGAACCGCAGAATATTCTGTGAACCTGAAACAATGGCGAAAATTCCATTCACCCATAATCCCTCGTGGGAAAATATTCCCGTCTCCATCCATAAGCGGAGCTAGATTTGAGACCTTGGAATCAGATGTTTTACTATCCTCAGAAAAGTATTGGAGGGGGAAGCATCGGTTTTGAACGTGGCTGTAGGTGCTTGCTTTTACCCCAGGGATGGCAAATACGTGGCACACATGCGATTTTACGTGGCACACATAAGCTTGTATTTTCTATGTAAAATATGATGTTTCTTAGAGAAGCAGTAAACTAGTGGCATGTGAAAAAAAAATTTCGATGATTCACACTACTTTCTTGGCACGCGACTCAAAAATCATTTGCCATCCTTGTTTTAGCCTTACTACTTTCTGAATAAAGATATCATATAAGTGTTGTTCAGCTATCGAAGCATAGACTGGTCGGCACCCGTCAAGACCATTTTTGTGGAAAGGCAGAACTCCAGGAAGCAGCTCAACCCAGCTTAGATGTGGAGGGAAATTTTCTGATTTTTCCCTGTACCTTTAACTCTTTTGGTATATGAGGCTAAAAACTCCAAAATACGAGGATGGAAAGCAATAAGAATGCTTCTTCATTGATACAGGCTTGAGAGATTTTAAATGATAAGATGCTAATTGACGATCGGAAAAGCATCCTTATAAAAATCTGGTGTTACCTCAGATAGTATACCGTATGCAATATGCTGTTGACATTCAGTGGAGGCTGGGGGGGGGGCAAGAGGTTTTGAGGGGGCCAAGGCCCCCCTGGTCCCCCCTTATTTACGTCGCTGTTTCTCCATCCCTCTCTCATATTAAAGCATTCAAAGTGCGCTTTTTCTTAGGAAGACAATATGTAAGCTCGAGGTTTAACAATGTCAAGGCAACATCCCGCTATAAAGCCCATTTTTTTTTCCAAAAAATGTGAATTAAACGTATATTTTGAGCGATTTCGAATTAAAGGCGGAAATTGATGATAAGATTCATTTTTCCTTGAATCAGCCCTGGTCCAAAAATCAAAGGTCAATTTCTTCCAATTTAAATTTGCAAAAGAATAGAAGCTTGCACTTCAGAAAATCGCGTTTTACATGTTTCTTATGGGAAATGGAAATTATCCCATTGAGTCGAACCCGGGGTTTTTTCTGAGGTTTGCGAATTTTTACATTGGGGGTATTCCATAACCTACAAACAGTCAGAATTTCATACTTTTAGATCATATGGAAGTGCCCAAAATGTATTACTTATTGGGATTTGAAACGGCATACATACATACATTATAAAAGGAGGTATCCTGAAATGTGAATTGTTCTCTAGTTATTGAGTGTTGTTTCTTGTTATTTTTTGCCTATTTGTCGATGGGCTGTGGTGTGATGTTATTTGTTTGACTGTTTGTTGTGAAAAGGTTGTTTTATTGTACTTGTTGGAGAGGCTGCATAGTTCTTGTGGATTGGTAATTAGGTTGTTATATTTTATTTGTAAATTTTGGTGCAAGAATCACTTGGTGAGAATTGTGTGTTTAATCCACTAACTTCATCTTTTCTTAATCAGTGTTCTGTTACAGATAATATATTGTTTTTTCGTTAAGTTTTATTTCTCATTCATCTTGTTCATTTCGAATGGTTTGTATGTTTATGTGCATAAAACTTAATGGTTCATGTCATCTGGTCTTTGGTCTTAAAAATCCAAGCCTGCAGTCATGTTTTTACTCTAAATAGCTTTTTTGGCTGTTAGGAGCTTCATTTGTCAAGTGTGGTTGATGTATCTCTGACACTTAATGGTTTCCTGTGTCATATTTTTCAATGACAGCTTGAGATGGATTATTTATTGCTGTTTTCATTTAATTTTTTGTTAAAAAAACAAACAATCAGATGTAAAAATGGAGAAGACTTTATCTTCATTGATAGATTGTCAGAGAATGAAAGGAATCATTTAAAAGACATGAGTAAATATTGGCTTTTTTGTCTAAACAAATGTTTCAATTTCTTTCTTACTTGTGATTAAGAAAGAAGTGCCCACCTACCGGTAGATGCTGTATGATACTGTACTAGTGGCACAGTTAATATTGCAGCACAATTCCTAGGTTAAACACTCAAAAATTAGTCATTATCAAAACAATTTTGAGCAATCAATTAACCTTTAAAAGGCACCTTTCTCAACATTTGCGAGAGAATTTTGTCCCTTCAAGTCGCCCATCATATGTGCAGAATTCACTTCGCTTCAGATCCATATCATGAACGGGTTTTTGCTCACATATTAATAAAGACGTATCTTTCATCATACTGCTTTTTCTTCCCTATACACAAGAATTTGTCACCATATTCAAGAAGTTATTTATTCTAAAATTTTTGTTTATTGTCCAAATAATATTTCATTTTTATATGTCATGTGAAGAATTTAATGATGGCATCCAAATTCACATTCATAAGTACAGGCGACTCCTGAGTTTGATGGGGTTGCGTTCCTGAAAACGTGTACGAATCTCTAATAGTCGAATGTCGAACGCCGTTTTTCCATATACTTGCATGTTATAATCGGAGGATATGTTCCCGCATCTCGGGAAAAAGTCTCCCCTCATGTTCTATAAAGATAAAATAACATTACTAATATGTTAATACAACAATATTAAATTATGAATAAACAAGCAGAATTTCCCGTTGAATTCCAACGGATTTAGTGAAGCTACTACAGCACAACATACAAACTTTAAAATGTATAGTAGATACTTTTTAATTACTGTTAGCTTTTCTTAACAATTCATCATATTTGCTTGTAACAATTCATTTCCGAGCCTATTGAATTAAAATATAACGATAATTTTATTACCTATCATATCAGTTTCGCCAAATCCAGCTTCATTTCTTGTGTAATTATGCCTCGCTGAAATATTTACTTTTATAGCTTGTAAGCAAGAAACCCGTGAAAAAGCAACGTACAGTTGTCCATGACTGAACACTGACTCCAGTAAATGTACACCAGATACTTGAGCTTATTTACGTTAATAAACATTATAATGTAGAATATAATGATTTTATTTACAAAAAATATGTAAGATTCCAGTATTCAATAGACGAAAGAAAGTTCAATTACTTTCATCAATAAACGCTTCCTGAATAATAATCAGTATCTATTTCATCTATTTACGTTGCTATCCATAAACATTGATGGTTTCGTTGCTTAAACAAAAGTGCGAATCGAATAACAGTAAACTTTCGTCTATTTGTAAGCTTCGTTGAAGCTAATTGAATCGGAGGTAACAATGACGGCCGCCTTAGCAACGCCCGGGAAGAGTACGAAAAACCCACAAAATTTTGAAACAAATAGCGTATTTCTGAAAACTTCGACCGTGTAACATGTAAACTTCGCAGGAATAAGATAGTATAGAGTTTTATTCGTCGAATAAAGCAAAAATGAAAAAAATTGGTCCGTATTTACGTATTTTAATGCTTGAAGGAAGAATTCCTTGCAAGTCAAGAAATGGATTCATACGTGTTATCTTATGAAAAAATGTTAATCCCCTATATTGGCAGCACTGTTTAATCCCGGTTGACCAAACCTTGACCGTTCACTAAGTTAGGATGTAAGGAAGAATAGTACTAAATTTTGTTATTCTAGCTTTTATCGTTTAGGAGGAGTTCCATGAACAAATACACAAATACACTTCAAAATATATTATAGTAGATTATAGTTATTTATTTATTTAGAGAGAACATTACAGTGGTATTTAAATGAACATTTTCACAAAGCATTATTTTCACATTATTAAACGGCAAAATAAAAATGATGAAATAAATAGTTTTATGGATTTTACAACATGCAACATGTATTTACAATTAATCGCTTCATAGCCCGAATACTCTGTTTTAGGGAAAGGATTTAAGACTTCTTCAGGTAGGGCATTCCACTCCTCTATTGCCTCAAATATATTACATGTCGAAGGATGTAAACTCTCTATCTGATGTTGGAAATTTTCATTGTGCGCTAACGAAAAAGCTGTTGTTTCCTTCACGAACTCAAATTTTAGAGGTCGACAGAATCTTGGTGATGAGGGGCGAGGATTTTGCCACGCTATTACCTTTTCCGAGTTGTCGCGCCCCACCTCAGTAAACATTTGTAACGGAACAAGTGATGCAATAAATATGCTGCCATCATCAAATTCCGGACCAGGGGCAGTCTGCTTGTATGTGGAATGACCTGACGCACCATCAAATCCCCATTTACACACTAGAGACAAGTTAGATCGCTGCTCAGGAGACAAAGTCCTTAGCACAGGCTCCTGAACGGTTAGGAGACGATTCACAGTGTGATCAAGTAATCCCTGGAGACTTGTCTCGGCAGATGTTTGGGTGATTTTAGTGTCTTCCTTTCTCGGATAGCATCGTGTTTTAGCTTCCAGAAGCCGATCATAACTTGGCATAACATGTACGTTCTTCGAGAGAAGCGCTTGTCGAAGTAGGACTGAGCTTCAAATCTACAAATAAAGCAAGGGCCTCGTCGTCAGTAAACGCAGTCCCTTGTTTTCTTGAGCTGACTTCCACGTGTTTTGTATCTTTGAAGCCCTCGTAGGAGTGCGCAGCGATTCTCCTAACACTTGCGCAGCATCGTCGTTACCCGCAGAGCGCAGACTTGCACACGCTGCGAACGATATTTCCTCCGAGCTTGTAGTGTTGCAAAGATCTGTCGTCCGTCTCCGCTTGGATCGATCGCAGAGGTCACTGAATTCCTTCTGAGGACGTCCTATCCCTTAAATATTTCCGTAACCATCAGCATTTGTTATAACAAATTCTGGAGCCTAATCGATATTATCAGATTCAGTTTGTACGAGTAAAATACACTACCTACCTTCCAGGAGTGGAGAGTTTATCAAAAACAACTATACTCCTTTAAAAATGACATTGGGGTTTAGAGAGACAGCGAAGTAGAGAGCTCTCGCTCACGTGATTTTCCGGGAACCAATAGATGACGGCTCTTGCGAGGCTTAACCTGGCGGAGCTCAGTGTCTCTTAGACCTCCGTTGTGCATACATCGTGTCTGCGAGTGCTGTGTTGCCAAGCGTTTCATTCGTGTTGCTAAGCGTTTCGTTCGTGTTGCATCCCGTTCTTCGTTCGGCGTCTTGCAGATTTGGATAGCTTTTTTATACATTTAAACAAGCTATGGAAAGGAAGAGGCAGTACACTGTTCTGCATCGCCAAACAAAAAGGGTTGTGCATTCCATATTAATGTTCTTCCAAAAGGAGAAGGAATTAGGAAGGCCATTCATTTTGCTTGAGAAAGTTCAATAGAGGGCAGCTGTGGCTTGTGGCCTTACCGTAAAGAAAATGCAGGCAATCGCTCGTGAAGGTATTGATGTACTCTAATTATGCATTCCTACATTTGTTATTATAGCAATAGATTTAACAAATATAATGGTAAGAAATTCATTCCTACGTCATCACTGCTTTTTACATATTTTATCTATTAATAGGGAGAGAGAGTAGTACTTCAAAAAAGACGAAAATCGGGACAAAATGATTGATCCTGTCGTGATTAATCTCATGGATAGTGATGATGAGTCCAGCTATGATGAAGACGATAGTGATAACGAGGAAGAAGAAAATTTAGCCACTCCGTTGCAATAAAATATTTTGTGCAATTGTAATAGGAAATAATAAAATACATAAATACATTTAATATTTGGTGAATTTTGTTATTTATATTTTTCTTTGTATATAGTGTCCGCGTACGATGAAGCGTTTGTCCGCCTCAGCTTCTATAACTTTCTCGTTCCCTTAGCCTAGAGAGAAAAAGAGAGAGAGAGAGCCCAATGTGAAATAGATCTGACAACATTGGTACCGAATTCTCCCGCGCAAGCACGTCTCCCCACCTCCTCGAAGTGAAAGCGAACGACATGTTCCGAGTATCTCCGAAGAGCCACCCCCAATGTCATTTTTAAAAGAGAATTGGCATCTTCTGCTAGCCATTCAGAATAAGACTGCAAAAATTGTGCCAGTTTTCTTTGACTTTTCTGCCATCTTGAGTGAATATGGGAGCAGAATGCAGAAATGCGATTTTGCAGAGCAACTCTCCTTCCGGCGTCTATGCCCTCCTCTATGTGGTACGTCCTGAGCAATGACAGAAGTGTGATTTCGAATAAGTTTTCGCACAAATTTACATTTTAAAAAGTCTTCAACACCTCAGAAAATAGTTCTTTCAGGCAATCAGTTTGCATGACGTATTGTTCAAATATGAATTATGCGTAAAAGTTTCCTATGGGAAAAGAACTTTTGAAATACCTGATTAAATACTGATAAAGGTGGCCACACTGCTCCTCGGTAGTTTGAGACCACTTCTCCCTCAACACTTCAAATAATTGCTTCCGCGTAGTCATTGTTCCACATGCGAACCTGTCTCGCACATCCAGCTACTGACTACAGTCAAGGGAGAGGGGGGAAGGGGTCAGTCCGACTCTCTACAATGTTATTCCGACTATGTGTGACAGAAAGTTACATCTAACCCCCTCATTCAAAAAAGCGCAGATATGCGCAGCTATTTCTTTCAGGATTTAATAAAGGAGACATTAAGCTACTGATATCACTAAAGCAGAACGTAGTGGAAATTTTTTAGCTCAAATTCATTTTTGAACATATCCAATTTGTGCAATAGTTCAGATGAAGCACTGTTGTATAGTTTACTTGCACTCTAAAACCACATGTGACCCCATCAATACAGTCCTTCAGTTCCGAAGAATAAATTGCGCACTATATCATTCGGGGGAATCACATTTAATGGCAGAAAAGTGCCATTGAAATATTGCGAATGTATGTACCTGAAAAAAGGCAAATAACGACCCCTATATTCTCAGACCTGTGGAGTCGGAACGGACGAAGAACGAAGATTGAATAGGCCTATTTTAGGTGGGCTGGACATTTACGTACACTTTTGACTCCATATTGAGACGCATGTGCGAAGTTCGCAAAATGGACTTTTGTCCGGGAAAGTAGGGTCTTCCGACCACTGTGCGACGGTCGGCCGCCAACCGGGCTGAAACGACGTTCAACGTCTTAAGGTAGATTCAGGCTACAATGTAGTACATATGCGGCAAGCAACGACAATGGAATTTAACGCGATTTCACATGAAAATCCGTCGTCAAGTCATTGGCTACTTAAATCCCTTCTACACGAGATATTAGATTTCGGACAAAGTAGGAAATTCAGAGTGATTCCGTGTGTGATTTAAACTTACGGCGGTAGAAAGGAAGGAAGTAGCATCGGTGAAACGTTTTTTTATGGACGTGGGGCAAATCCGATTTCGGCAGCTAAATGGTTAAATCCCTGCAAAACGGAATAAGTAAGGTTATTTTTAAAGTGTCGGTCCTCGATTTACAAGTCATTAAGTCTATGTTACGACGCTATTGTGTTCGCGGAAAGCTGCATACCGTTTGCGTTACTTTTTAAAACTTTAGTTACCCTTAAAAATGTCTGATTCAAGTGCAGGAGGTGTTTCTGGTTCTAAGAAACGTAGAACCATAACAATGGAAACGAAGATTGACGTAATTTAGCGCTCAGAAAAAAAGTGAGGTCCCTGCCAACATCGGTCGGGTCTTTGATATCCCTTGTACGTCCGTGGTGACAATCACCTAAAACGGCAACATTATAACCACCAATTTTTATAAGTGCAAACTTTATTCCTT
This sequence comes from Uropetala carovei, assembly GCA_036926305.1. Classification (NCBI taxonomy): domain Eukaryota; kingdom Metazoa; phylum Arthropoda; class Insecta; order Odonata; family Petaluridae; genus Uropetala; species Uropetala carovei. The sequence continues at coordinate 187,945 of JAXCHB010000095.1, forward strand.
CGGTAAAGTTTTTACGAGTCATTATTGTACCCCGATTAAAATAAAAGGATTTGTTTAGTCTAGAACAAGTTATATTTATGTTTATCTTTGCCTGAGTACAATATTATGGGTCATTTTATAAAAATATATTATCTGGCCGTTGGGACAGGAACGTAACTCATTGGCGGATTAAGAGCCGCTGAAGCCATAGTAGCCAAAATAAATTTGAAAATGTCTAGTTAAAAATTAAATAGTGCATAAATGCTTCAAATAATTCTTATTAATCTAATTAGTAAACTTATTATCTTTTCTGTAAATGAATATCAATTAAGATAATATTTAATTATTAGTATTAAATAAGGGAGATTTCTTGCAAGCCTTTTATTAATAAAAAATGGGACAGATATTAACATTTATAGGTCAAGCTTATTTTATAAGTAGAAAAATAAAATACTGTAGATACCCGCGTATAAGACGCAGAGAGATTTTCCGCACCATATTCATTGATTTCTGTATATACCCGCGAATAGCAAGCATTCGTTTCTAGAATTTGGTATCAGTCAGTTATCATTTAACGGCGAAAATGTTGCGTTACATTGTCAATATCATTGCAATATGATAAAACAATCTATAAAAACTTAATACGTGCTCAATTTTAATAAAGGGAAATAAAACTTTTGGATTTTTGGAATAACTTAAAAAAGTTAATGACTGAGAGGTAGCTAACGGCTCAATGTATCACCTTCAAATTCTCTGATATATATGCAGTACACGCATAAGAAGTGCTCATCCACTTATGACAACACATTCCATACATAAAACAAAGTAAGCTTCATTTATGAGGCGGACATTCAATAATCATCAAAATCCACATCTACTTAGTATTTAAGGTTATAATAAAAATCCATGTCTAATTTCTACATCGAGAAGAATACCTTTTTAAATTTTTAATAGAAATAATTTTTTCTGTAATTTAACTGCGTTTTTCAATGTAAATTATCATGAGATATTTCAAAATTATTGTAAAATGTTTTAAAATATCATAACTGGAGATGTAATTGTAGAAGTATATTATGGTTTCTTAAAACTTGTATAGATTTTAATAAAGCTATCATAAAATAGATTCGTTTGGTTTATGTTGTACTAGCAGAAGTTCCCACTGAATTTCAACGGATTTAGTGAAGCTACTACAGCACAACATACAAACTCTTTAAAATATATAGTAGATACTTTTTAAATTACAATTAGCTTTTCTTAACAATTAGTCATATTTGCTTGTGACAATCCGTTTCCGAGCCTATTGCATTCAGATATAACGATAATTGTATTTCCTATCATATCACTTTCACCAAGTCCAGTTTCATTTCTTGTTACTTTCTCCATACGTAATAATGCGAAAGTATTGTGATCACGAAAAAAATCTACTTCGAGATTTCAACTGAAATACACGTTTTGAGGTCCCTAGAACACGTTTAGACTATTTTCTGGATGTTGTCTGTGTGTATGTGTGTGGATGGATGTACATATGTGATTGTGGACGATCTAACTCAAAAAGTACCTTTCATATTAATACCAAACTTCATATATAACACTTTAGCATGAGCACAAAGAACTAAATAGTTTTTCGTCAATACCGGCTAACCGGAAGTCGAGGTTTATTCGAAACCCGATTCGGTTTTTGCGATATTTCTCCGTTAAAACATCATTATTTTATATACAATTCTATACAAAGATTATAGAGAATGTAATTTCCTACAGTTTTTATTTGAAACAATTGTCTATGGGAGTTATTGTTTAATAGTTATTTATAAATAATCGGTTTTTTCGGTTTCCGTCAAATATCTCCTTAAAAACGTCGTTATTGGTAACCTTCGTGAAAAGTTGTAGAAAATAATATTTCTTCCAAGTTATGTTTGAAACAAATTTTCGTAGAACCATCGATTTCGGAGATATTTAGCTTTATCTTAATACCAGTATACAGCGCTTGCACCATGTAGCGGTGAATTCTGTAAACATATTCAAAATATACGTAATTTACGGCAATAAGGACGACTGTATTCTTTTACGATACGAAGTAATAATTTTGCCTCATAATGTTATTCATAATAATTTAAATATCTATACTCCAAATATGGAGAAAGTCATGTGTTGGCCACATCAGATTTTTCTTTTTTATCCCCCATTTCACTAATAAAGAGGAAACGAAAAAGGATTTTAAGACAGTTAAATAATCAAATAATAAGTTGAACATATAGCCCTGCCAAATTTCAAGCTCATCTGATATAAATGGAACTCGATTTTCTTAAAAATACTGCAGGAACGCAAATAAAAATCTATTTTGGTGAAGTTTTTTCACGGGTATACGAATAAGTCATCAAAAAATACTTCTCTTGATCGATTATTCTGAAATAAAATTGAGGCAGTCTTCTTTGACCTGATATCATATCTCCTGGTAGGAGGGTTGCCTTCGATCCGAGCAAAGTTTCGACACCCTCGCCGCGAGTATGTATTGTGCTTCAAAAACTGTCCTTAGTCCCCTCTTGCCAGGTATATTTCTATCCTTGCCCCCACACAGAAGGGATAAAGCCGATATATCTGGAAGGCGGTTGCCCAAAGGCTGATTCACACTAGAGCGTCGCGGCGCGTCAAAATATAGATCAGTAGAAATTATATGAAGCTATTCAAAATAAGCAGCGCGGCAACTGCACTGAGCGTCGCGTCGCGACAACTTTGGTTCTCCGAGAATTCTTTGACGCGAGTGACGCGCAGTCGGCTGCTGCAGTTCCGTGAAGCGCCGCGGTAGTGTGTACACAATAACGTCATCGCAACTTGAGAAAATTGGCTAGTTTGCCCAGGGCAATCAGATTTAGAGCACGTACCTTGTTGGTTGTAATTTTATGAGATCGAAAAATAAAGTTTGGAAGAGTTAACATTGCGATTTCCTTATAATTTTCTGCACTTACAATTACAATAGAAGACATCAATGTGGTAGTAACTATAAAAGTACTAACAATAAGAAATGTATCAGTGTAAATGCCTACATAACTCAAACAAACTGCAAGCCGTTCTTTTGGAGACACAGCTGTTCGAAATCTCGTGTTTTGCCTCACAATATCGAATTCAATAATGGCTAAAAGTTCAAAGCATTTTTCATGCGACATCCTAAAATAACTTAAAAATTTTTCGTCATGTTGTCTTAGAGAACTTATCCTTTCTTTTGAGTGAATGTGGGCACAATTTTTGTGGTCATCCTGTATTTACAACAATAAAATTTATTGAAAGGACACAATTAAGTGAGATTGACATTAATTATAATTATTATTTTATACAAGTCATAAACTCCAGGGTTTTTGCTATGGGCGTGATTCTCGTTCATTGCCCCGGGCTTCAAAATACCTAGTCATGGTTAACTCATTTTGAGACTCAAACAGTCGCACTTTTTATGTTTACCACGTTAATCTGGCATTCTGTGGCTTTTTGAAGTTGCGTATGATCTTTGTTTTTATTAAGAATCGTTAACAATGCAGCTTTTTGGCTTGACCTCTCCAGATCCTCAGTTATTCTAAGCTTCCTGTAGATAGGATAAACAGCTGAGCGCAGGTGTCTTAGATGTTCTCCATTTACCATTTATACCGTTTTTATTCTCAATATAATTTTATTCCCAGTTTTGAACGCTTCTTACAGTGCTGTTGTGAATTATTCAAGGGGCATGGCATTTCATTGCTCCTTTCTCTTTCCAGTGAAAGACGACGTTTTGGATAGATTCCTTTTCGTAGTAAAAAAAGAGACGCAACTCGTTCATTCATTATTATTTTTCTGACGACTTGAATGTGGTCCATCGAATGTGTGACATCAGGTTTGTTCTGTGGGTTGGACGGAATATATATAGATGGCTTTGACGGCGGATAGCGAGCATTTTCCTGAAACTTTGTTGACTGCCCGAAGTATGGTGATCGGTGTATGTTTACCGACAATGCGATAACGATTGTGCAGAGGAAGTGACTTTTTATGGACCTCGATAGCCCAACATGTATCATGATTCACATGCTGTAATGCATGATGTTTTTCACCTCTTTTTAGGGGCGTTTCGTTTCCAGCATGAGCGCCTATTAGCTTCGTTCTGTCTGTCCGCATGTTCGTTCTCGGCTTCTACCAAACGGATTTTCAAGAAGTTTGATATTAAGGACTTACAGTTAAAGACAATAATAAGGTCGTGTAAATGAATGGTGTAAGCAAATCAGGGATACCACTTTACTGGTGACAAAAATGAACTTTCCGTCATATCTCGCAAAGTATTGGTCATATCAAAATAGTTTTCAAATAAAACTTGTTGAACTAATATATTAGAGTATTTATTTTCCTATAACTTTTTGTTGCAGGAGTACCCGTTATCAAGAAAATCAAACAATTCGAGGTGAACTTAGAGAATTTGCTTGCATGGTACTTCTTCATTATTGCTAACATAAACAATTTCGCAAAAATACGTTTAAATTCCTTAGGTGCGCATGCAGTATTTTAATAGAAAAAATATGGATTATATATGATGAAAAAAGTACTTTAAACGATAATTTCCTTATGTACATTTGAAGAGTTTTCAAATTAAAATAAATTAATAATTTTCAACGAAGGAACAATTTCAGAAAGGTTTATATAGTCATTTATATCAAATACTCCATTTTACGAAGCGCACCAATTTGTGGTACGCTGTACACTTTTCTATCGTGTTTATAAGAAAAGCCGTTGAAATTTGTATTCCAATTATTTTAGTTTTAATCGTCAATTCTGAAAGAAAAAAAGCAAAGTTCATTTGATCCCTGCGAATAAGTCCATTTTTGTTACCGGAAAGCAAATCCGTTTCTCGCTATTGAATTTGTCTTCATCGTGAATTTTCTATGGCGTTATTCGTAGCCTCGATGCAAAACGGATTAGTGGCAGCACGGCGCGGAGCACGAGGCAGTAGAAATTAAGGCATAGGCAAAATCAGCGACGGAGTTTTTCATTTTACATGGACGTGATCGCGTCTCTGCTGGCCGAAGCCCCGAAACACGTCTGCGTGACCCCCATCTCCTTGGAAATTTCTTGTTCGATTGGTAATTCAGACACGCCTTCCGTGTTGCAGTTGGAGAGAGGGTTTTCGATGGCCTTACGGAAACATTCATTGCTATTCCGAACGCCACTTTAGCTGGCAAGATATTCCTAGTGGCGTCCAAAGTAACAATAAGTTCTTTCTCGTCTGCGTGAAGTATTCTGCCGCACGAACAAACGAATGAGCAACCGGAAATTTTCCTAATTTCTAGTTTTGAAATTTTATAATGTAATTGTACGTTGAATTTTTTTCACGATATTTTGAATATAGTTTTTTAAATGAGCGTTTTAATCATGCCAAAAATAATTATATTGACCAAAAATAAACCGTTTCTCAGATAGCTTTCTTATATCTTCCATGGACGGAGTAACTTACAACTTTTTGCAACAGTTTACCCTCGAAATTTGCTGTTTTAACATTCGCGATGTTGACTGTTCGTGGATGGTTTCTTTGAATGGCACTTCACATCAGCAAAATATAAATTTGCGTATCCGCAGTTTAATCTGAAGGAGCATAAGTGATTTTTTTAAAATTGTATTCATTGTTAAGTTGTTAATAAATAAAATTCAGCTACATTTTACAATGATCGTATCAACAAAAACTAAAGCTAAAACGAAGTTCATTGAAAAATCGACCTTTGTATTACCTAACCAACTAACCACCACTGGACAAAGGCCGATTTTAATACGCTTTTTTTACAAAGGGAAACTTCTGATTTAAAAAATCCATTTTATTTATAAGAACCGGTGAATTTCGCACCCCTTTGCGACGTGTGTAAGGGTGTCCGCCAAAAATATCAGAGCCGGCATAAAAATATGAAAGGTTACCTGCGGCAAATAAAATACACGAAATTATTTAACCTTTGCTATATTATCAGTTCCGGTGACTTATCATCTTCATCAAGAGACGAGTATTCTAGCCCAAGGTGGACAAATCCTTTTATCAGACGTGCCATAAAAATAGGCACAAAATTTTCGGCGTGCCGATACTGCTGTCCCATTTATACCCGGATTCATTTAATAGATAGCGCTGAAATAAGTAAACAGGGGCAATAAAACATTAAAATATAAAAGAATTTTCTTTTTGAGAAAAAAAAATTCAAAATTTTCATAAAAAGAAGAATCTCAAATTGAAATGTCAGTTTGATATTTTTAAATTTTCCTGTCAGCTGAAAGTTTCTGTAAAATTAAGATTGATTTTCGAGATTGATAACAGAAGTAGACTGCCCGCAAGAGCGCCTGTCAATGCATATATGTACTGCATTAATTTCCTCAATTGCATGTTAAAAATGTATGCATGGATACGAATGATCAAAATCTCGTCGCAAGATGACTGTCTGGTTAGCGACTTATCGGGATCAAATTTTCAGAAGCTTTCAAATCAGGAATAAGTCGACATAGTAGTAGTGACGTAGCGGATAATGTGGCTCACCCCGGCCAAAAAATTACATCTCTTAACATTTTTTTGATATACTTCCTGTCAGTTTTGCTTAGTTCTGCAAAGTGTATAATTTCCTTTGGGTCATTAGTCATTTTAATTTCCCTTCTTTTCTTCATCGGCAGTCTTGTATTGTCAGATAACTTTTTATCTGACTAGAGTGGTTTCTCTCAGTACCTCTGTTGACTTCGATTCAATCGATTACGGAGTTCAAGCTGAAATTCTTCCTTTCGCTCTTTTAGCGTTTGTGCGTTGATGATAGCTTTTGTCTTTCAAATTTACAATTGCGTACTATCCTATATCGAAACAATCGATGGTCGTTTTCAGTTTTAAACTGGTTGAGGACAGAGCAGCCTTTCACTACATGCCTTTTGTTGACTATTATGCATTCAATTTCATTTCTGATGCCATTGAGTTCCTTCTATGTCCATTTTCAGTTACGGTTCTTTTTAGAGAAGGTGTCCATTATGTAGAGGCTGGTACATTCGGCAACGTCTCCTCGTTCGTTTCTTTATAGACTCATTAAGCAACTGCGCTGTCATCTTATTTTTGTCCTCATACGTTCTCTTTGAAATCACCCATGACCACTTTTAAATGGCAGCTTCCTTTGTCATGCAGTTCTCCAACTTCTTGGTAGAAATCATCCTCTTCTTCATCCGAGTATGTTGAAGTTAGCGCGTAGACTTTGACTATTTCCAATTCATTTATTTAGCTGATGCACTAGTCTAGCTGCTCGTTGCTCGTTCGGATGAACTATCTATTTCTACGATGTCGCTTTTCAATTTTTTATTGACTATGAATCCTACTCCTCCTGTTCTTCTTCTGTCAATTCCCCTGCACTAAAAAATACGTCCACTCTTCAGTTCCAACAAGCTCTCTCTTTTTGTTCTCACCTCACTTAGGGGTTAGGTGGAAGAGTAGACTGATTTAGTCTCCATCTCGCCCCAATAAAGACGTTATTCGATTCAGTTAAATTCACTTGTCCCTAAAATATCGAACGTGATCTTCTTGAAGCTCTTGAAGTTTGTATTCGCCGGACAAAGTATATATATGTCGAGAGCAACTAGGTGATGAAACCCAGTTAGCACTTACCAAAAGGAGAGCCGCTGGGGTCTCGGAGAGACACATTTACACAGGTCAATAGAAGCTTTCCGGATGATTCCATCGTCAGCACATGATATATACTATATCAGTGGCGGAACCAAGAGGGGGGGCCACCGCCTCTCCCCCTTTGGATACTCGACGTACTTCATTATTACGTATATTTCAAATTAACGTACTTCAACTTAACGTACTTTTCAATGCTTCGTATGAATGCTTTCATCCGTAAATGAATCAGCTATAACCAGTGCTGTAGTGGAGGGTATACGGTGGTATATGCAGTATATCCACTGGTTTCTTTGAATGAATAGGGTTCTACCCTCTGCTTTTTCGATCAAATAGCGTATATCCACGTCTTATGAAAAATTATACAGGTCGATTGAAAAAAAAAGCTCATACGTTTTCTCCTTACATCGATCTTTCGAACACCGAATAAGGTCGATGACCTTCATGCTAATGCCCTACGCTACGCCCCTGCGGGATTTTAAAAGTGCCGCTAAGGGGATGAAACAATGCGCTCGGTTAATTGCCTTAGCACTGCTTTTACCATTGTTCACTAGTTTCGGATCGTTTTCTCGATATGATCGTCCGCCGTTTACGCTGCCTTTTGAGATGCCTCTGAAGTCTTCTGTCTTAAACCCTTCGCTCCTTCACGAGCCCTACATAAGAGATATACCCAAAGAGATTACTGCGGCTGAGGGTGTGTTGCTGCTATAATATTTCAACAAATACACATTTTTGGGAATTTCTTTTCTTTTGTTTACAGTTTTCCTCCACCTCTAGCTGAGCTTCTCCATTTCCCAAGATGCCTTTGATTCTTTGTAGGAGACGTTTCGCCATCTTGTAGGTTTTTACTTTTTCCATAGGTAGTAACGAGAAAGTATTGTGATCACGAAAAAAATCAACTTCGAGATTTCAACGGAAATACACGTTTTGAGGTCTCTATATAGAACACGTTTAGACTATTTTCGGAATGATGTCTGTGCGTGTGTGTGTATGTGATTTGGGCGCTCTAACTCAAAAAGTACTTGCCGTATCGTTACCAAACTTCATATGTAACACTTTAGCATGAGCACAAAGAACTGGTTTTTGGACAATAACGGTTAACCGAAAGTCGAGGTTTATTCGAAACCCGATTCGGTTTTTGCGATATTTCTCCGTTAAAACATCATTGTTGTATATACAATTCTATATAAAGTTTATAGAGAGAGTAATTTCCTACAACTTTCATTTGAACAATTTTCCATAGCAGTTATTGTTTAAGAATTATTTATAAAAAATTATCGGTTTTTTCGGTTTCCGTCAAATATCTCCTTAAAAACGTCGTAATTGGTAATCTTCTTGACGACCAAAGTTGTAGAGAATAATATTTCTTCAAGGTTTTTTTGAAACAAATTTTCGTAGAACCATCCATTTAGGAGATATTTTTCTTTATTCGTAGATTTTCAGTATATAGCGCCACCTTCATGTAGCGGTGAATTTTGTAAACATATTCAAAATATACGTAATTTACGGCAATAAAGACGACCGTATTCTTTTACGATACGCAATGATAATTTTGCCTCATAATGCATTGATAATAATTTAAATATCTATACCCCAAATATGGAAAAAGTCATGTGTTGGCCACATCAGATTCTTTCCATTATTCCTTGCAAGATTTTACTGGCGTGTTAAGATCAGTGGTATAGTGATCTGTTAGCGTGTAACAGTGAGCCGGGGCAGTGCTGTGCGTTGAATATTAGTGTGCCGACTCTATTCAGGAGTAGCAACAATCAAGTGTAACAATTTATCGGGTACTGCTATCTATTTCATTACTAATTATATTGCAGTTATATAAGTATTCAGAATCTCATTGTTTCAGGCGTGTATGGGGTAATCCATTGGTCTTCAAACTGTGTTCCGCGGAACCCAAGGGTTCCTCAGAAGCGAAATGGGATTCCGCGATAGACAGAGGAAGAGACCCGATACGTTCTTCCTTTTCTTATTTAAAGCAGGAAACTTGAACTTCACTTGTAAACTGTATAGTGTAAGATACATAAGCTATGTTAATAACAATTACAGTGATTACAAAATAAATTTTATTGTGATTTGACTTTCCACCTCTTAGTTAGGGTTCCGCGAGAAAAAATATTTTAATATCAGGGTTCCATGGCTTCAAACAGTTTGGGCTAATCTATTAATATTACTACCTTTTTGGAGGCTGGCGTCGAACATTCGGTCAAAAAATGTATGACTTTTTGCGAATTGTATGATAGTCTCTAAGTTACTTAGATAATTGGCTTTTATAAATTGAAGAGATAAATTCTAACATTTTGATTGTTTATTTTTTGCTGTATTACACATATAATAAATTAAAATATACATAATTTACATAATAAAAGTAACATCATTTAAAGAAGAAGTTAATCGTCAAAACATAGTTAACATATGTAGTGGTATTATTTTACTTTATTCGGTATAGGAAGAAAGTATTTAAAGTTGGTTTTTCGTTAACCTTGGTGATTATTTAAACATTTCCAGATATCCCTTGATAAAAATGACATCGAACATACAAAAATATTTATCTAAATTCTCCATAAACAGAACCAAAATAAATTCGAGCAACAAAGAAGTGGCAGTTTTAACCTCACCACCAACAAACGTCGATCTCGAACATTGTAGTTGTGCCACGGTAAAACACGGTATCGGTACTTACTTTTATGAAGAAATTTTATTAGATAATTTAACAAAAAAGGACTTCTAGAAAATACATTTTGTCCGCTTTACATTACATCAAAAGAAAGGCAACATTGAAAAAAAACACCTTAATCAATCCCACCTAGATAAATACACCCGGCTAGTTCATTCCTCAATAAAGAGGGGTATTTACTGCTTGTTTCTTGTTCAATTCCAGAACGGTTAGTGCGATTAAATGTAAATCTGAAAGTGGGGTTTTGGTATCAAAGCCACTTACTGCATTTTCCAATCTTCTTGGAAAGGATTGTATTCTTGAAAAACACTAAGGTAATGCCTATCGCAAACGCTCTGTAGAATTAACAAATGATTTCTTAAGAAATTTTGGCAATCCCCAATCCGAAGTTCAAAATATTGTATGTTGTTTCCCACACGACTGAAGCAAGTTCAAGATAATCGAAAGTGTCTTTTGACCATTATTGATACGATCGTCAAAAATATACCATTTCAAGGTTATATTAGATGAAGGTCGTTTGTAAGACGTGCCTGAGGGTAGCAAAACAATTTTCGCGCTATATTAAAATTACGTGCCCGAATATGAGATCAGGATCTTGAGAATCACCGTAAATTCTCAAACGAAAATGCCGCTTACACATCAAAAAACGACGCAAAACTCAATTATTCAGTATTGCGGCGACGAAAAAAAAATCAAAGCCTTTGTCAGTGAAGAAAATTATTATTCCATTTTATTGATGGAACAACTAATATATCTCTAGTATCTCAATTAAGCATAATTATTAGGTATGCTTAAGAGAATAAAATAAGTAGATTTCCTTTCTTTTGTAGGCTTGTACGAATTAAATTTCGGATCAGGAATTGGTCAAGAATTAGAGCCAAAATTAAGTGGGAGTGAGATAGGAAAAATAGCCGTTCAGTTATTATTCAAAACTAGAATAATAACCCTTCGTATGACAGGTAACATTAAAAATTAACACTAAAATTAATTTTTATGTATTTCTTTTCTATACATTTATATTGTAGGAGTTGCCGTTATCGAGAAAATCAAACATAAATATCTTAATTCGAGTTGAACTTAGAAATTTTCTTGCGTGGTTACTTCTTCATTGTTGCTAACATAAACAATCTCACAAACAAACGTTTAATTTCCTTACGTGTGCATGCAACATTTTTAAATAGGGAGAAAATGGATTATTTATGATGAAGAAAAGATCTTTAAAACGCTATTTCCCTTACGTGCAAGTAGTTATATATAATTTCTTTCTAATATTTCATTGCACGAAACGCGTTCATTTGTGATACGTTGTACACTTTCCTAACTTGTTTAGAAAAACATTTGTTACCTAACAACTGGAATGTTCATCATAGTACACTATTCAGTACAAAAACGATCTAGCAAAAAATAAAAGAATGAACTCAAGTAATCGGAATGAAACTAAAGATGATCTTACACATATTATACAATAGCAGGAGTGCCCGTTGAATTTCAACGGATTTAGTTAACCTAAAACTTCGACAGTGTAACATGTAAGCATCGCAAGAATAAGTTAGTACACAGTTATACCCGTCGAATAAAGCTAAAATATTTAGATGAATGAAGGAAGAAAATCTTAGCAAAATAACGTATGAACTCCCTCTCCTTCCCTTCTCTCCCTCCCTCCCCTCTTCCCCTCTCTCCCTCCATCTCTCCCCCTCCCTCTCTCCACCCCTTCCCTCTAATTCCCTCTCTCCATCTCCCCCTTCCGTTACCATCCATCTCTCTCCCTCCCTATCTCGTATTAAAAACATCAAAGCGAACAAACTTACAAACATTCTCCTTTGTATGTTAGATTAGAAGATAATTCAATTAAAAACAATAAATATTTCAATGAAATAAACAACAATTGAACAATTTTTACGTAAGATATGGAATGTTAGTAAATTTCTATACTTTAATAATGCCATAAATGCGAAAATTATGTTTTACAGAAATAACCGATGAAAAATTTATATCTTTAAACCTATTTCAATTCGTTGCTGAGATATACCTATTCCGAATTGGTATTTTTTTTGACCTAAACTTTCCACTGGTAGAAGATGAATCAAATCTGAGAGTTACACTCCCTAGCCTCTCCTTGTGAGACATTGAAAAGTATTAGTAGCTGGGATGATATTACAAAGGCAGGTTTACTCCTGAATGCCCTCATTGCTAGCGAATTCGTTGTTTCAATGAAATGCATAACTTATATATTTTCATTGACCTTTCCGGTTATTAAGTTCCTACAAAAGGAATCTCTAGACCTGAGTTCAGCTAGAAAATGCATTGAAGACCTTGTTTGTTTATTAGATTTAGAAAGGAGGTTTAAGGAAGTATTCTATGGGATTTGGAAAAGTGGTAATGAATTGGCAGATACCTTGGAATTCGAACTAATAAAGCCCCGGTATGCAGATGGACGATACGCAATTATTCACCCTTCTGAAACCGCTGAGGATGTGATGACACATTGAAAACATTTTATATAGGGAATATATAGCCTATAAAACTACTGTGTTTGAATGAAGACGGTTTTGTTGACACAGCTACATCATTATGGGAAAGTATTGTTTTGTTGAAAAATCTTATATTTCAAATGCATTTATTGTTTTAAAAAGCAAATTAAACACGTGGAGAACCACATGGGAACGTGAATCTATGTGCGACCGTGTTAAAATTGCCTTACGTGCATGTGAAATTTTCTGTTTGTGCAACGAAGAAATCTATCCAAACTGCAAAATAGTACTCACTCTCCCTATAAGTGTCGCTAGCGCTGAACGGAGCTTTTCTGCTCTGGGTCGGATAAAAACTTGGTTTCGGAACCGAAAGAGTGAAGACAGGCTTTTGGGGTTGGCGTTGCTGCATATCCATGAAGTTATTCACCTTGACCAGGAAGAGAGTTTAGATCGTTTTGCCAATTCTGATAATCGACGAGTCGATTTTTTATTGTGAGATGATGATTTAAATAAAAATGTACAGGAGTTCACTGGTGTATGATGTTTTGTATTGTGGGCGGCTCTACATTTTATTCCTATACTTATTTTCTTGAATTCCAGTTGAGAAATTCATCCAATCACACATATAACAAAATATTTACTATAAATTAAATAAAATGCGTTTTTCGCCACCTGTGTTGTTTTTACATTACGCTATAATAAAAGTAATATCGCATTTTCACATAATATAAGTTATGATTAGAAAGTCAAAGTATGTGTTCAGAGCCGGCCCGAGGCATTTTGGCGCCCCGGACGGGAAGGCCTTTGTGCGCCCCCCCTCCCCCCCCAATATAAAAAAATGTATAAGGTATTCTTTATGAGTTTATTTTTAAGCTGGAAACGGGAACAATATACTGAACTGTAACCCGGCAATATAATATATTAAAGGCAATATTATATTCACATTGTTTTACTGATGATCACAATACGAAATATCCAAATTATCATATAGATAAGTAACTATGATACATACAATGCCAAAAGATATCACATAATTTTCACGAAACATTTACTGATTTCAAACGATAAATCCATTAAAAATTTAATACAATAAAATTAAAACATTTAGTTTAATTAATTCCTGTTTTGATCGGTTTATGTAAAAGAAATTTTTCTTAATGTATCTTCTTTCTAGATTTCAAATCAGCACAAATTAGTAACTGTGTCATTTTCGATCGATAAAATCGCCAGCGAATTCAACCTTGTTTGCGACATTGACGATCGTCGGTATGTTTTAATTAACTTCAGTTTGCTGAAACTTCTTTCCCCACTTGCCACAGTTAGAGGAATGGTCAGCATAACTCGGAAAGCTACCCATACATTTGCTAATATATCTTGCATTTGGTTTGAATTTGTGAACTTCAAAATGCTCAAACCATTGTCGGGTACATTTTCAGGCAATAATGTCATCAATGTCTCAATTTCTTTGCACAACTCTTCACCATTTACATCACATTCATTATGATCACTAAGCTTGATTTCAAGATGTTTGCACCTTTTTAAGAAATCATCATGATCCCCATTTTTTAAAAAAATATTATACAGAAATCCCAAAGTATAATGAAACGCTTCCATTTGTTGAAATCTTTCTGTCAGGGACATGATTGCGTTGTCTAATATTACATTGAAAACATTGTTTTGAAAATACTTTTCTTCGCTTTCTCGTGCGAACTGGCCATTAAAATCATTTACGTGTCTGAATCTGGTATTTCTAAACTCACATTTTACATTAAATCTTTCTGCTAATATTTTTGCCGTTTTGAAGGCTTCGTCATAACCAGAGTTTCTGTATTTCTTTAAAAATTCGGTACAGTTCTTCGTAAGCATGGCTGTAGTGATTATGTCCATGTCGGTGTTCTGCATTGATTTGATTACCAAATTTATTTTAAATAAAATGTCATTCCACATGCAAAGTGTAATTAAAAAACTAAAATCTTCGATTTTTCCTATAAGAGATTCAGCTTCAGATGCAACAATAGATTCAGTACATATGTTTTCGGCCAATTCAATTAAGGTATTTCTCAATTCTAAAATTTCATTTTTAATAGCTTTAACCCTTTAAGGACCGTAAGAAAATTGCAATTGAAAAATAATTTTTTCTTTCAGTATTCAGTTCTTTGGGTCAGTTTATTATTGTGTTTCAATCTCTATTAATATACATAACCTCTTTCCAGAGATATCGTATGGGACATATATGTCCCTGTGGGCAGCCGGCTGCTAATCTGTTACATATACTCACACGAATTTACTCTGGTTTTATTCTACCTGAAGAAAGACAAGTAACGAGATACCTACATAGTTCCCGCTACTCCGTGTGAGCTAGAGATACATACATATTATCACATTGTATGCATTTCACTTATAAAACCATCGCGCGGAATTGGATCAGAATATTTCGAGTGTTCACTTTATTTTCGTGTCATACCGGGTGCATGTCATTTTGTTCTTATTAATTTTAAATTCGAATAGCCCTTACGTGATCATGTCGAAACGTAAAAGAGTTGTTCGTACTATAGAACAAAAACTTGACATAATTAAAAAATCAGAAAAAGTCGTGACGGTGAAGTCGTTAATGAACGAGTACAGTGCGGGTGAACAAACAGTGCGTGATATTGTGAAAAACAAACATAAGCTGATTGAGTTTGCTGGAATTTCTGATAGTGCAAGTGGCATGTCTAGGCGGAAAACCATGAAGACGTCAACCTACGATGATTTCGACTAAGATATGGTTTTGTGGTTTAACCAAGAGAGAGCTGAGGGAAACCCGGTTTCAGGAGCTGTTTGTGCAGTGAAAACAAAGTATTTTTTCGATGAATTGAAATTGAAAGGGAACTTTAACGCATCATGTGGGCGGTTGACAAGATTTAAGCAAAGGCGCGGGATTCGTCAGATTGCTATCGAAGGAGAAAAACTCAGCTGTGACGAGCCGGCAGCTGAGGAATTTAAGTCTCATTTTCAACATTTCCTCGATAATGAAGGATTCACGTCAGAACAAATTTATAACGCTGATGAAACTGGTTTATACTGGAAGCGTCTACCACAAAAAACTTTAGCTCATGATAATGAAAAAAGTGCTGCAGGGCATAAACTTCAGAAACAACGCTTAACAGTTTTGTGCTGTGGTAATGCCGCCGGGTCTCATTTTTTGAAACCGTGTGTTATTGGGAATGCAAAGAAACCTCGAGCTTTCTTAAAGTTAAAGTTTTGTCGATTACTACAGTAATAAGTCAGCATGGATGGACAGAGAAATTTTTACGGACTGGTTTAAATAAAATTCATTCCAGCAGTGCGTCAACACTTAGAATGTTTAGATCTGCCACAAAAGGCGATTTTACTCTTAGACAATGCCCCCAGTCACCCAAATGAAGATATTTTAAAGTCCGAAGACGGAAATGTATTTGTGAAGTACTTACCTCCGAGTGTGACAGCTTTGATTCAGCATATGGATCAAAGAGTGATACAAAACATGAAAACGATTTATCGAAGAAACTTGCTGTTGAAGTTCGTAAAGGAAGACGGTGACGATTTGATGTTGTTTTGGAAAAATCTAACTGTATTGGATGCTGTTTATGAAATTTCTGCTGCCTGGAAAACAATGAAAAGTTCGACATTAAAAAAATCATGGCGAAAAATTTTACCGGGAAACGATGAGGAATTTCTTGGTTATGAGGACAGTTTCAATGAAACGGTGCCTGAACTACTGCATAATTTGCACAGTATTAGTGGATGTGCGAATGTTGATGAGGAAACAGTGCGCGTGTGGTTAAATGCACACCAAAATTTGGCCGGCCATGAAGTTTTGAGTGACGAAGAAATTGTGGAACGTATCAATACCATCGATGTCAACGATGTAATGGCGGTCGATGATTTGGACCAGGAAGAGGACAACCTAATACCAGAGCAAAAGTATCAGTCACAGCACTGCTTTAACTAACACCGAAGCTCTGCTGGATTATTTGGAGGGACAGCAAGACAGCACCCTGGCTGAGAAACTAATGCTGAGAAATCTGCGCAGCACCATTTGCCGAAAGGTTAACGAATCGAAAAAGCAAACTTCTTTGTTATCGTATTTTAAATAAGATAGGAATAAGTAAATACATATTTTTCATTTTTATTTTTTTCTATAATCTTATTGTTTTAATACAGTAAAACCAGACATACACGGAAACACGGCGTAACTCATGAGCACGTTTAATCGCAGTAGGTTAACTGCCGCGCGTAGACAGTCGCTCAATACATAGCGCTACGTGCAGGAAAAGCAGCAGACAAGTGATATTGTTAACTTTGTTTTTTTTAAATGAAGTGCGTGAAGTTTATCTCGTAACTGTATTCAAACAAATTTGTTGAATTGCCGCATGAATCAAGTTATTTGAACTGACGCTCAAAAGATCGCGTTTGCCGTACGTTTCCGCTAAAGCTCTCTTTACATTTCTGCAAGTACCGCACAGCTGACTGCATTGCTTTCAGAATGGTATTGCCTTCATTATTGTTGGATTTACATGATTTTCGACTTGCATGGGAATTTTGTGAATGGATTAACCTTGTTGGTCGTGGTCTTACTGTATATCAAATGGATGTTAGATTAACCGGGATTTTTTTAACCGGGATTATTTTATTCCTTACCATCCCGGATAATCGGGAGTCTACTGTATTTGCAAAATATGCAAAGCCGACCGTAGTATTGTTTCAAATCTTGCCCGTGGCATTACATTTGCAAGGTATGTGCAGGACATGTCTGGATCCGTTGACTAATAATCCCTAATTGTGGGTAAAACATGATAACCCATGACGAGATTCATTCCTAGGAACGCCTTAATTTCCTCCGAGTTCGTGGTAAAAGAGACATCTGTTTTTTCCATATACAATATGGACTGCTTAACTATTAGTTCTACAAGACTGTTGAAATTACTGGTTGTTTAAAAAATTTCATAATGATCGTCACTGTTTTCAAAAGATATCTTAACCTCCCCATAAGGATATTCAAATGAATTTTTCACTCCTGGAAAAGTTTTCCTTCACTGTGAGAATAGCTAAAAATAGCTTCCGTGCTGCATATCAGTAAATACGTAGCTTTTTTTCACGAGAAAAAAAGCATGGGACAGTTTCGGTCATGAGACGTAGTAAAGCCGCCTGCCCACAGGGACATATATGTCCCAAAAGTTTAAATTTTTAATAAAACTGTCAAAATGGATATAATGAATAATTCAAAAAATCCATTAAATCTTACTGAGTCCCCCTTCCCTAAACGCAAAATATGTATATTATTCAACAGTTAACAATTACTGAAAAAATTCCTAAATTAGACATTTAGGACATTAAAAACTGCGTAAATTGTTAATTTTTTCACTGTATAAACATTTAAACCATTAAAATATTAAAATAGTAGACGAAAGTATAAATATTTAGAATTAATATAAGGTAAATTTTATTAGAATATTGTATCATATAAAATAATAATAAAATGTTAAAATCTTGGGACAAATATGTCCCTTGGTCGTTAAGGGGTTAACGCTGTAAATTCTACATTCCCTTCTGGTTTCACACAAAGGTTTAGGGGTCAAGCGTTTAACGTATTTCTTCAGCAATTCCCATCTACGAACCGAAGCTGAGAACAACACGTAAATTCTTTGTATTAAACCAAAAAACCTCTTAGAAAAAACTGAGCTTGCCACACTGTCCCCAATTACTAAATTTAAAGAGGCATAAAAATGGTCCAACTTAAAATTCTAGCCTGAACACCTTTGTTTTGCCTTTCATGTTGGCACCATTATCGTAACCCTGGCCTCTGCAATTGCCTAAATCAAGTTTAAAATCATTTAGCATTTGCGTAATTGATGCATAAATTCCGTCACCTGTAGCGTCTGAGAGTGGACGGAAAGAAAGAAAATGTTCTTTTATTTTAATTTAATCAGTGTCGAAAAATCTGATAGTTAAAGAAAGTTTTTCAGCATGACTGACGTCTGGGGTGCAATCAGCTATTATGCTAAAGTATTTTGCTTTCCTAGCTCGTCCCAATATATTTTCCATGGTAAAATTTCCAAGCAAATTGATCAATTCGTTTTGAATAGTTTTACCGCGGTAATGCGCGTGAGTTTCACCTTTTTGTTATCCGCCGTACGTGCTCGCTCATAACTAATTGTAAATCAAATTTACCAAGTAATTACACGAGACCCAGAAAATGGCCATTATGTGCTGTAAGTAATCTATCCGAAGACCCACGGAAAGCTAGATTGTTTTCTGCTAAATATATGGTTGTATTTATTAACCTCTCTAACACACTTTTCCCATGTTTCTTTTCTTTCTGTGTAAGTAAATGAAAATCTTCATCTAAAGTATTACAACTATACGTAAACTCATTTCAAACAAAATTTTGTAACTTTTTAAATGTTGAGGGGAGTTTTCATGTGATTTTAAGCATTCACTAAGGGCCCATACACACGTCAGTTAATGGCCTGACGGCGGCCTTAAGGCGGCCTCAAGGCGACCTGATCCGTTCAGATCCTAGCATACACACGTGAGGCCGTTTCCTTCGGGCGGCCTCAAGGCGGCCTGTGGTAGGATTTCCTCACAACAAAGGGTTTAGCGAATAACGGGGTGGGAAATTTATCCGAAAAACGATCATCCTAAATATTAGGGTTAGGGTATAGTTTTTCAACTTTTGAGATTTTTACTTGAATGACTGATTTGAACTTGCAAGTTATTATAGGAATCGTCAATAACATAGGGGTCATTATGACAAGGCGAAAATGCCGACATCGGCTAATATTAATAATACTAATTATTCCGAGAAATGTCACAATACACCGAGAAATAATTGAAGTAAATCTCTCGAAATAAGTCAGATTACTAAAAGAAGTTTAATATAAACAGTAACAAATCGTTACATTCAAACTAACCTCTCCAATGGAAGACTGACAATGTTGTGAGTGATGATGTCCCACCTAAATCCAATAAAATGTTTTAATTAAGATTTTCCTTAAATTTACGAATTCAATGTAATTTTTTTCATAATGCGGCCCGCGGACTCGGAAAAAATGTGAAATACGGCCCTTTGATAGAAAAAAGTTGTGCACCACTGCTTTATAGTACAAAAAAGTACC
Source organism: Uropetala carovei (assembly GCA_036926305.1). Lineage (NCBI taxonomy): Eukaryota > Metazoa > Arthropoda > Insecta > Odonata > Petaluridae > Uropetala > Uropetala carovei. The sequence continues at coordinate 207,850 of JAXCHB010000095.1, forward strand.
GGGGCGATCTTCACAAAAGGGAAACGTGAACAACAATACGAAACTACCATGCATCACCCAAATCCACGTGTTCTCTGAGAGCATGTGTAGCTAGGAGAGGGGGTTGAAAGGTCTACTGCGCATGCGCAAGATTTGGTCGGACGAAGTCCGGATGGAAAAACACTATCCATCCAGAGGTTCTATCCGGCGGCCCGAAGGCGGCCGTAAGGCCGCCAGCGAGTGTACACACGTCGGTTTTTCGTCCGGATTTCGTCCGGATTTTATCCGTTCAGGCCGCCTTGAGGCCGCCGTCCGGCCATTAACTGACGTGTGTATGGGCCTTAAGATGCTTCCAATTACTGATTCCCTTCTTGGTTAAACTACTTCTGCTCAACGGATCAAAAAGCTTACAGCAGAAACAAAACACTGCGTTTAAACTCTCAGAATACACTAGCCACCTCCGGAATTTTTTTCGCCATTCCTAATTATCCTATAACACATGGAAATTGAAAAACTACGATTACATATGTCTTTAGGAAAACTGAAAGCGTTTCTCATAGCTGATGGGTCTATCATTATAATATGATAAAATTCAAGGTTAGATAAGTTATCAGGCCATAGGCCTATATCATCATATCCCTGTGAAAAATTTGTTTTATGAGTGAGTTCTAACTCAAGATTTAAATCAAAATCGGACATTTTAATTTGGGTTAGTTTTCACGGCAAATTCTGTCATTAATGTTAACACAAACAAGTTCTTGGGCGTCTTTTTTAGTTATTGTTTCTAATTTCTCTGTTGCACTTTCTTAATTTTCTCTTAACTCATTACAAGAGAGCTCAGCAACAACCGGAGAAGACACAGTACCGTTGATATACTTCAACAACTTAGGTTGTTTTTGGATTTCTAATATCTTTTCTTGTCTTCTTTTACGATTTTGTGCTCCCGATAATTTTTTGGTAGCCATAGGGCATAATTTGAAAATGAAATTATTGATTTAACTAACCAAATAATTCCTATTGTATTACTACAAATCTAATTATTTATCAAACAAAAAAACTTCCGCGTCACTAAAAATAAAAGTGTGGATTTTTCGCAAAGACTGCATATTAAAATTTGGCTTGGTAGTATTCGATTGCAATCATTGGATGTCGATAAAGGTTGATATTTAATTTAATTTTACAAGCATAAACAGGAAATATGCAAAAACTCGGGTTATTTAAGAGAGATTCGTAATGAGATGTTCAAGCAAATGAAAAAGTGCAGAGACACATCAGGCACGTGAGAAAAGTGAAGTCACGCTCGAATATTTATAAACAAATGAGCAGAGGGTGCATATTCGGTCTTACAATTATAAGATAAGGAGACGGCATCTACCCTATTCCCTCTCCAACTAAATAGGGTTCTATTACGAAACAAAATTTCCTTTAAAAACGATATGTGTATGGATGATAAATAAAGATTGTGGCAAAAGAAATTATATACGAATTCACATCAATAAGAAGAAAATTAAGTAAACAATTCCACAAGAATTATGTTAATTGCATTTTAACGTCTTTACAAAAAACTATTCTACATGTCATTTGAGATGTGGGCAAGTCAATCCTACTAAAATAAAATAAATTCATTTTATAGAGAAACTGCACTTATCCTCGTGCACGTTGATATGAGAAAGATGATTTCCTCTTCAGGATGTGAAAGAATCACTTTTCTGGCACCGAAGACACTTATACTAAGTTAGATACACTGTTTCTTCGACGAAAGCGAAGAGAATAATGAACACAAACCTAGACGTGAAATTAGTGAATGGGGGCCCGGGTTTCCCCAAAGCTGTCACGGAATGGGGGTGTCCTAAAACGGTGGACCCCAACTGAGAGGCGTGGTAGAGTCGGCGAAAACCTTATTTGAGCTTTTGTATTTAATCTCTATTCATCCATAGCCAACTGAACTGGACAAGGTCACTTTCACACCATTATTTCTCGGTATCAAAACAAAACCCACTAGGCCCTTCCTGGGAGTACTTCCTACAAAAGAGTTGTGCGTGGGAATTTTCGGTAGCCCATGTATTCTTAGTTTTTCGCATTCCGAAGCGGCGAAGAGAAATATTTCGGCAGTTTGTCATATTTTAAAGTAAGAATAGCGCCCCCCAAGAATCGGCCCTGTATGTGTTGTTAGCAATATATTATTTTTTGTAAAAATGTTTGTATGATAACGTTCATGCTATACTGTTGGTTTATATGTTTAATTATTGAAAAAATAAGTATTGAATATTATTTCGACAAAATCTAGTGTCAATATTAAAAATACTTCCCAACCCCGCGGGCTAATGGTAGGTATGTATAATATCTGCAGAACTCCATAACATTAAGCCATTAAATAACTATTTAATGAAACTTTTATTTGCACATTTACATTTGATGATATTCCCCTTAACAATGACAATAATGACACAAACAATAATGATGCATAAGCAGTGTTGACTGGGTCTGCTACCAGTGTTACCAACATTACATTATCCCCCCTTTTTTTTATTTGAATGGAGAATATGTGAGACGCCTCGGAGGTTGAATCAGTCTCCTTGACCTCGGTGGTTCCTCTGTTGCCTGTTCTTCTTCTTGTGCTCCTGGGGAGCCATCAGCTTCTTCTGCATCAGTTGAATCAGCTATCTGTGTGGAATCCGGAAAGCCTCTGAAGTCACTTGCATTTCGAACTGGAGAATGATTTGGCGACCAGTCTTGCTCTAACTTGGAATCCGATGGGTATACTTCCGGTATGCTGCCATTGATTCTGGGGCTTAGCTGATCTAAATGCTTCTTTTCAACTTGTTTAGTATCTTCCATTTGAACTAGAAAGCTCCGTGAGCCCAAGATTTCCGAAATCGTACCTTCGGTCCAGGTGAATTTGTTGTTTCTGAAAATTTTAATCCATACCGGATCCTTTATTCCGAAAATAATATTTCGCCTTCCAGAATATAATATTTACCTTTCTTGATTTTTCTTTACCGTAGTTCTGATAGCTTCTGTATCAATTTCTCTTTTGTCTTTTGTCCGACTATTTAGGATGTCCAACCGTGTACGAATGTGCCTCCTTAACATGAGTTCAGCTGGGGTTCGATGAGTAGTAATATGAGTGTATTCCTGTACAATATCAGAAAATTTGTTAACGTATCCAACAATGGTTGTTTAGCAATTTAGGCCTTTTTTAAGCATCTTTTAACTATATTTACGCAGTTCTCAGCTTGCCTAGCACCTGCCTTGATTTTGATGCCATTGTTAACCCAAAATTCTTGATATTCTTGTGAGCGTGTCAATTGAGGTCCATTATCCGAGACAATTATCTCAGGAATTCCACACCGAGCAAAAATACTCTTTAATGCCAGTATGGTGGCTTGAATAGAAATAGTGTTCATAGGAAGTACTTCAAGCCACTTACTATGAGCATCCACAACAATTAAATAATACTTTCCTTCAAATGGTCCTAGAAAGTCAATGTGAACTCTCTTCGAAGGATCTGAGGGTCGCTGCCATGGCACTTATACTGCTTTCCCTGGCGAATTTTGAACTTCCTGACAAACTGAACATGTTCTGACCTTTGTTATAACGTCACTATTCATTTTAGGCCACCAGAAATACTGCTTAGCTAATTGTATACTTTTGACTTGACCAAAGTGTGCCGAATGAATTTCATCTAGTACTTTTGGTCTTAAAGCTTCAGGCACTACCAACTGATGTCCCTTCATTAAAATTCCATTTTCTAAATTTAATTCATTTTTTAATGAGTGATATGCTTTGAACAAACCTTGACACTTACAGGGCCATCCCTCCAGGATGTATTTTATGACTGATGCGATAATCGGATCCTTTGCAGTAGCTAGAGCAACCTCTGCTTGTTTGACTTTTATCGGTGTTGTGAAATTTAGATAAGAACATTCCACCACTTCCTGTTTATTAGTTGTTTCATCTTCTACAAGATCAATAGATCTAGATAGAAAATCTGAACAGTTCTGATGAGTTGGAACATAGACCATACGAAAATCAAAGTTTTAGAGGAAAATTGCAAATTTCTGCAGCCTGTTGGCTGCCATCATTAGTATGCCCTTGTTTGATCCAAAAATGTTTATCAGAGGCTTGTGGTCCGTCTCAATGATGAATTTCCACAGATACAGAAACTGGTAAAAGTCCTGAACACCAAATACCATAGACAACGCCTCCCTATGTATTTGAGGATAGTTGCGTTCTGCTGTACTTAAAGCACGTGAAGCAAAACTGATTGGTCTATTGTACCCCTCTGGGGATACCTGATTAAGATTGCAGAAATTCCATATGGACTAGCGTTGACTGACAGCTTCAGTTCATAATCAGGATTATAATTTGCTAATACTGGAGATCTGGTTAACTGTAATTTTATTGCGGTAAAAGCATCCTCACATTCCTTCGACCAAAACCAAACCACATTTTTCTTTAGTAACTGATATAATGGATAAAGAGTGGTGGACCTATCCTTTATAAATCTTCTATAGTATTCTATCATTCCTAAAAATGACTTTAGTTGAGCTATGTTAGTTGGTGGATTACATTTTAAAACTTTGGTAACTCTACTCTGATCAAATCGTAGACCTTGCGCCCCAATGATGTAACCCAGATAGCTAGCTGAGCTTCGCAAAAACTCACACTCAGATAAATTTATAGTTAAACCACTATCTTCAAGGCGTTTCAATACAGCAAATAACCTTTCATCATGAATCAATCGTGTCTGTCCACTGACAACTATGTCATCCTGCCACACGACATAACCTTCCAGTCCACTCATTATTGTGTCTAAAATCTTCTGGAAAGCTTGTGGAGCTGGAGCTACCCCAAATGGAATGCGATTATAGCAGAATAACCCTTTGTGTGTACTAATTGTTGTAAGTTCTCTTGACTCTTCATCTAACTCAACTTGTTGATAAGCATTTTGTAGATCTAATTTTGTCAAAAAACTCCTCCACATAATTGATTCAGTATATCCTCTAACCTAGGCAAAGTATGACGGTCGACTTGAAGATTCTTGTTGATAGTGATGCTATAATCACCGCAGATTCTTACAGTGCCATTTGGTTTTAAAACTGGCACTATAGGGGTTCCCCAAATGGAGTATTTGATGGGTGAAGTAACTCCTATTTCTTGCAGTCTTTTCAGCTCATTTTCCACCAATGGTCTTAACGCATACGGTATTGGCCTAGGACAGGGGTGGGGAATCCTTGGCACGCGTGCCAAACGTGGCACGCCAACGACTTTTTTCCGGCACGCAACCCAGGGCTCACCTTAAAAAATAATGAAATATATAAATATCCAACATCTTCGCTGGAATGGTATATTTTAACTTAATAGAATACAGTTGTATTAAGTAGAGCGATACCAAATAAAAATGCAATAAAGAAACAAACACTATCAACTGTTTTAGTAATAATAAGTAATAAGAAAATGAAGATGAAGTTTTGATTTGATGTTTTCTGCTAAAAAATTGTAAAGATTAACTTCTGTTTAATATATTATGTAGGTAAAATAACATTTTATTTTCTCTGTAATTTTTATGTTTTGCTCATAAGGGATTAAGAATTAATAAAAGAATATCTTTAATTTTATTTTCTTTTATTGTGTTTTAGTCAAGTAAAACGATTATGAGATTGGGCATTGTAATGTATTGGGAAAACTTGAAAAAACTTGTCTGATTGATCTTTATAAAAAACAAAAACAAAAAATTCAGAATTATTGTTTACTCTTTTGCTAATGTTAAAAATTGCGTCCTTAAATTGTGTGGCTGTATATGGCAGCTAGAATTACACTTAAAGGTTAATAAAAATATCCACGCTATCAACAGGGTAGAAGGACTTTTAAGTAAAAATTCCGTCACTAATTTTTACATTCATTCAATCTTACATGACTTAAAATAATCACTCTTACAATATTCTTTGATTTTACTGCTCTAGTGTGATTTTTGAGTATTTGAAAAGGTTCTGATAATACTTAAAAGACACGAAATAATAATATGTTCCACAAAATTTTGGTTGGCACGTGAGAAAATTATGCATTAAAGATTTGACGATTTTGGCACACACACTTAAAAAGGTTGCCCACCCCTGACCTAGGCTTACAAAATTTGGGAACTGCTCCCTCTTGTAACTTGAGAGTTACCGTACCTTTATTAAATAATCCTAATATTTAGCTGCATACTTTTGGAAACCTTTTTAGCACTTGAGATCGAATATCACTGCTCTGTAATGCTACGTCCCGTCTATATTTAATATCTTCACTGTTCATATACGTTATTTGGCTTACAATTAGCTTGAAATTAAAAGCATGCAAGTAAATACATATTTTTCATTTTAATATTTTTCTATAATCTTATTGTTTTAATACAGTAAAACCAGACACACGGAAACACGGCGTAACTCATGAGCACGTTTAATCGCAGTAGGTTAACTGCCGCGCGTTAGACAGTCGCTCAATACATAGCACTACCTGCAGGAAAAGCGGCAGACAAGTGATATTGTTAACTTCGTTTTTTTTTAATCAAATGCGTGAAGTTTATCTCATAACTGTATTCAAACAAATTTGTTGAATTGCCGCATGAATCAGGTTATTTGAAATGACGCTCAAAACATCGCGTTTACCGTACGTTTCCGCTAAAGCTCTCTTTACATTTCCGCAAGTACCGCGCAGCTGGCTGCATTGCTTTCAGAATGGTATTGCCTTCATTATTGTTGGATTTACATGATTTTCGACTTGCATGGGAATTTTGTGAACGAATCAAACTTGTTGGTCGTGGTCTTACTGTATATCAAATGGATGTTAGATTAACCGGGATTTTTTTAACCGGGATTATTTTATTCCCTACCATCCCGGATAATCGGGAGTCTACTGTATTTGCAAAATATGCAAAGCCGACCGTAGTATTGTTTCAAATCTTGCCCGTGGCATTACATTTGCAAGGTATGTGCAGGACATGTCTGGATCCGTTGACTAATAATCCCTAATTGTGGGTAAAACATGATAACCCATGACGAGATTCATTCCTAGGATCGCCTTAATTTCCTCCGAGTTCGTGGTAAAAGGGACATCTGTTTTTTCCATATACAATATGGGCTGCTTAACTATTAGTTCTACAAGACTGTTGAAATTACTGGTTGTTTAAAAAATTTCATAATGATCGTCACTGTTTTCAAAAGATATCTTAACCTCCCCATAAGGATATTCAAATGAATTTTTCACTCTTGGAAAAGTTTTCCTTCACTGTGAGAATAGCTAAAAATAGCTTCCGTGCTGCATATCAGTAAATACGTAGCTTTTTTTCACGAGAAAAAAAGCATGGGACAGTTTCGGTCATGAGACGTAGTAAAGCCGCCTGCCCACAGGGACATAAATCTCAGGCTCAACCTTAATTTCCGAGGACTCAAACATATGTTGGGCTGCCCGAGTAGTTTTTGCCAAATTGACTGCTTCATTGAATGTTAGTTTAGTTACATCTTCTGTAAATAATTTTTCTATGATTTTTCCTTTACGTAGACCCATAATAAATCTGTCTCTTATAGCCATTTCAAAATGTTCGCCGAATTGGCAATCTGAAGCCAAATGTTTTACTCTGGCTGCTCAGGCAGCTATTGATTCACTAGTACACGTTTAAGAGATATAAAACTGATAACGTTGAGGAAAACCTCCAAATTTTATTTCATAATGTGTTGTGAGATGTTTAATAATATCATCATAGGCTAGGGCCTCAGGTTTATTAGGAATACTCAAATCGATTAATAATTTGAAAGCATCTTGATGTAACGAATTAAGAAGAATTGCTTTCTTTTTACCTTCTTCTGCAATGCCATTTGCTAAAAAAAACTGCTCTAATCTCCTCTTAAATATGTTCCAATCATCTGTAACTGGATTTAACTCATTTACCATACCAATAATAGCTGAAGCCATCCTGTCCGCAGCGCCAATGTAATATCTGGAGAACTCAATAACATTAAGCCATTAAATAACTATTTCATGAAACTTTTATTTGCACATTTACATTTGATAATATTCCCCTTAACAATGACAATGATGACACAAACAATAATGATGCATAAGCAGTGTTGACTGGGTCTGCTACCAGTGTTACCAACATTACAGTATGTAGTCGCCCCCTCTCACTTGGGAAGTTTCTAGATCCGCCCTTGATGTATATATATATATATATATATATATATATCGAGGGCAACTAGGTGTTGAAGGAAACCCAGTGAGCACTTACCAGAAGGAGAGCCGCTGGGGTGTCGGAGAGACATATTTGTAGACGTAGATGATGGAGCTTTCGGGATGATCCCTTCGTCAGCACAAGAGAGTCACAACTAAACACACACATATTCATACGAATTTCTATTCAGAATTAAATAAAAAAGCGACTATAATTTATTCAGAAAACTTTTACCACCTTTGTGATTGGATGATAGGTATCTTGATTCCGCCATTTACCTCCTGCACCAACTCGCCTGTTGGCGGAATGAGTGATTGCATTTGTATTTTATTTAGCAAAGCGAAAATTTTGCAGACTTTATTCTACAGGTTTTAATAATATAATAGAGTAAAGCTGCTAACTCTGAATTTGTAGTACTATGCAGGCAAAGGTAACTTTCATATAATACCTATAGCAGTTATTTATAAAAAATTGTTTTTTATAAACATTAGTTGTTCTTCAAAGATTTGCATTTTGGAGATATAGAATATAGAATTATTATAGTTTTTTGAGCGATGTGATGCAAAATGTGTTACAGTGGATGTTGCTTTCGTAAATCTTTTTACATTTATTAAATCATGTCATGAAATATATACCGTTTTCGCCAAAATATGTAATGTACATTGCAAGCAATAGTGTAATTTTAAACTCTACATTTTTGCAAATTGCCAGATTTATCTTCATAGTTGTAGAGAAACGATCTCAAATTCATTTCAATAAAGGGTTGTGGTAATCTTTTGGTTAAAAGTTACCTATCATATTTATTTGAACCAGCGCATCGGGAATTGCGGTCAGAGTGAAAAATATTTGGCTCATACCAAATACTCTTATGTTTTCGAAGCAGCAGTTTGTCATTTAAATAGCTTTGGTAGTAGTGATACTTCAGTGTTGGATTGTTTTTGTCATAAAGATAGGACTTTGCCTTTTTTCATTATTTGCAATTAAATGATTCATCATCCTCAGATAAAGTATTTGAATTAACTTATGATCTTTCAGGAGTGTCTTGTGGCACTGTGTCTTCTAAAATATCTTCTTCGAGATATTCATAGTCATATCCGAGGTCATTGTCATCAGGTGGCAACTCTACAGTATCCAATGTTTGTCTTCATTACCATCTAGAATATTATCATTTTGTAGACCCCTTTAATATCTCGAATACTTAGAAACTCTTTTTCCGACATTTATAATTTTTAGCTTGCAAATATAAGGGAAATGGTTTAATGGGAATTTTATACATCTAATATACCACGATTCCCAAATGGGGATCATTAGTATTGGTCGAGTAATTTATCTTTTTATGAAATAATACATTATTTTGTGCGCACAGGACTAACTATAGCCTATCGATATAAATAATTTCTAAGAAAAAATATGTTCAAATGCATTACTTACCAGAAAATATAAAAATGAACCAGCTGCGACTTCCAAATAGGCACTTAGCCTAAGCTTATGGATTTACTGACTGTTTGCACCGCAGTTAGTGCAACAATAAGACATAGTTAATCTCACTTTTAAGCAATATGTTCAACTTTACAGACAATCTGATATAGTTAAGAGTAAAAATAATCACGAAAAATCTGAAATCTCTAAATGGGGCCTATGGCAGTTAATGGGTTAGTTTACATCCGTGGAGACATCCATTGGGATGCTCCATTTATTCACAGAAAGGATTGGTCTAAGTCAAAAAATTTGACAGGAAAAAATGTACACAAATTGTCGCGTAATTATTTTTGTTAACTTCTTAAATCGGTGGTGTAAAGGATAAATAATTCGCGAATAGATTGATTATATAATTTTACATGTATATTTTTAAATACTTGTTTATGCCTAAGTTTTAGCTTGAAATTTGGGGGATTGTGTGGCTCCGAAGGTTTCCTCTTTTTAATACGCTGCTTTGGCTGTTCAGAAGTCTCGAAATTCGTCGAATGCCTTTTCGGCTTAAGAGGACTGAGGATACTGAATGCATTCATTGACTACGTCATCCGCTGAATATTTGTGCATAACTTTATTATAACATACTACGGAAAACAAAATAGCTTTAGTTGTGTTTTGATAGTGCGTAATAAGTAACAACACAAATAAAAACAAAGAGAGAGAGAGAAATAACTTGAGAAAGAAATTTTACATAAAAAATTAAAGCGATGTCATTGAATGCGAAACGGATGAAATATTATTAGAACAGAAACGGTGTTTATTTGCTGCCAATGACTGAATGGAAATTGACGATAGTTTTAAATGTTTGCCTCATTCCAGGCACGGGAAATAATTCACATAGTTTCAACGAACACGTGAGTTTTATTTCTCATCACAAAGAAAGCCTCTCAGCAAAATGAACGCTGTACATTAATTTACACTGAAAACATTTGTCACACGTACACACCCTCTTTCGAACCCATAAAAGTGTTCCTCTTTTGTCTCGTAGCAGAAGTCCACTTATTCCCGTGGGTCGCAAGGCCATGCGACGTTCTCCCCGAACCTTTCCCAAAGCACCAATAGCACTGGTTCTGCATCACTCGCCCCACAAACACGCACACATTCTCGCCTTAAAAAATAGAGCTCGTCAAAAATATAGGCCCTCCGCAATCCACCATCTCTCTTACAAAATGGAGCGAGAGACAGGCGGAGTGGCACGATTCATTCGATCGCACGCTCCGAACACAGCTTTCCTCCTCTTCTAGGACAGAGGTCTCAAACACACGTGGTCCGCATGCGGTCCTCTCATTACGTTGATTCTATCGTATGGAGGACAGATTGGAAGAGAATATGGTGGGGGTAAAAAGGAGATAACGAAAAACAAGTATGCTAAATAATTAAGAATACTAGTGTGATAATTTTCCATGAATTAAAATAAAGGAAGTTTTTTTTAATTCTCAACAAAATGAATAGGACCATTATTATGACATAGGACCCGCCATATATTTCTAAATCATTCATTCGGACCCCTTGCCGTTTGAGTTTGAGACTCCTGTCCTAGAATGCGAGCCCGAGGCCGCGTTCAGCTTTCGACACGACCATTCGCAACCCGTCTAAAGAATTCCGAATCTTGGACCGAACGAGCATGGCGCCGGCGTCGAAGAGGACGATCAAAATGCATGAAAAAGTTCTACGGGAGCAAGAGTGAATATCCTCCCATTGCAGCTCATCCAGCCTACTTCGTTCGTCCAGAGAGAGAGAGAAAGATATGTCCAATTCGACTTTCGGCCATGTGGTTCTGATTCGAAACAGCGCCCCATTAGCTTCTTCCCTTAACGGAGATTGCCGTCGAAAGAGAGGAGGGCGGATCGGTCTAGAGCGTAAGGTGCCATTTTTGAAAAGTAATTGTGAACATTTTAAAGTTCTGCTCTCGAAAAAACCCAGCGGATTGCGGTGTGTTTCACAGGAAAGCCTCAACGGCGAAAGTAATTGACGTGACGCGTCACCGGTCCTATTCTAACCTAAAAATGTCTATTATCACGATTTGCATCTCTCTAAAGACGTCTATTTTGTTGCATTCCGCCGCCGTTGCCTTTTAAAGTGATATATTTCGATGCACATATCTCTTATCAGTCTTTTACCCAAGTAACAGTTAGCATTAATCCAAGGTATAATACATACTTTTATATGTTTATTTATATATATTTTTCCCACGAAAATATCTCAACCCATTGACGTATCCCAAGCTGAAAGGATAATATCAGCACCGTCCTGTATGCTAAGCGCAGCGAAGACTAGAAAGGGATAATGCCTTACTGACCCACTTCTATTTGGTTTGACTGGAATCCCTGATAAATTACAGCAATTTTCATAACAGGATGCCAAGCGATAAAATAATTGTAATTATAAAAAGATTTGAATAATAAAATCGCTCCGAGGTAGTCAATTAGTATTAATTCACCGAACTCACGTTTTTATCATTCCATTTTATAAGATCATTTTACGAAAAATATGTAAAATTAACATTTCCAATTCTCTATCTAATGGAAAACTAAAACGAGTAATATATACATTTGAATAAATAATGAATAGTGCGCGGATAAAAACTCTCAGAATTGAATACCCCAGAGTGCTCGGCGCCATCTCCATCTTTGGTAGAGCGGTAACTCAAATTTTCTTTGGGAGAGCAACATGGCTGTCGCGCGCACTGTGAGGCTCCATCTGAAAGACGGCCGGTCGTCCGCTAGATGGAGAAGGGGTGGGGGCGAGAAATCAAGAGTGTCCACAAAACGCGTTAGGGGAACACCCTGCACCGTGAATGGGAAGTCGACAATTAAATGCATCGCATGCGTTCGTTTTCGAACCCTCAAAAACGCGCGGATATTTTTCTGATCAATTCTCGAAAAATAACGGCGTAGTTAACTCCGAGCAGCCGATTCAGAGCGAGGGTTAATCTTTCCTCAGGGAGAAGGTTTTTCAGGGGAAGTAGGAGGTGGGAGAGGAAAGCTAATACCCGCCTAAGAGTGGTGTTTGGGGTGCCATCTAGCGAAGTCCGCTGTCGGTGCACCGCCGCTGCCGAAATCCCCGCGAGATTGGAAATTTTTAGCGAGCAGTCCTTCGACATGCTGTTCAACGTACGACTTCCTCATGAACGACCCGATTTTCAAAGCGGCATCTTTGAATGGCACGTAAATACAAATATTTGTATCTCGTGTGAGATATTTTGGGCTACGTCCGCGACAAATTATTAAATTAGTAAAAACTGGAGGTTTTAATGCAAACTAATGGCTGATTTTCAGGGAAATACCCATTATTATTTCGGGGAAACTAATGCACTGTGATAATCATATAGCATCGCCAGAATCAATACGATCGATGCGAGTAGATCGATCGGTAAAAAAATTTGGCGAAGACGGATATTCGAACGTTAGGATTTAAATCATTTTTTTCCGGTTTGACATAATGCAACAGATCCGAAGCCGATTCCGAATAAATAAAATTTAATTTTATCTACATATCTGAAAATGATGATTCTCTAGTAAAATCTGAAAACTTAATCTCTCTAACAACAGTCACAACTTACATATCTTTATCAAAGTGAAGATGTAATGACATTTTAAAATCACGATCAAAACATTTGAAATTAGATTCATGCACCCAATTTCATCACAGGTACCCAAACCACCCGTTATCTTTGGAACAGCATTTTTCAGAATCGATAATTTATTCAATAACCATAATAGCTTTGACAATAAAGTCGATCGTTTCCTCCTACTAAAATCCGTCGCCGAAAGTGGAATCTGCGTGAAATTATAATCAGAGAAACCGCTTTCGAAGGAGGTATTATTATTTCTCTTTCGCCAGACGAAGGCGATCCTTTTGGAAGGTAAAACGCGGACGGCAGCTCTCGCACCAAATGTCACGGCACGCACTCTGGACGCGTGCTTCCCAGGAGAGATATTCCCTGGAACGCACTCCCTTAACTTCCGGCAGACGGCCTCCGCAGAGGCTAGGACACTTCGTTGGCGGCGTCTGCCCCCGCAAACGCGTCTTCAGCGAAGGGCGCAGCGGGGGCGCTGCTCTTGTCCACACATTGTCGGATGGCTCGAAGGATTAAGGCGACGCGACGGTCCAGGGCTTCGAGGTGAGGCTCCCAAAGAACGGGCGACACTGGGTCCGAGGCCATGGAATCGCGCATCAAGTCACTCAACTTCCGCTTTCCGTTGTGAAACCTTAAAAGAGATTTGGATATATATAATATAATTTTGAGCGTGGTCGAGGCTAATAAGCCTACTGCCGGTCTGGTCAGATGGGATGCTATTAGCAACCAATTCGATTCTAACCGAGAGCATGGTTTTATGCGATCGTCTTTGTTTTGTTTACTATTAGGATCATAATTAAACGGCTGCGTATCAACTATTTAAAATATATAAATAAATGCATCCACGAGTCATTAATACAGAATAGCATAGTGCTAAGCATAGAAATTTTAAATACAGGCTGTCCCCGCTTGTACGTCAGGTTAGGCTCCTGAAAACTGCGACGAAAAGCGGATCATTATTTTCCACAGGCACAACATTAAATCGAGGGATAAAATTCACTGTCCCTGGGGTAACAGTGTGAAATATTTCCACTGTAAAAGATATACATTTACTTGGTCATTTTTCACTTAAATTGTTTCATTAATTATACAGTACGCGTATCGAAGCATTGCGTCATCATCAAGTATTAAAAGCAACTTACATATCAGGGGAAGATTGGCTTTATATAGTGTCATTCCCAATCAAGGCACGTCTAGTAGTGAGGGGGGGGGGGGAGGGGGGGAGAGATGGGAAAGAGGTGAGGGGGGTGTTGTATTTGAAAAAATAAGAGTGGTATGGGAAAGGGTGATTATAAGTGACAAGGAAGAAGGTTAGAGATTCAATTTTGCAAGAGAAAGAAAGGTGAGTTGGCAAGGGATGCATACATGCTTGTAAACTATCACATTCTTTCCCTCTACTCTGAGCACCGTCCCAATTTGATCTACTTGCGTACGTTGCACCACAGCAATCACACTGCGCTATGCATAACCCCGTTTTTTTTAAATGCGGGGTTTCGTTCCTGACCAAGAACACTAATGTCAAAAATTCCCGGAAGCGCTATTCGAAACGCAAACTGACTGACCCAGACGAATCAACTTGTTCTCAAACAGTTGAGCAATTACGACAATGTGCATAACAAGCGGATCATGAGGACGGAAGAATGAAACAGTGTTGTTAATTAGGAGCTGATGTATGAGCGGAACGAAGAAAAGCAAGGACTGCCTGTAATCCCAAAGAACAAAAAATCAATAAAATTAAGTAGAAAACATTTTAAATGTATACACCTTACATACTTTTAGTTAAAACAGCACTCAAATGTAAAATATAATGTTTTGCTGGACAAAAAATACTATTAAAAATTTTGTATGCTTCGTAAAAGTGGGTGGCATTAATATAAGTATATGTTAAGTAAGTGGCCAACAATCCTATATATAATTTTGGAAGTGTCCGTCCGTCCGTCCGCCCCTTTACCTCTAAAGCCGTTCGTCTTAGATATGCGGTAAAGTGCGGTTTGTTTCTACGAGCTAGGAGGTCCCTAGTAAAACTGTTCTCATTTTCATAAAGTCCCGGGTTCGAATCCAAGAGATAATTATATTTTCCCATAAGTTTACACGGGATTTTCGATTTTTCAGAGTGCAAGATTTTTTCCTTCGTTCATTAAAACACGTAAATATGGACCGATTTTCTTCGTTTTTGCTTTATTCGACGGCTAAAACTCTATACTATCTTATTCTTGCATGTTACACGGTCGACAATGTTAGAAATACGCAACTGTTTTGAATTTTTACGGATATTTCGTACTCTTTCCGGGCGTTGCCAAGGCGGCCGTCATTGTTGCCTCCGATTCAATTAATGCCAATTAAACCTTCAAATGGGTGAAATAAAAGCGTTATGCCCGTTGTCCACTAGGCCGATAAATGTGCGCCGGGAAATGTGTGAGCGAGGCGGCAGAGTTTTTTCCGTCCACTACGCCGAGTTTCTTGGTCAACTAGAAATGCGTTTAGCTCCGTTCGGAGCAGCAGTCAAGTCAGACGTGTTCAGTTGAGTATTCTTTTAATGGTAAACTCGGACAGATATGTTCAGTAACACTTTGATGTTTCACACGATTGATTCGGAGTCGAATATGGTTTTGCTTTATTTGGAAGCAAAGCGGAAGACACCTCGTCGATTCTGGATGAACCGCTACGTTTATTCCAGGCAGATTGATAGAGAATTTCATAATTTGATCCCTAAATTTGACGATGAAACCTTTTGGCGATACTTTAGATTGACGAAACAACAGTTCTCCGAAGTACACAATTTAATAAAGGATGATATAAGAAATAAATTCACATCATTTCGGGAGCCAATTAGTACCGAATAAAAATTAGCTGTGTGCCTGAGGTATGTACTTCATATGCCAACGAATTTGTTTTATTATTTTCAATTGCATATGGAACGTTTTTGAAGAAATCGACTTGTTATAACATCATATTTGCAAAATGATAATTAGAAGAATAATCAATTTATTACAAATAAACCACCGAGTTTAGTGCTAAAAAGGCGAATGGAGAATGTTCTTAATGATTTTCACAGCTTTTTGTTTAGATAATTTTCTCCGTCGAGTGAGGTTTATATATTTTTATATTAAGCCCAAAATTTTTGTACAAAGGGAGACTATTTTTGGAAATAATAAAAGAAAAATTTAATTAAAAAAGAAATTGTTGCATTTAAAGTAAATCATACAAATTAAATATATGTAAGTACTAGAAGCCATGATTATGATAATATGTGCAGGTCTTGATTTTCGTTTAAATATTCCGGAACATATTCCAGCGGCGGCGGGGTTCCCTGAATTAATGACGCAGTGTTTTTTGTGACTCAATGCTCCCCTTTTCATGCATTGCCTCATTATCTGCCTCAGTTACAGCTTCAAAAAGTTTTCTTTCGATCTGTATTTGGCATTTTTGTGGCAGTGTTTTTGTTGTGAGACGCATTGATTGGAAGAAGCTGTCTATGGGATCTTTCTGGGCCAATTGAGACAATATTTGGCTCCTCTCTTGCCTTCTTATTTCCCTTTCCTCATTCGAATTTCGCAAATCCGCGAGTAAATCGCTACCCGTTGTTTCTTTCCGCCTAACCGATGAGACTGAAGGTGGTGCTGGTGAAGGTGAAGAAACAGTACTTCCCATCTCTTCCTCTTCTTCAGTATGAGAGGCCGCCGCCTCTAAATTACTTGAGGTTGTTCTGTTAGACATAAAATCTAACAGAAAATCCATCCGATCTTCATACCTCCACTTCTTTTTACTTTCTCATACGAAGTATCGAGAAAGTATTGTTTTCGCGAAAAAATTCGACCTCGAGATTTTTACGGTAATATACGTTTTAGGTGTCGCTGAATCCGAAAAAAGTGGTTTTCTCAATGCCGTCTGCCTGTCTGTCCGTCTGTCTGTCTGTTACTGGCGCTGGAGCCTAGACGGTAGAGCGAAAATGAATGAAATCTCGTACTTACGCATTTTATCTATCTACATCTACATCTACATGATACCCTGCAAATCACCAGACTGGTGGGTGGCAGGGGGTGCAGCACACCAAAACCTACCTAATAACGTCCCTCGTGGGAATCACTCTCCTGTTATGATCCCGTATGGTCCTTGGAAAAAACGAGCTCTGATATCGCTCGGTCCTACAGTCGATCTCTCGTATTTTATTCTCGTGATCGTGCCTGCCCATGTACGTAGGTGCCTCTAATATTCCTGAGACCTCCTCTAAGAGAACTTCCGACCTAAATTTCTCCAGAAGCCTAGCGCTAATTCTGCGATCCCTTAGCGATATCCAATTCAACTCCTTCAAGAGTGATGTGACGCTTAATTTTTGCTCATATTTTTGCTTTACGAATCTGGCTGCTCTGCGTTGGATTCTTTCTAACTCAAGTATTTGTCCCTTTTCGTACGGATCCCATATGCTGGAAGCGTATTCCACCTGAGATCTGACCAATGATAAATAACACGTCTCTCGTACCTGTTCTGTGCTACTTCTTACTATTCTGCCTACGAAGCCCAATTTCTTATTAGCTGCGCCTACGATCCTTCGAATATGCATATTCCATGATAGATCACGACAAATGGTGACTCCTAAATATTTAACGTACTCTGCAGATTGGATATTCAATCTATCAATTCTGTACTCCGAGTCTAATTCATTGTTCTTACTCTTTCAGAAACTCAATAGGGAACATTTGCTGTGATTAACTTCGATTTTCCAATCTTGACACCATGCTGAAAGGGCGTTTAAATCTTCCTGGAGCGATTTTTGGTCATCCTGACTCGTTATCTCATTATATAAAACGGTGTCATCTGCGGAAAGTCTTATTTTGCAGCGAACTACCGAGCAGATATCGTTTATATATATCAGGAATAGTAGTGGGCCTATGACACTTCCCTGTGGAACACCTGATGCGACTTTTACCGGGTATGAAGATTTCCCCTCAATAACTACTATCTGTTTTCTGTCTGAGAGGAAGTCATTTACCCAACTCACGATATTAGGGTTTATGCCATACTTTCCTAGTTTTCCTATTAATTTATTATGGGGTACTTTGTCAAACGCTTTTTTAAAATCAATGAAAATGGCATCAACCTGAGTGTTTTTCTCTCCGCATTGCAACAAATCGTTTACGAACAGGGCGAGCTGCGTTTCGCATGACCTACCTTTCCGAAACCCGTGTTGGTTTTTGCTTAGCGAAGAACGACCATCTAAATAACGCAGAACAGAGCTAACGATTATATGTTCTAGAATCTTACACGATAATGACGTCAAGGAAATCGGTCTATAATTTTCGGGGTTCTCTTTATCACCGCCTTTGTGGATGGGCGTTACGTATGCTAGCTTCCAGTCTTTTGGAACGGTACCATGTGCAACGGATTTTTCGAATATTATTTTCAAGTAAGGTGCGATTACCGAGGCTAGCTCTTTTAACACACGCGCGGGTATGGCTTCCGGCCCAGGAGACTTTTTTTGCTTAATCGACTCTAGCTGGTGCGCGATACCTGTTTCAGACAATATCACATCTTCCATCGAATTTCCCTCATCATTCGAATCTGGTTCCTCAAACTCGTTGCTCACCGAAGTAAACGCTTTCTGACAGTGTTCATTTAACAAGTTTGCTTTTTCCGCGCTATCGTGTACTACATCACCTGCCTCCGTTCTCAATGACGCTATGGTGGGACCTCTACCATGAACCTCTCTAACGTACGACCAAAATGCTTTCGGATTTTCTTTCAAATTACTATGCAGAACTTTCTTTTTGTAGTCATTAAATGCTTCTCGCATTGTTACTCTAGCTCTTGACCGCGCCTCTCTGTATTGATGCCGTATCATTGACCTCTGTTCCTCTGTGACTTTTGAAGAATTGATATTTAAGCGAGCGTGAAGTTTTCTTTGCCGTCTAAGAGCGCATCTAACTTTCTGGTTGTACCATCTTGGTTCCGCACCATCACGTTTAAGTTTATGTGGAATGAAATTATCCGTACCCTCTCGCATTATATCCATAATTCCTCTGTACTAGCGTCGATAGATGCCCCGCAGAAATTAGGGAATTGTGTCTGTAAAAAAGACCTAAATTTCGAGAAATCCCCTTTGGCGTACATATATACGCGTCTTCTAGCCTTAACCTGTTTCTCCACTTTTAGCTTAAATTCTACGTACACAGCATTATGATCGCTTATTCCTTCCTCTATGGAAAGCTTGTTCATACGCTCGGGGTAGTTCGTTACGAGTAAATCTAATATATTGTTCGATCTCGTGGGACATCTTACTAGCTGACACAACGAGTGTTTAACGAAGGTTTCTATAAGTGCTTCGCATGATTCACTCTCTCTACCACCGGGGTCAAAGCAATTATGATTCCAGTCTATTAAAGGTACGTTGAAGTCTCCTCCAATTATAATGGCCCTCTCTTTATTTTTCGATATTAGCGTTGCTACTTGTTTCTCGAGATTATGAATAATTTCTAAACTTGCATACTGAGCAGAGTATGAAATATCCGTAAAAATTCGAAAACAATTGCGTATTTCTGAAAATCTCGCCGTGTAACATGTAAGCATTGCAAGAATAAGATAGTATAGAGTTTTAGGCGTCGAATAAAGTAAAAACGAAGAAAATCTGTCCATATTTACGTATTTTAACGATTGGAGGAAAAAAATCCTTGCACTCTGAAAACTCGAAAATCCCGTGTAAACTTATGGGAACATATTATTGTCTCCTGGATTTGAACCGAGGCCTTTATGAAAATGTGAATAGTTTTCTAGGGACCTCCTGTCTTGTAGAAACAAAACGCAGGTTACCGCATATCTCCACGACGAACGGCTTCTGAGATACAGGGAGGGACGGACAGACGGACGGACGGACACTTCCAAAATTATATATAGGATAAATGTTCCTGATCCTGTGTAGCATTGATATCCCCTCTAATATGACTTAAAATGCAGATTTCTGACTGACTTATGGGTTATTCTCCCGAATGGCTGTGAAAAAGAGACGGAAGACTTAACACACAAGATCTTATTGTTACACAGACCTGGAAAGATATGCTCTATTTTTGCCACCAGTCTCACGGGTTTAAACCGGACAGCGGTCAGGGGCAGAGCCCCTTTACTCGAAGAAACCTCTAGAGTAAGGAATTGAATAGAACTACATGATCGTAAGACTTGAGTGCATAGTCCGATAATACTATATGTAATTTTGGAAGCGTCCGTCCGTCCTCCCCCCCCCCCCCTCGATCTCAAATGCCGTTCGTCGTAGAGAGATGCGGTAAACTGCGTTTTGTTTCTACGAGCTAGAAGTTCCCTATAAAACTATTCTCATTTTCATAAAGTCCCGAGTTCGAATCCAGGAGACAATTATATTTTCCCATAAGTTTACACGGGATTTTCGATTTTTCAGAGTGCAAGGTTTTTTCCTTCATTCATTAAAATACGTAAATATGGACAGATTTTCTTCGTTTTTGCTTTATTCGACGTCTAAATCTCTATACTATCTTATTATTGCGATGTTTACATGTTACACAGTCGAGAATTTTAGAAATACACCATTGTTTTCGAATTTTTACGGATATTTCGTACTCTTTCCGGACGTTGCCAAGGCGACCGTCACTGTTGCCTCCGAATCAATTAATGCCAATTAAACTTTCCAATAGCTGAAAGAATAGCGTTATTCGCTTTGTACTTTGTTTAAGCATCGAAATTAATGATGCATAGCAACAAAAATATTTATGGATAATTATTCTGTTGACTGCGTATGGGAAGCGTTTCCAACGATTTAATCAAAGCAGTTGAATCTTTCCAATCTTCCTTTCATCGTTTGAATGCTGGAATCTTATCTCTTTGTAAGTAGAACCACTGTATTATACATCTATAATGCTTATTAACGCAGATAGGCTCACGCATAAATTTAAAATTAAATGAGAATAGGGACATACGTTATTTTTTATCACATTACATGGTTATCTTCTCTTCATTGATAATCTACTTAAACGGTTGTATTGATTGTTATATAAAAAAGAAAGGACATATATTTGAATAAAAAGAAAAACAGAAAATCTCGCGATCAATTACTCTGTAGGGAAATGAAGAAACAGGAGAAAAAATCTTATATGCATCTATATGCATCTCGATAAAATCAATTCCGAAAAAATTATTTTCTGCCTAGCGAAGCGCTAAAATCTCTGGAGGGACTAGAAAGCGGAAATCCTAGTTATAATAGAAAGAATCTAATAAAAATAAATTTAAGTTAAAACTATTAAAGAATAAAAAAGAAAAAATAACTAGTACTAAGAAATTGATAAAAAAAGTAATTTTAAAATATTATGTATATAAAAGTAGAATTAAAATTTTCGTGTGCGTGTGATAGGAATTTTGTGGGTTCTCAACTTGAAAACTAATAATCATATCAACACATAACTTTATATTTAAGATTTTTATTAATAATTTAAGATTTTAAAATATGTTAGCTGAGACAGGTCGACCGGAAGTGGAGGGTTATTCCTGTCCTTTTTCTGTTTTTTCCAAATATGTCCTTCAGAACTCAATGTATGTAAATATACGTATGTTGTAATTAACGTTGTAGTCAATGTAATTTCACTATACGTTTTGTTTGAAAGATTTTTTCATAAACCGATTTTAAAAGATGTATTTCCATTTTTCGTCATAATTTATGTGCGTCGTTAAATGATACCATTATTTCCGCTGTTAAGATAACATTTTCTAATTTTTGATAGCGGTGCGAACGCTGCTAAGGATAATTTTAAATGTCTGTGTGAATCTATAATATAATTTAGACCGTCGTCTGTCTCGTCGTCTCATCCATTGGTTCAAATTCCACCAATCACATTTGAGTTTCGTGAACATTCGTCATGTTACTGTAAACGTGATTTATAAAGAAGCAAAATCATTAATGGTTAAATTATACAAGGTTATTCATAATTCACTTTCCAATTTGATTATATAATGTATGGAAAACTACATGAAGTAGGAAGTTGAAACAAACAGCATCCGTTAGATCATACCTTCAAGTTCCGTTTCATTGTATGAACGCGAGATGGCTGGCCGTAACTGAAGGTCACAAAATTGAACGAATGACAATTCTTCAGTGAAATGCTGAATGTCCTGGTCGAAAATGACTCTGTTCTTAATCAGTTGGTTTCTCTGATGAAGCAACACTTCATCTGTCGGGTGCAGTCACCAAACACAACATCAGGATTTGGGGCACTAAGCATCCACACAGCACTATTCAGAAGATGCGTGAGTCCCAAGGTCAGTGAGTTTTGCGCAATGACCTCACAGAAAATTTACGGTCCTTTCCCAACAGTGATAACGTTTTCCAGCAAGACTGAGCTCTGCCCCACTGGGGTTTGACCGTGCGGGCTTAGCTGGAGGAAATCCTACCAGACAGGTGGATAGGAAGGTACCCATTGCGTGGCCTCGCCTCACCCCATGTTACTTCTTCCTTTGGAGATGTGTGAAGGACAAAGTTTATGTAACACCATGGAATGAGTACGAAAAATCCGCAAAATTTCGAAAAGAATGCATATTTCTGAAAACTTCGACCGTGTACCGTGTAAACATGGCAAGAATGTGATAGTGTAGATCTTTATCCGTCGAATAAAGCAAAAAAGAAGAAAATCGGTCCATATTTACGTATTTTAATGAATGAAGGGAAAAAACCCTTCACTCTGAAAAATCGAAAATCCCGTGTAAACTTATGGGAGAAAATAATTGTCTCCTGCATTCGAACCCGGGACACTTTAGCAAACGAATATATTTTTCCAGGGATCTCATAGCCAGTAGAAACAAAACGCCGTTTACCGCATATCCGCATATCTTTACGACGAACGGTTCTCGAGAAATACGCCGATATAAATTGTAAACAAATGTCTAAAGACGTCAGCGTAAAATTAATATATAGTTGGATATAGGCATTGGAAAATATTTAAACGTATTAAATCCCCATATCATTTATGGCAGTTTAAGATTCTGCAATATGATCATATATCATGCTTATATTAATGATATTGTAAATAACTTATTGTTGAATGGATATATTAATAAATTTTGGGAATTTGTTAAAAACAGGAAAAGTGATAGATCTAGCCCTCATAGCATCAAGTACAAAGATATATAGCAATCCTATTGATATTACTACACAATTTCAGGGATATTTTTAGTCAGTTTATGTAGCTGATACTAAACCTAATTATTTTTACTTTCTCCATACGAAGTAATGGGAAAGTATTGTGATCACGAAAAGAATCGCCCTCGAGATTTCAACGAATGTACACGTTTTGAGGTCCCTAGAACAGGTTTTAACTATTTTCTCTATATTATCTGTGTGTATGTGAATATTTCGAAAAACTGATAGTTTATTAGATATTTTGATTCCTAGAACACGTTTAGACTGTTTTCGGAGTGATGTCTGTGTGTGTGGATGTATGTGATTGCGGGCGCTCTAACTCAAAAAGTACTTGCCATATCGTTACCAAACTTCATATATAACACTTTAGCATGAGCACAAAGAACTAATTAGTTTTTGGACAATACCAGTTAAGCGGAAGTTGAGGTTTATTCGAAACCCGATTCGGTTTTTGCGGTATTTCTCCGTTAAAACATCATTATTGTATATACAATTCTATACGAAGTTTATAGAGGATGTAATTTCCTACGACTTCTATTTGAAACAATTTTCCATAGCAGTTATTGTTTAAGAATTATTTATAAAAATTATCGGTTTTTTCGGTTTCCGTCAAATATCTCCTTAAAAACGTCGTAATTGGTAATCTTCTTGACGACCAAAGTTGTAGAGAATAATATTTCTTCAAGTTTTTTTTAAACAAATTTTCGTAGAACCATCCATTTCGGAGATATTTTGCTCTTAACTTTCGGTATACAGCGCCACCACCATGTAGCGGTGAATTCTGTAAAAATATTCAAAATATATGTAATTTACGGAAATAAGGACGGCTGTATTCTTTTACGATTATTCGTCTACTTCTAACTTAGTTTGCTTTTCAGATTCTGTATGTAATTCTTTAGATATAGGTAAACAGATAGATGTAATTTATACAGATTTTCAGAAAGCATTTGATAGAGTGCAGCATTCTGTTTTGTTAGGAAAGCTTCTAAAATTGGGTTTTTCCATAAGACTAGTGAAATTAATTTCTTCATATTTACAGGATAGAAAACTATATTATTTACAAAGGAGCAACATTTGATGTCTTTCATGCTCCATCTGGAGTTCCCCAGGGCTCGAATTTAGGGCCGCCAATGTTTTTACTTTTTATAAATGACCTAACTGATTATGTTTTAGAATCTAAATGCCTTATGTATGAAGATGATGTGAAATTGTTTAAAGAAATTACAGATATAAATGATTGTATCAAAATCCAGACAGATCTAGATAATGTTACGAAATGGAGTGAAAAATATTTTGTACCATTTAATATTTAAAAATGTTTTATAGTGTCTTATACTCGTAAAAAAACACATTTCGATTATTGTTATACTATGGGTGGTACGCTTTTAAAAAAACAAAATAGTGTCAAAGATTTAGGAGTTTATTTTGATCCTCAATTTACATTTTCTACTCATATTGAGCAAATAGTTTCATCTACTTCCAAGACCTTGGGATTTATATTTAGAAGTTGCTATGATTTTTCTAATAAAAAGTTTATGATCTGGCTGTATTATAGTTTAATTCGTATCAAACTTCAATATGCTTCAATAGTCTGGACTCCATATTTAAAAAAATATGTGAAGTGAATTGAAAAGATTCAAAAGAAATTGCTAAGAGTTTTATTTTACAGAGATGCAGCTATAAATGAACATCATGAATTTTATATTTCTTATGAAGAATTATTATCCTTATATAATATTAGTACACTTGAAAGTAGGAGGAGAGTAGCAGGTTGTCTCTTTTGTTATGATGTGATTCATAATGGCAAAGATTGTATTCTGTTAAATAAATTAAATTTTGATGTTCCTACATTTAGTAATAGGCATCATCAAACTTTTTAAAAAACTTATGCAAGGACAAATTGAGGTATAAATTCTCCGTTGACCTGTATATGCATGGAAATTAACAAATTAGGTTATAGGACTGATAAATTTTCAAAGAGAGTGGATTTTGTTAATAGTATTAAGAAATACATTCTTTAAACTTATTGTTATTTTTATATTAATATTTGAACAAGTCTTACGTGGTTTTAAATTTAATATGAAGATGTAATGTTGACCATTATGATGTATTTTTTCATTAATATAAGAAAATGTTTTCCCTAATTTAATTGATAGGATAACTGTAAATACAATAAATAAATAAACATGTCACATGTCACTCGACACGATTTCATTTTCGATCGCATGAAGTTAAAAATAAGAGCTGAGATAATTCCATCCGAGCTACGCTATAAGGACCGCTGGACGGTGATAATCGACCGAGCGCAATATTTACGAGCACTTGTGCGAAATACACTCAACGCCCGACTTGATAAACGAGCGAGAAAGAATGTGAACTTTTTTAGGGGCTCTCTTTCCCCCCCTCCTCCTTCCATCCGTTGCCTACTCCTCCTCCTCCTCACCATTACCTCTACCTTTTCCCCTGCCTCAGATCCCCTTCCTACGGAGGAGCGACCCAATTGGCTTGGGCGCCGGGGGCGTGTTTGCACTGGAGGGTTCGGTGGGCGGTCAAGGGATTAATGTTTGATCCAGGGCTTAATGACGGCGCTAACTGACTCGTTTAAATATTGAGAGTGTCTCCGCCAACTTCACTCATCCAAAGTCATCCGATTGCTCTCGGATCCTAAGAGTCACCTCAGAGACGCTCCCCCCTCTTCCCCTCCCCTCCTTCTCTCCCTCCCCCTCCCTCCCACTCACTTCAGCTTCCTTCACAGCACCCGGTTCCTCTATATTCTCCTCCTTCTCATATCCTATACATCCCTATATTTTTTACTTTCTCGTATGCGAAGTATATTGAGAAATTATTGTAATCGCGAAAAAATTTAATCTCGAGATTTTGAAGAAAATATACGTTTTAAGTGTACCTGAGTCCGAAAAAGTGGTTTTCGCAATGCCGTCTGTTTGTCTGTCAGTTCGCGGCTCTAGAGCCTAAACGGTAGAGCGAAAATGAATGAAATCTTGTACTTAGGCATTTTATCATACAGAATAAAAGCTATGAGGAAACGGTTGACATTGCTCAATAATTAAGGACAGTTTATTCTATGCAATTTTAACAAGAATTTGATTTGTTCAAAAGCGGCTGCGACGAATTTTGATCAAATTGTATACAGTTACTTGAGTTTACGTCTGCAATAATAGTACATAGTTCATATTAATCAAAAACTGAATATAAGACTGGTTTATTCTTGGGCACCTTTAACAAAAATTGAATTTTCTAGAAACCGGCCCATACGATTTTCATTTTCTATAGATAACTAAACGACGGTTAGTATATGAGAAAGTTTGTACATCGTGTATTGTACCGATTTTTTTACTTAGAGCACTCACAGCGCAATAAAGTTTTCATTTCCTTCCTCTTTTTCAACTCTTTATCGCGAACCACAGACTGTTCCTTCAGAAATGTTCACGCTCTGTGCTTAATTAAACACTTCACATTACGGTTCTACTATCTTTGTGTGCAACTCAATTAACATTTTAAAACGCAACATTTACTAAATATTATATTTATTTCAGTACTATTACTATTCTGCTTGCCATTCAGTCTACTTTCAGTAATGGGATAAAAACAACCCCAAATAAATTGATGTGTTCAACAAATGACTTTCTCCATACGTAAGTTGTCAACTAAAATCAAATAAATACGGCGATAGGAACAGTTTAACTTACACGCTTCAGCGCTAGCGATTCAATTGTTGTCACTACCACACGCGCGAGCTGCCCATTAACCGTCAATTTCGAAGAAAATTGAATATCTCTTGAAATATTCCTCATATGAAACTTTAGTTCAAACAAAGATTGTAGAAAAACTTAATATCTACAACTTTTATTTATAAGTATGTTAACAGAAATTAAGTTTTAAGCGAAATATTTAATAAAAGCTAAAATTTTACAAGAGCAAACCGCTACTTCCGGTTGACCGATTGTTATCAAAATCTTTTAAAATCTTAAGATAATACATAATATCACAAATATAGAATTTCGTGCTGATCTGATGAATAGTTTTTGAGTTAGAGCGCAAGCAAAATTTGTCACACACCCACAGACATCATCGATAAAACAGTCAAAACGTGTTCAGAGGACCTCAAAACGTGTATTTCGGTTGAAATATCGAATTCGATGTTTTTCATGAAAACAATACTTTCTCTAATGAATAAAACGAGGGAAAATATCACTTGGTATAAGTTCCACTTTATTAGTGGTGTTTTCTCTCATTTTGTTCATGATGGAGTTCCACCAAGTAAAGGGTTCATCCGTATATGGAGAAAGTAAAAATGGAATTTTAACGATGTTTTCCCATTGGTTGATGATGAAGACCAACAAGCGTACCAAATTTGAAGTGTCTTTCTCAGCGGTTCCCAACATTTTCGATGTGGCGAGCACCAAGTTGTGTCCTAAAGCATCAATCGAGCACCGAGCTGTATCCTAGAATATCAAATGAGCACCACTACGCATCCGCAAGAGTAGTAATGATAATGATTAAAATAAAACCAACGTAAAAAGCCATTCTTAATGACCTTGAATACGTTTAGAAAGAAATCAAGCGAGCAAATTAAATTATTGGCCCTAAGATGTGGGATATTAAGCATTGTAGAAGAGCACCATCAGGCTTCCAAAAGAGCACAGCGGTGCTCGCGAGCACTTTATATTGGGAACCACTGTTCTAAGGTCCAAATCTACACTTTCATGCATTACGGTGCTCGCGAGCACCATTTTCAGCATCGTAAAAGAGCACCGTCAGACAGCCAAAGGGCACTGCGGTGATCGCGAGCACGGGGTTGGAAACCTTTGTTCTATGTATATCATCTGGAAGTACGTCAGAATTTTATCCTAATATGGGGCAATAATGGGGCAAAACAGCCATTAAGAATTGTAATTTTAAGAATGTTATTTTTTTACGTTTGTTACAAATTCCACAAATTTATGCCAAATTTTAATTATGCAGAACCAATAGAATTGCATTTATATTGATTTGTTTAAAATTTATGAATTTTTAACGGCCACAATAATAAATTTCATCGTAATTTTCAATTTCAATTGCCGTTAAAACATCAAGCTCTAACTTTCTGAAAATTTTCATTTCCCTATCTCGAACGAAAAACATGTCTGATTTTGTTTAAAATTTATGAAATTTTAATGGCTAAATAGATTAATATATTTAAATTTCTATAATCTACTTTTGGTTATTTATCGAATTCCACCGTTGGAAATTTTTCCAGCATTGCAGCACATTAAGAAATAACTAAACAATTAAATATTTGTTTAAATTTAGGGATTTTTTAACTGCGAAAAAAAACATTTTAGTGATTTTCGATTCTTCTCGTCAGTTTAGCCGCTAGACAAGTGCGATTCCGTGCGCCAAAAGAAAATATATATATTTCGAATTATTTAAAGAAAAACAATTATCAATGATAAATAAGTAACCGTTGTCATTAAATGAGATAGTACGTGGAAGTTTTTACATGATTATCATTATATTTTCTGTAATCTTTCCTTGACCTACCTACATAACAAATTTCAAGTTTCTAGCATATCTGGAAGTGCCCCATAATTAGTATCCTCCTACTATATCCTCCTACATATGTCAAAAGCGTCAATATATGTTATCTCCTATAACATATTTTGAAGGGTGTGTTTGTCGGTTTGTGTGTTTGTTCATGGAACTCCTCCTAAACGATAAACGCTAGAATAACCAAATTTGGTATGATTCTTCCTTACATCCTAACTGGTCAAGGTTTGATCAACCGGGATTAATCAGTGCTGCCAATATAGGGGATTAACATCTTAATAATATTTTAGAGTGTATGTGTGTGTGTGTGTATGTTCTTTATACGTTTTTACACCGTTGAAGCTATCGAACTTAAAAGTTTCATGGGTCACCTTATGGACCGAAGGAAGAACTTGGTCTAGGTTTGCAGACCGTGGGGTCTCTTATACCCCATGGGGTCAACAAAACACTATTTCCATAAGAATTCATGGGAAATGATGTGGAGAAACCCCAAAATGCCGTGCAGCCCTTCACTGATGTGGATATAAATATACCTAACTATTAAATTACGATTACGGGAAATGGCTTATTTTATGCACAAAAGACTGAATATTTTAATTCTGTTCATGCTTTGTCGTATTACATGCTAAATCGCTCGAAATTTCCTTTAAGCGCAAAATTTATCGGTTTTTTCCAGGCAGCAACAAAGCT
This sequence comes from Uropetala carovei, assembly GCA_036926305.1. Lineage (NCBI taxonomy): Eukaryota > Metazoa > Arthropoda > Insecta > Odonata > Petaluridae > Uropetala > Uropetala carovei. Next base: position 237,475 of record JAXCHB010000095.1, read on the forward strand.
AATTTTTTTAATTGTTGTCCTCTTCAAATGGAGATATACATGTAAAGATTAATGCAAGGAAAATCCACGCCGTGGCGCGCCGTAGAGGAAGAATAGCTAACGCCAAGATAAAGGGTAGTACAAATGGACTCATGCCTGAATATAATTTATAAATACTTTTAAAGTGAGACAAATGATTTTTAAGGAATATTAGAACATTGTTATCTTTTACCATTAACATTGAAAGATTTATCGCAACATAAATCGATACATCTACTTACATTTGTTCGGTAACCAAGATGTTGTTTATTGTTTACGTTTTGGCTAATAGTATTGACATAATCCACATAATTTTATTGCTGCTTTAAAGGCTTCGCTGCATTTATCCATATGAATATTAAGTAAGACGTTAATGCGTAATTATATTAATGGTACAACTTTACAATATGTAATACATTACATAAAATAGTAAATTTTAGTGTACGCATCGCATGCGTAATTAAGGAATGGGGAACGTTTTCCCCTAGCAATAAAAATCGTTTGAAAACTTTCCCGAGCGAAGCCGGGCGTTTCAGCTAGTTTTTCCATAAGATAACAGGTATGAATCCATTTCTTGGCTTGCAAGGTATTCTTTCTTCAAGCATTAAAATACGTAAACATCGACCGATATTTTTCGTTTTCACTTTATTCGACGAATAAAACTCTGTACTATTTTATTCCTGCGAAGTTTACATGTTACACGGTCGAAGTTTTCAGAAATACGCTATTTGTTTCGAAATTTTGTGGATTTTTCGTACTCTTTCCGGTCGTTTCCAAGGCGGCCGTCATTGTTACCTCCGATTCAATTAGCTTCGATGAAGCTTACAAATAGACGAAAGTTTAGCGTTATTCGATTCGCACTTTTGTTTAAGCAATGAAACGATCGATGTTTATGGATAGCAACGTTAATAGATACTGATTATTATTAAGGAAGCGTTTATTGATGAAAGTAATTAACCTTCTTTCGTCTATTGAATACTGGAATCTTACATTTTCAGTAAGTAAAATCATTATATTCTAGATTATAATGTTTATTAACGTAAATAAGCTCACGTATCTGGTGTACATTTACCGAAGTCAGTGTTCAATCATGGACAACTGTACGTTTCTTTTTCACGGGTTTCTTGCTTACATGACATAAAAGTAAATATTTCAGCTAGGCATAATTACACAAGAAATGAAGCTGGATTTGACGAAAGTAATATGATAGGAGATAAAATTATCGTTATATTGGAATGCAATAGGCTCGGAAACGGATTGTTCCAAGCAAATATGATTAATTGTTAAGAAAAGCTAATTGTAATTTAAAAAGTATCTACTATATATTTCAAAGAGTTTGTATGTTGTGCTGTAGTAGCTTCACTAAATCCATTGAAATTCAACGGGAAATTCTGCTAGTAGATACATATTTCAATTAAATTTCTTAAGCTATGAATTAATATCTCCATTGCCTTTCAGTCTTATTATAAGGGAACTAGTGCCATTAATATCTGTTTAGAGTTTAATTACAGGACGGTCCTTAAGTATTTTTTAAACATTATTTTTAAAACGTTAAAAAAATGACGGTTAAAGTTTCACTTTGGCTTCTTCCTGTTCACTTACTTCATTTGAAATTGTGACAAAGCCGGATATAAAAGAGAGTTGAAACTTAGAGGGTAGATTTTTGTGCTGCTGTAATTTGTTTTTCTGTAACTTTCAGTTTTGAAAAATATATAGGTTTGGATTGAGGCTCATTAAAATTAGCCCTTTAGTATCTCCAAAACTGCAAAATATTGAAATCCGAAGAATTGAGCGTAAATTTCCATTGCCACTTATTCTTGAAAAGTCCGAGAACATTAGGAGATTAGTAAAATATTTTGAATATTTCTTAGATGGATTTCTCAAGTGTTGTTTACGAGAACAATCTTCATAGCAACTGAGTTACATAAACAATATATATGTACATAAAATACGTAAATACATGGTGTGTCATAAGTCTGGATCCACAGAAAAAATATATGCTTACTGTTAGGAATGGAACTGAACCTAAAGATCACGTTACAGCTACTTCTGTGAGGTACATTTAAAATAATTTATGATTCTTTTTCTTTTAGCTTCGAAAGCATCTTAGATGGAAAGCTAAAACTGTGAGTGCACATTTTCACATTGATGCTACTTATTTTTGAAAAGTTTGAGCTTTGAAAACTTTACAGAGGCTGATAGAGTACGGCTCAAAAATTTGGGCATAAGGGTAACTTATCGCCCATTTTATCCAAGATCTGCTATTTAGCATTTACTACTGGATTTATTCGTTAGAAGAGTGAGTGTTAGAGCGGAGATTCATAACAAATAAAAGTGTGTGTGTGTGGGGGGGGGGTGTGGGCTGGGTACGGTCATTGCATTTATAAATTAATTAATACTAAAACTGAATACATGAAATGCATTCATATCATATGTTGGGGAATTTACTTAACTTGGGTACCATATATATTTAATTTGTAAATTTATTTTATCGAGGACATTTCTGCATTTTATTGAACAAATAACCGTCGAGCATTTATTTTAAAATAAAGAAAATTAAAAGTCATGAATCTTCTCTATTCGAAAAGAATTTCACGGAATAATTTATTTTTTGTTTTATAAAAATTCGTGTCAGTTTTATAGTAAATTATAAACCAAATGTGTACGTACATCGTTAAGTAATATAAATAAATATATAAGTGCAGTGCAACGCATAAAACCATTTGATATTTAATATTGCTGAAAAAAGTGTTATTCAATCTTTAGATTGGTTTGATTGACTTGGGAGGTTACAGGTTAAAATGTTCACTGCAAAATGACCAATATACAAAAATGTCCACTACAAAAATGTCCACTGCTCAACATTTTCCACAGATCATAAATGTCCAGCGCACAAAATTGTCCAAATAATTAAAATGTCCACTTCCTAAATGTTCAACAAATAAAAATATCTCAAGAATAAATGTCCAAAATAATGTGGAGGAACGATAAATCGCTGCTCTGTTGCAGGGAAATGCGCATGTGCACAAAGCTTTAGATACTCATTGTGCGTAGGCAAGAGGGAATCAGCAGGTCGTAAAAAAACAGTAGAACTATGAGAAATTTGAGAAATGTTTAACATGCTTTACACGTTGATAAGTGTGAAAATTGGTTATCTACATTGAATATCACAAATTTATACACGGAAAGAAAATTTCAATTTCTTTGCTTTCATAAAATAATCTCTGTATACGTTGTTCCTAATTGTTGATTGCCTATCTCGTTGTATTATTTTCGAATGGCTGAAACCACGTTCTCTAGACTATTCTTCATTCAATTTTACTTGCGTTAATATTTGATGCATTCAAAAGAGCCCAAATTTTCCCAATGTCTGACGATGAGATTCATTTATAGTCGGTGAAAGGCTGGTCTTAGTGATAATTGCCTCCTTTTCAAACGGAATGGTAAAAAACATTGTGACAGCAAGATTACTAGAAGCGGTATCATCATTCTTTCACCATTAGTAATGACAGCCTCTAAAATGTTCCAATGAAGTGACTTGAATATGAGACGTTACGCATTTAGACGTAGCCCAGACGGATTTAAATTGCTCAGAAACTCGTTGAATTTAGTATAATTTGATTCATCTACACAAACAGCTCTTTCATAAAGCCAACTTGTACCAAGGTATTTGATGCGGTATTTATTACGTCAACGTTTTTATTGACGGATATTAGCATGGCGTTTTTCATTTGCAAGACTGGAGATATCGGTTAATTATTCCATATATGAGTAAATAGAAAAGGTAGAAGAGTTTCGTTGATTGCAAGATGAGCTTCTCGGGAATTTCGTAATTCTTAGCGTCAATCTTTTCTTCCACCGATTTTAAAGGAAATGCCAAAAGTAATGAAGAGAAGAAGGGATCGGAAACGTGGACACTGGCGAAGAGAGCTTTCCAAGTTTCAAGTTCGTAGTTCGATTGTAACATACATTAAAATTGAAATAAAGAGTACGCTGCTCCCATTCCCGTTAATTTACTCGGAATTTATCTCAGAATTGTTTTATTATGGACAAATAGCTTTAAGGTCGCAATATTTAATTCAATTTATTGAATGTGTAGCTTTCTTTGAGTCGTCTATCAGCTGGAACCTTTTCCTACCTCTTTCTCTTTTTCCATCCAGTTTTCCTTCTAGCACTTCTTTAATCATGCACTCTCTCCTCAGGTAATGCCCAATCCAGTTCGCCTTCCTCTTTCTGATAGTCTGTATAATCGTTCGCTTCTCTCCTATTCTTCGTAATACTTCCTCGTTTTTCACCCTATCTGTCCATTTTATCTTCAGCATTCTTCTCCATGTTCACATTTCGAAGCTTTCCAAGTATTTAATATCATTTTTCCTTAGCGTCCATGTTCCAGCCCCGTATAAAGCTATACTCCATACATAGCATTTTATCAACTTCATGCGGATACCCTCCTTTATATTTCCCTTTAGCAAGACATTTTTTCTTCTGAAAACAGCCTCCTTATTTTGACGGTAAATTTTGCTTCTCTTGTTATGATGCTTCCAAGGTATTTATAGTGTGAAACTTGTTCTAATGGCTTTCCTCCAATACTTATGTTCAAATTTTCTTCTTCTTTACTTGATATTCGCATAACCTTGGATTTTTCTGTATTAATTTCCATACCGTATTTTCTACCTCTTATCACTAGTCTAGTTATCATTTTCTGGAGTTCCTTTTCCTTTCTTGCTAGAAGTACTTGATCATCCGCGTATTTCACTGTTCTTATAATCCTTCCTCCGATTTTGAAATCTCCTGTGCCTTCTAACTCTTCCTGCATACATACATACATACATACATATATATATATATATTTTTTTAAAAATAGGATCGGCGATAGACAACAGCCCTGTCTTACTCCTCTACCGATATTTACTCCGATGGTGTATGCAATCCCCAACGTGACCTTTGCAAATCGGTTCACGTACATATTACTGATCAGACTCCTATCTTTCCAATCTCCACCTGTATCCTTTAATATCCTCATCAAATTTACCCAATTTTCTCTATCGAAGGCCTTCTGCCAGTCGACGAAGAGAAGAAGAATATGAAAAATGGCAATGGATTCCGAAATTAAAGAAAAGTATGTCTACTTTCTGGATTATCTAACTGGATATAGTGAATGAATAATCGTTTAAAAAATTAATCAGCATTTGCTGACAGTAATTTATTTTGATTTTTGTAAAGAATGGATTCTTAACATGGATTCGACGCCCCCTTGAGCCCTTCGAGGCAAAGAGATAGGGAAAATCCGGAGGGCACTGGGACACGCCTTCCTCTAAAGGCGAAATGCACCGCGTATATTTTTCATACGGGAATAAAAAGGGATGAAAATAATGGAGCAGGAAAGGTAGGGGAAAGTGATAGTTGTGTAGCAGAAGGCGGCGGTGAAAGGGATGGAGAGGAAATTCTTGTCGATAGAGATGGGAGAGAATAAAGGCAAGGGGGGGTGAGAGAGGGGGGAGGGAGGGGGAATGAAAGGGGAGCGGAATTTCGAGCCAAGCAAAGGGTCCGCAAAGAGTGCGTGCATCCATATTTGATGCTTCTCTCTTCCTCCTTCTCCTCCGCCTCTCTCTCTCTCTCTTAGAATATTTCCGCGATTCGAAGAAGACCGTTTCGTCAGCAGCCGCCTCACCCACCTCTCCGCTGTCCCTCTCTTCTTTCATTGTCACTCTCTGCTATCACACAGTTAACGTCCAACTCTCCGGATCGCTCTCCAAATGGCTATATTTCGGGCCAGTCTCCCCTCCTGCCCTCCTCCTCCCTCCCCAATCCTAGCCTTCTCCTCCCTCCCCTCTTCTACTCCTCTTCTCTGCCTCGCCGAATAGGTGAGAATCTGAAATTTTCCTAATCAGATCATCCTGCCTGTCCATCTATTGCTTTAAGAGATCATTGGAAATTATTTTTGATTGAGACACCCTTATCAATCTATTACTTTTCAAACAGTTGGATTTTACAAGTAATTCATAGACTTTCTGCTAGGCGACTTCAAAAACAAAAGAATTGAAATGGTATAGTAACTAAAATATTGAGGCTACAGCGAAGTTTTCACGGATGGTGAGTGTCTACATTCCAACGGTACGTGTTGTCATCTCCCGTAAGGAGGAGGAGGTACAGCAGAACCTTGAAAATTTTTAAGAAAACTTGCATTAAAAAAAAAAGCTGCGTCGTCCAATTCTGGAGAACCGAAAATAGCTCGCTAAATGTTAATTATTCGTTCGGCGGAGTGAGGATTCCAATTCCAGATTCTGTTAAATACTTATCTAGGACAGAGATTCCCAATCCCGTGCTCGCGATCACCGCAGTGATCCTTGGCAGTCTGACGGTGCTCTTTTAAGATGCTGAAAATTGCGCTATGAAAGTGTACATTTGGAGCATTATACCTTAAAACAGAGGTTCCCAATATGGTGCGCGCGAGCACCGCTGTGCTCTTTTGGAAGCCTGACTGTGCTCTTTGACAGACTGAATGTGCTCTTTTACAGTGCTCAATAATCCCATTTCTTAGGACCAATAATTTAATTTTCTCGGTTGATTTCTTTCTGAACGTATTCAAGATCATTAAGAATAACTCTGATTGGTTGGTTTGATTTTATTTATCACTAGCAGGAGTGCCCGTTGAATTTCAACGGATTTAGTGAATCTAAAACTTCGACCGTGTAACATGTAAGTATCGCAATAATAAGATAGTACTCCCTCCCCCTCCCTTCCACCCTTCTCCTCTCTCCCTTTCCCTCCCTCCCCCTCCATATCTAACCCTCCTCCCCCTCTCCACCCCTTCCCTCTAATTCCCTCTCTCCATCTCCCCCCTCCGTTACCATCCATCTCTCTCCCTCCCTATCTCGTATTAAAAGCGCAAATAAACTTTTCAGTTGTTCTGGAATATCTTCAAATTCTGGTAAGCCAACTTTACCATTCGAACAACAAAAGCTAGCCTTTATATGGAGAATAGTTAGAAATAGCTCGGAAAAAGTGAAGAAATTATGTTATTTATCCTTGGTTCGACTTTGGGTCGAATATGCGTCAGCTGTGTGGGATTCTTACGAAAAGAGACTCAATAAAGAGATAGGAAAGGTGCAGCGCAGGGCAGCTAGATTCGTAAAGAGAAATTACGACTGTAAACAAAGCGTAACTACATTAATATAAAATCTTAAGTGGGTCTCGTTAGAGGAACCTCGACTGCAAAGCTACATTTAATTTGCTAGAAAAATTTATGTCTGAGAGATTAGCGGATGAGATAGTCGATCTTATCAGAAGTCCGACATATATCGGAAGATAAGTGAAGATAAGATCTGCTATATCGATTGTATGACGAAGCGATATAGAGGATCGTTTTTCCCTAGGACGATAAGAAGACAATGGGAAAATGTAACACTGGAAAACTAAGGACTTTTTGGTGGTCTGCGCCCACTGTCATAAACGAATAAGATTATTCGCAGGGTAGAATGTAGATATAGGTACAGATTAATTTAGGCTTCCGAAACTTCGCAATAGGAATGATAGTCTTTGGTAGAAAGAAACATTGGATACAAGTAGGATGCAGTTGTGTACTTTGTGGATTTTGAAAAGGTCTTTGATAGAGTTTTATGGCCTAAGCTAATGGAGATGTCGTGGAAAATAGGAGTAGATTGGGTAGATGCATAGATAGATAGTGCATATTCGTGTTTCTTGAGCGAGATAAAGACTAGAGATTCTCCCATGTAAACCATTCTTGATAAATAGATATAGAAGTTATTATAATCCCGTAGTACTTACTAGATCGTGCTCAACCCAAACTTTTATCCTAATTAACGGCCGACGATGTGTGACCAAATAAAGACAACATTTAATTTAAAATAACGGAAGAGCGTTCTAGCGAAGCAAAAAAACAAAACCCTCGGAAGAAGTAGTAAAATATTTAAAAAAAAAACAAACGAGGAAAGAAAACAAAAATGAAGTGGAACGATTTGAATTCCACAGAGGAACGAAGCCCATCTGTCATAACGACTTTTCGTATCTTTGCTCATCTTAAGTCTCGGCGCGTTGCATGCGCGCACTCCAGAGAAAGGACCACTGTAGGGAGGAAGAGACTGCAGATCAGGTATGGGAAGAGGAGGGAGAGAGGTGAGGAGGGAGAGAGGAGTGGAGGGAGAGAGAGAGGAAGAATCACTTAAGCGGGAAGAAATCTGTGATTCGGATGGAGCTGCTCTCTCTCTCTCGGTTCCGAGCAAGCGTGAAATTCCTCCTCCCTCTCCTCCTCCTCTCTCTCTCTCATTCCTATTCCGAAAGAGAACATTTTTAAAACTATCCCACTTTCGTCTCCTCTACGCCCCACTCCCTCCCTCCCCCACTCCCTCCCTCCCCCACTCCCTCCGTCCGCCACTCCCTCCCTCCCCCACTCCCTCCCTCCCCCACTCCCTCCGCCCCTCACCCACCCCACCCATTGACTTCCGTGGAGAGAGAGAGAGAGAGTCGACACTTTGTTCTCCTGCCGCGGATCTAATTTTCAAAGGATGGGGGAGGGAGAGGGGAAGGGAGGGGGGAGGGAGGGGGGAAGAAAGGGGGGAGGGAGGGGGGAAGGGAGGGGAGAGGGAGGGGGGAAGGAAGGGGGGAGGAATAACCGCAAAGCGCCTAGAGGTTTCCGCATTGTAGAGCTTCTTGTCTATCGGAATTCGTAATCCACTTTCTATGAGGTGCATTACGAATGTTGCAGGTTTGGAAGCGTTTGTAGCAAACTTAACGTTTTGAAAATGAGTAAATTTCGCGGGAATATTATTTTATGCGAATGGCATTCGGCCATAGCGAGAAAAATTAGTGTCAAGTTTTTGCCCCGGATATTCGTTCTTTTGAGAGACGAAATCAATACTCCTGATCGATATGATGTAAAATTGTGACGGAGTTTTGTGCAACTTGCGTATATAAGGATAATAAAATTGTGGTTTGGGTCGATTCAAGATTCAATACCGATATTATTATGGAAAAATCGGATCAAGCGATCCGCAACACGACTTCCAAGTTTTTTTTAGAACTCCTCAATACAATATAATATTGCATCTGCCCTGCATGTGTCCACCTGTTAGGAGGACTGGATTAGCTGAAGCCGATTACATTTGAGGCTTACTGTTTGATGGATCAGTGCTGCATATGATTTGAAATGGACAAATATGTAATAAGATTAGTACTTCAGGAGCAATGTTTAATAATGATAATAGAACTGTGCTTCATGGTTTATATATTATGGAACGGGAGAATCTCCTTGGATTTCTTCTTCTGTCTTTAAAATAAATAAAAAAGGTGACTGTTTTATTTGTTACTGATGGAACCAGTAGGGAAATTGTTTAGTTGGGTTGTCTAAAATGAAAGTTACAGTTATTTTTAACTGTATTCCATCTGAAATAGTCTGAAGAATGACGAGACCGCAGCTATTTCGCGAGTATTTCGAAGTTTGGCAAAAATATTACTCGATTGGTAGCATGGACGCCCGTAGTAAGGGCAAGAGGGGGCACTTGCCCTCCCTTACGTTTCCCAAAAATTTTACATATGGCATTTTAAAGTTTACGCTGGCACAAGCAGAGCTGACAGATCGCGGTGTCAACGGTGTGACTGCACCGGGCCCTGCTCTATCTTAAAATATTTGTTTTATTTGCGGCTGGGCGAAAATCTGCTGAAGTGTGACTGCAAGTAAATGTTTTGAGTGCAATAACACTACCAAACTCCCTCTGTTTAAACTGTATTTCCGAATGTTGATTGTAAGAAATATAAGGAATGCAGATGACTGGATGTAATTTTCCCGACATTTTTGTTGCCATTTGGATTCTGTATAATCAATAGTAAAGGAACAAGTAATCCGAGCACCTGCTGAGAAGCTTTTCGGAAACCCATTCGCAAAACGGAAGAAGAAAAGGTGAAACACGTTAAAGTAATTATTTGCTCTCCGGCATTATTCCAAGTGCTCTATGCTGGAATATAAAGTAGCAGAGATATCAATCTTTGAAACTTTAACAGGGAAGTACTGCAAGCAGGAGCACAGGCGGGGGGGGGGGGGAGGGGGGGGGGGGGTACTTCTACTGTGCGACTGCGGATAACAAATAAAAGAATATTATGAACAGGGCCGGCGCCAGGGGTGAGGCGACCGCCTCAGGCGGCACATAGCTTGGGGCGGCATTTTCAGGCGCATGTTGAGACAAAAATCAACCTCTATTGCGGATTTGCGAAAAAGAAAAGGGAGCCCATAGACAAAGGCGACTGCGAACAGATTAAGGTATATTCCTGTGTAGCTATTCTTTTCTTTTCCCACACATCAGCTCGGCGGCTTTCCTTTGCAATATTTTCTTATCGGCGCACATACGAAGATTTGGCTACGTTTGTAATATAGCCGCTAAGCGAGTTGTTTATTCCACTACCGTACTAGCACTAGCAATGCCTGTATTCAGCCGATCTCACGCCGCTGACAGCGGTTGGACTTAACCTGGCTGAACGTCACTGATTGCGATAAGCTCACCATGAGCAGGCATTGATGCAGACTGGATAATTTAGGTCTATTAGATCAAACGCCTTGCGTTAATATTTCATGGATTTTTAAAAGCATTAGCTTATTTTTGGAAGAATACCGTACTAATGGATTTTAACAAATGTTGTACTCTGCCAAAGAAATTGTTCTGACAATGGAAATAACAGCAGAATTTGAAATTGCACCTCCGATTAGAATTCGACGTAAAAACACAATTTGACCACGAGGGAAGGGATACACCAATCGTAGATCCTTTTAAAAAATTGAAGTCGAGTTTTTTAATTATATAGTAGATGTTTGCATCAATTATATCAAAGAAAGATTTTCCCAACTAGAAACAATTATCTGAATTTTGTACGACATTGCATTGTTTATCCATAGAGATTCAGATGTTATTTTTTTAAATGTCAAGATTTGCATATAGCATTGACAGATGATACAGAACCTTTAAATTTGTACAATGAACTTTTAATCGTTAGAAGTGTTTTAAATAGTGAGATGACACCATTAAATGTTTTAAATTAGATAAAAATAATTTAGTCGAAAAATTTCCAAATATTTTTATAACACAGAATTCTACTAACTCTTCCTGCGATCGTTGCCAGCGGAGAACGATCTTTTTCGAAATTGAAATTAATTAAAAACTATTTACGTTCTACAATGGCACAGGAAAGGTTGACAGAAATAGCAATATTGTCCATCGAACATGACATTTCAACCAATTTAAATTTCGAAGATGTTATAGACGATTTTGCTAAAAAAAAGCGCGTAAACTACAGTTCAGTTAATTTTTATTGTTTTTAATTATATTGTAATTTAAAGAAAAGTTTAATTTAATTTTGTTTGTATAATAAAACTTAAATCTAATATTTTAATATATGTCATTTCATTGCTGTATATCCACAATGTTTCCTTGCTCCACCCGTACCCCCTGTTACTGTACCAAAGGGCGGCATAAAATGCGCTCGCCTCAGGCGACAATTTCTTAAACGCCGGCCCTCATTACTAATATAAACGAACACGAATAGTTCTGATCCACTGTACGCAATGTACTTTTATCTATAACGAAAAGACCTACATCGCGGAGTAATTTGGAATCTTTCAATATCTATCGTGGCAACTAACTCGCGTTGCTAATAACATTAGATGTAATACTTTATGGAGAATTTTAAAAACCAACATTTTATCTGCGGTGTGCAATACTACTCCCCTAAAACGAAAAGCAGGCCCTGCTTAAAAAAATCAATTTAAAAATGTTTTTTCTTTATTTGTGTAAGTAGCCCCTGCGAGGTGAGCAACCAATGCATTTTCCCCTCCCTGAAAAAATTTCTGCGGGCGCCTCTGATTGGTAGTTCTGTTTACGTTGACGATATTCTGACAAGCTTAAGATGGCGCTGTGGTTTCACGGTGCATACAAGTAGACAAGGAATTTCAATCACACAAATCAAAGTTTGTCAGAAATAAAATGCATAAGTACCCAAAGGTGATGAAACTTGCGTCATACGTCTCAAAAAATTAAGGTGGTGGTATCAGTTTCGTCGATTAACCACACAAAGAAGACTGACACTGATATTAGGAAACGAGAAATGATCATCTTTTACAGCAGAACAAATGGAAGAGCCGATGAATTAGTGCTCGGTATATTGGCAGGACTCAATGTAGGCCAATGGCGACCTTTTATCGATTGCACTGATGCAGTCATATCCAGAACCAGCTGTTATCACTAGAGACGGTTAACTCAAAACATTGGCAAAACAGGTAACTGTGGAGCACATGAAAATAAGATTGCGCCATTCTAAAATAAGCCGTGAATTAAGATTTTGAATGGGTGCTTAGCGCAGATTTGGAGCAAGAGGTAATTTAGGCCGCCGAAGGAAAGCTAACAATTAGAAAAAAACTTGCTGTATCAGCTCAGATGCAACAAAAGAATAACGACACATTTATACATTTTATGCAAAAGGCCAAGTTGCATAGGGTGCAGAAATAATTGCTTTCCGACTGTGCTTGTGGATTATGACAAACATTTTTTCTAAGTCATTGTCATCGTGGTTCAAGTGATTTTAATTTGAACTTTATTTTTTACTTTTAAAATGCTTCATTTGTTCTCATCGAAGCGTTTGCTTACAAAATTTGTTCATGTAAATAAATATCCTTAGAAAAAATAATTATTCTAAAACAATTTAAAATCGGTAAATTAGAATATAAACTAAAAGAGAGTATACATTTTACAAATATTAAGCTTTTTTTAGTTATCTATTAACACATGACGTTATTGAAAAAGAAATGTCCCGTCCCGGATATAGACAGTGATTAAATGGCAATAAAAATAATAGTGTTCTTAGCTTAGTTGCAATCATAATTTCACCGAACTTGTTAGAGGTTAATAAACAAATTAAAAAAACATTTTTTAGGTGATAGACTTTTATGTGAATTAAAATGCACTCAAAAGAAATAAATAATGTTTTTCTAAATAAATACTGTTATTGAAAAATGTGTATGCTTCATAAAAGTGGATGGCTTATTGTTGGAAATGATACTGGTATAATAGAAGAAATTGGATGGTTGATAAAAAAAGTCAACCAATTTCTTCTATTACACCAATATCATTTCCCACAATAAGCCATACACTTTTATGAAGCATACATATTTTTCAATAACAGTTTTTATCTAGAAAAAAAATTATTTTTTGCTTTTGAGTGCATTTTAATTCACATAAAAGTGCTCAATTTAAATTTCTCAAATTTGAATGTTTCGACGCCTCATGCTGCCGAGTCTTTTAGAAGGTACTTTCATATATATATATATATATATATATATATATATATATATATATATATATATACTACGGAAGAGGAAAGGTAAGTAAGGATATTTAGGGCAACTAGGTGTTGAAGGAAACCCAGTGAACACTTACCGGAAGTAGAGCCGCTGGGGTGTTGGAGAGACACATTTGTAGAGGTTAGAGCTTTCGGGATGATCCCTTCGTCAGCACAAGAGAGACACAACTGATATGGCAGTGACACTGGGGTGAAGGTGTGGGGGTGGAAGGGAAGGGAGCGTGGAAAGGTCGGGGATTGGAGGATGCAGAAGGGGGAGGGGGGAGAGGGGAAAGAGAAGGTGGAAAGAAGGAAATATTAACGGATATTGAGGCCGGGAGGAGAGAAAGAGTTTAAGATTTGGATATGGGCCAGTTCCCATTGACAGAGTTGGGGGGCGGAAGCGTCGTCCGGGAGGGCGCGGATGGCCCTCACCGTGAAACAAACATTGAAACTGAGATTGTGGTTATTCGCATGCACGGCCACGGGTAGCTGTCGTTTAAGACTAACGCTGTTGCGATGGCCGTTCATGCAAATTTTGAGGGAATTGCTGGTGAGTCAGACGTAAAAGGCGGGGCATTGGGTGCAGGTTAGTAGGTAGATGACGTTGCGGGTGGTACAGTTGGTAGGGGATGTTATGGGGTAGGTGATGTTGGTTATGGGGTTTGAGAATGAGTTGGAGGGTGGGTTTATAGGGCATGTTTGGCATCGTGGTCTCCGGCAGGGGTGGGACCCTGCAGGGTGCAGAGGAGTGGGTGATGGGGGTTCTTTTCTCCACAAGATGTTGGCAAGGTTGGGAGGTCTGCGGAAGGAGAGGATTGGGGGTGTGGAGAAGGAGACCTGGTTGGGGGAGGAAGTGAGGATTGGGTGGGCTGCCTTTAGGATGCTTTTTAGGGTATCGAGGATGCCGGGATAGAAGGTGGTGATTAGGGTGAGTTGGGGGGTAGAGTCGGGGGTTGCGGGGCGGTTGCAGTGTAGGTTCCTTCTTTCCACCCTCTCTTTCCCCTCTCCCCCTTCCCCCTTCTACATCCTCCAATCCCCGAACTTTCCACGCTCCCTTCCCTTCCACCCCCATCCCTTCACCCCAGTGTCACTGCCATATCAGTTGTGTCTCTCTTGTGCTGACGAAGGGATCATCCCGAAAGCTCTAACCTCTACAAATGTTTCTCTCCAACACCCCAGCGGCTCTACTTCCGGTAAGTGTTCACTAGGTTTCCTTCAACACCTAGTTGCCCTATATATATATATATATAGACATATATATATTTATATATATATACACGAGGTGCTACCCAAAAGTTCACGAAATGTATCTGAAAAAACGTACACTTGTCCAAAGTCCTAATCACCACCGTCCCCTTCAAAGTAATCCCCTTGGGAGCGTACACAACTATCCCAACGTTCCTGCCATGATCGGAAGCTGTCCTGGAAGTGCTTTTGTGTCAGCGTCTTCAGCACCTCCTGCGATTCGGCCTGGATCTCCTCTACGGTGTCAAATCATCGCCCCTTCTACTTGATTTTCATCTTGGGGAAGAGGAAGAAGTCACATGGGGCTAAATAAGGCGAGTAAGGGGGGTGGAGGACGGCCGCCATGTTTTTGCAGGCCAAAAACTGCTGCACAGCCAGAGCGGTGTGCGCGGGCGCATTGTTGTGATGGAGCACCTAGTTGTTCCTGAGCCATTTCTCTGGCTGCTTTCGCCTCCCTAAGACACCTCAAGGCGTCGCAGTAGAACTTCACATTGATGGTCTTACCCGGAGGGACGAATTTCTTGTGGATAATCCCGTCAATGTCGAAAAAGCAGATCAGCATTGACTTAACATTGCTTTTGACTTGCCACACTTTCTTCGGTCGGGGTGAAGATGGACTCTTTCACTGGGACGATTGCTGTTTTGTTTCAGGGTCATACCCGTAAACCCAACTTTTGTCACCAGTTACGACCTTAGAAAGGAAGTCTGGGTCATTTCTGACCTGCTCCTGAAGTTCCATGCAGACTTCCAGCCGATGTTGCTTCTGGTCGTCAGACAGCAGCCTTGGCACGAATTTTGCAGCAATCCGCCTCATGTTGAGTTCGTCCGACAAAATGCGCTGACATGTCCTGTATGACTGTCCCACAATGTTGCAAACGTCATGGATCGTGCGCCTACGGTCCTCGAGGATAGCCTCATGCACTTTTTAAACATTTTCTGTCGTTGTGCCGGTTGAAGGTGGTCCAGAACGTGTGTCATCATCACCTGGCGTTCTGCCATTTTTAAACCGGTTAAACCAGTCGTAGGTTTGTATCGGACCCAAACCCTCATAACCGAATGCTTGTTTAAGCATTTTGTGAGTTTCCGCCACACTCTTGCCAAGTTTGAAGCAAAACTTGATGCACACACACTGCTCCTTCACGTCCACCATTTCAACGAAAAAAAATCACAAAACGACACAAACAGGACGTTATAAAAACTCGTAGAACAGAAGAATGCATGCACTCAGCGCTAAGCCACGTCGCAAACTGGTTCACAAAGGATACATGCAGCGCTACCGAGCGCCACTAGTGCGTACTACAACCGGTTCCCGCGCAACGTTCAACTTTCGGGAACTTTTGGATAGCAGCTCGTATATATAGGGCAACTAGGTGTTGAAGGAAACCCAGTGAGCACTTACCGGAAGGACAGCCGCTGGGATGTTGGAGAGAGACATTTGTAGAAGTTATTGGAGCTTTCAGGATGATCTCTTCGTCAGCACAAGAGAGACACAACTGGTTTGGCAGTGACACTGGGGTGGTGTGGGGGTGGAAGGGAAGGGAGCGTGGAAAGGTCGGGGATTGGAGGATGCATGGGGGAGGGGGGACGCTTCAGCCCTCTAACTCCGTCAATGCGAACTGGCCCATATCCATATCTTAAACTCTTTCTCTCCTCCCGGCCTCAATATCCATTAATATTTCCTTCTTTCCACCCTCTCTTTCCCCTTCCCCCCTCTGTATCGTCCAATCCCCGACCTTTCCACGCTTCCTTCCCTTCCACACCCACACCTTCACCCCAGTGTCACTCCCAAATCTTGTGCTGACGAAGAGATCATCCCGAAAGCTTGAATAACTTCTACAAATGTGTCTCTCTAACACCCCAGCGGTTCTCCTTCCGGTAAGTGCTCACTGGGTTTCTTTAACACCTAGCTGCCCTAAATATCCCCATTTACCTTTCCTCTTCCGTAAGTTTATATATATATATATATATATCGCTTGATGTCTTTGTCGGTGTGTGGCCGGACGGTCTCATCAGTTAGTTATAAATATCTCAACATACAGATTACAATTTAATTTAATCTGTTTAATTCACACAGTTTGAGGAAATCTTTCCAATTTTAACGGGATATTACCTTGCCTACCTATTTCATTGTTAGACCTCGATATCATATTGTTATTTCAATCCATATGGGTGTAAACGTGCTTTGAATGCTTTTAATACGAGATAGAGGGAGAGAGAGAGAGAGTGGGGGAGAGGGACGGGTGAGAGATGGCGGAAACGATTTTCAAAACAGTTTTTTCTGATGTTAATATGATCTCCCTAAATAGTTTGAACGATCATAGCTTTCCTCCCGTCGTTTTTGACGGGCATTACACTAATATATATATATATATATATATATATATATATATATATATATATATATATATATATATATATATATATATATATATATATATAAACAAACATTCGAATCGCCTATAGTAGCACCGTTCTCTTCCCTCTAACAGCGCGAGGACCATTTCTACTTTCTCCATACGACAGGGGCGGATCCAGAAACTTCCTAATGGGGGGGGGGAGTGGGGGGAGCGGGGGGGGAGCGATCACCCGTCCACCTATCGAATCCGCCCCTGCCAACTGCCCTATATTTTGAAGATCCCTATCAGAATCCTTTCCCTTGCTATACAGACCTAATCTGCGGCGTATAATTGAGGATTTTTGCGCGGAAAGAATTTCACAAAGCGCCCAGTGGAGTGCAATGGGGTTATCCAAGGAGGGGGCGATCGCCCCCCCCCCCCCCCTTGGATCCGCCCCTGCCATACGAAGTAATGGAAAAGTATTGTGATCACGAAAAAAATCGATTTCGAGATTTCAACGGAAATACACGTTTTGAGGTCCCTAGAACACGTTTAGACTATTTTCGGATTGATGTCTGTGTGTGTGCGTGCGTGTGTGTATGTGATTGTGGGCGGTCTAACTTAAAAATTAATGCCATATCCTTACCAAACTTCAAATATAACACTTTAGCATGAGCACAAAGAAATGATTACTTTTTGGACAATAACGGTTAACCGGAAGTCGAGGTTTATTCGAAACCCGATCCGGTTTTTGCAATATTTCTCCGTAAAACATCATTATTGTATATACAATTCTATACAAATGTTATATCGAATGTAATTTCCTACAACCTTTATTTCAAGCAATTTTCCACAGCGGTTATTGTTTAGGAATTATTTCTAAATAATCGCTTTTTTCGGTTTCCGTCAAATATCTCCTTAAAAACGTCGTTATTGGCTATCTCCTTGAGGACCAAAGTTGTAGACAATAATATTTCTTCCAGGTTTTGTTTGAAACAAATTTTCGTAGGATCATCGATTTAGGAGATATTCAACTTTTTTCGTAATATGCAGTTTACAGCGCCAAAACCACGTAGCGGTGAATTCTAGAAACATAATCAAAATATACGTAATTTACGGCTATAAGGACGACTGTATTCTTTTACGAAACGAAATAATAATTTTGCCTCATAATGCTATTCATAATAATTTGAATGTCTATACCCCAAATATGGAGAAAGTCGTGTGTTGGCCACATCAGATTTTTTTAAATGCAGTCGAAATGCTTTCTTCGGATAAAATGAAATACGCGATGCGAGTAGATGAAAACCAACGGCAATTGAGAGCAGAGATACACACACGACCACCAAAACGATCTGATCGGATAGTTTCCACCCTCCCCCTCTCCCTCCTCGCTCCTCTCCCAGTCTCCCTTTCCCTGTCTCCCCCACCCTCCCTCCCTCCCTCTTCCTTACCCCTATTCCTTCATTTTTTCGCCTTCCCCCTTGCCCCCCCCCCCTCCCTCCCACCAAATGTACCCACGCGTCCTTTCGCGATGCGAGAGCACTCCCGGAGCGAGTGGCTCTGTATAAACACGCCGCCACTCCCTCCCCTCCGTCACATCCACCCTCTGCCCCGAAACGGTAGAAAGAGAGAGAGGCATGAAATATTCATCTTTCCATCAAATGGGTCAGGAACACCCATTCCTCTCTTCCACCTCCTCTCCCTCCCCCCCCCAATCCCCTTCTCCACCTCCCTTTTCATTTTCTCAAAATAATAGAGAGCCATCCAACTCTGAACCATTGAATGAATGCCTTTCACCCGGGCGCACACACACACACACGCACGCACGGAGGAGGAGACCCGATCCACCCACCCACGGCGGTGCCTTTTACGTACCTTCAGATTGGTGCTGATGCATGGAATTTACTTATTAAAGAGTTTTTTTGTCGAATCCTTCGCTATGGTTACAATACTACCTTCGTCTGCGCTACGGATTCACAATTTTTTGTTGCCTTCGTCATGCATTATACAACATCGCGTCATTTTGGCATCTGAAATATCGGTTCCCATTAATGTATGCGTGTGTAGTCGAAACTCTTCTAAATTTTTTTGCCAAATATTCTTTACTTTGCCCCTTTTTTATGCATTTTTTCCTTTCCCATTCGTTTGCGCCAAACGAATTTCTTAAACATTTCGACAACAATAGTTTCGCTGATATTTGAGTTTTCAATGTTCGAATGAGACTGTGGGTGCTTATGCGCATCGATTTTCAATTCCTTGTGTTTGATAAGGCAATCTCTGATTTAACTCAAACGCTTAATAAGCATTCGTCTTCTTCATTAATATGTATAGATAAAATGAAAAAGCTTTTTTGTTTGTTATGATTTCATACGATATAGAACCTTGAGTGTGCATAAAAATGTTGTCCCAAGAGAGAAATACAGGTTGCGACACCATTTGCTGTTATTCTTAACGCCATTTCATGCTAATGCAATTTTAACTATAAATAAAATAAAAGCCAGATATTTACAGTTTTCCAATATTTTATGGACCACTTTTGATTATATTTTAAAAACGAACTAGGAGAGCTAGTTTTCTAAGGTGAATGAATTTTTCCTCATTTAGGCGAGAATTGCCAAAATACGGGAAATATGCCAATAACAAGCATGATAGAATGATGATTATAGAAAGTGACTGATATGCGTCAGAGATGCGTTCCTGAGAAATACGACGCATAGCAAGACGTCTTATAGTGAAAAATTTCCATGCAGATAATGGTAAATAAAGTAAAGGTCACATTCCTGGAGGACTTTAGAGACACAAATGTACCCTATGAGGGTGAATCAAGAAGTTCCCGGAATGATCTCATAAAAATAGAATAAACCCAAAACAAGCATTTATTTTCCATTGTATCCACCATCTAACTCTAAAGACTTCTCCATACTTTTCACCATCATTTTAATCCATTTCTGTAGAAATCTTGATTGTTTGATTGAAGCCAGTTCAAAACTACTCGTTTAACCTCAGATATCGATTCCTAGCAAACTGCTTTGATGTGATCTTTTAATTTTGTTAACAGGAAAAATTCCGTAGGAGCCAAGTTGGACTATCGGGTGGATGAGAAAGCAGTTCCCAAGGGAATTCTCAAAACACAGCTCTTGAAACCATGGACGAATGTGCTGGAACATTGCCGTGGTGAAACAAAATTCGACGATGAAGTTTTTCCGGTCATTTTGTCATAAGAGCAGCGTTCAGTTTCCATAAGACCTTCTCGTAATAACTTCCTGTGACTGTCCATTGTCCTTCGAGAAAATCGGCTAAGATCACGCCTTCATAATCCCAAAAAATTGTTGCCGTAACCATCTTGACTGACCGTTCAGCCTTGAACTTGATTGGCCACTATATTCCCTTGGTAACCATTGTTTGGACTGAATCTTGCTTTCTGGATCACACTGATTTCATCACCATTCACTAATTTGTAGAAGGAATCTTCAGGATTGGCATCAACTCGGTTGAGAAACTCAACTGCATGATCAACCCTTTGAGTCTTGTGTTCAGCGCGCAAAGCTTTTGGCACCCATCAAGCAGAAAACTTGCTCAATCTTAAACGATCTGTTAGAATTGATTACGCTAAGCCATGTGAGATATCCAAACGTGTGGCTGTCATTTGCACTGACACTCGTCCATCTCCTTCCACAATCGATTGGTCGACGGCCACAGTTTCCTCGTTCATTGACATTCATGGTCTCCCACTTCGCTGGTCATCTTCAATGTTCTCTTGTCCATCCTTAAACCATTTTACCGATTCATAAATTCTCAAATTTCAAATTGTCCATGCTCACGAATCAGGGGGTTAAAAAAATTGAGGTTATTCTATACCAAATGAATGAATTCTAACGTAATATTTTATGTTTATCACTGTGATCATGCTAATTTCAGACAACTATGGTATGTTATTATTTGAACTCAGGTACGGTGCTATCGACATCATTCCGGGAACTTTTTGATTCACCATCGTATTTAACCCAAATAAAAAATTACATAGCAACCAATAGAATATAATAGATCTAATTTAGGCTCATTGTCAGTAAAACACCTCAGATGATTCTGAAGTTTGTTGCGGAGGATTTGATAGGTGATGAGGTGCAGCAGTGGTGCCAAACCTACGGTCCGCTAATAGTTTTATGCGGCCCGCGAAGCCATGACGAAAACGCAACCCGAAAACTTTAACACAAAGATTCATACTTTTTATATAAAAGTATGATAATATAACTTTTAATATTAGAATTTTTACCATAAATACATCATTTATACTTTATTTTCACTAAAAAAGCACCTCAGAACACACAGATAAATTCATTCAAGGGTGTCAATCCTAAGATTGGTTTGACATAACTGGGGAATATACACACATGGCGTAGTGGTTTCCCGTTGCCTTCCACACCAGACACACACACAGAAGGGAGGGGGGAAACCTGGTGCTAGAATTTGCCTACACTTACGAAGAACACCAAGGGGTCCAACTGTTTAACTTCCCTTCCGAAGGACAGAGCGCTGATTTGCGTGCTCTCCTCTTACAATTAGCCATGCAAATAGGGGGCCGGGCTACCTCGGAACGGGGTATGCACAGCGAAGCAGGCCAGTGCCCTCACCACTATGCCACGGCTCACCCCATCTACTATAATATATTTTGAAGTGTGTGTTTGTTGGTTTGTTCATGGAACTCCTTATAAACGATAAAAGCTAGAATAACCAAATTTGGTACGATTTTTCTTAACATCCTAACTTAGTGAATGTTCAAGGTTTGGTCAACCGGGATTAATCAGTGCTACCAATATAGGGGATTAACATTTTTTCCATAAGATAACACGTATGAATCCATTTCTTGGCTTGCAAGGTATTCTTCCTTCAAGCATTAAAATACGTAAATATCGACCGATATTTTTCGTTTTTACTTTATTCGACGAATAACACTCTGTACTATTTTATTCCTGCGAAGTTTACATGTTACACGGTCGAAGTTTTCAGAAATACGCTATTTGTTTCGAAATTTTGTGGATTTTTCGTACTCTTTCCGGTCGTTGCCAAGGCGGCCGTCATTGTTACCTCCGATTCAATTAGCTTCGATGAAGCTTACAAATAGACGAAAGTTTAGCGTTATTCGATTCGCACTTTTGTTTAAGCAATGAAACGATCGATGTTTATGGATAGCAACGTTAATAGATACTGATTATTATTAAGGAAGCGTTTATTGATGAAAGTAATTAACCTTCTTTCGTCTATTGAATACTGGAATCTTACATTTTCAGTAAGTAAAATCATTATATTCTAGATTATAATGTTTATTAACGTAAATAAGCTCACGTATCTGGTGTACATTTACCGAAGTCAGTGTTCAATCATGGACAACTGTACGTTGCTTTTTCACGGGTTTCTTGCTTACATGACATAAAAGTAAATATTTCAGCTAGGCATAATTACACAAGAAATGAAGCTGGATTTGACGAAAGTAATATGATAGGAGATAAAATTATCGTTTTATTGGAATGCAATAGACTCGGAAACGAATTGTTACAAGCAAATACAATTAATTGTTAAGAAAGGCTAATTGTAATTTTAAAAGTATCTACTATATATTTTAAAGTGTTTCTAGTTGAGCTGTAGTAGCTTCACTAAATCCGTTGAAATTCAACGGGAAATTCTGCTAGTATATATATATATATGTATATATATATATATATATATATATATATATATATATATATATATATATATATATATATAGATTTAGGGCAACTAGATGTTGTGTATCTCTTATGCTGACGAAGGGATCATCCTGAAAGCTCCAACAACGTCTACAAATGTGTCTCTCCGACACCCCAGCGGCTCTTCTTCCGGAAAGTGCTCACTGGGTTTCCTTCAACACCTAGTTGCCCTAAATATCCTTACTTACCTTTCTTCCTTCGCAAGTACACACACACACACACACATCTCCGAAGGATTCACAATCACCGATGCAGCCGGCAATGTAGGAAAGATTGGACACCACTCCTGTAGATGAATATCTCAGACAAAGATGACAGGTGAATATCTTATGTTAGACAGAGGGGCGTGATTATTTAGGCATTATTATATACTAGCGTAATTGCCCGTCAATATGACGGGATATCTTTAGTTAACCTTAAAATAGTTGCCTCCCTCCGCCCACTCTCTCTCCTCCCTTCCCTTCCACCCTCTCCTTCCCTTCTCCCTCACTCCCTCTCTCTCTCTTAAATGTAAGAAGAGACTATTAGTCTCAATTTCGCCCTCAATAAAGTCGTTTGTCTGTCTGTCTCCCTCCCTCCATCTCTCTCCCTCTCTTTCCCTCCCTCTCTCTCCCTCTCTTTCCCTCCCTCCCCCTCCCTCTCCCTCACTCTCTCTCCCTCACTCCCTCTCCCTCCCTCCCTATCTCGTATTAAAAGCATTCAAAGCACGCTTACATCCATAAGGATTGATATAACAATGGGATTTTGAGGTCTAACAATATAATTGGTAGCCAAGGCAACATTCCGTTAAAATGGCAATATTTCCACAAAATATGTGAATTAAACGTATAACATGAGCGTTTTAGATTTGTATACGGAGAAAGATGAACAGAATAAAAAACTTTGTAATTTTTTCTTTAAAATGGTTCAGATCCGAAGATCGTAGGTTAAATCCTTCTAATTTTAATTTCCAAAACAATAAAAGCCTGCACGCCAAAAAATGGATTTTTACATGTTACCTTACGGAAAATGGAAATATCTTCCTTGTAGTCGAACCCAGGACTTTTTTGGAGAGTTATTTTCGTCATTACCTTAAAATATGTTAATCAAGCATCCTTGCCAAATTTCAATCTTCTACCTATTAGGGAAGTTTGTTAAAACGCTCTATATCTGCCATCGTGAAAGCGTGACCAACCAACCAACGGACCTGGGCTATTATAGTATTAATTAGTGTTAAAAATGACGGGCAGTTTTGAGTTAAGTATTAAGTTAGAATAAAATGTAAATGAAAATTAAGAAAAAATGTTTTTATACGCACTAAAATAAACACTAAATAGAAAATGCGCATAAATGAATGTTCGAGAAAGTAAAAATAGTTTTGTGCATAAAAAATATTAATGAAGATTTATTCGTTAAACATTATGACCAGTTTGGTGCTCATGAAAGCATAATTATATAAAATGCGGATTCAAGAATTTTGGATTTGAAAAAAGGGATAGGTACACGAGTGAAGCGAAATATATCCTTTTCATAACACAGAATGCGATCCTTTGCTGCTGGAATGTATTTTTATTTCATATAAGAATACCAGCCATATATTTTATAGAAACTTTCAGTATGTTATTGCGTGGAAATAGAGGACGGCGTATATTTCATAAAAATTCGATAAAGTTGGATCCTGAATTTTAAAATAAAATTAATAAATGATATGTTTTGGTAATATTATCACCTTGATGAATTTTAAAAAATCCAGATATTTAACCTGGGCTGAATGAGCAACAAGAAACAAAAAAGAAGAAATAATATAAAATCTAAAGACAAGCAACATGGCAAATTGACTATTAATGAAAAAAGTGAATTACGTAGCAAGAAAACTGAAAAAAAAATCTAGCCATTAAGCTCAGTTTGTAGTCCTTCATGAACTGATGACTTTTACAGTCTTTATGCGCTTGAGGAATCCTCAAACAGAATCTCATATAATAAAAATGGCCATTCCATATAGATATATATAATTCTCAAATAAGAATTAAAATTTTCTCTTATTTATGAGATACGTATAACCAGAGCCGTAGTGAGGGCAGGGCAACCAGGACACGTGCTCAGAGCGCAGCTTCGTAAGAGGGCGCCAAACGGAAGTCTTATTATACACTTAATAAAATGTGGTTACAGTTTTGTTTTTTCGATCTCTTCGAAACTTATTACGAACGGCCAACCTGAGGTTCAGCTGAAGGGCTGTACCAAGTCGTAGGTGAACGTGTGCAAACTTAATTGGCGGCTTTTCGGCTGCCTCTACTCTTTACGTTCTGAATGTAATATCTTTTATTTACCCTCGCCCTATAAAATGTGTGCGCCTTATCGAACTGCATTAGTCGAGCAGAATTTTCGCCCAAGTTGTCGATAAAAAAGTTAATATTGAGGAGGCCTTTAGAGATTTTATTGCTGTGAAATCGAAAAAGAGACGAAATCACGTCAGAAATAATCCGAAAGATGGAACAGGATGGACTAGATTTGCAAAATATGAGAGCTTAATCGTATGAAAATACTCTTAATATGACCGGGAAATTAAACGGTTGCAAACATAACCCTCTTGTACGTTTCATACCACGTACAGCGAAAAAACTAACCGTCAAATTAGGGTATTTTTTGCAAAGGTATAGAACCTGTTCTTTTATTTCATTGGTTCCACATCGAGATGAGTTGTACTAATAGTGGTCTTAAAGGTGACTTTGGAAAAACATGGCACAGCACGATGGTCATCAAGAGAAAATTCTGTGAATTCATTGGAATTAAAATTGAAAGAAGTTTATACGGTGGTAATAAAATTAAAGAATGAACATAAATGCAGAGATGCTGAAAGTTTGCTAAAACAGATATTTATACTTTTTTTAAATTTTGGGACGATTGTCTCCAGAAGATCAACCACCTCACTAAATCTCTTCAGGGTGCCGATGTAACTGTGAATAGAGCCGTTGACATAATCTGCGATTTGGTACTATAAATAAAAAGTTCAACGTCAAGACTGGAAGAGTACATGGAACAGTCAAAGAAATTTTGCAATGAAAAAGGAATACCTTATGTACTCTCGAAAATAAGAAAAAGGAAATTTCATGACACGTTGGAAACTGAAGCACCCTCAGTATCTGAAACAACAGAAACTTTTAAGTTGTGCTTTATATAATATGACAGAAGATAAAATGATAAATTCCTGTGAAAATGCTGCTAGTAGGTAATACAACAATGTGGATGAACGCGAGTTAATCGAAGAAGTTTGCAGTTTGAAACACCACCAGCCTTCGAAAAAAATGTAGAAATTACGCAGAAAGAAATATTGGAATTTATTCCTAATATGGAAAATTTTCCGATAATTTTCTTGACATTCGTCACATCAATTTCAACTGGAGAGCGTTCTTTTAGTAAATTGAAATTGATCAAAAATAACATACGGTCATCAATGAGCTAAAAAATCTGATGTGGCCAACACATGGCTTTCTCCATACTTGGGGTATAGATATTTCAATTATTATGAATAGCATTATAAGGCAAAATCATTATTTCGTATCGTAAAATAATACAGTCGTCCTCATTGCAGTAAATTATATTTTGAATATGTTGACAGAATTCATCGCTACATGGTGGTGGCGCTGTATACTGGAAATTACGAAAAAGTTTAATATCTCCGAAATGGATGGTTCAACGAAAATTTTACCCGTTATTGTCCAAAAACTAATTACTTCTTTGTGCTCACTTTTAAGTGTGATATATGAAATTTGGTATCGATATGGCAAGTACTTTTTGAGTTAGAGCGCCCACAATCACACACACAGACATCATTCCGAAAATAGTCTAAACGTGTTCTAGGGACCTCAAAACGTGCATTTCCGTTGAAATCTCGAAGTGGTTTTTTTCATGAACACAATACTTTCCCATATGGAGAAAGTAAAAAGAGTTTTTGGTCATTTCATCTTATCTATTGAATAAACTGCTAAAAATATAGATATCAATGGCATAATCAATGTTTGCCGCAATTAAAGCCTGAAAAATAACTCTTGAAAGAAATGATTGTTTATTTCAGTTAAGTACCTCATTAAAATATGCACTTATCATTTTATTAGGTCATTTTGGGGCGCCAAAAAATCCTCTGCCCAGGGCGCCAAAAGTGGTCACTACGGCCCTGCGTATAACTAATATGTATTTTGTATTTAAACCAGAGATATCTAGTGTTCCAATTTCATATCAATATCCCGATATTCTCGGTCATTTTTACCTCTTAAATCTCTGTACCTTCATATCACATCTCTTTTCTCTCTCACCTCTCATATTCTCTCTCTCTCTCTCACCTCCCATCCTCTCTCTATCCCTACCTACAAATTCCCGTTGTCTGGACAAAGAGTCACTTTATATATACTTTAAAAAGTTACATTGCCTATAAGATAGCAGACTACCGATGATGCGTTCATATAATTCACTCAGCTGTGTGAAGTGTTCCGATTGCCTATTTCTCGAAATACTCAAGAAAGAATCCGACGCACAGACGGAAGCACTTGCGCACAACGACCTTCGTATCAATCGATAATTAAAAGTGTTTCCGTATCTGATTGTATTCCATAACACTTTCCTTACTCAGCTTAAGGTTATTGTAGAACACTTAGCATACAAATAAAGCGTGATAGCAATCGCTTTCTCATTTTACACCAATAGTTAGTAATAATTTTGCCTAAAGCTATCGCGCGGATTATTTTTTTATCTTTATCCCTTTTGTCCGCTACAGCGCCGGTGCTTTAATCTTTCTCCGCGAACCAGAATGAGCCTTTCAATCTATGAGTCTAACCATAAAGATGATTACATTTTCACGGCCGAATCATCTACACCCCACCACATTCCCCCTTCCTCTCCATCTACCCTCCCTCCTCCCATTCCTCCTCCCATTCCTCCTTCCATTCCTCCTCACCCATTTCTTCCCCTCTTCTTCCTTGCAATGGCTGAAATAATCCGCCAAACTCCTTTCATGGACGTGACGGCGCTAATCCCACTCCACGTGCCCCAGATATGCTGAGAAATGGCTACATTTTGAAAACTGCTTGAAAGATGCAGCACTTGCATGGAAAGAATTTTATTAAATCGTCGTCGCTACAAGACTTCTCGCATTCGTCCAAAATGATTAATAGTTCCTGCTTTGCACAATTACCAGCCTGATTACCCGAAATTTTTAGCGCATTCTACTTATAATGTTGCTGCATTTTCATTTGAGATGTCCTCTATAACAAATAGCTCAAAATGAATCAACAGGCCAATCTCATGGCACAAATCCAATTCACGATGGAGTGAACCCCCCTCGCCGAAACTCAGATGAATAAACCAGATGCGCATTTACGCAACCTTTTTCTAGTTACGAGTCTCTCCGACCGTTTATAGAGGCAACTTAAATCTCGTCATTTCAAAGTTTTAAATGCTGAAATCGTTAAAATAAACAAGAACTGATATGGCTAAAAGGAGAGCGGAAAATTCACCAATGTGTGTGTGTCTATGCTTAAGACATGGAGTAGTAATGTCCTCATAGGTTGACTCTTTCAACTACTTAAGCTACGTCGGTTGAACTCTCTCTCTCTCTCTTGGGTATAAAGAGTCGAGTAAAGAGGAATCGCAGTTGGGCGGTTGTCGTGGGAGGAGTGCGTTGAATAGTCAGAAGAAGAAATTGAGATGAAATGACTTATAAAATGTATTCGATAAAATGGAAAAATAAATCTCGGTAGATGCATGGAAAAGTGAGCTTCCATTAGAGTTATCTAATGTAACAGATACTATAATATAATTAAAAGAAAACTTCACCATAAATATGCTGATATAGTTTCAATAAAGGAGAAATGGAGTGACAGGAGGCATAGAAGAAAGATAACAAAGAAGAAAGTAGTACAATTCTGGGCGTGGGAGAAAAAGAGAGGAGTATTCTCCAAGAAGTGAATGCAAGTAGGATGACATTGTTAAAGTAGTATGAGCTGGAAGGACGTTTTCTTAAAAAATATCAGGGCTCTGGTTTGCCTCCCCCTTGGAGGAGACGACAACCCTCAACCATTAGAATTTAGTTCTTTATTTGACTTTCCCATGAGTGGAAACTTCACTCCTATAGCTTCAGTAATTTTGCTAACATTTCAACATTTTGGAGCAACATAGCGGAAAATCTATGAACTGCCTTTACATCCGTCATCTTAAAGATATGTGTGCGTGCATAAATACGTATTTATGATTTCATTCATTTCAAATTGAAATTATTTTTCGACATTTGAAAATATTTAAGCATACAGATTTCTCATCGATAATCGATAAAATTCAACGATCCTATTTTTTTAGATGTTAAAAAAATCTTATCTCGGAAAACGTTACATTCCACGAAGGGCACCGTCATTAATCACGTCCGAGGCGCGGATTCCAGCGGTAGCACCCCCTCCATTCACCTTTCACTCCCCTCCCCGCCACTATTTGCAAACACTGCTTTGATTCTTCCACAATATGCCATTTTCACGTCTCCACCGACCCTCGTCGAATACGCCTTCTCCTCTCCATTCCCTACCTCCCTCCTTCCCTCTCTCTCCTCTTTGTACCCTCCCATTCTCTTCCTGTGCGACTCCCCAAACTCATTAAGCGCTCCCCGTTGCTGACGCCCCTGTCACTGTCATGTCATGTCGCGGCCGGCGGAAGGGCGCGGTGGGAGGTAGGGGTGGAGAAGGGGGGGGAATATAAAAGGGGGAGGGGGGGGGGGGGGAGTATTTGTCTCCGGATGAATGACGCGAGACGGACAATGGCTCCAAATGGACTTCCTATGCCATCGGCGGCGTTCTATCTCGCGCAGCGACTGAAGGACCTCCTGGGGTCGTGTCATTGCGAGTGGAGGAGGTAAAAAGAGGGTGGAATAAGTGCCAATTGAAGGGACCGGGATCGATTCCGGGAGAGGGAGGTGTGATCGAGCGACATTCGATCGGATCGGGTCGAATGGATTTTGCTATTTTTGCCTCGTTGGAAGAGCGACGCGATGTTATATGGAGAGTATTGGTACATTTCGTCAGTGTTCATTACGAAAACATTTTTCTTTCTAAATATACTAAAGGTTATCAAAAACAAAGGTTTCCTATTTTTTAAAAGGTAGAATTGACATACTACATTGTAATTAATAAAATGTTTTATCAGAGGCCTACAGTGGTCGACACGCTCAACCGACTCTCAAGCGCGCACAGCAATCGTAAAATATGGCGACCACTCAGAAGTCATATGCATTTCTGGACCAAAGGCAACACACCGAGGGAAATCCATAAATCACTCTTCTAGAATCGAGAACATAATCGATGCCATTTAAATACCCATCTCCAACCCCCAATAAGCTGAATGAACCACGATCTGCAGGAAAGATGGCGTGGATAGTTTTTTTGGACATACGTAGCATAACTTTGCGAGGTTTCGCGAGGACACACTGCCAACGCAGCTGGCCATGCAGAATGCTGCAATTTACCTGCCCAAGAAGAGTTACTGTTACTGCACATTATGTAGGGCCGCATACAGCAGAACACAGCATCACTCAAAAACTGGAATTGGGAGGATCTTGCCCGTCTATAGTTGGATTTCCATCTGTTTTGCAACCTAAGGATATATCTTCGAGGTCAGCGCTTTCAGTCAGATATGTACGTTAAGTGCCTTAACTGTGGCGGGACAAGCGGGGCATCTGCCCCGGGCACAACTTAGCAAAGGGCGCAAAAAATCCAAATAGTAACTAAATAAAGTGGAGAAAGTAATTTCTTGAATGGGGATAAAGCGCATATTTAGTAGTTTGCCCCGGGCGATAAAATATCTAGTTATGGGACTGAGCACGTTAAACATACATCGGCTTTATCCCTTCTGTGTGGAGGCAAGCATAGAAATATACCTAGAAAGAGGGGACTCGCGGCGAGGGTTTCGAACCTTCGCTTGGATCGAAGGCAACCCTCTCAGTCAGTAGGAGGTATGATATCAGGTCAAAGAAGGCTGCCTCAACTTTATTTCAGAATAATCGATCAAGATATGTACTTTTTGATGAATTATTCGTATTCCATGTGAAATACCACGCCAAAATAGATTTTATTTGCGCTCCTGCGGATTTTTTAAAGAAAACCGAGCTCCAGCTATGTCAGATGAGCTTGAAATTTGGTACAATTTTTATTTTTTTGGACAAAACCGATGGGAAAAATGTGAAATTGTAAAATCCACAATTTAAAAATGCTACCCAACTCTGTATGTGCATTGTCCGAATTTATGCCCACTAAATACATTTTTATTTAATGTGTACCGTGCCAATAAATCAAATCACTCTCCGTCATTTTTGACGGGCACTTATACTAGTTCTATCACAGTAGTTTAGATACATGGATTGAATGAATTATATGTATGTACTTAAAAAAATCTGATGTGGCCAGCACATGACCTTCTCCATATTTGGGGTATAGATATTTAAATTATTATGAATAGCATTATAAGGCAAAATTATTATTTCGTATCGTAAAAGAATACAGTCGTCCTTATTGCCGTAAATTATATTTTGAATATGTTTACAGAATTCACCGCTAGTTGTGGCGCTGTATACTAGAAATTACGAAAAAAGTTAATTATCTCCGAAATGGATGGTTCTACAAAAATTTGTTTCAAACAGAACTTGGAAGAAATATTATTCTCTACAACTTTGGTCCTCACGAAGATTACCAATAACGACGTTTTTAAGGAGATATTTGACGGAAACCGATTATTCATAAATAATTCCTAAAGAATAACTACTATGGAAAATTGTTTCAAATGAAAGTTGTAGGAAATTATATTTTCTATAACCTTAGTATAGAATTGTATATACAACAATGATGTTTTAACGGAGAAATATCGCAAAAACCGAATCAGATTTCGAATAAACCTCGACTTCCGGTTAACCGTTATTGTCCAAAAACTAATCAGTTCTTTCTGCTCATGCTAATGTGTTATATATGATGTTTGGTAACGATATGGCAAGTACTTCTTGAGTTAGAGTGCCTCAAAACGTGTATTTCCGTTGAAATCTCGAAGTCGATTTTTTTCTTTATCACAATACTTTCCCATTACTACGTATGGAGAAAGCAAAAAGGCTGGTAATATGTTTAAAATTAGTTAATATATGTGATCACTTCTGTATGTCATGTACTGATTGCTGAAATATACATGTCTGAAGAATATTTCGGAATTAATACTTTTTGATACCCACTCACTTTTTCACTGGATAATTTCGAGTCGTTTATGAGACAGTCTCCATGCTTTTGATGCGGTCCGAGAAAAGGAAAGATACTTTCGAAGGTTCTCATTCCTTTTCAATGCCAATTCCACGTTTCAATTTTGACTAGTGGTTTTTCAATACATCGGTTTTTAGAACAATGAGAGCGTTGGGCGAATCCATTATCGTCCCAATCTTGGCGCGTATTTTCCTCGCGTTCCTATCTGCATTTGTATCTATCTCCACTTACTCATATTGTTGTTGCTCCATGGAATCACATCGGTCAGTGATCGATTTGTTTGGTTCAGCTGTACAATAGTTGCATAGTATATTAGAAAGGATAAAGGGGGCACGCCTTACTTCTCTTGTAATCAAAATAGAATTTCTGCTTACATACCATTTTAAGATATTGCACGTCAGTTTTATAACCAGAAAAACCATTTTGTTTATCACGTATAGCGATTCCACTAAATAAAATCATCTTCGCCAATCTCCATAATTTCTCTTTCTTTTAAATATGTAATATAATTTCATATTGAATATATTCTTCTCTGCCCTATTGTGATGTCTATCTTTGTTCTTTACAAAATTTGAGTTTTAATTTAAGCACTGAACTAATTATGTATAGGTATATAAGTTCATATAATTATAGGCCGGTTCCGGATTTTAAAAATAGAATAAATGCTATTTTTCTATGTAAAAAGTTTATTCTGGTTTACAATGCATATGATTATTTTACATACATTGAGCAACAGTGAACACAACCCTTATCTACCCCCTCTACTCTATCTACCCTCTCTTCCTACCTATCTCTACCTCTACCATTTCCTCTCATTCACCCTCCACCTCACACTCTTCCTACTTTCCTCCCTCTCTGTACCTCGATACTTATTTGCCCTCTCTATCCTCCTTCCACTTGTGTAATACCTAATTCAAAGTAGTATATTTTCCATCTAGTGTTCACGGAGACAGGCCGCCAACCTGCCATACGACCACATTGCGGAAAGCTTAACATCCCTTCCGACACTGGGAATACTGACTACACGAATAGGGAGCGGAGAAATCTAAGGTTGAAATACCAGCCGTCGACTGTATTCGAACCCGGCTCAAATGCGCGAAAAGTCGGCACTCGAACCAATCCGCTACCGATCGCTCCGAAGATAAATACGATACGTAAATTTCAAGTTTACAAAGCGATTAGCGTAATGTTGGCAGCGCTAGCAACGGACCAGATGAAGGATAACGATGCGGGACGAACGAATCTCCTTAGGTCAGTAGTTCAAAACCTATGGCTTATTACACATTCGGTGGTAATTTCAGGTTTTTGTGGAGTAATAGGCATTTGTAGGAGTTGTAACGCGGTGAAGCCGTTAGTAAAACAATTTTTGAAAGTTTTAATTCCCCTAAAACTTGTAAGGAAGGTCAGAACATATAAGGAAAGGCTGTACTCCTGAAATTGAACAAATACGATTGAGTTAATTTTTTTAATTTGTACGTTTACCCTTGGGGGTAATGTGAGATCAAAAGAAAAAAGTAAAATGGGTAATGGGATGAAAAAAGGCTTAGAACCACTTCTTTAGGGTAATGAAAGGTATTCCACTTGAATAAATGATCTCGTTTCTGATTGAGTGAGAGCTAATACGAGTTACCAAATTTATGACATACTAGTAGGGCAGCCCCGGATCTCCGATCCTCATTGCGATTTAAATAAACTGAAGGCTTAATGAAATAATTTTTATTGAATAATTAATGAAATATAAATGAAAGCAAAGTATTAAAATAAAAAAGCATTTTATCTCACCTTAATTTAAAGAGTAAGTGTAAAACATATAATCCTACCAAATTTCAAGTTTTTAGCACATCTACAGATGTTAACAATAAATTGTACACAAATGCTGACAGACATCAACGTAAAATTAATATATAGTTAGATTTCTTATACACATATTATCGACACAGATGTTAACGATAAATTGTAAACTAATGCTGACAGTCGTCAACGTAACCATTTTAAAACGTTATAGTATCAATTGAAACAAAATAAAGAACAAATTAATTGCACAATTTTAAATGAAACACAATTCCTTATAGAATCAATTTAAACAAAAAAAAACAAATTAATTGCACAATTTAAAATAAAAACAATTCGATGGGAACTTGTTTGTTATACACATGTTATTGACATAGTTAGAAACGCTTCCCATACCATCCCATACGCAGTCAACAGACTAATTATCCGTAAATATTCACGTTGCTATGCTTCATTAATTTCGATGCTCAAACAACAGTTCGATGTGAATAACTCTTTTCTTTCGTCTATTTGAAGGTTTAATTGGCATTAAATTAATCGGAGGCAACAATGAGAGTCTCCTTGGCAACGCCCGAAATGAGTACGAAAAATACGCAAAATTTCAAAAAGAATGCGTATTTCTGAAAACTTCGACCGTGTAAACATGGCAAGAACGTGATAGTGTAGATCTTTATCCGTCGAATAAAGCAAAAAAGAAGAAAATCGGTCCATATTTACGTCATTTAACGAATGAAGGAAAAAAACCCTTCACTCTGAAAAATCGAAAATCCCGTGTAAACTTATGGGAAAAAATAATTGTCTCCTGGATTCGAACCCGGGACACTTTAGCAAACGAATATATTTTTCCAGGGATCTCATAGCCAGTAGAAACAAAACGCCGTTTACCGCATATCTTTACGACGAACGGTTCTCGAGAAATACGCCGATGTAAATTGTAAACAAATGTCTAAAGACGTCAGAGTAAAATTAATATATAGTTAGATAAACACGTTCCTAAAAAACTACATTTACCGAATAATGAAATATGCATTCATTCATATTCTAAATAAATCAATTTCGACATGGATCAATTTCCTAAATCATGCGATCGCTAAAACTTCAGTCAAAGAAACGATGACAATAGAACGCCGTACTACAGAAGGACTCGCAAAGAAAAATTTCTGGACTGACTTTGGGGATGCCGGAAGAAAAAGTGGATGTCCGGAGAATAGGGAGATGAGAGGATGAGGATAGGGAGATGCCGGGAGGAGAATAGGGAGATGAGAGGATGAGGATAGGGGGATGCCGGGAGGAGAATAGGTAGATGAGAGGATGAGGATAGGGGGATGTCGGGATGAGAATAGGGAGATGAGAGGATGAGGATAGGGGGATGCGGGGATGAGAATAGGTAGATGAGAGGATGAGGATAGGGGGATGTCGGGATGAGAATAGGGAGATGAGAGGATGAGGATAGGGGGATGCGGGGATGAGAATAGGGAGATGAGAGGATGAGGATAGGGAGATGCCGGGAGGAGAATAGGTAGATGAGATGATGAGGATAGGGAGATGCCGGGAGGAGAATAAGTAGATGAGAGGATGAGGATAGGGGGATGTCGGGATGAGAATAGGGAGATGAGAGGATGAGGATAGGGGGATGCGGGGATGAGAATAGGGAGATGAGAGGATGAGGATAGGGGGATGCGGGGATGAGAATAGGGAGATGAGAGGATGAGGATAGGGAGATGCCGGGAGGAGAATAGGTAGATGAGATGATGAGGATAGGGAGATGCCGGGAGGAGAATAGGTAGATGAGAGGATGAGGATAGGGGGATGTCGGGATGAGAATAGGGAGATGAGAGGATGAGGATAGGGGGATGCGGGGATGAGAATAGGGAGATGAGATGATGAGGATAGGGAGATGCCGGGAGGAGAATAGGTAGATGAGATGATGAGGATAGGGAGATGCCGGGAGGAGAATAGGTAGATGAGAGGATGAGGATAGGGGGATGTCGGGATGAGAATAGGGAGATGAGAGGATGAGGATAGGGGGATGCGGGGATGAGAATAGGGAGATGAGAGGATGAGGATAGGGGGATGCGGGGATGAGAATAGGGAGATGAGAGGATGAGGATAGGGAGATGCCGGGAGGAGAATAGGTAGAT
The DNA here is from genome assembly GCA_036926305.1 of Uropetala carovei. Taxonomy (NCBI): domain Eukaryota; kingdom Metazoa; phylum Arthropoda; class Insecta; order Odonata; family Petaluridae; genus Uropetala; species Uropetala carovei. The sequence goes on from JAXCHB010000095.1 coordinate 273,342, forward strand.
GAGATGATGAGGATAGGGAGATGCCGGGAGGAGAATAGGTAGATGAGAGGATGAGGATAGGGGGATGTCGGGATGAGAATAGGGAGATGAGAGGATGAGGATAGGGGGATGCGGGGATGAGAATAGGGAGATGAGAGGATGAGGATAGGGAGATGCCGGGAGGAGAATAGGTAGATGAGATGATGAGGATAGGGAGATGCCGGGAGGAGAATAGGTAGATGAGAGGATGAGGATAGGGGGATGTCGGGATGAGAATAGGGAGATGAGAGGATGAGGATAGGGGGATGCGGGGATGAGAATAGGGAGATGAGATGATGAGGATAGGGGGATGCGGGGATGAGAATAGGGAGATGAGAGGATGAGGATAGGGAGATGCCGGGAGGAGAATAGGTAGATGAGATGATGAGGATAGGGGGATGCGGGGATGAGAATAGGGAGATGAGAGGATGAGGATAGGGGGATGCGGGGATGAGAATAGGGAGATGAGAGGATGAGGATAGGGAGATGCCGGGAGGAGAATAGGTAGATGAGATGATGAGGATAGGGAGATGCCGGGAGGAGAATAGGTAGATGAGAGGATGAGGATAGGGGGATGTCGGGATGAGAATAGGGAGATGAGAGGATGAGGATAGGGGGATGCGGGGATGAGAATAGGGAGATGAGAGGATGAGGATAGGGGGATGCGGGGATGAGAATAGGGAGATGAGAGGATGAGGATAGGGAGATGCCGGGAGGAGAATAGGTAGATGAGATGATGAGGATAGGGAGATGCCGGGAGGAGAATAGGTAGATGAGAGGATGAGGATAGGGGGATGTCGGGATGAGAATAGGGAGATGAGAGGATGAGGATAGGGGGATGTCGGGATGAGAATAGGGAGATGAGATGATGAGGATAGGGGGATGCCAGGATGAGAATAGGGAGATGAGATGATGAGGATAGGGGGATGTCGGGATGAGAATAGGGAGATGAGAGGATGAGGATAGGGAGATGCCGGGAGGAGAATAGGTAGATGAGATGATGAGGATAGGGAGATGCCGGGAGGAGAATAGGTAGATGAGAGGATGAGGATAGGGGGATGTCGGGATGAGAATAGGGAGATGAGAGGATGAGGATAGGGGGATGTCGGGATGAGAATAGGGAGATGAGATGATGAGGATAGGGGGATGCCAGGATGAGAATAGGGAGATGAGATGATGAGGATAGGGGGATGTCGGGATGAGAATAGGGAGATGAGAGGATGAGGATAGGGGGATGTCGGGATGAGAATAGGGAGATGAGAGGATGAGGATAGGGGGATGTCGGGATGAGAATAGGGAGATGAGAGGATGAGGATAGGGGGATGCCGGGAGGAGAATAGGTAGATGAGAGGATGAGGATAGGGGGATGTCGGGATGAGAATAGGGAGATGAGAGGATGAGGATAGGGGGATGCGGGGATGAGAATAGGGAGATGAGAGGATGAGGATAGGGAGATGCCGGGAGGAGAATAGGTAGATGAGATGATGAGGATAGGGAGATGCCGGGAGGAGAATAGGTAGATGAGAGGATGAGGATAGGGGGATGTCGGGATGAGAATAGGGAGATGAGAGGATGAGGATAGGGGGATGCGGGGATGAGAATAGGGAGATGAGAGGATGAGGATAGGGGGATGCGGGGATGAGGATAGGGAGATGAGAGGATGAGGATAGGGGGATGCGGGGATGAGAATAGGGAGATGAGAGGATGAGGATAGGGAGATGCCGGGAGGAGAATAGGTAGATGAGATGATGAGGATAGGGAGATGCCGGGAGGAGAATAGGTAGATGAGAGGATGAGGATAGGGGGATGTCGGGATGAGAATAGGGAGATGAGAGGATGAGGATAGGGGGATGCGGGGATGAGAATAGGGAGATGAGAGGATGAGGATAGGGGGATGCGGGGATGAGAATAGGGAGATGAGAGGATGAGGATAGGGAGATGCCGGGAGGAGAATAGGTAGATGAGATGATGAGGATAGGGAGATGCCGGGAGGAGAATAGGTAGATGAGAGGATGAGGATAGGGGGATGTCGGGATGAGAATAGGGAGATGAGAGGATGAGGATAGGGGGATGCGGGGATGAGAATAGGGAGATGAGAGGATGAGGATAGGGAGATGCCGGGAGGAGAATAGGTAGATGAGATGATGAGGATAGGGAGATGCCGGGAGGAGAATAGGTAGATGAGAGGATGAGGATAGGGGGATGTCGGGATGAGAATAGGGAGATGAGAGGATGAGGATAGGGGGATGTCGGGATGAGAATAGGGAGATGAGATGATGAGGATAGGGGGATGCCAGGATGAGAATAGGGAGATGAGATGATGAGGATAGGGGGATGTCGGGAGGAGAATAGGTAGATGAGATGATGAGGATAGGGAGATGCCGGGATGAGAATAGGGAGATGAGAGGATGAGGATAGGGAGATGCCGGGAGGAGAATAGGTAGATGAGATGATGAGGATAGGGAGATGCCGGGAGGAGAATAGGTAGATGAGAGGATGAGGATAGGGGGATGTCGGGATGAGAATAGGGAGATGAGAGGATGAGGATAGGGGGATGTCGGGATGAGAATAGGGAGATGAGATGATGAGGATAGGGGGATGCCAGGATGAGAATAGGGAGATGAGATGATGAGGATAGGGGGATGTCGGGATGAGAATAGGGAGATGAGAGGATGAGGATAGGGAGATGCCGGGAGGAGAATAGGTAGATGAGATGATGAGGATAGGGAGATGCCGGGAGGAGAATAGGTAGATGAGAGGATGAGGATAGGGGGATGTCGGGATGAGAATAGGGAGATGAGAGGATGAGGATAGGGGGATGTCGGGATGAGAATAGGGAGATGAGATGATGAGGATAGGGGGATGCCAGGATGAGAATAGGGAGATGAGATGATGAGGATAGGGGGATGTCGGGATGAGAATAGGGAGATGAGAGGATGAGGATAGGGGGATGTCGGGATGAGAATAGGGAGATGAGAGGATGAGGATAGGGGGATGTCGGGATGAGAATAGGGAGATGAGAGGATGAGGATAGGGGGATGCCGGGAGGAGAATAGGTAGATGAGAGGATGAGGATAGGGGGATGTCGGGATGAGAATAGGGAGATGAGAGGATGAGGATAGGGGGATGCGGGGATGAGAATAGGGAGATGAGAGGATGAGGATAGGGGGATGTCGGGATGAGAATAGGGAGATGAGAGGATGAGGATAGGGAGATGCCGGGAGGAGAATAGGTAGATGAGATGATGAGGATAGGGAGATGCCGGGAGGAGAATAGGTAGATGAGAGGATGAGGATAGGGGGATGTCGGGATGAGAATAGGGAGATGAGAGGATGAGGATAGGGGGATGCGGGGATGAGAATAGGGAGATGAGATGATGAGGATAGGGAGATGCCGGGAGGAGAATAGGTAGATGAGATGATGAGGATAGGGAGATGCCGGGAGGAGAATAGGTAGATGAGAGGATGAGGATAGGGGGATGTCGGGATGAGAATAGGGAGATGAGAGGATGAGGATAGGGGGATGCGGGGATGAGAATAGGGAGATGAGAGGATGAGGATAGGGAGATGCCGGGAGGAGAATAGGTAGATGAGATGATGAGGATAGGGAGATGCCGGGAGGAGAATAGGTAGATGAGAGGATGAGGATAGGGGGATGTCGGGATGAGAATAGGGAGATGAGAGGATGAGGATAGGGGGATGCGGGGATGAGAATAGGGAGATGAGAGGATGAGGATAGGGGGATGCGGGGATGAGAATAGGGAGATGAGAGGATGAGGATAGGGGGATGCCAGGATGAGAATAGGGAGATGAGATGATGAGGATAGGGGGATGTCGGGATGAGAATAGGGAGATGAGAGGATGAGGATAGGGGGATGTCGGGATGAGAATAGGGAGATGAGAGGATGAGGATAGGGGGATGTCGGGATGAGAATAGGGAGATGAGAGGATGAGGATAGGGGGATGCCGGGAGGAGAATAGGTAGATGAGAGGATGAGGATAGGGGGATGTCGGGATGAGAATAGGGAGATGAGAGGATGAGGATAGGGGGATGCGGGGATGAGAATAGGGAGATGAGAGGATGAGGATAGGGAGATGCCGGGAGGAGAATAGGTAGATGAGATGATGAGGATAGGGAGATGCCGGGAGGAGAATAGGTAGATGAGAGGATGAGGATAGGGGGATGTCGGGATGAGAATAGGGAGATGAGAGGATGAGGATAGGGGGATGCGGGGATGAGAATAGGGAGATGAGAGGATGAGGATAGGGGGATGCGGGGATGAGAATAGGGAGATGAGATGATGAGGATAGGGAGATGCCGGGAGGAGAATAGGTAGATGAGATGATGAGGATAGGGAGATGCCGGGAGGAGAATAGGTAGATGAGAGGATGAGGATAGGGGGATGTCGGGATGAGAATAGGGAGATGAGAGGATGAGGATAGGGGGATGCGGGGATGAGAATAGGGAGATGAGAGGATGAGGATAGGGAGATGCCGGGAGGAGAATAGGTAGATGAGATGATGAGGATAGGGAGATGCCGGGAGGAGAATAGGTAGATGAGAGGATGAGGATAGGGGGATGTCGGGATGAGAATAGGGAGATGAGAGGATGAGGATAGGGGGATGCGGGGATGAGAATAGGGAGATGAGAGGATGAGGATAGGGGGATGCGGGGATGAGAATAGGGAGATGAGAGGATGAGGATAGGGGGATGCCAGGATGAGAATAGGGAGATGAGATGATGAGGATAGGGGGATGTCGGGATGAGAATAGGGAGATGAGAGGATGAGGATAGGGGGATGTCGGGATGAGAATAGGGAGATGAGAGGATGAGGATAGGGGGATGTCGGGATGAGAATAGGGAGATGAGAGGATGAGGATAGGGGGATGCCGGGAGGAGAATAGGTAGATGAGAGGATGAGGATAGGGGGATGTCGGGATGAGAATAGGGAGATGAGAGGATGAGGATAGGGGGATGCGGGGATGAGAATAGGGAGATGAGAGGATGAGGATAGGGAGATGCCGGGAGGAGAATAGGTAGATGAGATGATGAGGATAGGGAGATGCCGGGAGGAGAATAGGTAGATGAGAGGATGAGGATAGGGGGATGTCGGGATGAGAATAGGGAGATGAGAGGATGAGGATAGGGGGATGCGGGGATGAGAATAGGGAGATGAGAGGATGAGGATAGGGGGATGCGGGGATGAGAATAGGGAGATGAGAGGATGAGGATAGGGAGATGCCGGGAGGAGAATAGGTAGATGAGATGATGAGGATAGGGAGATGCCGGGAGGAGAATAGGTAGATGAGAGGATGAGGATAGGGGGATGTCGGGATGAGAATAGGGAGATGAGAGGATGAGGATAGGGGGATGCGGGGATGAGAATAGGGAGATGAGAGGATGAGGATAGGGAGATGCCGGGAGGAGAATAGGTAGATGAGATGATGAGGATAGGGAGATGCCGGGAGGAGAATAGGTAGATGAGAGGATGAGGATAGGGGGATGTCGGGATGAGAATAGGGAGATGAGAGGATGAGGATAGGGGGATGTCGGGATGAGAATAGGGAGATGAGATGATGAGGATAGGGGGATGCCAGGATGAGAATAGGGAGATGAGATGATGAGGATAGGGGGATGTCGGGAGGAGAATAGGTAGATGAGATGATGAGGATAGGGAGATGCCGGGATGAGAATAGGGAGATGAGAGGATGAGGATAGGGAGATGCCGGGAGGAGAATAGGTAGATGAGATGATGAGGATAGGGAGATGCCGGGAGGAGAATAGGTAGATGAGAGGATGAGGATAGGGGCATGTCGGGATGAGAATAGGGAGATGAGAGGATGAGGATAGGGGGATGCGGGGATGAGAATAGGGAGATGAGAGGATGAGGATAGGGAGATGCCGGGAGGAGAATAGGTAGATGAGATGATGAGGATAGGGAGATGCCGGGAGGAGAATAGGTAGATGAGAGGATGAGGATAGGGGGATGTCGGGATGAGAATAGGGAGATGAGAGGATGAGGATAGGGGGATGTCGGGATGAGAATAGGGAGATGAGATGATGAGGATAGGGGGATGCCAGGATGAGAATAGGGAGATGAGATGATGAGGATAGGGGGATGTCGGGATGAGAATAGGGAGATGAGATGATGAGGATAGGGGGATGCCGGGAGGAGAATAGGTAGATGAGAGGATGAGGATAGGGAGATGCCGGGATGAGAATAGGGAGATGAGAGGATGAGGATAGGGGGATGTCGGGATGAGAATAGGGAGATGAGATGATGAGGATAGGGGGATGCCAGGATGAGAATAGGGAGATGAGATGATGAGGATAGGGGGATGCCGGGAGGAGAATAGGTAGATGAGATGATGAGGATAGGGAGATGCCGGGAGGAGAATAGGTAGATGAGAGGATGAGGATAGGGGGATGCCAGGATGAGAATAGGGAGATGAGATGATGAGGATAGGGGGATGTCGGGAGGAGAATAGGTAGATGAGATGATGAGGATAGGGAGATGCCGGGATGAGAATAGGGAGATGAGAGGATGAGGATAGGGGGATGTCGGGATGAGAATAGGGAGATGAGATGATGAGGATAGGGGGATGCCAGGATGAGAATAGGGAGATGAGATGATGAGGATAGGGGGATGTCGGGAGGAGAATAGGTAGATGAGATGATGAGGATAGGGAGATGCCGGGAGGAGAATAGGGAGATGAGATGATGAGGATAGGGGGATGTCGGGAGGAGAATAGGTAGATGAGATGATGAGGATAGGGAGATGCCGGGATGAGAATAGGGAGATGAGAGGATGAGGATAGGGGGATGTCGGGATGAGAATAGGGAGATGAGAGGATGAGGATAGGGAGATGCCGGGAGGAGAATAGGGAGATGAGAGGATGAGGATAGGGGGATGCCGGGATGAGAATAGGGAGATGAGATGATGAGGATAGGGGGATGCCGGGAGGAGAATAGGGAGATGAGATGATGAGGATAGGGAGATGCCGGGAGGAGAATAGGTAGATGAGAGGATGAGGATAGGGGGATGTCGGGAGGAGAATAGGTAGATGAGATGATGAGGATAGGGAGATGCCAGGATGAGAATAGGGAGATGAGAGGATGAGGATAGGGGGATGCCGGGAGGAGAATAGGTAGATGAGATGATGAGGATAGGGAGATGCCGGGAGGAGAATAGGGAGATGAGAGGATGAGGATAGGGGGATGCCGGGATGAGAATAGGGAGATGAGATGATGAGGATAGGGGGATGTCGGGATGAGAATAGGGAGATGAGATGATGAGGATAGGGGGATGCCGGGAGGAGAATAGGGAGATGAGATGATGAGGATAGGGAGATGCCGGGAGGAGAATAGGGAGATGAGATGATGAGGATAGGGGGATGTCGGGAGGAGAATAGGTAGATGAGATGATGAGGATAGGGAGATGCCAGGATGAGAATAGGGAGATGAGAGGATGAGGATAGGGGGATGCCGGGAGGAGAATAGGTAGATGAGATGATGAGGATAGGGAGATGCCGGGAGGAGAATAGGTAGATGAGAGGATGAGGATAGGGGGATGCCGGGAGGAGAATAGGGAGATGAGAGGATGAGGATAGGGGGATGCCGGGAGGAGAATAGGGAGATGAGATGATGAGGATAGGGAGATGCCGGGAGGAGAATAGGGAGATGAGAGGATGAGGATAGGGGGATGCCGGGATGAGAATAGGGAGATGAGATGATGAGGATAGGGGGATGTCGGGATGAGAATAGGGAGATGAGAGGATGAGGATAGGGGGATGCCGGGATGAGAATAGGGAGATGAGATGATGAGGATAGGGGGATGTCGGGATGAGAATAGGGAGATGAGAGGATGAGGATAGGGGGATGCCGGGAGGAGAATAGGTAGATGAGATGATGAGGATAGGGAGATGCCGGGAGGAGAATAGGGAGATGAGAGGATGAGGATAGGGGGATGCCGGGAGGAGAATAGGGAGATGAGAGGATGAGGATAGGGGGATGCCGGGATGAGAATAGGGAGATGAGATGATGAGGATAGGGGGATGCCAGGATGAGAATAGGGAGATGAGAGGATGAGGATAGGGGGATGCCAGGATGAGAATAGGGAGATGAGAGGATGAGGATAGGGGGATGCCGGGAGGAGAATAGGTAGATGAGATGATGAGGATAGGGAGATGCCGGGAGGAGAATAGGGAGATGAGAGGATGAGGATAGGGGGATGCCGGGAGGAGAATAGGGAGATGAGATGATGAGGATAGGGGGATGTCGGGATGAGAATAGGGAGATGAGAGGATGAGGATAGGGGGATGCCGGGATTAGAATAGGGAGATGAGATGATGAGGATAGGGGGATGTCGGGATGAGAATAGGGAGATGAGAGGATGAGGATAGGGGGATGCCGGGAGGAGAATAGGTAGATGAGATGATGAGGATAGGGAGATGCCGGGAGGAGAATAGGGAGATGAGAGGATGAGGATAGGGGGATGCCGGGAGGAGAATAGGGAGATGAGAGGATGAGGATAGGGGGATGCCGGGAGGAGAATAGGGAGATGAGAGGATGAGGATAGGGGGATGCCGGGATGAGAATAGGGAGATGAGATGATGAGGATAGGGGGATGCCAGGATGAGAATAGGGAGATGAGAGGATGAGGATAGGGGGATGCCGGGAGGAGAATAGGTAGATGAGATGATGAGGATAGGGAGATGCCGGGAGGAGAATAGGTAGATGAGAGGATGAGGATAGGGGGATGCCGGGAGGAGAATAGGGAGATGAGAGGATGAGGATAGGGGGATGCCGGGAGGAGAATAGGGAGATGAGATGATGAGGATAGGGAGATGCCGGGAGGAGAATAGGGAGATGAGAGGATGAGGATAGGGGGATGCCGGGATGAGAATAGGGAGATGAGATGATGAGGATAGGGGGATGTCGGGATGAGAATAGGGAGATGAGAGGATGAGGATAGGGGGATGCCGGGATGAGAATAGGGAGATGAGATGATGAGGATAGGGGGATGTCGGGATGAGAATAGGGAGATGAGAGGATGAGGATAGGGGGATGCCGGGAGGAGAATAGGTAGATGAGATGATGAGGATAGGGAGATGCCGGGAGGAGAATAGGGAGATGAGAGGATGAGGATAGGGGGATGCCGGGATGAGAATAGGGAGATGAGAGGATGAGGATAGGGGGATGCCGGTATGAGAATAGGGAGATGAGATGATGAGGATAGGGGGATGCCGGGAGGAGAATAGGGAGATGAGAGGATGAGGATAGGGGGATGCCGGGAGGAGAATAGGGAGATGAGATGATGAGGATAGGGGGATGCCAGGATGAGAATAGGGAGATGAGAGGATGAGGATAGGGGGATGCCAGGATGAGAATAGGGAGATGAGAGGATGAGGATAGGGGATGCCGGGATGAGAATAGGGAGATGAGATGATGAGGATAGGGAGATGCCGGGAGGAGAATAGGGAGATGAGAGGATGAGGATAGGGGGATGCCAGGATGAGAATAGGGAGATGAGAGGATGAGGATAGGGGGATGCCGGGAGGAGAATAGGGAGATGAGAGGATAAGGATAGGGAGATGCCGGGAGGAGAATAGGGAGATGAGAGGATGAGGATAGGGGGATGCCGGGAGGAGAATAGGGAGATGAGAGGATAAGGATAGGGGGATGCCGGGATGAGAATAGGGAGATGAGATGATGAGGATAGGGGGATGCCAGGATGAGAATAGGGAGATGAGAGGATGAGGATAGGGGGATGCCGGGATGAGAATAGGGAGATGAGATGATGAGGATAGGGAGATGCCAGGATGAGAATAGGGAGATGAGATGATGAGGATAGGGGGATGCCGGGATGAGAAGAGGATTCCCGGAAAATAAGAGAGGAGGCGGTTGGGTAAGGAGTTGCGAGGAGAGTTGGATGCCAGGAGTGTAGAAGGATGTCAGGATGAGGATAGGGGGATGCCGGGATGAGAATAGGGTGATGCCGAGAGGATAGGGGGTTGACGGGGAGGGGAATGCCGGGATTGGAATATGGTGATGCCGAGAGGATAGGGGGATCACGGGAGGAGGAGCGGATGATAGGGATCAGAGGGAAACACCGTAATGATAGGGGAGGGGGAGGTGCCGATGGGAGAGTTGGTTTCCGGGAGGAGAAGGGGATTCCGGAAGGAGAGAAGAATGTAGGGAAGAGAGGAGGATGTAGGGAAGAGAATGGAAGTCTAGGTATAGGGACTAGTGTCTGGCAGGCTTGTAGCGGGCGGGCCACATGCGGTCAAAGGGACAATGCGGGGGAGAGAGAAAGATGGTCCCGGAAATGGAATTTGGCACTGAGAACGGGAGGAGCGAAGATATCTCTTGGAATGTTTTCCAGAAGGAGGCGTCCCTCTCTAGTCTCCGGGAGTTCTCCTTTATTCCTCTAATTCCTGTTCCTCTCTTTCTCCCCGCAAACCATCAAAATCCCTTCTTTCGCGCCATCAACCCGCATTATCTGCTTCGCAATCATATTCCGAGAAGGCGCGAAGCATTTCGACAGCGCATGCGCGTCGCTAATATCTTCCTTCGATAAGAGCGACTTTTTCCGCCTCTGGTTGGAGGAAACATCTCGAAACGAAAACGAGAATCGTAGAGGTACCATTATCGCCTCTCCGTCTTATGTTCGTTCCGAACTGGAACGGTTTTTTTTGTATGGGACAGCCATTTAATAATACGAGCCAAATTCATGACCACCGAGATTAATTGATGAATGGCGCAATAATGAATCTTCGCAGCTGTATTTCGCGGAGAGGTGATCGTGTTGTATTTTCATGCTCATGCTATCAAAACAAGGACGTCTGAGATTATTCTCTCTTTTTTAGAAATTGTGCCATTTGGAATTTGTGATCAGGAACAAATTCAATACAAATTTTAAAAAATCTATCGATTGCTGTAAAAAGACGAGATTATGATAGATGTTAAGGTTGGCGGGAAGAAATGCCATTCGCTTTATTCGAGTAAGGCGAGGGAGAAAGCAAGCGCAATACAAGATAAACGTAACCACAATGTGTATCGCCATACTAATTGAATTAAGTTTAACAAAATATTATTCGCGAAGACTGCAATCATACGTGGTGGACTACTTTATTTAAAAATCATACGCCGACGACCATGGAGAATTTTGAGAGGAATAGACGTATTGAAATATCAATGTTCCGAACGGATTCCTCGAGTTAAAATTACTATATATTTATTCGCCAACAAAGTGTGACATTTTTCCCTGCCCTCGGGACATTGTCCCCAATCCCGAGAGAAACCAAGCCCGATCTAATCGCCCCTCCGCTGAGATGCCGCGTGCTTTTCTGGGTGTCTAAATTTATACCCTAAAAGGGGTGTCCTCCCTCCAGTCCCCTTCCAGCTCAACGAACTTTAAGACTGGAACCACAAATCCAAATACTCCCCTTCAAATGTTCGCCAATCACGACTCACCACTTCAAAATTCCAGAGTCACCTCTGAACCCCTCCTCTCTTCCCCTGGAACTCTGTTCGAGGCAGTGAGCGGGCTTTCGCTTTCTCTGACTCTCTTCCTAACCGCAGCAGGAGAACAACCCCTCACTGCATGAGATGTGCTAACCTCGCCTGAACTTTCCAGTGAAGTCGATAGCGCCTGAACCACAAGTGAATTATGAGTTGTGAGAATTGTTATTTTGTTATTTTATTTAGGTATAGTTAATAAATTGTTATCTATTAACCAAGGTTATTTGTGTAAATTGTAATCTATGTCGCATACCCAGTTGGTATTGCTTCAAAAGGAATCGAAATTATTCAATGCCGCATCTACGAAATTCGTTCTATTCAGACTCACGCTTCGAAAGGCTCTTTCGGATCGAACCGCGGCACCTTTCGTCTTTAAGTAAACAATCTAACGTCGTCTCACAAAGGCGACCTCGGCGCCGATTTCACTGTTCTCCCTGCAGCGCCTCTTACCTGAGGAGCGTGGCGAGCGTCGATCTGCGAATGAGACAGCACTGCGTGATAGGAGCCAATATGGACACCTCGTCGTGAAAGGGTCTCCCGAATCCCCTTCCCTGGTCCAAGTGAAGCGGGAATGTGTCGTTCCCGAAAGCCTTGAACGTCTCGTAGTGGTGTCGGTCCATGTTCCCCGTCAGGAAGTCGAACACGGACATGTCCATGAGGTCCAAGAGACGGCGTCCTTCGTCGTAGGGAGGGATGTCCCGCACCAACGAGCAGTAATCGGCCTCTGAGGAAGGGAAATATCGGTGGTGAGAACACGATGCGAGGAAGACTTAGCGCTCGAGACAGATTCCGATTGCTACAGATAGCATTCGTTCTGAGAGAAAGAGAGGTTTTTTTTTAGAGGATACTCGCGTTGATTTAAGCGGCGCAGACGATAAACTACTTCTGAATCATTCCGCGAAATGCTCTTAATAAAGTACTAAAGTACGGTATTCAACGAAATCCGCAAAAGAAATGTAAGCCGAGGTAAAGGAAATGAAAGAAGCACTATCGATTTTCGACCGTACGAATTGGCATTAACTCGCAATGAATAAAAATCTGATGTTGCCAACACATGACTTTCTCCATATTTGGGATATAGATAATTAAATTATTATGAATAGCATTATGACGCAAATTATTATTTCATTTGGTAAAAGAATACAGTCCTTATTGCCGTAAATTACGTATATTTTGAATATGTTTACAGAATTCACCGCTACGTGGTATTGGCGCTGTATACACGAAATTAAGATAAAGTGAAATATTTCCGAAATGGATGGTTCTGCGAAAATTTGTTTCAAACAAAAGTTGGAAGAAATATTATTCTCTACAGCTATGGGCCTCACGAAGATTACCAATAACGACGTTTTTAAGGAGATATTTGACAGAAACCGGAAAAACCTATTATTTATAAATAATTCCTAAACAATAACTGCTATGGAATATTGTCTCAAATGAAAGTTGTAGGAAATTACATTCTCTATAACATTTGTGTAGAATTGTAAATACAATATTGATATTTTAACGAAGAAATATCGCAAAAACCGAATCGGGTTTCGAATAAACCTCGACTTCCGGTTACCCGTTATTGTCAAAAAACTAATCAGTTCTTTGTGCTCATGCTAAAGTGTTATAAATGAAGTTTGGTAACGATATGGCACGTACTTTTTGAGTTAGAGCGCCCACACTAACATACACGCACACGCATAGGCACGCACGCACGCACACACACACAGACATCATTCCGAAAATAGTCTAAACGTGTTCTAGGGACCTCAAAACATGTATACATATATTTCCGTTGAAATCTCGAAGTCGATTTTTTTCATGAATACAATACTTTCCCATTACTACGTATGGAGAAAGAAAAAAATCTGATGTGGCCAACACATGACTTTCTCCATATTTGGGGTATAGATATTTAAATTATTATGAGTAGCATTATAAGGCAAAATTATTATTTCGTATCGTAAAAGAAGACACGTCCTTGCCGTAAATTACGTATATTTTGAATGTTTACAGAATTCACCTCTACATGGTGTTGGCGCTGTAGGCTGGTATTAAGATAAAGCGAAATATATCCGAAATGGATGGTTCTACGAAAATTAGTTACAAACAAAACTTGGAAGAAATAATATTCTCTACAACTTTGGTCCTCACGAAGATTACCAATAACGATGTTTTTAAGGAGATATTTAACGGAAACCGAAAAACCGGTTATTTATATATAACTCCTAAACAATAACTCCTATAGAAAATTGTTTCAAATTAAAACTGTAGGAAATTACATTCTCTATAACATTAGTATACAATTGTATATAGAATAATGATGTTTTAACAAAGAAATATCGCAAAAACCGAATCGGGTTTCGAATAAACCGCGACTTCCGCTTATCCGTTATTGTCCAAAAACTAATCAGTTCTTTGTGCTCATGTTCAAGTGTTATGTATGAAGTTTGGTAACGATATGGTATGTACTTTTTGAGTTAGAGCGCCTACAATAACATACACACACAGACATCATTCCGAAAATAGTCTAAACGTGTTCTAGGGACCTCAAAACATGTATTTCCGTTGAAATCTCGAAGTCGATTTTTTTCATGAATACAATACTTTCCCATTTCTACGTATGAGAAAGTAAAAAGAGCGTTTGTTCTGCTACAGCGACAAAGAGAAAGAGTTGATTCGATGTCGTTAAATTAGGAAAACCGCATTAGCGAGTTAAAGCAACGAGACGGAAGAGTCGCTAAAGGAAGTTGAGGATGAAGTAGGAGAGAAAATCGTTCGGTTCTATGGGCCAACCCGAAATGTGTTTTTGGGTGACAAACGTATGTACAGATATCACAAGAGCTCTCTTCTCGTCAGATTTCACATATTTAGCATTTATGGCGGTACATTAAAATTTCGATGAATCAGTAAGCCATTGAAAGTGATGTTATACTTTAGCAAGCAACTAAAACATTCAGTAACCAGCATGCCTATGCTCCCTAGAAAAGTATCGGACCGGAATCGACCCGAAAAAACTATTGTTTAAGAAAGTTATTTTTTATTTATAGATTATCAAAGAGCTTTCTTTTAGAATCTACTTCGGTGAAATGCCACTGAAGACGGCTGAACCCTCCTTTCATCCTTCCCCCTCGCCCACGCACTCACCCATCTCCCACTGGGCCTTCCGTCTCTTGTGGTAAGACCTCCTCCATGGATGTCGCCACACCTTCCTCGCCGCCCTCTCCTTTGGCGGTAGGAACGCAGCAAAGGACCCTTCCAATGCGTCCCTCGGCCTTCCACACACCGCGTGCGCAGTGTCACAGTAATAGGAGCAGTGGCCGTGGAAGCAGAGGTTTTCGGACGGGGACACGAAGAAGGTATTAAGGAGGTCTCCGGTGGCCACGGCGTACAGTTCGGAGGTCATGTTCAGGTCACGACCAGTCACGGGCATGGCGCGACGGAATCCCAATAGCCTGTAACGAGAGAGATAATCGGAATGAAACTTTTTTTCGACAACCAAATTGATGCGTAATAAAAACAAGAAATAATATTTATACGGTATAAGATTATCCTGTATTCTTCTTCAGCTTTCTCTCAATTCTGACAGGTGAAATATCCATTCCTGTAACGACTCCTCCACCCTATCCTGTTCCCCTTCATTTGCTGTTAGTTACCAATCTTCATGTCTTCCATGATCTCCATTCTTCGTATTCCTCCTCTACCTTTAACAATCCCTTCTAATAGGTCTCTTAAGAAACATTCCCTTCTTAGTTAGTACATGTTCTATCCAGTTATCTGTCCTTTGTTTAATGTAGTTTATCAGCTTTATTTCTTTGTTTATTCATTGCGGGTGTGAGTTGAATGATTGACCCAGTCCTGAACAGACATAAAATAACTAAGGGTGGGCCGAGCGGCCATGTGGACATCTGCCGTAATGACGTAATGGGAAAACAGCGTTACAGGTATCCCTCGTCGTTCGCGGGGGCTATGTTTCCCTGAGAGCCCTCGAACCGTAAAACCGCGATCGGCAAGTGCATAAGTAAGGGAGAAAAAGGGGTTCGGATCCCATATCTGCGAGAACAGATTTGTCTATTTCTTTAGTTTACTAGTGAACGTAGGACATAGAAACAAAAGGTGGGCTAAAATATGAATTTAAAAGAAAGTCGACGAGCGTGAAAATTTAGAAGAAACTAAGAAAAAATAAAGGCATTTATTGACTCGCCGTGAATTTTGCAGCAGGTAACATACGATGTTGGTGATGGAGGTGTTTCAGCAGGACATTACTTGGCGATGTAGGAGGAGACAAGGAACTAGGCTTTAGGGATTCTGTGATTTGCTTTTAAATTTTTATAAATTTCTTCATAGGGAGATAGTACCATGTTAATTATCCTCTTTCGCTTAATAATAATTTTTCGAAACGGTACTTATCATTTCAATTTCATGAAATAATGAAGTTTAACATTCTCACATTACTTAAGTGATTAAAAATATTCAGTCATCGTAAATTTGTATCATGTTGATAAACATTTCTCAGCCTTTCTGAATTCTCGGACCATCAATTTCTGCGGGCTTCTTTCTTATAGATATTTTGTAGATTTTTTCATCCATTTAAGTAATCTCTGAATGAAAAAATTAAGCCATGCATTTACGTGTTTTGATTATGTTTTTTAAATATCATTATTTTTATAGTGAAGACGTATTTGATTTAATAAGAAAATTACTTAGTTAATAAATCAATTCTTGAAAGTTTCCTAAAAATATTTTAAGGTCGGAGTGAAAAAAACCGGTTCACAGAGCAAAACCGGAACCGAACCGAAATTTTGTTTTGAGTGAACCGGAACGAAAACCGGAGCGAAAAAAATTACGGTTCGATGCCCTGATTTACACATATCCAGCCCCGTGGCGTCCGATGACAGTGTCCGTGCCGTATTTTCAGATATCGTCGGCTATTTTTCAAGTTATCACGGGGGAGAGGGGGGGGGGGGGGGGGGGGGGGCGGAGCCCAGAATGTTTCCGCTACGCCACTGAATAAACCTATCTATAGGAATTTAGTTATTCCTCTTTTAATGCACGCTCGCTTAACGCAATTTTGATATGGCGCATTTAGCATATTGGCACATCAATTGTTATTTTTTATAAAATGCAAATGTTAAGAAATAATATCTTCTTCACATTCCTTGCAGTGATCTCCGTAATATGATTCGCAGTCAGACGAAGGCCTTATTTGCGATATTTGAATTTTAAATTCCAAGTGTTGTTTACAAAAAAAGGAAAAACTGGTGACAGGAACGATAGCTGCCAAACCGCGAATAAGCAAAACAGTGAACGGCGAGGGATACCAGTACTTGTACAGTTCTTACTCTGGTAAATGTCTCTTGTAGATTTTATTTGCTTGCATTGGAAAGTCGCTTCAGCTCATAGAGATCCTTAAATTCGCGAGCAGTGTTGTGATTTCATAATAATGAACATAGTGTTTGAAATTGTTGAAAGAGAAAAAGGTAATAGATTCTTAATACGCGATGGCTGTCGCTATAGAGCGCGCGGAAGAAACGAGAATTTACGAGCTGGTTTGGTTTAATGTTGAAAGTTGCTTCAGAAAGGGAACACTGAATGATACAGGATTTTAAGTTTGTCAACACGTATATTTTACACCACCAGTCAATTCACGATTTTACGCATTTCAGCTGATTCTCAATTTGTCTTTCCATTTTATTTTCTGTAACTACCTCCATATCCACATTTTTAATTTTTCCAAGCATATATTTCATACATTTCTCTCTGAGACTCGATGTTTACGCTACATAGAGTTCTGTTCTCTAAAAGTGACGCTTCTTGAATCTTTATTTCATTCATTTTGCTGGCAGAAAGTAATCTCCTTAATTCATACCTGCTATTTTCATACTCATTGCGGCTCTAATTTATTTTTCGTCGGAATGCTTCCGTAAACTTAGATATTCGTGATTTATACCTTATATTTTGATATCTCATCGCCGTAGATTTATCTCGTTTATTACCATTCCATATTTGCTTCCTTTTTATACCACCCCTATAACTAGGTCGCCATGGTACGTCTAGAAAATGAAGAAAACCCTGGATTCTACTATTGTTTGACTACTTCGACAGTGGGAGTTAGCCTACATCTTTCTCCTTAACTCTTTCTCCCCACCTGGTCTTAACCTCCGATAACCCTATTGGCCGTCCCTCCTACCCGTCTCCTCCTATCCCCGAACTTCTCTCATTACCCCTCTCCCCCTCCCCATATCCCCCCAGTGTGTCACATTAAACAGTATATGTTTCTCCGTCGCTGAAGAAGGGTGTCAGCCCAAAAGCTCCATTTTTGTGTCGTTTTTGTTCTTTTGTGTTTTTCCTGTGTCCTCAGCACCCCCAGCGGCTCTTCAATCTAGGTAAGTGTCCACTGGGCTTCTTCCAACACCTTGTTGCTACCTTATTATGACCTTCCTTTTCCTTAAGCATTTATATATATATTCTAGAGCAGTGTTTCTCAACCCGTGGGACTTGAAAGCCGTCTAGGTGCGACCAGTGTCGGCTGAATACATTTTGGCACCCCAATCGGTTAGACTTTCTGGCACCTTCTCCTTTATATGTTTAACAGTTTCAGGCGTAACTTGATGGAATTTCTTCATATTGTCTAAATAAAAAAGATTTCCTTGGTAGTACCACAAAAATTACTTACTTACCACAAAGTTAAGACATTTACATTTACATCGATACCCTGCAAGCCGCTAGAAGCGTTTGGCAGGGGGTGTCACAACACCAAGTGAACTCTAACTAACTCCTCTGTTGGACTGTCTTATCGCGTCTGGGAAAAAGGATCTGTAGTATTTCTCTGTTCTAGCGATTGTTTCGACATATTTTCTCCTGTACTCTGATCTAACATTACGTTCACTAACACCGATTGGGACGACTATGCCGCGTACGTCTTCAACGAATTCGGAGATTTCGAATTTTTCAAATAGTTTCCTTTTGTAATCAGTTCTTCTACTCTTCAACGTCTGCCATTTCAAATCCCTCAATATCTCTGATACACTCGCATCATACCGATATTCTCCTTTTACAAATCTAGCCGCTCTACGCTGAACCATTTCGAGCTCTCTAGTTAGGCCCTCCTCGAAAGGGTCCCAGACGGCGCAACAGTATTCCACGACGGGTCGTATTAGGGAAAAGTATGTAATTTTCTTCACATTCGAGGGGCATCCCCGCAGGACTCTAGAGGAAAGACCTTGAACTCTGTTTGCCGATGATATAACGGTTTTGATATGCTCTCTACTAGACAAATTGCTACTGAGAATTACTCCTAGGTATTTGTAGCTATTGACGTATTTTAGCTTTAATTCAGATATTTCGTACGAGTAACGGTTGAAATTCGTGGAGCGCGTGAAGTTCATTGCGGCGCATTTCTTTATATTCAGATCGAGTTGCCAATCTTTACACCATTTCGTAATAGCCTGAAGGTCCTTTTGCAAATTCTCCTGTTCGTGTATTGTGTTTATTTCTCCATACATAAGTGTGTCATCCGCGAAGAGTCTAACTTTACACTTTATATTATCCGCTAAATCATTTATATATATCAAGAATAACAGACGTCCGATTACACTTCCCTGAGGCACGCCGGAAGTCACTTTGACGACGTCTGATGCAACTCCATCGAGGACTACTCTCTGGGTTCTATCGGAAAGAAACGAGGCGATCCAATTTACAACTTTCTCGTTAATTGAATAAGCCCTTAATTTTTGCACTATTTTCACGTGAGAAACGGTGTCGAAGGCTTTCCTAAAGTCTAAAAATACTGCATCAACTCCTATTCCTTTATCCGCTGCTTTCACAATATCTTGTGTGAGTAGAGCTAACTGAGTCTCGCATGACCTGCCTCTCCGGAAACCATGCTGGTTAATGTTAAGCGCTTCTTTGCTTTCGAGAAATCGCATTATTGAGCTACCGATAATGTGCTCAAAAACCTTACAGAAGATTGACGTCAACGATATAGGGCGGTAGTTCTCCACTTTTAATTTACTTCCCGTTTTATGTATAGGTGTAACGTGGGCTGTTTTCCATATCAAAGGAACTACACCCTCATCTAAAGATTTTCTGAATAAAATCTTAAGGTACGGAGCTAATTCGTTTGCTAACGAGTTTATAATGAATGCAGGTATGGCTTCAGGTCCTGGCGATTTTCTTTTATGGACCTGACTTAGTAATTTGACGATACCGCTTTCGGATATTTCTATGTCGCTCATATTTGAGTCTATACGAGTAGGGAAATCAATGAAATCACCGCTGTCTATTGTGAAGCAATTTTCGAAGAACCGATTTAACATACTAGCCTTAGTAAATGAATCGTGTACACTTGCACCGTTGTCTGTACGTAGAAGAGGTACTGTGGACTGACCTCCTCGAATTTCTCGCACGTACGACCAAAATGCTTTCGAGTCGTTTTTTAGTGAATCCGAGTGTGTCGTGGATCGGTAGGCGTCAAATTCCTCACGCGCTTCGTCTCTTGCAGATCTACGACTATATCTGTATATTAAATACTCGTTCGCCTGATCCCTACCAACTTGTTTAATGTGCTTTATGCGCGCGTGATGCCGTCTTTGTTTCTTGATCAAGGCGCGAAGTTTCGGCTTCATCCACCGCGGGTCCTTGCGATCACGAATTGCTATGGTTGGGACAAACGTTTTTAGCCTTTCGCGAATGATTCGCAAAATTTCCGTCCGAGAGTCATCTACGCTGTTCCTATTCGCAAAATTGATAAATGTCGCTATTTGGTTTGTAACATAATTTTTGAAGCCTGGGAGATCTGCTTTTCTGAAGATATAGATTAATCGCGTTGGCTTACCTATTGTCGCAGAGGTGTATTTGAATCGGCAATTACTATTTTGTGATCAACTATGCCCTCGTCGATTTGTAGGTTTCTAGTCGATAGTGGGTGGGTGGTGGCTAGCAGATCTAATATGTTTCCGTTTCCGTTGCTGTCATATCGCGTCGGCTCGTTGACGATTTGCTCTAGCGAGTTTAGAGTAAATGCTTCAATTAATGCACGACAAGGATCTCTATTTTTTCCACCACTAACATAGGTTACGGATTTCCAATCGATCGGTGGAAGATTAAAGTCTCCTCCAAGAATAATTACTGGATCGTTCTTTCTCCTAGCTATCACCTGCAATGTACGACTGAGTTCTCTAATGTTCTCGACTCCCGAGTCAGGTGGGCGGTAAAATGAGCAAAAAAATAATTTTTTACCATTTCTCGTACGAAGGGAGCACCATATCGTTTCACAGTGTTCGCTGAATATATTAGGTTACATGAGCGAATATTTGTGTATCAGGTGCCTCTTTTCGGATGCAAATTAGATCGTTGTGAACCCAGATAATTAAACGCACTTCCTCCTTGCGCTTTGCGTTCCGATTCCCTTTCTGCAATCTCTCCTCAATTATCACAAATCTCCAATACTACAGGAATATTTTTCTCTTTTTTTAAATCCTTGTTTGAATTACATCAATTTGGCTCGTAGAGTTAAAGCAACCTAATCCTCACTGTGTATATTTCGCCGCTATAATTATCATGGGCATAAGAACGCATGCATTCTATAAATAGTTTTCCGACCATGTGCCGAGCAAACTTTAAATTTAAGCTATCATCATGTACAACAGTGGTTTTCAAGCCTTTACCATTGACGCGCCATTTTTTACTTTCTCATATACGAAGCATTATATTGAGAAAGTATTCTAATCGCGAAAAAATTTAATCTCGAGATTTCGATGGAAATATATGTTTTAGGTGTACCTGAGTCAGAAAAAGTGATTTTCGCAATGCCGTCTGTGTCCGTCTGCCTCTTCGCGGCTCTAGAGCCTATAGTGCGTTTCCCAAAGTCGTACGCGTCAGATTCGCAGTATTCCGTCCGCATTCGGGTTATTTCGCTTATGCTACGACCCAATGTTGCCACATTTCGAATTTCGCTCATTTCAACAGCAGCTGTGGACGAGTGAAGTTCTGAGAGCAATCGTGTCAACAGCGCTCGTCAAGAATTTTTGAAAGGCGTGGGAAATTGAAGACCTCTTATTGGTTGACACTTTCTCTCCCTCACCCTACAAGTCTAACCGTAGACACGCCTCACCCGTACGACCTCTGGAAACGCAGTATGACGGTAGATCTAAAATGAATGAAATCTCGTACTTAAGCATTTTATCATACAGAAATAGTTGAAATAGTTGAAATTGCGCAATAATTAAGGGAAGTTTATCCTACGAATTTTTAACAATAAATTGATTTTCTCGAAAACGACTCAAAAGGTTTTGATCAAATTTCGTTCACTTACTTGAGTTTGTCAGAAATAATATTAAATATATATTTCTCAAAAAATGAACATAAGGCTAGTTTATTCTTCGGCAGTTTTAACAACAATTTGATTTTCTAAATAACGGCTCATACGATTTTCATCAAATTTCGTATAGCTATTTAAGTTGATGTTTATAATTATTCTACATAGTTCATATTTTTCAAAAGATAAATAAACGACGCGTTAGTACATGTGAAAGTTTGTACGGTGTACCTATATTGTACTGATTTTTTCCAATGGCAGAGTGTTAAATTTCGTTATGCAAAACACCGCATTTATAATAATGATAGTGAAAATCACCTTTAAGCCACAAACTGACTCGGTGTAGAATAAGGTAAAATTTTCACTCCATCGTTCGAAGTGCCGGGTTTATTTTAAGCACTAAAAATTAAAATTTTATATAGCTTGTATAAAGTTCCAAGCGCCACTTCTATAATGCCGATGAGCCGTAAACAGCTCATACGCCTAGGTTGAGCACCCTGGCACCATTTCTAGGGGGGGAGGGGAGGGGGGAGGACCACTGGCCTTATTCCAGCGGCTCTCCCTATATCCTTTTAAATTTAATTCTCGTAATATAGAGTGTTAGCGTTTTAAATATTTTGATTCTACTAATATTCCTGATTCCAACAATTTTTCAGTGTGCATTTATATTGTACACTTCGGCAGTTGGAGGGGCCGAGGAATTTTGGCGCCCCCTCCGTAAATGTTTGTTGAGATATTTACAGAATATAGGTTAATTTATTCATCTCTCTGTAAGACTTATTGATTATGAAAAATAAAAGGAATGCCATGAGTATTCTAGTCTGTTTCACAGTATAAAATGGTGTCCAATATTTATTAGACTTCAAGGAATAGCGCCCACAGCACTTTGGCGCCCCGGGCCGGACCTGCTCTTCGGTATCTCGAGTGTTTTCAGGTTCGGCACACAGGTGGCCTGCTCTACCTAACGGGGTTGAGAGCGCGGCGAAAAGTTTTATTTTGAATTTAAAAAACAGTATTTGGAGCAATTGTTGAGACACTGTATTTTCATATATTTCTGCGAAATCAAATGCAGAAATACTTTATGACTCATATTAACTTACTTCTAATTCGTTGACGAATATTCGATGTCTATCATTATTCTCGATTATTTAGTGATATTAGAGAGAAATACAACAAACATCGAATATTTCTGGCCGTAGTAGATGGTTAACATATGGAATTTAATTGGAGAGGATGGACCAAATGTTGGATAGAATTGTCTATTAAATGCTTTAGAAGGATCGATAACAAAAAAATCTTCACAAACGCTGCATTGGTTAATGTCAAATTATTCCTTTCCCATTCCATGTGTTCTGTGTAAAATAATCATTAACTCACGCCGTCATTATCTGTAGATTGGTAATTAGCCAGGCAGTGCCTCTCTTTCTCCCAATGTTCGTTTTTCGGAGGTGGTATTCTAAATGACGGAAAGAATTCTAAATTTCCTATCGCGTCCCATCAGTACGACTGCTAGACACACACTCGCTTCGGAATAGACGTTCTATTTTGGGGATGCAGCATCCGAGCGATCCCCCCACCCACGCTTAGCTTAAGTTCGTCAAAGAGCACGTGGCTTAATACATATTCTGATCGCAGATTGCGCGCACCTCAGTCCTCAGTTGGGCTTAAGATTCATAATTTCTTCAACCTCCGAAAATCACATCCGTCGTGGCATTGAGATCAGCCTTCTCCTCTTAAGAGTGCCCTTTATCACGAGATGACACATATAGAAATACGATGTCACTTCTCATCTGCTTATGAGTTAACGGAGATGAAACCTCGATTCCAAAATGATTCTCAGAATCACGTCGTGCGTTTTTTCATACGGATTAACTATTTGATGAAGAAACTGTAAGAAAATAAGAGCATGTCCACTGATTGATTGAAACACATGCGATCTGCTCTATGTAGAAGTTTTGCTAATTATAATTGTGCTTTGAGTAACATTTTATAGCCATTATTTTCTAACAATATTTATTTAACCCCATAAAGACCAAGGGACATATTTGTCCCAAGATTTTAACATTTTATTATTATTGTATATGATGCAATATCCTAATAAAATTTACCTTATATTAATTCTAAATATTTATACTTTCGTCTACTATTTTAATGGTTTAAATGTTTATACAGTGAAAAAATTAACAATTTACGCAGTTTTTAATGTCCTAAATGTCTAATTTAGGAATTTTTGCAGTAATTGTTAACTGTTGAATAATATACATATTTTGCGTTTAGGGAAGGGGGACTCAGTAAGATTTAATGGATTTTTTTAAATTATTCATTATATCCATTTTGACAGTTTTATTAAAAATTTAAACTTTTGGGACATATATGTCCCTGTGGGCAGGCGGCTTTACTACGTCTCATGACCGAAACTGTCCCATGCTTTTTTTCTCGTGAAAAAAAGCTACGTATTTACTGATATGCAGCATGGAAGCTATTTTTAGCTATTCTCACAGTGAAGGAAAACTTTTCCAGGAGTGAAAAATTCATTTGAATATCCTTATGGGGAGGTTAAGATATCTTTTGACAACAGTGACGATCATTATGAAATTTTTGAAACAACCAGTAATTTCAACAGTCTTGTAGAACTAATAGTTAAGCAGTCCATATTGTATATGGAAAAAACAGATGTCCCTTTTACCACGAACTCGGAGGAAATTAAGGCGTTCCTAGGAATGAATCTCGTCATGGGTTATCATGTTTTACCCACAATTAGGGATTATTAGTCAACGGATCCAGACATGTCCTGCACATACCTTGCAAATGTAATGCCACGGGCAAGATTTGAAACAATACTACGGTCGGCTTTGCATTTTGCGAATAATAAGGAAATTCTTCCCCGAGAGGACCCGAATTATGATAGGACATTTAAATTAGACCTTTGATAAAACATTTTAATCAATGTTTCCTAGCTGCTCGTGAGCCATCGAAACATCAAACTGTAGATGAACATATGATTAAGATCAAAGGCCATAATCACGTGAGGCAATATGTAAAAAATAAGCCAATAAAGTGGAGTTTCAAAGTGTGGTGTAGGAGTGATGCTGTCACTAGATATTTATATGAATTCGACCTTTACACAGGAAGAAAGCAGTTCCCTGAGCATGGCTTGGGAGAAGGGGTAGTTTTATCTTTGACCGAAAGATTAGAAGGCAAGGGCTGTGAGGTGTATGTTGATAATTTTTTCAACCCTTCGAAATTACAATTAGAGCTTAAAAAGAAAAATATTTTTGCGCGTGGTACAGTTAGGACAAGTCGAAAGGGAATGCCAAAAAACATGAGGAGTGATAAAGAAATGCAACGCGGCGACACTGACCACGTCGTTTCCAATGGAGTTTCCTGCCTGAAATGGATGGACAATCGTTCAGTTACTCTTCTGTCAAGTTTCGTTGACCCAGAAGAAACATTTAGGGTAGGACAGAGGCTCTTTTGAAAGATCGTATATTCCTTGTCCCCAAATGATTAAGTTACACAATAAAAATATGGGGGGAGTAGACTTAATGGACCAAAGAAGTTACTTACGAAATTGACAGGAGGGCTAAAATTAAGTACCTACCACTTGCGTATTTTTTTTCGATTTGTTAGACATTTCAGTAAATAACGCCTATTGCATATTTATGGAGAGTATTAAAAAAAGAGAGCAAGGTAATGTCAGCACTTCCCTACAGTTTAGGCAAATAATTACTAGGAAACTCACAGGGAATTATACATCAAGACAGAGACGGTACCCTCAAGAAACTGTTCGGAGTATTCGCACATCTGTTCCATCCAGGATGCCCGATCAAAGAATGGTGAAGAAAGAAGAAAGAAAAGGGTGTGCTATGTATGTGTGCCAAAAAGAAAGTTTAAAATCGAACAAATAATGTCTGTAACATATATAATGTTCATTTATGTTTTACATAAAAAAGAACTGTTTTGTTGAATACCATTCATGAAATATAACTAATTTCCTGCCTAAAATTTAATAAATACTTTTTCTAATATTTTATGTAGCTATTACTTATTACTGTGAGAAATATATTGATTCAAAAATTACTTCAGGTAGAATAAAACCAGAGTAAAATCGTGTGAGTATATGTAGCAGATCAGCACCCGGCTGCCCACAGGGACATATATGTCCCATACGATATCTCTGGAAAGAGGTTATGTATATTAATAGGGATTGAAATACAATCATAAACTGACCCAAAGAACTGAATACTGAAAGAAAAAATGATTTTTCAATTGCAGTTTTCTTACGGTCCTTAAAGGGTTAAAAGTCACTTTAATACCAGT
This sequence comes from Uropetala carovei, assembly GCA_036926305.1. Taxonomy (NCBI): domain Eukaryota; kingdom Metazoa; phylum Arthropoda; class Insecta; order Odonata; family Petaluridae; genus Uropetala; species Uropetala carovei. Next base: position 299,509 of record JAXCHB010000095.1, read on the forward strand.
AGTATCTCAAGAGTATTCCGTAAATTCAAGACACAATATTAGATAATCCAAGTAGTGTGACGGGAGACATCCATTGTGGTTTTTCAGCAAGGTATCCATGCAACGGCTCTTACGCTCTCCTTCTCCGACAGACCACCTTCCACGGCATTCTTCCCTCCCCTCCCACCTCCTCCCCTTCCACCCCCTCCCTTCCCCCCTCCCCTACCTCCTCCCCTTCCGCCTTCTCCACCTGTTCTTCCTCTAAGGGCAGCGATCCAGGATTGTGTGAGATGAACGGATGTGACGCCGTTAATTAAGACTCGTTCGCTCACTCACCTGTCCAAGTGGAAGGCCGCTATCTCCGAGTTGTGCCTCTCAAAGTCCGTGAAGTAGAAGTGGTTGGGCAACGTCTGTTGCTCCCTTGGGAACCTGTAAATGGAAGGAAAGGCTGAGAGTCGCTGTTCCCAGTGCTGCCCTCTTTATGATTCAACACAGTATTCCCTCTCTTTCTGTTAATGTGTGTGTGTTCTGCCAACGAAAAGATTGTCAAAATAATAAGCAACGTGTGTAGATATGGATATTCAGAAAAATGTGATATAAAATACTTGGAAAGCTTCGAAATGTGGACATGGAGAAGAATGCTGAAGATAAAATGGACAGATAGGGTGAAAAATGAGGAAGTACTACGAAGAATAGGAGAGAAGCGAACGATTATACAGACTATCAGAAAGAGGAAGGCGAACTGGATTGGGCATTACCTGAGGAGAGAGTGCATGATTAAAGAAGTGCTAGAAGGAAAACTGGATGGAAAAAGAGAAAGAAGTAAGAAAAGGTTTCAGCTAGTAGACGACTTGAAAGGGAAAGAGAGCTATCAAGACATGAAGAAAACTGCGGAAAATAGGAATATATGGAGAACCAAGTTTAACAATGAATAATCACGGACGTGTATAAGGTCCGTTTACCTAAGATGCACATAAAAATAAATGATACCAGTTCATAAAACAACTGCTTCACTAATGTCAGAGGAACTATTTAATGGAAATAATGGATACTCTAAGTCACCGTTAATTTTAAAGGTCGCGTGGCCGTCCCGGCAACACATCTATCTCCGTTATCGTAGGTACGAGCTCAGCCCCCAAACCCTAACATTAGCCCTCTGCCCCTTCTGTATATGATACGGAGGCAATATCTCCCTCCATCCCGATTCTCGCCATCAGAAAAACTCTATTACCCCGTCCGAAGGAAGCCGATGATGCTTCGAGAAAGCAGTGCGAAGGTGTGTGGCAACCTCCTCTTGCCACTTCAAATCGCCTCCCCCTAGATTGCCCTCCCCTTCATCCCTCGATATGCCTCCCCCCTCTCTCCCTTCCATTCCTTTTTTCCTCTCGCTTCGCCTTCCTCCCTCCCTCCCTCGATGCGCGTCTCTCTCTCCCTCTCTCCCACCCCCCTCTCTCACTCTCCCTCTCTCTCCCTCTCTCTCTCCATCTCTCCCTCTCTCCCTCTCTCTCTCTCTCCCTCTCTCTCTCTCTCTCCATCTCTCTCCCTCCCTCCCTCTCTCTCTCCCTCTCTCTCTCTCCCTCTCTCCCGCTCCCTCTCTCTCCCTCTCCCTCTCTCTCCCTCTCTCTCTCTCCCTCTCCTCCCCTCTCCCTCTCTCACTCCCTAACAATACATCGTTTAAGTTCAATTTTTCTTTTACCTACATAACTTATATGGCAAGTTAAAAAAAATTTTATTGGCAAACTTTCGTAAATTTTCTCGTCTAACGTGAATAAAATGGTATCATTTGGTATTTTATGTAATAAGTGGACGAAGCGGCATACGAATTAATTCCAAAAGAAATACGGCAAATTCTATAAGGCTACCATTTATGTGATAAGCTATTTAGGATCGGAAGTTGGCCGTGGCAAAATATCGTTCTCCAAATGATTTGGTGGAAAGAAGCGCGTGTCTCTTCTACTAACTTTGAACCCACGCAGAAATGTTATTGCTATCTGAAATACTTTTTAGAATTTGTATTTAATAAAGACTGCAATAGGTCGAGATTGTTATCAAGATCCATAGAGGATAAATGAGGAGGAGGAGAGAAAAACGACAGTTACGGTAATAAAACGATTCTGTATTCCATTTGTTTACTTTTCTAATTACTCCTCTTTGTATCGATTTCGAGTCTGACCGCTTCGGGCATAGTATTCCTAACTTCCATAAGCTGAAACAGGTCAAACGGCTCTTAAATAAATAAATTGACATGGTGAACGCAAACCAATTTGAAAATTCTAACGGTTACCTTTCGATTTTACTTTGAAAAATAGATTCCATTTATTTGCTTAGAGCTAATTAAAAGCATATGAAAATACAACCTTCCCGGGCCAAATTCGACTCTATTGATTTTATCATTCCCTTTTGCCTTCTGGGTTACGCGTAAGTGCAGGAAGGCGATGGAACGGTAGCCTATCGACATGTATTCACCAAAGCACTCTACGCTACAGCAAAATAAAAAGGTAATAATTCGGGCCGATCTTTTTAGTCGATTTTAAACCTCGGATTCGAGGCAAACATTCATTAATTATAACACGGACTAATCCAAACGGTTTGGGAAAGCACACGCATCAGACGAGTAACCCAATCGCAACAACAGCTAATTCGCAGAATAAACGGGAGCAATGGGACACAGAAAACACACGTCGGTTGCAAGTGCTTCAAGGGGCGGCGTTCGGAGAAGGGAGGGAGGGAGGGAGGGAGGGAGGGAGGGAAAGGGAGGGAGGGAAAGGGGGGGAGGGAAAGGGGGGGAGGGAAAGGGAGGGAGGGAAAGGGAGGGAGGGAGGGAAAAAGAGGAGGGAAGGAAGGAAAGGATGGTGGGAGGGAGGGGAAAAGAGCGGTGGGAGGGAAGAGGGTTGCAGGAGAGAGAGAGAGAGAGAGGAGGGAGGACGTTCAAAAGCACCTATAACGTCGATTCCCATAAAAATATTCCCTCTTCTTATCACCCGTCGCATCTTTTCCCCTCCACTCCGTAGTAATTTCTTTCCCTCGCCACCTTCGCATTCAGATGTATTTTCCGTTTCTGCCGTGTAACTCTTTCATCTGAACCAATCTACCAGAGGCTGGGGAAAGGAAATCTAGCGTTAGTTCGATGCTCGCCACGGAGATTCGAAGAAGTGATCCCATATTAGAACTATTTAAACCGAACTAGGGAGTCTTTCTTTTATGAAGAGGCGGAACACTACTCGATTCGGAGGTTTGTACTTTTCGGATTGACGATTGGAAGAGATTGGAGCTCTCGATCGAGAGTGTCATCGATCGATTAAGACCTTATTCGAGACGAATGAATCGCTCTAATTAAACCGAAATAGTTATCGTTTTTGATTTATCTTATGAACGTCGCCCGCGATTACCCGCGCCTAACCTCCTAAGGTTCGATATTTTACGAAAGCGTTCTTCTCTTGTGGCACGGAGTGGATTATAAAATTGAATCCGGATGAAAGATAAGAAGCGGAGGTCTAGCGAGAAAAAGTCAGGCACTGCCATCGATTGAAGAAGCTAAAAGGACGTCGCTGTTAAGTTGTGAGAGTTTCTTTTGGTGAAATTAATGACGACAGATAAGAAACTATGCTGTGTAATTATGTCATGGTCATGAGCAGCCAAAGAAAAATAACCAAACCTTATCTTCAGAAATTTCTTTCTTCAATATAATGCTTTCACCTTTAACTTCGCATCAGGGTTGTCTAAAGAAGATTCGCAATCAATCAGTAATCCGATTAAATTATTATTTTATAATTTAAGTTATTTTAAATGACGACTTATGTGAAGTTTGGATTTTTATTTTCTGAATTTTAATCACAAACTTTATAAAGGATTCCTCTATTTGTACGTATGAACGTGAATTCGTATTCTCTCATCCCCGTGTCTCTTCTACATTCGCTGATTTCCTCCATTTATCCTTCCCGTCAATCCATCCCATCCGAACAAATCCCATTCTCTCCCTCCCTTCGCATGTGATTTCTTCCCCGGCGAGTTCTGCCTGAACCTTCCGCTTCCTCTTAAGGCATACCACCATATAACTCCACTCCGCACCTATCCCCTCTCTCTCTCCCTTTCTCTCTCTCTCTCTCTCCTTCTCCCTCTCCATTCGCAACACAAGGAAATCCAACGCTCTTTTTTCCACCTCCGAAAAGTCAGATTTACGGTTACCATAAACATGGGGATAATCCCGCACCACGCATCTCTTTCCTCCCCCTTCACGCCTCCCCCTTTCCTCGGGCATCTCCTCTCTCCACCTCCCCTCTTCCTTCCGCCCCTCCCCTCTTCCTTCCGCCTCCCTCCCTCCCACTCCTTTTTCCTTCTCTAGAGAGGAAACTCTATCGTCTCTCCTTTCATTCTAAAATGGCACTCAAACTCATATATGTTTCAACCGATGATCCTAGGTATCATTTGGTGACCTACGACTTCGTTTGTTCATTTTAAAGGATAATATGGACATAATTAAAATTCGTTGAAAATAGTTCTTCCATCTTTTTACAACCAACTCGGAGTATTAAATCTTTTCTTAACATTACCTCTCACATTTCGCCTGACAAAATCTTCTACCTTTTTCCCTTTCCTCGGACTCTTCCCACATTTTTAGCGGTTAGTTCCTCTAACCATACTTGGTGAATGTACCCACTCCATCGTTTTCTTTTCGACCTCCCCCGCCCCCCACCACGCCCTATCCGCGGGCACGGGGGCTAGCCGAGCAGAGGGCCAAGGGCAAAATGGACGCAGGCAGTCATCTCATACCAGAATTCGATATCTGACTGAAGCACACAAAATATTGTTTATTTTACGCCAATTGGAATATTCGACGGAGAGAAATCGGCCGGGTCTGGCCAAAGAGAGTCTTTATGAGTGAATCCCAAACTCTGTTGTTGGCTGCGCCGTGCGCTATGCGTAATTCCAAACCGTAACGCGTAAACGAGGTTTACAGTATTATTGTAACATTTCACTTCAGAAATGACGGTTGGGCGTGAATGAAGTATTAAATTAACATTAAAAGTGTTAGCCTTAGCTATGCGTTGTCGAAATAGCAACGTAACTAAAATGCATGGCTCATTATCAACATATAATGTCTCTCATGAAAAATATCAGTTATATCGCTTTTGTTATGCTTTGATGATTTCAAAATTCGATGAAGTTACTTGCATAATTTTACTGACCGTTTTCTTTGGAAAGCTGAACACAACTCATAAATATGCTTTAAAATAAAATCAACAAGTCATTTGCTGCAATATAAACAAACAAAATCTAAATTATATAGCAACTAAAAATGGAATTAGGAAAATAAAAAAATGAAATTTTTTACAAAATAAAATTATAAATTCTAATGTAAAAGTTTGACATTTTTTTTATTCCGATGTAAGCGCAACTCGTGTTTACAACTAACTGTTGACGCGCGTCAAAACAGTGCGCTAATAACGACTTATTTCTGCTTAACTCAATAAAATCGCATTCTACGCTCCCACACACACACAAATATATATAATTATGTAATTAAACACGTAATGCTGTCTCATGTCTACATCTAATTTGGTGTACATACTTCCATGGAGATATCAACAATACCGTTGTTCTTAACGACGACATAGTGATGAAATGAAAAACATAGGAATATACGTCGATAAGCGTTCAGATAAAAAATTGGAAATATTAGGTGTAAATGAAATAAATCGAGCATGCTTTTATTTCACTTTCGATTTCAATCTTGCTTTAGTTCGTCCAATGAATCATTTAAATCGAATTCAATGATATGCCGAAAACTTGGACGTTGCCTGTTGTAGAATTTTTTCGGTTTGTGGAAAATATTAATATGTGCATAGCCTAACCATTCATTATTACATAAGGTTCACGAGAATTAGAGAAAAATGAAAATATAGAACTACGCTGTATTTTTAAGCGCTTGTTTACCCCATCTCCCACGCTCTTGGCCGTACGATCTGCGCAACTGTAGCCGGTCGTCCCTCCGGAGGGCGGGTGCTACCTATTCTGTTCCCGTTGCATCTCTGCTCCACTTCTCTATCTCCTAATGTCAGTGACAGCTGCGGGGATAGGATCTTAGTTCCTAATATCACCACCGGGAAGATGTAGAGTGCGCAGTGAGTAGTGAACGCCGACCTCGTACGGAGTTGTTTTTCTCGCTGACGGAAAATGGCTGTTCGCGGAAAAATCGCCATATCATTAACCCTTAACTGTGCTGGTGGGGTCCAAAAGACCCCAAGCCATTTGCTTTTGTTTGTAGTTCCAGCGTTTGCCACTAGACTGTGTTGACCTTCAGCATATTCCTCCACACAAAGGGGCAGTACTTGTTAGTCAACAGAGTGAATCGGTCGTGTTTACGTGCTGCTCAAAAAAACGTGGTTGGCGTCCTTTAGACCCCACCAGCATATTAACGTATTTTTTCACGTACTGCTTTAATATTTCGTTAAAATTTTTGTAATACTTTTTCTGTTTTGATTTTTATTGGTGAATGATCAACATGGCAAGTTACAAAGGACTTCGTGATGATGAAATCTTGAATTTGTTACGACTACTGTCAAGCATGCACGACGATCACAAAATTCAGGCTTCTGGCAATCCTGACATGATAATGGATTATAACGAGACCAAAGGTGGTGTTGATACATTAGACCAACTTTGTAGAAACTTTTCAACATCTCGAAGAACACGAATATGACCTATGGCTCTTTTCTTCACCATGCTTGACATCGCTGGAATAAACAGTTTCATCGTATTCCATTACAAAAACAAAGATATGAAACTACCAAGAAGGGAATATGTCATGGAGTTGGGGAAACAATTGATCAAAGAGCATATTTCTCGGAGAGACACAACACACCTTCTATGTGAACTGAAATCACTTGTAGCCAACCGAACCTTCGACGTCACATACTTTGCCAAGGAAAGGTCGATGTGAGTTCTGCCCCAGGAAAAAAGACCGAAAAAAGAAGACTTCATGTTACAAATGTCAGAAATTTTTGTGCCAAGAACACGGCAATGTTTTTTGCAGTAATTGTTTGTAAATATGTAGAATGAAACATGTAAAAAGAGACTTTTGAAATATTCTATCTCGGAAAAAACAATTTTTTATACATATATATTCCCTTAAAAATTTGAAATTCTGCAATATATACAGTGTCTTATATTATTATTTTCAGTTAATTTGATTTAATTCCTACTGTTTTTCACCATTTATATCGTAATATTTTGAAAAATATCTTATTACTTATTTTTTTAAAAAAACTACTTTATTTTATGCACAATAATTTATGTAAAGAATTTTTGTTCTTGTTTGGTGTTATTTCACGGTAAAATGGTCACTAACATGTCGTTTAAACTATAATAAGAATTTTGAGTGTAAATAAAATTTTTTAATGTATGTAAAGTCGTTTATTTCATCCTGGGGTCCAAAAGATCCCACCGGCATGTAAGTGTAAGTTGAGACCACCAGCACAGTTAAGGGTTAACACATTCAATGCCGCCGTCGACGGTTGCTACCGCGCGCAGACGACCGTCGCACAGTGGGACAAATTACGGAAAAGCTGGTCATAAATGAAAAAATCAAAATGTCAGATATTTCCTGTTTATTATTCTAAATGTAGTCTAAAACGACCTACGCACAAAGTATCGGTAATAAAACACTCCTTTTGTGCAATCTCTTGACATTGTATCATTTCAAAATTGATGGCCTACAGTAACGTTTGCTTGGCGTCTGGTAGCGTGTGAGTCACATCGTTGTGGTTTGCCTTCGTTAATTCCTTTTAACACTTATATTGTGAAATAACTTTAATATGGATTCTGTTGCTGGGGGTATGTTAAAACTTCGTTATACATTTTAAAACTTTAATCCCGTTCATTTGTATTTTTTAAGGTTTTTTCTTTGACTAAGCATAAAATTTAAAAAACGTAAGTAAATATTTTGTTCATAAGGACTTTTAGTATAGTATTAAGTTTTATTAAACAAACTTTTATACTGGGTAATAAAGCGTAGGCATTCTATTTTCTGAAAATGTAAAAACATTTTGCGCATATTTGCGCCAGTAAAAATTTTACTTGTTTATATACGTTTGTGCGACACTATAAATTTGAGCTGATATTTGTCATACAATATTAGCTGACAGTATGATAATTAACAAATTAAAACTATAAACTATATTCATTATAAATAAACTTCTATGTAATGCGGCGTACTGCAAACATGCTGAAATTAATACAATTCTACGGTAAAATCTTTATTTTCTATTATTAACAAATAATTTTTTACGGTACAAGAAAAGGCGCTAATATATTCCCGCTGCAACAGTAACAATGCTTTTAACGCTTTAGAAATGTTCAAAATTCAGTTTAGCAATGAGAAATTAATATGTTTTAAACTACTTTAGTACTGAGAAATTGTTCGTTTCTTTGAAGCTTTGCTTAATTTGTCATACAAGCTGCCTATTAAAAAATGGCAGGCGCGAACTCTGTAATAACCGTACCGTTAAGCGACGGCTTCGCACATTGGCTCCTCGTAGGAAGGCGGCTCCTCAGTTTAGTTTTTGTCAGTTTGCTCATCGGTTAGTTTGTATTTAGTGCGAATTTTTCCGGAAAAAGGATATTTAAAAAATTGTGAAATTTCGGTTGGCCATTGGGGATGAATCTAAAAAACCAAGAAGATATTGAATGTGTTAAAACGGCTTACATTAGAAGAATAAAATTATGCCTAATTAAGCCCCTAAGGCTTCTACTCTATGCAAGTACCTCACTCTCTTCTCCGCCCCACGACCAGAATAATGGTGCAGTTTGCGTGGAACGAAACTACTGAACGTATCTCCCAATAACTCTCAACTTGAACCCGATCCCATTCAAGAAAAGGAACCGTTCCGGAACGAAATATTTCGTTCCGACTAAACAATTCCGTTCCGGAACGGAACTAAACCCATCACGGAACATACAGTTTCGTTACGAACCGAAACTAAATGGCAAGAGAAAATATATAGTTACGTTCCGAACCGAAACTATTCTTTAGGTTCGGTTTCGTTTAACAACCCTGGTTTAAACAGACGCGTAACTTGGAGGGCGCAGGCACACGTAGTGCGTGGGTGCCCCAAAATATTTGAGGGCCCAAAAAAATACTTAGAATTTTCCCTGTCATCTGCCATAAGGTATTCGAAGTAGTAATATACTAATGGTAATGAAAGATTTCATCGCTCGAAATAAAGAAGAAAATACCCATCTCAATTGTTTGGAGTTGTTTTGTCCTATCCTTATATGGTAGAATTATAGGTCTCGATGAATTTTTGGAATTAAAACGTAACAAGTTAGGAAAGTGTACAACGTATCACAAATGGGCGCGTTTCGTGCAATGGAGTATTAGAAAGAAATTATATACCAGTACGTAAGGGAAATAGCGTTTTAAAGTTCTTTTCTTCATCACAAATAATCCATTTTCTTTTTATTTAATGATAATGCCTGCATACGTAAGTAAATTAAACGTTTGTTTGTGAGATTATTTATGTTAGCAACAATGAAGAAGTAACCATGTAAGAAATTTTCCATGTTCAACTCGATTTAAGACATTCTTGTTCGATTTTATGGATAACGGCTACTCCTACGATAAAAATGTATAGGAAAAGAAATACTCTAGTTTATTAGTTCTACAAATTTTTTATGAAAAATATTTTGATATGAGCAATACTTTACGAGATATGACGGAAAGTTGATTTTTTATCACCAGTAAAGTGGTACCCCTGATTGACTTACGTGATTCATTTACGCGATTTTCTTCTTATATTTGATTGAAAGTCCTTAATATCAAATTTCATGAAAAACCGTTTCGTAGAAGCCGAGAACGAACATGCTGACAGACAGACGGACGGACGGACCGACCGACGATAATAGGCGCTCACGCTTTAAGCGAAACGCGCCTAAAAAATCGATAAAAATCAAAACGGTATAATAATTTCATATATTTTTATATAAATGGGAGCCCCAAAAACTTGAGTAACGTGGGGGCCCCAAAACCGTAGTTACGCCCCCGGGTTAAAACGTTGTAATGGCGTGAATTGCTCTATAGAACATATACGTGTGTGTCGCTGAGGACTTTGCTATAAATACGTGTAAACGAGTGACAATTACGAGTACATTCGTCAAAATTTATCCGTTGTCCGAATGGTTTTCGAAGAAAGTAATTCTAGGCGCAGAATATATCGCCCTACAGCAGGAGTGCCCCTTACGTATCCCATGGGCGACCGGTCGCCCTTTAGGAGGGTCTGTTTCGCCCACGCATTCATCCAGGCATTAAGCTTATATGCCTGAGTAAGGAGTTTTGGGGATAATATCTGCCGGTGGGTTCTTTCCATTGGAAACTTAATATAGACAGAAAAGGTCTTATATACGAAACTTGGGAGAAGGAAGCTTCAGCGATTGTTTTCGCCATGGGGTGTATTCCTGGTAAAAAAAGTTTCACGATCCCTCGGGTTTTTCCCTAATTTTGGCGCTACTGTTCCATAATCTTTCACTCATCCGTCGTCGTGGCAGTCTTCCTCTAAAACTTGACGAGGACAGATTAAACCGGTTTCGTGGTTCTGGAGGTATTCTTCCTTCTATTAACCATTGTGAGAGATAAGTAAATTTCATTCTTATGTATCCTGCTTTAAAAATGAGCATATATCTTAGCAATCTTCACTTAAAATTGAAGATAAATTAAGAATTAATACAAATTTGTTGTTTGTAGTAAAACATTTTGGTGATCGCTGAAACACGAGTCACTCAGCTGATGAGGAAAGGCCGTGAATCGAGTGATGATTAAATAAGTCTCAAAATTTCTCTGAATATTTATTTATTTTTTGATTTCAAGAGGATATTTAGAGCAGCGATTCTTTTAATATGGAGGTTGTCGTTGCTGTTGCAGTGTTTTTAAACATTGGCTTAACTTTGTTTTTTCATCTTATGTAGTAAAATTTTTGTTTTAGGTTTTGCGAATGAAGCGAAATCAAGATCGGTTGTTTTGATTAAAAAATGCAAGGTAAGGCTAAACATAGATAAAATCGAAATTTCCCTCTGGCTTGCAAAAGAAGTACTTACTTTTTTCTCGATTAGATGGTTGGATTTTAAACATAATGGTATTATTGAACTCTTTATCATGAAAGGATTATCGTTATTCGGTATATTTACATTGTGGATTTGTCTTAGCATCGTTTACTCACCATTCTTTGCAATTATTTCTTTGGTCTAAATTTGCTACAATTGGAAGTTTTTACATTGCATATTTTTCTTATTACAGTTAAACCCTTCATAAAGATGAACGCTGAACCTCCAGAAAACAAAAAAAAAACTTATTACTATAATTATGAGTGGAAAGACGAATTCTTGTTCATCGTGGTTAAAGATAAAAGTACGTGCTTAATTTGTCACACAAATGTTGCAGAACCTAAAAGTGATAAAGTTGAGAGACATTTAATATCATTCACAAAAACTTTTCTGTAAGTTTTCCTGATAAATCTGAAATTAGGAAAAAGAAACTGCAAGAACTTTTTTCTAACTTACAGAAGCAACAATCATTGTTCAAAGCACCCACTGCTGAGTCTATAGCCGCTACTGTTGCATCTTTCCGTGTTTCTCGCATTATTGCTAAACACAAAAAAACCTTTCGAAGATGGTGAAGCGATCAAAGAAGCTTTCCTTGAAGTTAGTGACTCATTATGTGACAGTTACAGTAATAAGAGTGCAATAATGGAAGATATTAATATATAATGTCCAGCTATCTAGCAATACTGTTGCCAGAAGCATTGAGACAATGGCAAACGATACCACAAGAGTGTTGCAGAAGGACTTGAATATTTTTCCCTCCAAAATGATGAATCACTCGATATTGTTGACACAGAACAAATTTGTATTTGCGTGCGAATGGTTTTGAAAGATTATTAAAGCACTAAAGAGAAATTTTTAAAATTAGTTCCATTGGAGGGTAGAACTCGAGGATAAGATACGATATATATTCTGATTTTAAGAAATTTGCAACGACAGAAAACTTGCCGCTTCAAAAACTTGTTTCTATTACTACTGATGGAGCACCAGCAATGAAAGCTTTCAAGAATGGATTCATAGGTCTTATTATTAGTAAGGTAGATCCTCAGTTTCCAAAATTCCAATCTTGCCACTGTATTCTACATCGACTAATTCTGTGTGGAAAGTAGGAAAATTTGCAAGAGGTAATAGGACTTGTCTTAAAAATTGTCAATTCGATCAGGGATAAACCTTTGCAGTGACGGTTATTTAGAAATTTTCTAGAAGACTCACATTCAGAATATGGTGATTTACACTACATTGTGAAGTTCGCTGGCTAAGTAAAGGTCATGTTTTAGAAAGATTTCTGAAGCTTATAACAGAAATTGAGTTTTTTAAAATGAGAGGGGAGATGTATATAAAGAACTTGATGATGTTGATTGGCTTTTGGATTTGGCTTTTCTAACAGACGTTACAAAGTTATTGAACAAATGAAGTTTGCAGCTCCAAGAAAAAATAAAAACGTGACCGAAATGATAAGTTTTGTGAATAGCTTTAAAAGTAAATTACAAGTCTTAATTTGTCAATTAAAAAAGAATAACGTAAAACATTTGAAATATTTAACAAAAGAAATGATTAAACAGGAAGTGAAAATATATTAGCAATGAAATCAGAAATTTACATTGATTTGTTAGTAAAATTAGAAACAGAATTTGATGATAGTTTTCAAGATTTTACAGAGCTGGAACCCATTGCTACATTTTGTTTAAATCCTTTCTCCAAAATCGACATTGAAGGTATTTCAAACAAAATAAAAGATTTGTTCAACGTGGATGAAACAGACCTGGAAGATGAAATCATTATGTTGCAAAATGACATAGAGTTGAAAGAAAGGTATAACGATTCAACCTTTTGGAAACTTGTTTCATCTGACAAATTTCCGAATATAAAAAATATTGCATTAATTTCGAATGCATATTTTTCTTCCACTTATTTATGTGAATCAATATTTTCTAATATGAACTTAATTAAATCAAAAACCAGAAATGCGCTCACTAATGAACATCTCGAAGATTGTTTACGTCTCTCTGTTTCTAGTTACGTTCCCAATTACCTATCACTAGCTGAATATATGCAGAGTAAACGTGCCCATAATCGCGCAAATCAAGATTAAATTAAATTAAATTAATCAGTTGTGTAATGTTATTAGATGTATAATGTATAATAGATGCATTTTTCGGTGAATTTGTAGTCTAATTCATTCTTAAAATCCCTTTTCATATATTGAAAAAATACGTAGCCCGCAAGACAATTACCAGGCTGAAAGTAGCCCATGATATGAAAACGTTTGGGCACCACTGCCCTACAGTTACATGTGATTTTGAAACGCACTGTCCAGCAGTACCTAATTCTTCGAATAGGGCGCCACACGGAGACGACACCTTCCCTTTGCCTCTTTTACCCCCTTGTTTTCCCCCTGACATCTTCCATCACGGCAATTCTTCCACTACTATATCCCGCTCCCTCCGGCGCCGCCCTCCACGCCTCTCTTCTTCTGACACCCCAATTGTTCGGCTTCACCTCTCCCTCTCTCCTACCTCTTCCCACCCAACCTCTTCACATCCAATCTCTCTCCCACTCCGACCTCTCACCCTTCCAACCTCTCTCCCCCACTCCTACCTCTCCCCCTCCAACCTCTCTCACTCCAACCCCCTCCTCATCCTCCTTATCTTCTCCGCGAACTTACCATTCGAGCCAAACAACTCCGCCCACGGTCAATCCCAATTCGAAGAAACTTTCTCCGACGAATGTGACGAGTTGCTTGCCGGTGACACTTCCAGAAGAGCTCGTCCATTTTCCTCTAATACTTGGGCATCCGCTCCCTGCCATCCCCCGCCTCTCCGCCCCTTTCCGTCCTCCGCCTCAGCGTCCCTTTTCCGCCTCCCCGCCCCTTTCCCTAAACTCCTTCCACCCTGGCCGCAGACGACCCTCGTTTCGGCGTCGTGGGCAGGGGTTTTCTTATAGGACCACGTTTTAAGAGTGTTTACTTTCTTCGTAAAGCAGTTGTCAAAATCCGGCGCCCCCTGCGGGGCAATGCCCCACTGGGGAATGGGAAAGAAGTCTTGTGGCAGTTGAAGAAAGAAGTTGGGAAGAGAGAGGAAGATTGGTATGGGGCGAAGGGGGAATTAAATAACCCAGGAAACTTAATCGGATACGCGAACATTAAATTATCTCGCAAATTTCCTTTTACTAGTTTCTTTTGTAGAAGTTAATGTACCCGTTCTAAATTATTACATAGATTCGACCGATTCGAAAAAATCACTTCCGAAGTCCTGCCATCAATTCGTAAAACCGGATATTATGCATTGGAATAATTGAAGGCAAGATGGGTCATTGGAGGATTTGAAAGTGAAACACAAAAAGTTTTCTGAAAATAGTAAACAGTAGGGATAACAATACCCTTCTGAATGTCATTCAGGAATTTCTAGAACCAGGGACTACAATAATGATGGACTGCTGGAGGGGATATAACGCATTAGCAGCAGCTGGTTTCAACCACCAGACTGTCAACCATCGCTATAATTTTGTAAATCACAATAACTCACAAGTACATACGCAGGGAATCGAATCGTATTGGTCAAAGGTGAAGAGAGACACGAGAAGATGAATAGGCCGCATGTGCACAACAAAATTTGAGAATTATTTGGTTGAGTACACGCGGCGCAGCTTACGCGACAGAGAAGAAGAGTTACTTCGATATTTCATCCGCGTTTTGCAACATTTTTGTCCGTTAAACGTACAGATAGAGAAATACAACATTTTAGTAAAAAAGTACAGTAGAGCCTCGCTAATCCGAACTAACTGGGACTCGGATATGTTCGGATTAGCGAATTTTCGGATTAACCGGGTTTTACAAAATACACGGCGGAGGGGGGGGAGACTGGGGGGGAGGGGTAATGCTTACGTAGACTCGTTGCCTGGCAGTGTCTTGGACCAATGGGAAGTGCTCACATAACGCTCTAATAAGGCGGCTGAAGGGTTGGAGGGGCAATGTGACGTCACGTTTACTCGGGCCTCGTTTTCTAACGCTGAGTGTCGCGACTGTGCTACCGTCTTAGCGTACATTTGTGTAATATAGTGCAGGGCTTTTCCCAGTGTTTTAAATTACTGTCGCCGTTTTGCCCATCTTGTAGAAATGTCCAAAAAGCGTAAGCACAGTTCGTGTTCGTTAAAAGATAAGTTGGAATTGCTCAAACGCATTGACCTCCATAAGCATTATTGCTCATTGATAATGCTCCATCCCTTTCACGGGAATCAGAACTTATCTGTTGCCTCCAAATGTGACCACGTTGGTGCAACCAATGGACCAGGGAGTGTTGCAAAATTTGAAATGCCACTACAGGAAAAAGCTTTTGAGATCTCTTATCGAGGGTGACGAAGAAAATTTCACGATAATGTAGAAACTGAAGAAAGATCACAATAAAGGACGTGATTTATTGGGTGGCTGAATCTTGGGACAATGTGAAATATGATATTATCAAAAAGTCATGGATGATGTTCAAGATGAGCAAGCGCTCGATGATTTTTTTACATCCTGTTCGGATTAACCGAAATTTCGGATTACCGAGGTTCGGATTAGCGAGGCTCTACCTTAATTACAAAAATTATAAAACATAAAAAATAATAAAAATGCATTAAGTAAAAATATTACGTGACTTTTCATCCGAAATTCTTTTCTAAACAAGAAGGCAAGGCTCTATGACAATGGTTTATTACATAGAAAATATATAATTCTGTGCCATTTTATTTTAGTTGGCGGCTCGGAGTTTGAAAATAAGTTATTTACTCGGAAAATAAAAAATAATAACAATTCATTTTGGTATTATGAATACCAAAATCAGCTTCTTTCTGTTCTTGTATTTAGAACTGTTGTTGTCTCGATATTATTTTTGAAAATGTATACTATGAAAAATAAAGAGAGCGAAAAAAACGGAATTTTGGAGTAAAGATAGTTCTTTTAAGTGCAAATACCCACAAATTAGTATTCTTACGTATGTACCATCTCTACTCCTCAATGGCCATGCTGGCTGCCTTCTCGAAGATAGAAACCCTCGAGACCATTTGAATTCCCGCGTCGAGAAGCGATGTTGCCAAGTCGCTCTCTTCCATAATCACTCTGACATAGCTGGAGCTCGCTTTTCTTAAAAAAAAAAAACTACCGTAGGAACGACAACAAAAAACTATTTTGCTGTAGTTTTTCACGGGGAATACGAATAATTCGTCAGAAATACATATCTTGATCGATTGTTCTGAAATAAAATTGAGCCAGTCTTCTTTGACCTGATATCATACCTCCTGGTAAGATCCGAGCGACGGTTGGAAACCCTCGCCACCAGTATGTGTTGTGCTTCAAAAACTGACCTTAGTCCCCTCTTACAGGTATATTTCTATGCTTTCCCCCACACAGAAGGGATAAAGCCATTTTAAAAAATTTATTTTCTAAATTTGTTACAGTTGAATATGGTCGTCTTCGAAGTAGTCCCTTCCGCATGTACACTCCGCTGCATACGTGTTTCCCATGATTGAAAGCATGCCTGGATGTCTTTTTCCGAAATCACATTCAGAGCGATCGCCGTATTACTTTTAATGTCGTCTACGTCCTCAAAATGCTTCCCTTTGATTCGGGGGAACAGAAAGAAGTCGCTGGGGACAAGATCCGGCGAGTAGGGTGGATATTCCAAAAACAATGATTTTTTCTTGGCCAAAAACTCATTTACTTCGAAGGCAGAATGTGCAGGCGTATTGTCATGATGCAACCTCCACGAATTGAGCCACATCTGTGGTCTTTTTTTTTACGAATCCGCTCTCGTAGACGTTCCAAAATTGTAATGTAATAGTCTTCATTAACAGTTCTTCAAATCGTTTGATGAAAATGGTCTGTCCTCACCTCCACCGGTCTTCCACTTCCAAGTTCATCTTCGACACTCTCCCGACCGTTCAAAACTTCTTTCGTCCAGAAAATAAAAACAGGTCCACGAGACATTACTTCCTACCGAAGCCCTCTTTCAACATTTCATGAATTTCAGATCCACTTTTTACATTTTGTCAAAAATTTAATGACCATTTTTTGTTGTAAATAACGGTCGTTAATTATCTTCTGGCACGACAACAAAACAGTACTTGACGCAATTACCTACTGCAACGCACTGACGAGTGTGAGCGAGTTACAACTTGTTCACGCAGGTTCGGTAGGGTTGTCTCAATATCCTCACCTAGCGGAAACGCTCTGAAGTGCGGCTTTATTTCGTCATAAAAATAGTCTTGTATGCACGTACAACTAAGGACATGGCATTTTGCGTAAAAACCTAGAAACGAAATGGACTTTGGCCGTTTTAGGGAAGAATCGAGAAGACAGGATACCAAAATAAAATAGATGCGGAGGGAGATTGCAAAAAAGAGAGAGATAGAGAGAGAGAGAGAGAGAGAGAGGAGGGAGGGAGGGAGGGAGGGAGGGGGAGAGGGAGGGGGAGAGGGGGAGAGGGGGAGAGAGGGGGGGAGAGAGAGAGGGGGAGAGAGAGAGGGGGGAGAGAGAGGGGGGGAGAGAGAGGGGGGGAGAGAGAGAGAGGGGGGGGGGTGTTCTCCTTGCTTCTATTTGCTCATTCGATTGTCGAGCTCTGTCTTGCTTGTGCTTCTCTGTTTTGTCGTCGACGTCTTTGCAGTGGTGTTTCTTCTTGCACACTCTGGTTATCCATTTTATAATATCTCAAAAAAGAACGAAAAACAACTTTATTACGTTTTAAAAACTGAATCTTAGAAGAATATACAATATAAACACATATACTTGTTCTTAATTATATATGTAAGAAATAAACGCATGAATAATCATTCTCCGCTGGCTTTTTTGAACTATTTAACTTTTTCAACCTAAACTTAAAAGTTTTAAACTCTAATATTGCAAACAATGTCTTCTTTAGCAATGGAATAATTATGTTAAAATTCTAAATTCGTTAAACAAATAAAACTATTTATACAAAGTTTATAAACATTGAAGTCCATCTATTCTCAAAAAATGGTTCATATAGTATGGTAGTTTAAGTCACTTCAGCATGATGTATTTCATGAATAATCGAAGTTTTTCAATACATAAAATTTATCATCCAGTGTTTCTTCACTGTCACTAATTATCCTAAGTAAATATTGAAATAAACAGTTTAATAAACTACTCTTTTTCACTATGAACATCAAATACATTTTGATAAGCATTCTTTCAAAATAATAATAACGTACGAATGTTGTTTACTTCGGTTGCTACATATGTAATTCAATTCCCTCTCCTCTCTCTCGTAATGAAAATATTCAAATCACGCTTATGTGCGCTTATGGGTGTAAGGTCAGATACAAAAATAGATTATATTAGCTAACTTTCAGAATAAAACTCATTTACGTTAATTTCAATGAAAATAATACCTATCCTTCCGCCTCTCGTATTTTAAAAGTATTGTGTCGGAGTGATTCTTTGGTAATGAACCAAATAATAATAATTCGTAATAAACATAGAGTACGCTGTTCGTCGTAATTTCTCATAGTCTTTCGCTGGCGGCCATCTTGCTGACAGACACGCAGACATTGCCTTTTATTGTAGTAGATTGATATTACTCTGATTGCTTTGCCTAACCATATTTCTGCAAATAATATTTATAATTTTATACTTCGAAAAGCTTCTTTAGGCAGAAGCCATGTTCACTGGAGTTGTACGTTAAATTCTAAGCATGACAAAAAACTACTTCCAGAGCATTTTGAGGGGTTAATTTTATAGACAATTGTGTCAAATTAGTTTCAGAAACGATGTTAACAATATCTCTCTATGTTGAACTTTGGTTTTTTTCGGGTTATCCCGCGTAATTTTTTTGCGTTAACCGCCAACGTTTCCTCTCCTTTGCCGGAGACTTCTTCAGGGCGATCTGGCCGGGTGTCATCATGTACTTACTTTATATACACTACGGTAGCAGAGGAGGAATGGGTGGTTTATAGGAAGGGGAGGGTTGGTGGTGGGATGAGTTTTGCTGTGGCTTTCGTTTTATCATGTTGTTTACTATAACTGGGGTCCAAGTGTTGCTCAACTTATAGCCGCTGTCTCTGTTGAAATTCTTACTGTGCTTCCTTATTTCTAATGCCTCCCGTATTACCCGTTTTCCATAAAGTTTTTCTTTCGCGAGAAATCTTGTATTTTCGAAATCCATTTCGTGTCCCCCGGCGGCGTTTTCTGCTAATGCAGATTTGTCGGCTTGTTTGAGTCTAATGGCTCTTTTGTGTTCTTCTACTCGTGTCCTGATCGTTCTCCCTGTTTCCCCTATATAAACTTGACCGCAAGTCCTGCATGGTATCCTATACACCCCCTCCACCTGAAGTGGCGTCTTTTGTTTAGTGGTTTTTAATGTCATCTTAACTTGGTTGATCGGCTGAATAATTGCCGTAATGTTATATTTCTATAATACGTGTCCCATTTGTCCGTTGTTCCCTTGACGTTGGGGAGATATGCCCTTTTTTCTTTCTCTCTTTCTCTCCCATCTTCTCGTTTTGCGCTTAGTTTTCTCTTGATCGCCCGATTTATTTGCGGTTCTTGGTATTTGTTGGCTTGTAAAATCCTTTTTAATTATTTCAATTCTGGTTGAAGGTGGTTGGAGTCGCTTAATGTGATGGAGCGATGGATCATTGTTTCCATCACGGCGTTGATTTGCTTCGGATGATGGTTGGATTTTGCGTGTAGAAATCTGTTCGTATTCGTAGTTTTCCGGAACACGGTGTGTCCCAAACTCCCGTCGTCATTCCTGATAATAAGCACGTCTAAAAAGGGTAATTTCCCGTCTTTCTCTATTTCCATGGTCAATTTGATGTTTTGGTGTCTTGTACTTAAAAAATCAAAAAACTCTTCCAGTTTTTGTTGTCCGTGCTTGCAAATTATAAAAGTATCGTCCACATATCTTAGCCAGAGTGCAGGTTTGTCTCTGGCATTGTCAATCGATGTTGTTTCAAAATTTTCCATAAAAAGGTTCGCTACTGCTGGCGAGATTGGTGAGCCCATTGCTGCTTCTTCCGTCTGTTCATAAAATTTATCTTTCCATCTAAAATAGGTGCTTTCGAGGCAGTGCTTAGTCATTTCGGCAGTGTTAGGATCAACAAGTTCTTCAACAATTGTTATCGTCTCCTCTGTAGGTATCTTGGTGAACAATGACACCACGTCGAAACTAACTAAAATGTCCACTGGGTCTAATTTTATCTCGTAGATAAGGCTGAGGAAGTGCTGAGAATTTCTTACGTATGAAGCGGCCTCTTTAACTTTGGGTTGGAGTATTGTAGCGAGATATCTGGCTAGTTTATGCGTCGGCGAATCTATGGCACTTACTATAGGCCTTAAAGGAACGTTCTCTTTGTGTATTTTTGGTAGTCCGTAAATGCATGGCGTCTTCGGATCTTGTAGAATGATTTTCTTCTTGGTTTCAGGGCCTGCGATGAACTTTTTAACGAAAGCAGCTGCTTTTCTTTTATGCGATTTTTGATTTCTTTATAAGGACATGTACTTACCAGTTCTTACATTTTTGTATCATATTCTTGGGTGTTTAGGATGACCGTGGCGTTTCCTTTGTCAGACGGTAAAATTGCCATGTCCTTATTCTCTCTCAGTTGTTTTAGTGCTCCTTACTTCTAATGTTTGATTTTATTGTTTTCCTTTCGTTGTTTTCTTCTCGAAGAATCTTCGAAGTGTCTTGTCGTATCTCTTCTGCTTCGTGTTTTGGCAAGTGGCCTATCGCTGTTTCTATTCCGCATATTATTTCTTCTGAAGGTATTATACATGGTGTGACCGCGAAATTCAATCCTTTCTTCAGTATGGCTTCATCTAAATTGAAGTTCGAGAGGTTGACGACGACGTTTTTGTCCTCTAATTCTAGTGCTGGTTCTTGTGATGTTTAATATCTCTCTATATTTTACCGCACTAATGTGCGTTATGCAAACTATTTCTTACTTCCGTATGAGCTAGAATGCTGAAAAAATTCAGACTGGATTATTCATGACTTGCAGAGAGAGGGAAACTTGCGAAAACGGGAAGTTTTTAAGTTTATGAGCCCCAACAAAATTCTTTTATTCGAGAAATTCCAATAAGATTAACATTGGAGGATTGTTGCCATAATGTCCGCTATGAAAGCATGGGAATTACGGCAACCAATCTAAAACATTGCACCTTCTCATAATAAAGCGTCTAATTATATACTTCCTGTTATCTCCCCCAAGGGTATTTCAATGTTATAATGACTTGGTTGACATTGTTATAATTTGCCAAATAATGAAGAAGATGCGGTAGCTTTCCTATCCCATGACTGATTGGCCGGTCTCGACATTTACATACCCAATCACCGGACAACGGGGAGGGATACTTTGGTTCCGGGCGAGGCGAAGAGCGCGGTAGCGCCCGGAGACGACTACCCATTAAAACAAAGCGAGCCGAAGGCTCGTTAATATATCATTTCAATGTTATATCCTCTCGTCCTTTCGTCAATATATCCTTTCAATGTTATATCCTCTCGTCCTCTCGTCAATATATCCTTTCAATGTTATATCCTCTCGTCCTTTCGTCAATATATCCTTTCAATGTTATATCCTCTCGTCCTTTCGTCAATATATCCTTTCAATGTTATATCCTCTTGACTGTTGCGCCGCAAATGGAAGGATATATTGACGAGCATTCGGCTCGCTTTGTTTTAATGGGTAGTCGTCTTCAGGCGCTGCCGCGCCCTTCGCCTCGCCCGGAACCAAAGTATCCCTCCCCGTTGTCCAGTGATTGGGTTTGTAAATGTCGAGACCGGCCAATCAGTCATGGGAAGGATATTTAACGTTTCCTTAGCGACCTTAAAAATTAATAATTTTTTGGGGGGAGATAACAGGATAGTACCTATCCTTCATTATATCATTGAAACTGATAAATAATTAGTTCTGCATTATAATATTATTAATATGTGCACACATTGTACGAGTGGTGATTTTGTTACGAAGCTCGAAAAGGGTTGTTAATGTAAACAAATCCATGCCAACAATGCAATCGAGGCCAAAGAACTCTTTACTGATTGTGAGAGAATCTTTCTACGAGTTGGATCATTGTCATTGGCTTCCGTCATATTTTGTGGGAGAATCTGAATATAGTGAGTGAATTTGTATTCATCGTGTTCATTAATCCTCGACTGTAGTTTATTGCTTCTGATTTTCTTGAGTTCTGTTTATGTCAATAATAAGATACAAAGAAAATTGTAAAAAAAACTTCGTGATCAATTATTGTGTAGCATTAATTTCCTCTCTAATATCCTATATATAATTTCTGAAGTGTCCTTCTGTCCGTCCGTCCGTCCCCCCCTCTATCTCGAAACCCGTTTGCCGTAGAGATTTGCAGTAAACTGCATTTTGTTTCTACAGACCAGGAGGTCCCTAGAAAACTATTCTCAATTTCCTAAAGTCCCGGGTTCGATTCCAGGAGATAATCATATGTTCTCATAAGTTTACACGGGATTTTCGAGTTTTCAGAGTGCAAGGTTTTTTTCCTTCATACGTTAAAATACGTAAATATGGACCGATTTTCTCCGTTTTTGATTTATTCGACAGCTAAAACTCTAATTTATCTTATTTTTTCAATGTTTATACCCTACGCGGTCGAAATTTTCGGAAATACACAATTGTTTTCGAAATTTTGCCGATTTTTTGTTCTCCTTCGGAACGTTGCCAAGTCGACCTTACTTGTTGCCTCTGATTCAATTACCATCGATTAAACGTTCATATTGACGTAAAAATGGAATCCTTAAGTTAGTAATATCATTATACGGTACATTTTTGCTTTAATTAAAGTTTTATTGTTATAAATATAACAATGGATGAATTCATTAAGATAATGATTTAACTCGAGAATATTCAGTAAGATTATTTTCTGTGACTAGGACGCGTTTATCGTAGATTGCGGTAGAAAAGGATATTTATTTTTTTAAATACTGTATCTGAGTATTCAACCTTTTGGAAATACCAAATGTTTTTGTTTTCGTGACTGAAGCGACCAAGAATCACCCTGTCAGTGGAAATACGCGTAAGACTCTGTCATTTCATTACGAAGGCTTTGGTGAGGAGGCATCTTCCTAAACCCCCGTAAGTTTATACTCCGCATTATTCTACAATCAATTGTTTCAGCGCTTACTTTTTTAATTCTTTCGCCTGGCTTAAGTGGATAAATAATTATTTTTTGTGGCGTCGCTTTTACAAGTTATGTTTTGTGATTGATTAAGTGGTTGACATTTCCTGTAAATTACAGAAAGTTCACATCTTTCTTTTCCCAATATTTGCTTTCTTTGAGGTGTTAAGACCCAGTTTGACTCCCGGTCTTAGCAGTTCTATTCTTCTGTTTCCTCATTTCACATCACTACAGTTTATGCCTGTCACGTAAGAATCTTCCGATCACTAATCATTTCAATTTAATTTAATTACTGTGCAGCATCAATTTACTCTCTACCATAACTTATAAAACACAGATTTCTGATTACCTACGGATAACATTTTTTTTAATACGCGCACACTGCCTTTCCCTCAGTGAGATTCTAACACGCAAACCTTACATTGGGAGTCAAATATCTAAGTATCCTATACTGTGTAAATTCACTGCTAGAATAAAATATGAATTATTAACATCAACTTATTCTACAAACTTATTAATTTTTTTATGAATCAATTTAAAATTAAACGTGCAAATTTTGCACGGGCTCAGCTAGTGACTTTCTAAATGCAGATTTCTAACTGACTTCGCAAAACTTTTATTCTACACTACTCTCAACAATTCAGACGCTACATGTGCCTTCACATATTTTATTTATCAATTTCTTATTTTTTTAAATTATGGACTATTTATCAAAATTTATCAGTTTTCTTTGCACATTATTTCTGACAATTCTAATAGAATCGGCGGATCTTTAATGAAATAAATAAATGTGTTACCATACATGAATTATCTTCTTTCTGCTATATTAATTTGCTATTCGTGAAGCCGTGTTAAAAATGCTAATAACTCGATAAAGAATCGAGATATAAACTCTAAATTTAGCAAGAATGCTCGACTCATATATTGTAAGGTGGCGACGAAAAAAATCTCGGAAAAAGTCCTTGGTTCGACTACAAATGGAGCATTTCTATTTCTCATAAGGTAGGAGGGAGGGAGGGAGAGGGAGTGAAGGAGAGGGAGGGTGAAGGAGAGAGAGAGATAGAGAGAGATATGGAAAGAGGGTGAGAAAGGGAGGAGGAGAGAAGCAATTATTTAATTAAGAGAAGTAGCCGCGCGGAACGTGGCACGGGGTTGAGAGCCGGAGGCACCAGGGGCGAAGCCCCTAGTCTATCTACAATAATCTATCTACTATCATATATTTTGAAGCGTGTGTTTGTGTGTATTTGTGTGTTTGTTCATGGAACTCCTCCTAAACGATAAAAGCTAGAATAACCAAATTTGGTACGATTCTTCCTTACATCATAACTTACTGAATGGTCAAGGTTTGGTCAACCGGGATTAATCAGTGCTGCCAATATAGGGGATTAACATTTTTCCGTAAGATAACACGTACGAATCCATTTATTGACTTGCAAGGTATTCTTCCTTCAAGCATTAAAATACGTAAATATGGACCGATTTTTTTCGTTTTTGCTTTACTCGACGAATAAAACTCCATACTATCTTATTCCTGCGAAGTTTACATGTTACACAGTCGAAGTTTTCAGAAATACGCTATTTGTTTCTAAATTTTGTGGATTTTTCGTACCCTTTCCGGTCGTTGCCAAGGCGGCCGTCATTGTTACCTCCGATTCAATTAGCTTCAATGAAGCTTACAAATAGACGAAAGTTTAGCGTTATTCGCTTCGCACTTTTGTTTAAGCAACGAAACGATCGATATTTTATGGATAGCAACGTAAATAGATATTGATTATTATTCAGGAAGCGTTTATAACGATTGATGAAAGTAATTGAACTTTATTTCGTTTATTGAATACTGGAATCTTCCATTTTTTGTAAGTAAAATCATTATATTTTACATTATAATGTTTATTAACGTAAATAAGGTCACGTATCTGGTGTACATTTACCAGAGTCAATGTTCAATCTTGGACAACTGTACGTTGCTATTTCACGGGTTTCTTGCTTACAAGCATAAAAGTAAATATTTCAACGAGGCATAATTACACAAGAAATGAAGCTGGATTTGGCGAAAGTAATAGGATAGGAAATAAGATTATCGTTATATTTGAATGCAATAGGCTCGGAAACGGATTGTTACAAGCAAATATAATTAACTAGCTGAAACGCCCGGCTTCGCTCGGGAAAGAGTGGCAAACAATTTTTCCTGCTCGGGGCAAACGTTACCATTCCTTAATTACGCAGTCGATGCTTACATTAACATTTACTATTTTGTATTGTACGGATTGACGTATTACTTAATATTCACATGGATAGATGCACCAGTCTTTAAAGCGGCAATAAAATTATGTGGATTATGTCAATATTATTAGCCAAAACGTAAACAATAAACAACATCTTGGTTACCGAACAAATGTAAGTAGATGTATCGATTTATGTTTCGATAAATGTTGATGGTAAAAGATAACAATGTTCTAATACTCATTAAAAATCATTTGACTCACCTTAAAAGTATTCATAGACTATATTTAGGCATATCTTGGCGTTAGCTATTCTTCCTCTACGGCGCGCCACGGCGTGGATTTTCCTTGCATTAATATTTACATGGCTATCTCCATTTGAAGAGGACAACAATTAAACAAGTTAGGAAAGCGTACAACGTATCACAAAAGGGGCGCGTTTCGTGCAATGGAGTATTAGAAAGCAATTATATACCTGTACGTAAGGGAAATAGCGTTTTAAAGTCCTTTTCTTCATCATAAATAATCTATTTTCTTCCTATTTAATAGTATTACATGCACACCTAAGGAAATTAAACGTTTGTTTGGGAGATTGTTTATGTTAGCAACAATGAAGTAACCATGCAAGAAATTTTCTAAGTTCAACTCGATATAAGACGTTCTTGTTTGATTTTATCGATAACGGCTACTCCTACGATAAAAATACATAGAAAAGGAAATACTCTAATTTACCAGTTCTACAACTTTTATTTGAAAAATATTTTGATATGAACAATACTTTACGAGATATGACGAAAATTTAATTTTTTGTCACCAGCAAAGTGGTACCCCTGATTGGCGTACGTGATTCATTTTTGCGATTTTCTTATTATATTTGATTCAAAGTCCTTAATATCAAATTTCATAAAAATCCGTTCGGTAGAAGCCGAGAACGGACATGCGGACGGACGGACGGACAGACAGACGGACGGACGGACGGACGGACCGACCGACCGACGATAATAGACGCTCACGCTGTAAGCGAAACGCGCCTAAAAATTTAGCTTTGCTACCGCCTGGAAAATGGACATCTAAACCGATAAATTTTACGCTTAAAGGAAATTTTCGAGCGATTTAGCAATTAATGCTATGAAACATGAACAGAATTAAAATATTCAGTCTTTCATGCGTGAAATAATCCATTTTTTGAGATAGTAAGTTAATATTTAGGTGTATTTATATCCACATCAGTGAAGGACTGCATGGCATTTTGGGGTTTCTCCACACCATTTCCCATGAATTCTTATGGAAATAGTGTTTTGTTGACCCCATGGGGTATAAGAGACCCCCACGGTCTGCAAACCTATACCAAGTTCTTCCTTCGGTCCATAAGGTGACCCATGAAACTTTTGAGTTCGATAGCTTCAACGGTGTAAAAACGTATAAAGAACATACATACACACACACACAAAAATATATATAAGATTGTTAAGAATAGCCAGTTGTAATTTAAAAAGTATCTACTATATATTTTAAAGAGTTTGTATTTTGTGCTGTAGTAGCTTCACTAAATCCGTTGAAGTTCAACGGGAAATCCTGCTAGTATTTACATATTCGTATAGTTTAACGCCTTCTATAACATTTTCATTGTTCATTTGTTGGTTCAAAAAAAATTTCGCATAAGACGAGCACGAGGGTTGGAGCAGCGTTTCTCAACTGGTGTTCCGTGGAGCACTGGTGCTCCGTAACTTTTTGGTAGGTGCTCAGCAAGCTTTTCATCCTTCATCATTTTGTATGGATTTATTTTTTTAATTAAATAACCAATATCTGATATTTGTGTGATCGCCTTTAATTTCATTTCGATTTTTTTAGTTCATTCGTTCATTTTTACCTAGATTGTTTTTGCACTGTCATTCCAGCTGGTAGGTAACAAATGCTTTCCTGAAAAGATTGTTCTAGTGCCCCTCCTAAGTTAATGAATATCTCTACGTGCTCCCCGGTCTACCAAAGGTTGAGGAACACTGTGT
Organism: Uropetala carovei; assembly: GCA_036926305.1. NCBI lineage: Eukaryota > Metazoa > Arthropoda > Insecta > Odonata > Petaluridae > Uropetala > Uropetala carovei. The sequence goes on from JAXCHB010000095.1 coordinate 326,946, forward strand.
TAGAGTATAACATCGGTGGAGTGGTGAGAACTTGGCTGTAGGTGAGCCTAAAACACGATATATTATGTCATTGGACGCTAAACTTATTTTAGAAATAAGTATGGCTTATGAAGCATTTTTACAGCGTCGACATCTATAACTGGATGAATTTTAATTGAATAATTTCAGCGATTATTGAATAAATCAACATTTTGTAAAAGGTGAAAAGAATAAATTATTATCAATTGCAAAGAGAAGGGGAAAAGGACGTGAGAAGAGGCATGATCGATGCAGAGGGGCGGGGGATGGGTCGCTGGGGGTGATGGGGAGGGGGAGATGGAGGGAGAAATGAGTAGAGATCGGTAGAAAAAAAGAGAGAGGGGGGGAGAGAGAGAGAGAGAGGGGGAGAGAGAGAGAGGGAGAGAGAGAGAGAGAGGGAGGGGGGAGGGAGGGAGGGAGGGGGAGGGAGGGAGGGAGAGAGAGGGAGAGAGAGGGAGGGAGGGAGAGAGAGAGGGAGAGAGAGAGGGAGAGAGAGAGGGAGAGAGAGAGAGAGAAGGAGAGGGAGAGGGGGAGGGGGAGGGAGAGAGAGAGTACCATGTGCCAAAGTCGATGGGATCCAGAGAGATAAGATCTGTGGAGTGCGAGAGTTTGTGAGTAGCAGAGTGGGGAAGGGAATTCGCAGCAAATCATAGGGAAAGAGTTTTTACGATAGATCACTTTCTCAAATCCTCGCCGAAGCTTCCTATTAGTGGGTGTGATTCGAGGACAGTGATAGAAGTGAGAAAGAGATGAGGAAGGCAGAAGGCAAGAGGAAGGAGGGAAGTTTATGGAGAGAGAGAGAGAGAGGGCTAGGAGAAATTTATGCCAAAGAATAAATCAAAATTTAAAAAAGTGAAACGGAACTGAGAAGGATAAGAGAAAAAAATGGAATCGATTAAAGGAGGGATTTGTTAGAGGGAGGAAAGGAGGAGGGGGAGAGAGATGGAGTGGGTGGGAAGAGATAGGAGGGGGAAGGAGATTTGTGTGAGGAATGGGAGCGATTTGACGGAGAGGGATAAAGGATGGTAGGGGGCAAGCAGGGGAGGGAAGGGAGAAAAGGGGAATGAGGGGGAGGGGAGAAAAAGGGAATGAGGGTGGAACGGAGTGCGGCGGAGAAAATAGGGCGACGTCTATCGCAGGAAGGTGAGTGCAGATAAAGGGTAAGGAGGGATTTCGGGTTGCAAACTGGCGGCGCAGAGAAAGAGATGGAAGGGCGGGGGGGAGGCGGGAGGGGGGAGAGAGGATAAAGGGGGAAGTGGAAGGAAAGCGATGGAGAGAGAGAGAGAGTTCGGCGTCGAAAGGAGATAAAAGTTGAAAAAGAGCGGAATGGGAGAATGGTGAAGGAGGAGGGATGAGAGGAGGATGATGGATGGGTGGGTGGAGTGGATACATGTGTGTGTGTGTGTGTATGGGGGGGAAACGAGAGTTGGAGAACATCATTTGTAGGGTAAGCCAGAGAAAGCAGAGTGGATGAGGGGAGGGGGAAGGGAGAGGAGGAAAGGGAGTCTGAGGAAGGGTGCGAGGGAGCAAGCGTTCGAAGCGATACCCGAAAGAGATTACCAAGTTGTGGAGAGATTGGTAACTGCGGTAGTAAATAAAGTCGGTTTTAAGTCGTCTCGACCGAAAACAGGGAAATTAAATAGAAATCAGTAGGTGTCCAGATTGCGGATGTAGCAACGGCGATTAATTCAAAATATAATAACAAAAGATCGTTATGAAATAACCATGATCATAATTAAAATTGGACGTATTTATAAAATCTAGTGAAAAATAATATTAATTAATTAATTTGACAAAAGAATTCGATAAAATTATTATCATTGGAATAAAATGTTATATCTTAGATGATAATTAAGGCGATAATTAGAATATAAAAAGAAATGGTGAAAGCCTTTCACAATTTTGCGACTCATTTCTGAAACACGTTTAATTGTGATCATAGTCCGGTGACTTACTTTTTTAAAAAATTCGGATTTTTGAAAATTAAACAAATAATTAGCTTTAAAGGAGCAGTTAAGGTTTAACCCTGATAAAAAAGGCACAGTGAACTATTTTAATTTGCAGTTCAAGAAATAAATTAAAACTGAGATAGTTTAATCTAGATTATTTAACATTTTAAAATGCCGTTTCTTAATTCATTGGAATGAAAAAAAATTAAAACTACTTTCTAAATATAAATCTGATGAATTATTTCGAGATTAACTCTGTGAAATTTCGCAATATCGTGAGAAATATGCATCGCAAACAAAAATGAAAGCGGTTTTCCTATAGCAAATGAAGTCATTCAAAATGAGTCGGGTCAGCGTTAACATTTATAAATAAAAATTCGATAGATTTTGAAATAGATGTATAAAGTGCATGAAGTTAATATTATAATTAATATAATAATAAGATATTCCAATTCGCAGTTTCAGGTTACGGATACTTCTTTAAAACTTGCAATATTCAAGCCATTGGGGCTGCAAAACATCTACGATGAAAATGTCGAGGCAAAATGGTGTTTCGGAAGCTCCTTTCTTTGTCATTTGACATATAAGGTTATATGCTCACAGCGCTGTTCTGTGAATCGCGAACTTGTAAGAAACACCAACAAGATCGCTTCGAAGGTGCGAGGGCCCCGCGGAGCTGAATGGGGCTGCCGTTATTATTAGAACCCTGTCGTCGATGCGGTCAGCTATAGCGCCTGAGGTGAGCCGCTAGGAGGTGCAGCGTAGCAGAATCGCTGCTTGTTTGTGAGAGAACGGTTCAAATACTTTGGTCGTCGTTGGAAACATGCTTTTCGTTCGTCTTACGTTCCTCTCTTTTATCATTAATCGCTCTTCCCCTTCGCCGTTTCTCTCCTCTTCATCTTCGAAATACTTAACCCTAAAAGCCTCCCTCCTTTGCCAGCCGAAAACATGGACGGCGTCCTGTTTCACACTCATAACTCTATTATTGATGGAGAAAAACAGATCAGTCGACCTCCATTGCAAACATTATTCCAAGATCGGTGACTTATTTTAGCAAAAATATGAACATTATCGGCAAATTGACTGACCGCATAAGCGCAGCATTAAATTGATCAATCAGGACGAGATTTAAGATAATGCAATAAATTATTCTAATTGGTGTCAGAGGTCAGCGTTTTGAAAAGTGTTTAATTATCTTTTATTTGATTAAACCAGAACCACAAAACGATTAAATTAATCGTTTTAGGATACTGATATAAAAGATGCGAAAGGCCATTTAGTGAAATGCCTCCGCCGTTTATCCGTGAGAGTTTATCAAACAGATTTACTATTTTATCCTCATGGAAGAGATGTGTGAGCGCGTGTGTGTGTGATGTGAGTGAGGGCACGTTTAGGCTTTTGGAATACTTAATTTTCTTTCGAAACAAGTCACCTTGGAATATTTAAATGAAGCGTGTTATAAAGAGCAGCGATCGACAAAATTCCTAAGGAGAAGGGCTTCTGGGAAACGTTTTTAATGCTCGGCTAGCTCCCTGTTAATTTATATTTACGAATGGAGTAATGAAGAACAAAAGAAGATATTATCTTCGAAATAAAAGAACATGGACTTCATACAGACGCATAATAAAAAATAAAATTCTTTTAGTATCTTCTCATTCTACTACTCTTTCGTTATAAACAGCATTTAGCTTCTCATTTCTCCTCTCCTGTGTTTGTTGCTTTTATTTATAGTTTTATGTTGTTGATATTTTATCTTTTGTCATTTAATCCAATGCAATAGGCGAGGGGTTTCCAAACTTTGTGAAGCCACGGAACCCTTAGATTCGAATATATTTCTCGTGGAACCTTAAATAAGAGATGGTGAGCCTAATCGCAATAAATCATTATAATGTTTATTTATATAGCTTATGTATCTTACAGTATACAGTTTACAAGTGAGGCTGATGTTTCCTGCTGTAAATAAGAGAAAGAAGAACGTATCGGGTCTTTATTACGGAACCCATTTAGGTTCTGCGGAACCCTTGGGTTCCGTTGAATACAGTTTGGGAAACTCTTCATTTGGCCGTAATCACTGGCGGATTTTGATGATTTTAAATATAAACCGACGCTGATTGTAAAAGTAATTTTTGGAGTCTCTTGAAAATCTGAATTTTTGTGGGCGGTGATTACTTTAAAATTCTCGTGGGAACCAAAATCTTTGCGGCGCTTTGGTTTTAGCTGGAATGTGGCTGGCGAGGACGAAGGAAGGGAATGAGGACAGAAATTAAACCTTAACACTGTAGAAAATGTAGAAATGATTCATATTAAAGTATAACTCCCGTAAAACGATAGGAACTTGGATATAAATACGATAGTATAAGGCAGCGGAAAAACAAGGCATCTCTTTTGAAATAGGGGTCTAATTGTAGGGAAGTAAAAAAGATTTAGAAAAGATTGAAAATTCGGTCAGCCGGAATTGAAGAGTCGCTCCTGTTAAATTTCTCTTTTTCCAAATGTCTCCTTTATGGCTTCATTAATGTAAATATTTTTGTTTTTATTAAAGTTGTAGTCAAGTCTGACTTTTTCTGAAACAATTTTTCATATAAAGTACTGCAACTGACATATAATTTGCTGATTCCTTGTCAGCATTTACGTTCAATACAATGAATGTCAGCAGCTGATTGCTTTGCTTTGCAGTGATAACATTTTCGAATGAAAGCGTTGCATCGGGAAATGTGTCAAATAACATATGCGTAATTTGTATTCAAATCGTTTTCAACATAAACTGGAGTTTATTTAACGTTTCCCCTATCGTTTTATTGATATTGCGAATAATATAGATAACTTTTTTGGGTTCTATTCGCTATTTAAATTATCCCGAACCACATAGCGGCAAATTTTGCATGTAATTTTTCTAAAAATCTTTGCTCAATACCTGCACCGCCAACGGTATTTTTTGCCGCCATCAAAATTATTCCGACACTATCTTGATTTATATTTTGTAAAAACAATTTAATAAAAATCTTGTTTTTTGGTATTTTTACTTTCTCCGTACACATCAAGCCCACTTTGTATGAAGGAAGTCATATGCCGGCCACCAGATTTGTTTACTTTATATCATAATATTTTTATTGCAAATAAAAATAAATTCATGTGATGACGCAATGAAATTATTTTCCATTTTTAGTCAACGCCTTAGTTTTGATTACAAACTGTTAAATTTCTCGCAATCCTCTTTAGAGTGAACTATACATCAGAATGGCAAAATATGTGATCTTTTCATACAATATACATAGAAGTTTTACTGAAATATAGAAATGTGATTATATAATACCTAGTACCAATATTAGTGTAATCTTTCGGAAAAATAAGAATTATACCTTGACAATTGGTAAGAAGCCAATTAAAACAAAAATTTCCTCCCACATCCCTCCTGTTCCAAATGGACCCTTCATTTCTGATGAAGAAGATTAACTAAGGCAAGGGATCCTTCATCGCCGTGGGCTTTATGAAGGCAGAATGGGACCAGAGCAGGTTTATATTGTCTTAATTTCACGGTTACGGAAACTTATAATTAACGTTTAGCTAGTTATGTAAACCGAAATAAAAATTCTAACTTTAATCAGGATCGTAAAGCGCTGATACTCTATCTATGGGAACAAGGATTACGGAATAACTCTTGCCATTAAGGAGGAGGAGGAGAACCCCTCAGAAGCCTTTATGGAATCGACCGAGCGATCCTCCTCGCGTTCGAATCTTCCGGAGGCGTCTGTTCGCCCGTCCGGAGTCGAGAGATCAAAGAGCGTCCAGAGAAAGGAATAAACCTTTCGCGGCTCCCAAAGCAGAGAGGTCCCATTTGCCAATTCCGAGAAAGGAAGGCACGGCACCGTGAGGATCCATGGAGTGCAGTCCTTCCATCCGCACCCAACTCGAGATAATTCGCAGGAAAAACCCTTTGGTGGCGCTACGCCATGGGAGAAGCGGCATCGAATGATAGAAAGAGTTACACCGGGAGAAATAAAGTGGAGGGAAGAGGTCTACCATCAATTAATTCCCCTCCATTTCTTTCTTTTTAAAGGAAGAGAGCAATCGGGGAAATGGGAGAGGGAGGGAGCGCCGTCCGTCGGAAACACAGTAAGAATGATATTTAGAACGAAGAATAGATTCTTGGATAGAAAGACAAACAAACTGAAGGTCTATTTCCTTCCAGAGATCTGTAAGAATCACATGGAAGAGAGAGAATACTAAGATAAGGAAGAGTTTGGACGAGGGCCCCTCAAAAGAGAGAAGGGGGAGGGTGCGAGAGGGGCGGTGGAAGCATCAGAGAGGGAGAGAGAGAGAGAGGGAGGTATAGAGAAAAAAAGTCGATGGTCCGACAGAGGTAAGGTGGAAGTAGCGTCATGCGGGTTCGCAAAAGGATAACATTCGAAGGAGAAATAAAAAGGTTGAAGCAAGTCTCGAAGGGATGAAATAAAAGCTCGTATTTAGAAAAAAATTTTATCCAAAGTAAATAGAGAAGGGAAGAGTGAAATGGAAGCAGAGGGAGGAGAGTGCTGGGAGAGAGTAGATTTGGATAAAGTGGGAGAGAGGGGGAGAGAGGGAGGAGGAAAGACAGAAAGGGTTGGAGGGAGATGCGATCGAGGCATAATGGATGGCCAAAGAGGTAGTAATTAAGTGGAGAGGAAGTTTTCGAGGAGAGAGAGAGAAGAAGAGTAAAAGAGTATTGCGCCCGCGTCAGGGAGAGCGTACAGAAGTTTACTGTATTTATTTATTATTGGAAGGAAGAGAGAGATCAGAAGATGGAAGATTAAACGGATAATTGTCTTCATTAAGGCGGAATAGAAAGTAATCGAAATCATCTAATTTTCTAATCAAGTGCGTGTGGCTTGAATCTAAAAATTCCGTAAATAAAACAAGTGAAAAGGCACGGAAGGGAGAAAGGCGTGAAAACACTTTCGAAAGGCTTAAAAATGCATAAAAAGAAATTTATTGTTAAAATTTACAGGAAAAAGCGAAAATTTAGAAAAGGATTCGTGAGTTAAAAGGACTAAAGTATAATCTGAGACAAGGGGTTGAAATTGAAGAACATTTTATTAGCTAAAAAATCATAAGTGATATAAGGTAACGTGTAAAAATAATGTAACGATTTATGGAAGCCTAAAAAATATATTTAAAAAAATTTATTCGCCTTATCTAGTTTTGAAAAGGTGACTTTTCATAGAAGAATTGCAAAGCAAAAGCGTCAAAAAGGAGAGGTTAAGAGTTCAACAGACAGGACAAATTTATAATCTTCATTTGAGAAAGAAGAAGAAGAGGAAAGCAATAATATCAGTAAGAAGAGTGGAAAAGAGGAGAACTCAAAGTGAGAGAGAAATCGATCGAAAATAAATATATTACGAAAGGGAGGGTTTGTTAGGGGAAAAGAGAGGAGGTGATGGGAGAAAGAGAGGGAGAGGAGGGGAGAGGGAGGGAGGAGGAGAGAGGGAGGGGAGAGAGAGGTGGGAAGGAGGAGGTGATGGGAGGAAGAGTAAAGAATGAGAAAGCGAAGCAGAGGAGAAGGGGAGGAGTAGAGGGGGAGGAGGTGATGGTGGAGTTAATGTTTGGTCTCACCTTTATTGTTTAATTCAGCACCTGTTTTTATTGCATATTTAGTGATTTATTTTCTTATTATCTCGTGATTTAATTTTCTTATAGCGGCAGTGATTTGCGCTCGTATGCTTTCAATTCTTTAAATTTACGACGAGACGAACTTTCATTTCGATATGAAGGCACTACGAAATGAAATTTATGAAGGTTTCATATCAGCTTTGTTTACTGTCGAAGATTCTACGGGTCCAGCGTTCGATCTTCCTAAGCATACCTTGAGAACAATGCAGTGATAGAAGAATGTTAGTTTAGGCAGTTGAAATTAACATCTACTAGAATGAACACCACCTAAGTTATGTATAGAAAACTATATTCTCCCTGATGAAACCTCCAAAAAAGATATTGGATTCGCAATTTATTTTAATAGAAATTGCAGAAAACGAAAAATGTATGGACGCATTACGTAAAATAAACTTCTATTTGACAGAGATAATAGCAAAAAGTAAAACAACAGCAAGGTTTAGGAGGGTATAACCACCACTCAATTTTAGGGGCTCTTCTTATGTTACGTGTTACACATAATTTGAAAAAAGTGGCTCTTCTTAGGAAAAAGGTTGCCGACTCCTGGCCTATTAGCTTCGGTCTGTCCGTCCGTCCGCATGTTCGTTCTCGGCTTCTACCGAACGGATTTTCATTAAATTTGATATTAAGGACTTACATTCAAAGACAATAAAAAATCACATAAATGAATCACGTAAGCCTATCAGAGGCACCACTTTACTGGTGACAAAAAATTAACTTTCCGTTATATCTTGTAAAGTATTGGTCATTTAAAAATAGTTTTCAAATAAAACTTGTAGAACTAGTTAATAAGAGTATTTCTTTTCCTATACATTTTTATCGTAGGAGTAGCCGATATCGAGAAAATCAAACAAGAATTGAAATTTTCTTGCATGGTAACTTCATCCTTGTTGCTAACATAAACTATGTCACAAAAATACGTTTAATTTCCTTACCTGTGCATGCAATATTTTTAAATAGGAAGAAACTGGATTATTTATGAAGCAGAAAAGAACTTTAAAACGCTATTTCTCTTACGTACACTCAAAGAGTATTGCAAGTGAAAAGAAATTAATAATTTTCACCGTGGGCGTAAAAGAAATGAATAATTTTTAACGAAGGAAAAAATTCAAAAGCGTTCATATAAAATCGTTTTTTAAAAATACTCCATATGCACAAAACGCGTCCATTTGTGATACGCTGCACACTTTCCTAACTTGTTGTTTATGGCCGTAGAGTTGATAACAAAGTGGCGGTATCGCGGATTCTAAGCGTTTGTCAACACATTTTGACAAGAAAATGTCCTATATGCACACAAAAGCAAAGGCAGCCGTCAAATGATGCGGCAAAAATTGAACTGAAAACGACACATACCTATACATTTATGTTTTAAATTTAGTTTTCGAAAGGACCGTCGATTTGAGCAAATCTTTTATATTATAACTGTCCGCATCTAAGCACATTGTCATTCCTGCACTTTCCCGTGATGGTGAAGCGAACCAGACAATGACATTATAAACTGAAACTAATTGCCCACTTTAACCCATTTAATGTCTCGTGGGCTCTTTTTTTATTTTCACTGTTTTAATACATTAATTAATTATTTAAATTGCATGTATTTTGTTATATTTGCGTACATCCATCTTTTGATTAAACCAACTGCATAATAAACCCAAAAAGGTATAATTTACAGTGCTAATGTGTCGCGTTAATAGATTAAACATTTTACATGAATTATAATGAGGGAATAGGATCCGATCAGAACAGATTCGGTTAACACGCAGTTTACCTGGAACCAAATATGTAAATGCGCCGAAAGGAGTATCGTCTACACACTGTATGTATCTACTCATTTTCACTTAGGAAAGGAGTCTATTTTTATTCTGCGATATATCGAACGATTTGGGTCGAAAGTCAAAAAGCGACTGAGTCGTGTGTGTGTGTATGCGTGCCGCTGTAGCATTGCACATTTTTAGCACTTTTTTCTGTATTCGGTTTGTCTGTCCGTCCGTAGGCCAATCAATATCTCTGGAATCCAGCGAATCGGAGAAGACAAATTTTCAAGATAAAGCGGCATTCGTGAGAGATAGACATGATGCAAATTTGGTGGATCTAGGATCATCTGCTGCCGAGAGGAGATATGGAATTCTTCTTTGTTTATCCCCTTAATAATAAGAAAAGCATGATATCAGTGTAGGACATCATAAATTTGAATTTTAAAAAATTGGTTTAAATTAAGGCAGGAGATCAGGACATGGACAGTTTAATAACTGAAAGAATGACGTTTATGTTTTTTTTTATTAAAAACAGAATTCGAAACCGTGTCGAATGGAGCGAGCAATTGTTTTTAATTTAAAAAAAAAGATTAACAAATTCCCGATTTTTAACGATGGGAAATAAAACTTCCATAGCAACGAGTCCAATAGTTTGGAAGCATTTCATTGCATAACATTGATATATAATGCTTTTAAATGAAATTTATAGGCTGTCAATAGCAACCAAAGATGTAACCTTATAAAAACGTCATAGCCCAAATACAATTTAAAAATTTATTTCTCTTTGCAATTATTCCCTCACTTGTTTACTTTATCTATTCCTATCGCAAATGGTGGGAAGAGCTACAGCAAATTTAAATAAATATTTAAGGCCCTCTGTGGATAGGATATTCAGTTTTTCCATCGATGTTAAATCTGCAAAAATGTTCAAGTTTTAACTAAGCCATGGATGCATTTGCACCTGTCGAAGTAAGGAAAGTTGAAATGCTATATACGTTTGGTATGCATTTATATATTTATTATAATGTTAATAAAGTAAAAACATACTGCTCACAATAGGAAGGTTCAACCTCGAAAAAACTTAGTTGTAGTTAGTAATATTAATACATTTATGCAATAACTTTGATTTGTCTTCCTTGATAATTGAAAAACTCCAATACACAACTAAAAAGCGTAGGAGATTATCAGTTCGCTTGATAGTTACCATAAAATTGTAAATGTTTTTGTATAATAACGTCTTTTCATCGTCATCATATGGTTAGAATCACTCACCTCATTGGCTTGCACAGGGCCTGTTCACCGCCCTCGAATTCGATGGAAAGTTTTATCTGCGTCCCGCCATCTTTTTGCACTGAAATAAACCAGAGTTCAATTAGAAATGAATGTTAAAAGACAAAGAGAGAGAAAAATTTGCTGAAAGGAATTTAATCGTAGTACGAGAATATTTTTGTAACGATCCAAGAACTGAAAAAGTAGTTATCTAAGTCGCTTTATAATTGAAATAGTATTTTTTAAATCTAACACGCGTTATTCACCACTGATGAGAGCCGCATTGTAGCCGAAATGTGAACCTGTTATTCCCAACCTTTAATGGCATCTGGATATGTGTAATTTATCAATTCATTATGTGTGTCCTTAATGAGATAGCAGTCTATATACGCCCATCGATCGCCTAGAGCAGGGAAGCCCAAACTGCGGTCCACTAAGCAATTTTATGCGGCCCACCGCCAGTGTTTTCTGAACTTTTTCATTTTATTTATTTAACAACCAATTATTATTTTTTATCTATCAAAATCTGTTAAGTTGGTACCCCTGTATTTCTAAATTCAAATAAATTCGTTTTGATATAGTTTTTAATCTTTTCTCAAAGGTACTTTTAAGATTAAACTCCATCATGATTTTTAATATAGAAACGTTGACCCTAAAAACCTAAATTTAACTTGATTTTCGCTCATAAGGTGCGTAAGAATCTCTAGGTAATTTCTGATTTAACTTTAATTCAGTCTAATGAAAAATTGGCAATTTCCAATGCGGCCCACGATGCCGATGCCCATTACCTAGAGTCACTTTTCGAAGCGATCTCCTATCAACTGTCGGAAACAAAAGAGCAGCGATAAAGCAATAGTCTCGCTTATCTTTATGGCACTTCAGCTCTCTTCCTCTCGAATATGTACACGAAACACGCACGCCGGAGCGATGTAAACGCAGTGAGTGCTCACAACCTCAGCACAACCTCAGGCAAAGAAGCCAGGGAAACTATATGGGGTGATTAGAGACATGACAGCAGGAAAGGGGATTTTATGAGTTCAAGGTGGCGAGGAGTGAAATTGGTGGCGAGGTGGAGGAAAGAAGAGGAATAGGGGAAGAAGATGGATAGGAGTCTAGGTAGGGATTGAGTAGGGGGGAGGAGACAGAGAGAGAGAGAACCTTCGCTCGGCGGTGCTATCTCTTTAGGCGCGCGTAAGACTGGAAAATCCTTTGCTGCATGTTCAATATAAGCTTTTTTATGAGTCGACAATTTCAGAAGAGACGAATCTCTTTTATCTCATGCTCGCGGATTGCACAAGTCAAGCGATAGAAATATTCCGTGTCTGCGCTCAATGTTAATTCCTTCGCAGTTATTCTCTCTTTCATTAAGTTTTTGTCTCACCAAAGCACGATCTGTAAGCAACCATAGTCTCTTTCCTTGCATCTTCTCTTATATTATCTACCTTTCAAAATTTTAACCATCCATTTCTTCTGTTTTTCCTTATAATCGTAATTAAGGTGGTCCTCTCTTCCCTTATTGGATTCAAAATGCTCTCAGTTGATTAAATTTCAATCCAGCTAATTTTCTCAATCCTAGGGGAATACCCACATCTAATCTGTTCACTTTTTCTTTTCGAACTGTTCATATCTCACACTCGAATAATGTTGTATTCCACATCAAAGTTTTCATTAACGTGTTTTTATATCTACATTCAGACTGCCTTTCAAGAACTATCTTGGTCCCTATTGCTATTCATTCCTTGATCTCTTCTGTTATTCTTCCATCTGGAGTCAGAATCTCCTATTAAATAATACCCTTATTCAGCAACCGTGTCACGCTCTATGGAGTTAGATGGGAGAATAAGGAAAACCGCCCATAGATAAAAAACTTTTCAATCTCTTTCGTTCAAACTTTCAGGAATCACTTGGCTTTTCAACTTTTCAATTTGAAACTGCTCTGCGTATACATAGTGGTCCTTGGTTTGACTCCAAGTGCATATCTTTACTCCATTTGAATAGCATGGGCAGAGCTGAAACGAAGAGGCGAAAGCCTTTTTCTTTAGCATTTTAAAATATCTTAAAGATGAGATATTGACGCTGAATATTCACATTTATGCCGAGAAAACTAAAACAGAAATTCAAATCTCATTCGGAAAAGGCAAAAATATTACATTTTACTACTATTTTTCGTGATTTTTACGCATTTATTCAATTCATCGCCATTGCAACTGCTAGTGTTAGAGTCTACAGTTGGTTCGATCCTAATGCGTAAGAAATGTATAAAAATTGAGAAAAAATCGTATTAAAACATAATTTATGGAGATTTTCGGTTGATATTTGAATTTATACGTTATGGAAAGTAATCTTTATAATTTTCTCCGATTCACTGCGCAAGTTTCGCGTCAAAATCGTATTTTTGAGATATTTTAAAATGTTAACGAAATAATGTCTGCACGTCAAAAAAGTCGATTTATACGTGTTATCTTATGGGAAAAGAAACCATCCCCGACCTATAAAAATTAATAATTTCTCGAGAAATCTACAATCCTAAAAGCATACTTCCATCAATGCTGCCAATAATATGGGCTTAACATATTTTAAACGCTAAACATGTATAGTCACAGATATAAAACCAATTCTGAACAGCAATAGCAATAAGTAAAATATTATTTACATATATCCTTTAATCAATACAGTTCATAGCCATGGAAAGTAATCAAACTCAAGATGAAAGGAAAAGAAGACTTTAACTCATTCGCATAAACTCGCTGGAGATCTCTCCAAATGGAAATAAATATTGCTGAAGCTAGGAGAAGAGGAACGGAACAGGATAGACAGAAAAGATTGAACGATCAGAACAAACGAAAAGCGAGGTATAGAGCGAATGAGTTATCAGAAGCAACATTAAATCGATTAACAAGCAACAGATTTATAGATGCTAGAAAAACGATCACATGAAAGTTCATTACAATCTGAATATTGATTATTGTAAATTTTGTAATTTATATTTATGTAACAAAATTTCTATGTAATTATTTAGTGTTTAACATATAAATATTCATTAACATAAATCTTCGCCAAACAACTTTTATATGCCCATGAATATTGACACTTTCTGAAACATTTGGTTGCGTGGGTTTTATATTTATTTTTTAAGTTTTGCTGCACATAAAAGTTGGTGTAATTTTACGGGCAATTACACTAGTATATAAAATAATAGTAAAAATATCGATTCTTTCATCACCTCACCACTTCCCACTCTTGTTACGTTTCCTGGCTTAAGGTTTTTTCCTATTATTCTTAAGAACTCAGCATATCCCCACTTCTCCCATTTCCTAAACTTAGCAGTTAAAAAATAAACAAACCCAATGCTGACAGAAGTGAGCATCCCTGTCTCTCACGCCTCTTCCAAGCATTTCCCAATCTGATTCATTCTCCCTCTGTTACCTTACTTGTCTGGTTCATATAAGTCGCTCCTCGACTATTTTCTTCAACACCTCCATTGGCTTAGTAGTCCAAATAAACTTTCAGAGGCTTTTTCGAAATCTACAAAGCACACCAATACATTCTGATTTTAGTCTGTTCTTTATGCTAAGTCTTAAACATCCCAATGGTGTTTCTATTGCCACTTCCTTTCCTTAACCCGAACTAATCCACACCTACATAGTTATTCGATTTTTTGTATTATTGCGTTAGAAATCGTGAGAATAGCTTTAGCTGAGTCCGAAATTATTGTTTTATAATCTCGACAATAATTTATTCTCTTCTTCTACTTCGAAGGAATTAAAATAGAGCAAGTTCAGTGCTTTGGCCATTCTCACTCCCTATATATTTCACAGCGCAATTTATAAAGTTAGTCTTTCTCTCATTTCTTTATGATTGTGACATAGAAGTAATTAAATCCTATAATTTATTCTCTGAACACCTCAATGTATTCTTTCCGTCTATTTTTCACATCCTCTGGCTCAAATAACTCTTTAATTGTGGCCAGTATACATGTTTCCTTTCTTGTTTCCCGTTAACTCCTTCACTTCTCCATACAATTATCCTATTCTATCTTGTCTCTGCAGTTTCCCCATATTCCTCCCTTCATATTGTACATACTTTCCACCACAACTCTCTCGCTTTTTTACTTTCCCTCCTAATCTTACTGTTTAACTCTTTGTATATTCTGTACGTTTTCATTCTATTTCTTCAACCTATTCCTCTACTCCGTTTTTCAGTCATCTCCTCTGTAACCTTGTGCTTCGAGATTTTCTTCAACGTTATTTTTGCAATGGTCTAATTGGCGCTTTTATATTCTTCCATAGTTCTGCAGTGGTTCTCAACAGTTGTTTGCTTACCTGAGGTTTCAAAGAGCCATTTGATAACATTTCCTCTTAACTCCTTTAAGCTCTCCTGTGCTCGATTCGCTTTTACTACTTTTTTAAATTAAAAATAAAAGATCTAATGAACGCCAATTTTTATCAGAGTCTGCATATGCTCCCTAAAAACTTCGCGCGTTGAGAACACCATTTCTGTATGTATCTTTGTCCGACGGCGATATAATCAATCTGATACCTTTGTATGTCTCCACGAATTCGCCCGTTGTGCAGATTAAACTACGCATTTATTTTTATCAACTTTTTTATTCTACAGAAATATATACATTGACAAGCATTAAATGGATGCGCAGATTGTGCAGGAATATACGATGGTAGTTTACACCGTTCTCGGCTCAGGCCCTCGATTAGCAATTTGTCTTCTAAGTTATAATAACCTTAAAACGAATGTGTAAACCAGATGATCATTTCGGCAAACAAACAAACAAATTATATTATATTCACCAAACTTTCATTCCGAAGAGATTCAGAGATGTTTATTTTGTTGCATAGATGTACATCCGGTTTATTCGCCAGGTAACGGTATTTATAACTCAAAGAGTTCATCGCGGCCTTAGAGATATATCGGAAGAACTTGTACGTTCCCTCTTGAATTATTCATTTTTGAAACGACTCACATGGCCGTGTAAGACTTTACGCCAGTTACCTTCATTATTTCGAGCACCCTTCGCACGCAAGTGCGTTTAATCAAACGCTTACTTGATCGTAATTCCAATGCTTCATTTGCTTAGCAACGACTCTATTCGAACCCACAATATCAAGGAGGCCTTACAAAATTGGAATTCGGGATACGATTGCAGTGAGGCGTGCATTATACCAAAAAGATTAATCTTGACGAATTATAAATTAATCACACGCCCTCCTAAATAATCGTGCGAATGGAATGATTTGTAGTGAAAGAACTCTTTAGAGTAGAAACTTGAGCCTTTACGTATGTGTTGGGCGGGCGCTTAGCGGTCGTGAGTGCAAACCCAAAGGTTGTATCTTGTGGTTTAGGAGGGATGAACAGCTAGCAGTGGAAGACCGCTACATGAATTTAATAAAAGGAGAGCAGGTAGAGTATGTCTTCGTTAAACTTTAAATAAGTTTGATCAGAGAAAGAAACATTTCCCCTTTGGCCAACTCTCATTTTGTGCTGCGATTACCACTCTGCGCATAACAGCCACGCTCTCCCGAGGATTATGGAGTCATGTAGCATTCAGCAACAAAATATCTCACTCCCTTTCCTTTGCCAAGTTGTCCTTTAATTTTATCCGACACTGTTTAAAACCAGCCTGACAATTTCATAGAATGAGTACTATTTTCGTATTGTAGCTAGATAAATTATTTTTTCTTGTGATCGAATAGTATCCGGAAGTTAAATTTACCCAATACTTGTAGTGGATGGAATTTAACTTTTGATCCGCTGGAGGATACAACATAGCTTGTAGAAGGTAAATTACCTGTTGATACTATTAATAGCCGAACCATTTTCATGCATATTTTGAAGAGATGAGTTGCAAGTGAAATTGTATTTGTCAGGCATGCAAGTACTCTGAGGCAGGGGTGGTCAATCTTTTTATGTAACACGTGACTCGTATTATGTTGATAATGTGTCATGTGCCACCTCATATATAAGTATATATATATATGCTTAAAGAAAAGGAAAGGTAATAATAAAGGTAGCAACAAGGTGTTGGAGGAAGCCCAGTGGACACTTACCTAGATTGAAGAGCCGCTGGGGGTGCTGAGGACACACGAAAAACACAAAAAACAAAAACAACAAAAATATGGAGCTTTCGGGCTGAAGCCCTTTTTCAGCGACGGAGAGACATACTGTTGGAAGTGACACTCTGGGGAGGATATGAGGAGGGGGAGAGGGTAATGAGAGGAGTTCGGGGATGGGAGGAGGCGGGGAGGGGGGACGGCCAATAGGGCCCCTCCAGAAGTAATTGCACCACTATGAACGTCATTTACCTCCTCACCTGCACTCCCTGTCCTGCTTTTTATGTTGGCCTCAACAGTAACCCCCTCAACACTAGAATTAATGGCCACCGGAACAGCGTAAATACTAACCGTCCCCTTCCGGTGGCAGGCAACTTTTAATAACTGCGTTACTGTAAGGATTATCCGCGCCCTACCGGATGACACCCCCGCCCCCCTACTTCGACAGTGGGAGTTAGCCTACATCTTTCTCCTTGACTCTTTCTCCCCCCCTTGTCTCAACCTCCGATAACCGTATTGGCAGTCCCCCCTCCCCGCCTACTCCTATATATATATATGTATATATATATGTATATGTATATATATATATATATATACACACACAGGGCCGTGCCCAGACATTCTGCCGCCTGAGGCGAGATATAATATGGCGCCCCCTTAATTTTTTTACTAAGTAATTTTATTATATGTTAGTCGAAAACGACAGGAAATAATAAAAATCTATTTATTCAAATCCATAATCACTTATATTTATGAAAAATCTCAACTATACATAGTTTAATCTTCATAGCATTTGTGTTGGAATCTATTTTAAAAATTTCTTTGGGATCAATGAAAAAATTATTTTCTTCTTGATCTAATTGCTTATGCTTATGCTGTACTCTTAGTCTTCTTCTGTAACAAACACTGGATCAATTTCTAGTTCTTCCGCAATTTTTTGCTGCTACTATTATGTCGTTGAATCCTGTCGTGCGATAATCTTAAAAAAAATCAGTAGTTTGATCAATGACTTTAATACATTCTGCAAAGTCAAGTTTAGGGCTTTTTAGTAATTTTGAGGCAATGTTTGTTTTAAAAAGTAGCCTTTCCTTTGTGATATTCAACACCAGATAATTTTTTATCGCCAACCATCGTCCACTTTAAAAACTGTAAAATAGTAAGGTATGGCCTCTTAACTTTTTATAAGAGTAATATTCAAAATATACTATCAATAACAATTATTTATAGTATTAATTGAAATTTGTACATACATTTACTCCGTATTTTTGTGGACTGTCTTAATTAAAAAGGGTTTTTGAATTTATACAACTAATATATCTTTCAATCTACTATTTTCAACAATAAAATAACATAATATATTAACACGCAAAACTTTCCAATTAACCCATAACCAAGAAACCCGAAACTCGAAAAGATAAATCTATTTAATTGAAGTGCAATTTAGCTCATAAAATAATGCAAGTTGACAGGACTCAGATCTTCTGTTCGATTTATAAACAAAAACATGATGTTAGTCAGTCGCGCATTAAAAATTACTCTTTGCACCACCACCTATCAAGCAAAATTGTTTTATTTTTCAGTTTTTTGGTGATTTTACCGAAAATAAAATTAATAAATATCGATTTTAAGTATACATGATTTTACTGCAAAAATAAATGAAAATGGTTTTCCTACGTCTCTCAATAAATGTTTAATATACTATGAAATACTGACACCTATATAAACCCTGTTCCTTTCAGTAAAAGGTATTTCGTTGATCTGCTAGTAGAAAACGTAGAACGTATCACTTTCCTTCCTTCTTGGAATCGCACAAAATATTTACATCGAACTAATTTAAGACACAGGCCGACAGAGTGTCACCTAGCTCTTTGGCATTACTAAGTGAGAATGGTGAGAATGCAGCATAGCAGATTGATATTCCCCAGAATGGTTAAGCATTTTGAATAGTATTCCAAGAAAAAACAATGAAACAGAAATATAAGACACGGAGGGACGCGAAGCCCTGCCGGGGGTTTTTGCCACCTTGATGAAAGTCGACCTCGCCGCCACCAATATTTCTTGCAGATGGTCTCTTTGTTTTGCGCCCCAGGGGATATTACCCTGGGGGCAATGCACCTTGGAGAGTGGGAGAAGGGCGATTAAGAAAGGAGAGGCGGAAAAGGAAAACAGGCATCACCCCCGCCGCCCTCGCCCTAAGACTCGAAAGTTGATCAGTGGAAAACATTTTCAAGGATTCCCAAGATCAAAGAGTCATTGGAACCTGGTCTGATTTTCCAATCCCTTCTCCGCTTGTGTAAGTCTTTGTTTTTCCAAATGGTATCTCCGAAAGTCTTCGCCTCGTTGTTGCCCGCTGAACAGTGTTTTGAGGTCGCATTTTTATTTATATTTTCAAGAAGAAAACACTAACTATATCTATCGAAAACAAAATAATGTAGATATTTTCCAAATATTTGTGACTCAAATTTTCCGCCCCAAAATATTCGGCGCCCAAAGTGGTCGCTTGGTCTGCTTGTATGGTTGAGCCGGCCCTGGGCTTAGAAAGTAAATTAACAAGTTAGGAAAGTCTACAACGTATCACAATTGGGCGCGTTTCTTGCAGTGGAGTACTAGAAAGAAATGATATACCTATAACGTAAGGATAATAGCGTTTTAAAGTTCACTTCTTCATGATAAATAATCCATTTTCTTCCTATTTTAAAATATTGCATGCACACGTAAGGAAACTAAACGTTTGTTTGTGAGGTTGTTTATGTTAGCAACAATGAAGAAGTAACCATGCAAGAAATTTTCAAAGTTCAACTCGTATTAAGACATTCTGGTTTGATTTTATTGATAACGGCAACTCCTACGATAAAAATATATAGGGAAAGAAATACTCTAATTTAATAGTTCTACAAGTTTTATTCGAAAAATATTTTGATATGACGGAAAGTTCATTTTTGTCACCAGTAAAGTCGTAAGTACCCCTGATTGTCTTACGCCAAAAATTTTTGCGATTTTCTTATCAACTTTGATTTTAAGCCCTTAATATCAAATTTCATGAAAATCCGTTGGGTAGAAGCCGAGAACGAACATGCGGAGGGACGGACAGACAAACAGACAGACGGACGGACAGGCCGACGACAATAGCAGGGTTGTTAAACGAAACCGAACCCACTGAAAAGGAACGGTTCCAGATAGGTTTCGGTTCAAGGAACGGTTCACAGGAACCAAACCGAAAAAGGAACCAAAGTCGTGGAACGAAAGTGGAACCGGAACGAAAGAGGAACGAAATCTTCGGAACGAAATGTCGATGGAACGAAACTGAACCGTTCCGGATCGGGTTCGCACATGAAATAGTTTCGTTCCGGCTCCTTCTACTTTGGTTCCAGCTTTGGTTCCAGCCAGTTTTCAATGGTTTTTACTCGCGTCTAACGGCGAGAGGAGAGGGCGGGGGGGGGGGGGGGGGGGAATGCGAGAGGGGAGGTCGGGGATAGGAGGGGGATCTTAGTTCCTAATATCACCACCACCACCGACGGTTGCTACCGCGCGGACGACCAGCGTCGACGCGTAGTCGACGCATCTCGCGCTCCGTAATAAGGGACCGTCCATATATTACGTAAGACGTTTTAGGCCACTTTTTGACCCCCCGTCTCCCCCATGTAAGAAAACATAAGAACCAATGGGACCCCCCCCCCCCCCGCCCCTCCTAAATCTTACGTAAGAAATCTGAGGTTTTTTTCACTCGCGAGCTCACCACTACTGATGTTTCACTTCGAATGAGTATTAGATAATTTTCAGGGGTGGTAGTCAGATGGTCTAGTAAATAATTCCCCTATTATTTATAAACAAATGTTTATTATTTCAGTGAGAAGCCGTACTTGGCTAACAGTCACATAAAGGTAAACGTTTTTCACAACATAAAAAAATAGGTAATAAAAACCTTCCATAGATTTTGGAACATCGAAACAAAAATAAAGACATGCCGACGTATTGGCACCCCTGTTGTGGTGAGCCCCCTAGACATCGAATAAAACTAATAAACATGGGCCAGACATGCAGAGGGGCGTTCTACGAGACATTCGTGCATGCAGAGACAGGCTGTAATTGCAAAACATATCTGAAATGTGTCATCCGCAATGCTTACCTTCACAAAAAAGCTCTTGAGAGTAGCTTTCCTCTTCGTAGCTTCTTGATTCAGTTGCTGAATTTTACTGTCAATGTGTTTTTCAAATGCCATACCATCCTTCCCAAATTCAGTTTTAGCTCTTCGCCAGATGACATTTGCCTCCTCCTGGGCTTGTTGTGGAGTTTTGCTTGGGAAGCAATTCTTGAAAGCTTCAAAGAGCCTTTTATAGAGATCTGCTCTAGACCTCATCATTCGAGCGAAAGTAAGTCATTTAAACCCGCGGTACCCTCGCGCAGCACTCCTGTCTGCCGGTAGCGGCTCGCGTCAGGTTGGAACTTGCAGCACGTGCGTCATGCAGAGTGGGACTCAGGGAGCGGGGTGGGGGTACAAGAAAGCTCGGCAATAAAAGTGCAGCGCCCCCATGTGGCAGAGCATCGGCGCCCGCTTCGACTGACAGTGAGTCCTGCTATCGCTGGAGCGCCGCATTAGCGGTGTTAAATGCGTTTCATTCAGAGTACTGTTCTGGGACGCAAACTGCGTTTTCGCTAAAGTAAAATCTTACGTAAGACCAATCGTAGACCCTTCCTCCCCCCTTGTAGGCAACGTAAGACTCATCCGCACCCCCCCTCCCCCCAAACGTCTTACGTAATATATGGACGGCCCCTAACCGTACCGTTAAGCGACGGCTTCGCACATTGGCTCCTCGTAGGAAGCCGGCTCCTCAGTTTAGTTTTCGTCAGTTTGCTCATCGGTTAGTTTGTATTTAGTGCGAATTTTTGCGGAAAAAGTGTATTTAAAAAAATAGTGAAATTTCGGTTGGCCATTGGGGATGGATCTAAAAAACCAAGAAGATATTGAATACGTTAAAACAGCTTACATTAGAAGAATAAAATTAAGCCTAATTAAGCCCCTAAGGCTCTAGGCGAGTACCTCGCTCTCTTCTCCGCCCCACGACCAGAAAAATGGTGCAGTTTGCTTGGAACGAAACTACTGAACAGGTATCTCCCAATAACTCTCAACTTGAACCCGAACCCATTCAAGAAAAGGAAACGTTCCGGAACGAAATATTTCGTTCCGACTAAACAGTTTCGTTCCGGAACGGAACTAAACCCATCACGGAACATACAGATTCGTTACGAACCGAAACTAAATGGCAAGAGAAAAGATATAGCTTCGTTCCGAACCGAAACTATTCTTTGGGTTCGGTTTCGTTTAACAACCCTGGACAATAGACGCTCACGCTGGAAGGGAAACGCACCTAAAAAGATGAACAGAATAAGAAACTTTATAATGTCTTCTTCAAAATGGTTCATATCCGAAGATTGTACGTACATAGCTTCTTTCTAATTTTAATCTAAATAAACAAGTTAGGAAAGTGTACAACGTATCACAAATGTGCGCGTTTCGTGCAATGGAGTATTAGAAAGCAATTATATACCTGTACGTAAGGGAAATAGCGTTTTAAAGTTGTTATCTTTATCATAAATAATCCATTTAATAATATTACATGCACACGTAAGGAAATTAAACGTTTGTTTGGGAGATTGTTTATGTTAGCAACAATGAAGTAACCATGTAAGAAATTTTCGAAGTCCAACTCGATATAAGACATTCTTGTTTGATTTTATCAATAACGGCTACTCCTATATGTATAATTAGGCAACTAATTTGTTCAGTCATTTCGTTATGGGATACATCGACAGAAATGCATTAGCTTTTCTCCACACTCTATCGATGAAAAAAGCCGTGTATGATCATACCACGAAATTTCGCTAATAGGGGGGCGCCACAGAGATATCTTGCACCCGAGCGCGAAACACACTAGGCGCGGCCCTGATCAGAAGCTATGAAGAAATGGTTGGAATTGCTTAATAATTAAGGGAAGTTTATTCTACGTATTTTTAACAACAATTTGATTTTCTCAGAAACGGCTCTAACGATTTTGACCAAATTTCGTACAGTTACTTGAGTTTACGTCGTCAATAATACTACATAATTCATATTTCTCAAAAAATGAATATAAGGCTACTTTATTCTAGGCAACTTTTACAATAATTTGATTTTCTGAAAATCGGCTCTAACGATTTTGATAAAATTTAGTAACGTTACTTGAGTATAGGTCTGCAATAATACTACATATTTTATTTTTCTCAATGAATGTATATAAGGCTAGTTTATTCTTGGGCAACTTTAACAAAAATTAGATTTTCTAAAAACAGGCTCATACGACGCATTATTTTATGAGAAAGTTTGTACAATGTATGTTGTACCGATGTTATTATCTTCATAGGAAGGTTGCCAGAATTTATTTCATAAGAGCCGATATATATATCGCGCCTTTATTTTTGTAAAAAGGCGTTCACTCAACCATGCATGGTTAGGCTGAGGGTTTCTTCTACGAATTCCGTCAATTTCCGTCAATTTCTCCGTATAAATACTGTATAAATATTTCAAAATAACGCACTTCAACTTAACGTACTTTATAATATTACATAATGAACTTCAGAGGTCCCGAAAAAATATTTTTATGGTTTTAACGTATGCTTTCATCCTTAACCCTCCAGCATGGTCGCCTTTTTACAAACGAGATTCAGGTCGCTGGGTGTCCAACACCCAGTAGGTTTATTGTTTGTTTTTAATGAGCGTAACTGCTAGTATTAACTACATTTTACTTAATAACCCATTTATATATATATATATATATATATTAACACACGAAAGTATTTTTGAGTATATTTATTAAACTATACACAAAAATATTTGATATATACATTTCAATCATCTGAAGTGTCTGAAATCTCCATTCGCACAGTTATTTTTTTCTGGCAGTTATCACAATAAATATTTGAATGTTCCTGACAGACATGAATATCACAGAATGAGCATATTGATTTAGTTTTCCGATCCTTTCCTTTGCATATTTTGCATCGGAAATATTTTTCAGACATTTTTCTTGTTTTTGGTGGTGGAAATACCTCATCACTTGTGCTTCCATACTCAGAGTTTGAAGTCGCGTATTTACGACATGTATATGAAAGATGAGAGGAAAGATTCAGTAGTTTAGCTCGAATATTAATCTGTGGTTGCACGAGAGCAATGGCTAAGTCTTTCAGAAAAAGCTTCTTGGATTTATACTTCCTTGGTGGATTTGCAGTGGAAAGCAAAACAATTCGTGCATTTATGCCCGCAACATTCATAAACGAATAAAACACTACAAGAGGCCAACGTCTGCAGTTTCTTGCTACGCTGTAATTTGCACCTAATTGGTCGGTGGTATCTACTGCCCCTTTAGTGGAATTATAAAAAGGTATTATTTCGGGCAACATATCATTCCCTTCCAGTACGTTATCATCGTGATGAAGTGTAGACAGCAACTGAACGCATTTATTTCTTTTCGGCACATAAGACATAATCGAAACTTTTTTTTGAAAACCATATAATGTTGATTTTATATACCTCCCTTTAGGATTTGAAAATGATGGTGGAATTTCTTCGTTTATTTTTTCTAATCGTCCCTACCATAGTTGTCCTACTAGAAAGAGCTTCTTGCTCTTCTGCCAGGGGATAGCTAGTATACCAATTATCCAACGTAATATTACGGCCAGAATCTAGCAATGGGTTTGCTAAACGCTTCACAACAGCAGATGGTCTGAAATCTGTTTCAAAAGGCCCATCAGGTTGTTTTCCGCAGTATACCTCCATTTTCAAGGTGTAAAATGTTCGTGAATCTACCATTGCAAAGATTTTGATTCCGTATTTACTTGACTTGCTTGGAATGTACTGCCTAAAATTACATTTTCCGCGGAACCCTTCTAGTTTTTCATCTATAGTGCAATACATTCCAATGTTATGGGCTTTCTGAATATTATTATTGAATTGAGTGTCAATACTCCTTATTGCAGCTATCAAATTTTTGTCTTTGTTCGCGATTAAAAATGTTATCAAATCGAATAGCATGCATTAGAAACGAGATTCTGTCATAACTCATTATTACGTATACAAGTTCAATTCCAGTGTCGTCTGTTGCTCACAAGTCTCTTATGTTTGCATGAAGACCTGCTAAATACAAAACTCCAAATAGAGCTCGTATTTCAATGTTGTTTGTTCGCCTGACGTTGCGCTTATTTTTATATCTACGATCTATGTTATCAATATAACAATTTGTACACTCTACAATTTCATCAATAAAAGTAAAAAATAACTCCCAACTTTCTAAAGGACTTTTTACAATTTTTGAATACTCAGTCAATGAGGAAGTCATTCGGAAAATGTTTTCGGAGCCTATTCGGACATTTTTGCGAAAAGGTTTTCTTCGCCGTACTGTTTCCTTATCCTTTCCATAAAACAGTTCAGTATTTTCTTCATCTAACTCATCATCACTCTCAGACATATCCTGATCAGTGCTCGTGTTGTGGTCACTTTCTTGCACATTATCTGTATCATCCTCACCGGAAATATCACCTAAGATGTCTTCCTCTTCTTTCGTAACTTATAGCAATTGCAATATTCTTTCTTCATCTCTTTCATATGCCATACTGCAGACTAAAAAAGCTACTTATATTAGAGCCTCAATAATGGAATAATGGAAGAATTGTGATAACTGTAAATTGTGGAAAATAAAGGCATCTTTATGCATTTACATCAAAGTGCAAAATGCACAAGTGTTATGAATAAGAGAATGCTCATATTTACCTTCCGGTATTCACAAGATGAAGTTTCATTTACTGCAGAAGACACGCACTTCCCAAATTCAGTTACTTCTACATAGTAAAACACTTTGAAGAAAAGAGACTACACAAGAAGAACACGCTAACTTGTACTCAACTCAGCAAATGAGAAAGGTTCACAGAAAAATTTAGAAAAGTGTATTCTAGAGCAGGAATTTGGAATGGAAAAAATGAAAAACAGATACGCTAGTATTCATATCAGACTACTTTGAAAGATGACTTTATTGCTTGGACCGAAGTCATCTGGTAAAGATCTCAAGAATGTGTATACATTTTGCCCTTTATACATTGCCATCTGCAAAAATCTGAAAAACTGGTATATATTTTGTATTGAATTTACTCTTTGTTTGGATTTCGAAGAAAAAGAAGAGAATGCGCTGCAACGATCTCCCTTATCTCTCGACTGAAGTTATAACATGCGGTGACGTATTTATTGCGTCTGATCTCTTGGAGGGGTGTCTTAGAGCATGCCTAATAGAGGGTGAAACTTTGTCGCGTAAGTACGGTCGGTGGGTGTAGGACACCCAGAGCTCCTAAAAAGATATTTTTTAGCCAATGAAAAAATAAAATCATGCTAATATTCCTCTCAAAATTCTCGAAATGCTTAAAAACGCAGCTACTATAGCTTTGGATCTAAAAGGGTTGACCAGATAATAAATATTGCCATTTTAAAACGCTCTGGGTGTTAAACACCCAAGCGACGGTGCTGGAGGGTTAAATGACTCAACTATAATCCATTCTGAAGGTACATTTTGTCTTTGGTAAGAAAAGATCAGCGGAACTCCGCCAGAATCCCAAAGGAAGGGATTTTCTGAACTGAAAATTTTAGAACCAATGATCAGTTATCCCTCTGGTATTCTCACAGTGGCACTGAGTTAAAATCTTAAGTTCTAGGAAATATCTCTCTTGTTAGACTCTCATTCTCCTTGGTTTCGCTTCGCGGCGGACCTTCGAGAATGCAGACACCCCATTGAGATGCTTCCAGATAACATACTGTACTCTTTATGGGTATTTCAGTATACCGGACCTTCGGTATAAAGTATAAAAATCTGATGTGGCCAACACATGACTTTCTCCGTATTTGGGGTATAGATATTTCAATTATTATGAAGAGCATTATGAGGCAAAATTATTATTTCGTATCCTAAAAGAATACAGTCATCCCTATTGCCGTAAATTATATTTTGAATATGTTTACAGAATTCACCGCTACATGGTGGTGGCGCTGTATACTGGAATTTAGGAATAAGTTAAATGTCTCCGAAATAGATGGTTCTACGAAAATTTGTTCCAAACAAAACATGGAAGAAATATTAATATCTACAACTTTGTTCCTCACGAAGATTACCAATAACGACGTTTTTAAGGAGATATTTGACGGAAACGAAT
Organism: Uropetala carovei; assembly: GCA_036926305.1. Classification (NCBI taxonomy): domain Eukaryota; kingdom Metazoa; phylum Arthropoda; class Insecta; order Odonata; family Petaluridae; genus Uropetala; species Uropetala carovei. The sequence continues at coordinate 353,871 of JAXCHB010000095.1, forward strand.
AAACCGATTATTTATAAATAATTCCTAAACAATAACTGCTATTGAAAATTGTTTGAAATAAAAGAAAATTATATTTTCTACATTTTTTGTAATGGTCAATATAGGTATACAATAATGACGTATTATCGGAGAACTATCGCAAAAACTGATTCGGGTTTCGAATAAACCTCGACTTCCGGTTAACCGTTATTGTCCAAAAACTAATCAGTTTTTTGTGCTCATGCTAAAGTGTTATATATTAAATTTGGTATTAATATGACAAGTACTTTTTGAGTTAGAGCGCCCACAATCACATACATACATCCACTCAGACACACACACACACATACATCATTCTAAAAATAGTCTAAACGTGTTCTAGTGACCTCAAAACGTGTATTTCCGTTGAAATCTCGAAGTCGATATTTTTCGTTATCACAATACTTTCCATATACTACGTTGTATCGAGATTCTACTGCAACATCATTTCACAAATCTTTATGAGAATTCTTGATTATATTTTGCCATTACGGCTGGATGGAAATATTTTCCGGTTAAAAATATATAACAACTTCCGTATTCCATTTATTTTTAGGCGAAACTGAAAACCTGAGTGGAAAAATCATAAGAGGCTAGAATAGACGAAATATAAACGGGTTCGAATACTCGACACAATCCGTTATAAATAATTACTTTTTGGAAATCATGTAACCATTCACAGATGCGCTGTTTTCGCCGCTTACAACGTCGTTTCAATCTCGCGAATGTATTTCCTTCTCTCTGTCTGTCTGTCTAACGCTTCCCACGGCGCCTTCCCTTTCACGCCCTCGTGCACATTTCATCCTCGGCAACGCCATTGCCAGATTAGGGAATTCCCTCCAACAGTCAGGAAAAAGAGGCAATATCGTCGGTTCCCTCCCTCTCTCTCCCTCCCTCACCCTCTCCCTCCCTCTCCCTCCCTCCCTCTCTCTCCCTCTACCCACACGTCCTCATATTTCCCATAACTCCTTTATTTACTTCCACCCTCCACGCAACACCTCGCTTCATTCCCAATAGCACTCCTTAGCCACGGCCGTCCTCCGCATAATCATCTCCTTCCTCCCTCCACTCCTCCCTCCCTCCCCCCCCTACCCCCCTCCCTCCCTCCCTCCCTCCCCCAAAAACCTCCTCACTCTTCTCCTTTCATTCCTTTCTCTCTCTATTAATCTAATAACATATATGTGGCAAAAATTTACATTTCCTATTCTCCGGAATTTTAAAGAAAGGCGACGAAGAAGGGAGAGTAAAGATGGAGGCGACGCTCACTTGGCCCAAAGCACGTATTCCGGTGCGGCTTTCAGTCTCAAACGGAGCTCTTATTAATTTCTAGAAAAGAACTTTCGCGACATTCGAGAGATCCTGAGGGCGACCGTAAAGGACGGAGTGAGACAAAATGGGAGAGGTAGAGGGAAATAGATATAGGGCAGAGGTAACATCAGGCCCGCGTGAGCATTTTATGCGGCCCGCGATGCCATTACGAATGCGAACCATGAAATGTAACACAGACAATTTCGTATTTTTTTTGGCTAAAATTAAAAATGGAAAACCATTTCTGTGAAGTTTAGATGATAAAATATTATTAAATATCAATTTTCATAAATAGAAACTTTCGCATTCTTTCAAGTAACTTCCGATGTGAACCCTAATGTGGCCCGCTGAAGCATTTTCATCTGTTTATGCGGCCCGCCTAAGCAAAAGTTTCCCCACCCCTGATATAGGGGATGGGTAGTGATAGGTGAGAGGAATTATAGGGAGTAATAGGAGAGAGATAGGGTAAGTGACAGAGGGGATAACCTCTACAGATAGATAGATGGCTATCCTCTTCATTTCTGGGTGATACTGAGACTGGATAGTCCCTCCTACAATCTAATCCAGTGATTCCCAACCTTTTCGATGTGGCGAGCACCAAGTTGTATCCTAGAGCAGTAGTGCGCAAACTTTTCATACCGCGCCCCCTTTTTGATCCACGTTAACGTTGGCACCCTCCACCCCTCCCCATTTAAATCGGAAAAATTTGCTGATATTACATGCAAAAAAATATCTCACATTAACTGAATAACACGACATAACTGGCGTTATAGTATACGCTAGGAAAGAAAATTTAAGATAATAATAAACTTTATTCAAATAAACATAAAATCTATTTCAAACTTAATAATTGATTAACAAAGTACATCTCTTCATGAGATACATGAGCCTGCTTGCAAGGTGCAAGGACATGGTGTAATTTTAGACACAGCTACTCAAACTTCTGGTTCCGCAACTAAACGTGAACGCTGTTTATTATTACACACTTTTACTTAACTTCCCTTCGTATTTCTTTATTTGCCACACACATCAACGCTCGCTATAAAAATGCGAATAACGCGAGAAAGAATTGAGATAGAAACTCTAAATTTGGCAGGAATGCTCTATTCATATATTTTACGGTGATAACGAAAAAAATCTCAAAAATTTCCTGGATTCGACTCCAAGGAAGACATTTCCATTTCCCATAAAATAGCACGTAAAACTCGATTTTTCGACCTGCAGCCTTTCATCCTTTTTTAGATTCAAATTCGAAGGAATTGATCTACATTCTTCGGATATGAATCATTTTGAATAAAACATTAACTTTCTCGTTCAGTTCATCTTTTTCCGTCTAAAATTCGAAATCGCTCAATTTAAACGCTTAATTCGCACAGTTTGAGGAAATCTTGCCTTGTTAACAGGATGTTGCCTTGCCTACCAACTCAATTGTTAGACCTCTATATCATATTGTTATTTCAATCCTTATGGGTTTAACACTAAGACGGCGGGACCGGACGACGCCCCGTGAACGGCGGAGGCGGTCATTTTGACCGCTCCTTATTTCTCCGTAGTTTTTAAGCGGGAAAATTTACACAAAGATTCAAATCAACTTAATTAATTAACGATTGGTTATTTGTTTGCCTTTCTGCCTCAGCTTCAGTACATTTCTTTATGTGCGCGATCATGGAATTATCAATAAGGAGTCGCAGAGCACTAACCGGTGAGCGTACTAATATTCATCAGCATCATTAGTGTGGAATCAGATAATAAGTTAGATACAATGTAGATACGACGAACATAACTGCCGATGACACAAAACGAGAGACAAATGAAGATCTGCTGTAATAATCTAAAGACGGGTGAGGAAAAACGCGCAGCGGTCACAATGACCGCTGCCGCCAGGTTAGGAAGAATGGCTTGTAAATAAAATAGTATTATAGGGATCAGCGTAAAAAACAGCTGAATTGTGCTTGACATTAATATAATAAAAGTCAGCAAAAGGGAAAGAGATTGGAGGAAAAACAAGAACACAATTTATAAATTATATCAATAATTATATAGTATGTAATAAAAAAATAATACCAATTATTATATAGTTATTTGAGAATTCTTCCATTCAGGACTTCGTCCATTCGCGATCGTCTTCTTTCGCGATTGTGTCCTTTCGAGATTGTTGCTTTATAAATTCTGTCTGTACACCCTTACAAAATGATGTAACGTTCTTCAATTTTATTTCTTTCTAGAACGTGTTACGCTTATGTTACACGCCCCATACAAATTTATATTTAAATCTATTTCCCGTCAAATTTTTACGGATATGCGTGAATTATCCACGTGTTAATCAAACGGAAAAAGTGACGCTCCTGGAATCGAACCGATGACTTCAATGTAGACGGTGAGCTGCTATAAATTTAAAAGGGAGAAATCCAAGTATAACCTGAAAGAATGAGTGGAATGGAATTTACCACAACGCCCCTGGATCTTATGTCGCCCGTTATGCTCTCTGAGAGTTACTAACAGACTTTCATACAAACTTCGAATTTTATAATATCTGATCGCAAGCTGCGAAAATTTTTAATTTTCAATCCAGTTTTTATAATTGGTTCAAGAAAAATGCTCAACAGAGAATTAAAAATGTGCGATACTATGAGTAATGGTTTGTCATGGAATACAAAATACTGTATATTCTGGAATGAACGCCTCATCAATGTCAAACATTTCACATGAGAAAAGCGACTTTTATGAAATAAGTTCGAACAGAGCATACAACACAATTAAAGGGGTTTTGTAGAATAACTGTATTTCTGACCCGAAATGCGTCGAACCTTCTTCATCTACTAACTCAATTCAAATATTTTGCCACAGAGCACCCTGCCCACCACTTCATCGTTATCGTACAACTTGGCCGCTTCACATCAATTCGAATTATTACCTGAAATCGTTCAGAGCGAAAGGTATTCCCCGCGTGCTCTCTAAAGAATCCATTCTTAATTCTTCCGGCGCGTAAGCACGAAACTCCTTCGCTCTTTGCCGCTTCCAATGTTTATCTCCGAGAGTAGCTAATCAGAAGATAGTTAGACTCAACGGCCGCCGCCATCATCATCACTTTCCGCTTTAGACGAGAATCATTCTTTCCGTTTGAGCGCCACCCATCCCGAACCGTGTTTGACTTAGCCTTTGAGAGGAGAACTCGAAATGGAAATTAGCATCACGAGGGAAATTTTGCTAGCTCCCGGCAATCAAACATCTTGCGAAAATTCCATTGGCTTGGAACGTAGACCACGCACGCATGCACGCACGGCCCACTACTACTACTACTACTGCCCACTACTGACAGATCCACGCGCCTACAGTTTTCTCCATTCACGGGAAATTACCGCATGTAATTCTACGTTTCGAAGGGTTCCTATTGCCTGGAGATTAATAGCGGTGCTTTATTATGAACATATTTTTCTCCGAAGAGAAGGATTCCCGTTAATATTTTAAATGGAATCTCCCATTAATCTACAAATATAATTATTAAAAGAAAATAAGGATGAGGCATTTGCCCTTTATCGCTAGGTACTATTTTAAAAAGTCTTTGATTATCATTCACCTTCCATTCACATACTTTATCTCGTCAAATACCTATAAACTTTTGTTTCTATGTACAGTGAGCCTAAGCAGCCATTAGGCTACCCTAAGCACTTAAAACGCCAGGAAATTGAACCTCTTTTTCCGCAAATTTTCGAGCACACCGCACCTGTCGATAATTTCCGATGCGGAAGTGGTCCACAAAAGGCCTTTCGAAGCCACTTCTCCCTATATTCGACGCTGGTGGCGGGACCCGGGACGGGAACACCCCTCTCCCCTGCCACTGCAAGTCTCCAGAAGAAATCTGCATCCTCCGATCCCTCCCACTAGTGGTATCCCTGAAAGCGATCCTCACTCGCAGCCAAAACAAGGCTCATCTTGCTCAACACGACATGCGTGCCCAAAACCGCTCCACGCCCACCTCGTCGCATCCATGAGAAACACGTCCTGCCCACAATGGGACTACGGGACCCCCTTAGCCCATTGCGAGGATCGCAAACACCCTCGTAGGAAAGGGTGAGAGGGAAGGAGAATGAGTAAGAGGGATAGAGAGGGAGGGAAGGAGGGAAAAATTCCTTCCCCTCCTCCCGTGCCCTCAGTCGATCAATCGATGGAAGGAGGACACTCAGGACGAGTGATATTTGAGAGAGGGTGGGGTGAGGAGAGAGGTAGGAGAGAGAGGGAGAGGGAGGGGGCGGCCAAACAAATGAATAGCGAGATAAGGGAGCACGGCGACAAAGTTTGACGGTGAAAAATGGAAGCGAGAAGCACATGGGTATTTTAATGCGGGAGAGGAAAAGGATGAAGAAAAAACATCCGCACACAGGTGGGGTGGGGTGGAGTGAAGTGAAGAAGAAGCGCAGACTGCGGAGAGAGGGAGTGGCAAATTGTGGCGTGGGAGTGGAGGCGAGAAAAGGAATCCATGCGATGCGTAACAGAAGAATTTCTGGGAAAAACGGCAAATTAAAATGGCTATTTGGAGGAAGGAGATGAAATCGGTTAACCGAGTGCAGTAATTAGATCGGGTGATGGATCTTTTTTAGAATCCGAATCCCGTTAAACAGAAAAGAGTTTAGTGAGATGATCGTCAATGCTGTTACTCGCGTTCTAAAGCCTCCGTCGACCCTTCGAATCCGTTCACTCGGAAGATTCCTTCTGGTTGGATGCCAGAGACCGTGGTGATTAAAACGATCAAATCACAAATGTATTCGATAATAATCTAAAAAGGCATAAACTCCTTTCTTTTGTTATAACGTCGAAAAAGAATCACCCGCAACCTCCATATGCTTCTTTTGACAATATAAAAACCTCTCAACGCGGAGGAAATCGATCGGTGTGAAAGAAATTTCTCGTATTTATCAGTTGAATTTGTGTTTTGTAGCAGGGGTTTCTCAAAGTATAGGCCGCGGCCCAACTATGGGCCGCAAGGCGTTCTACGTTTTCCAGTTGCGTGTTTCAGATATAAAGTAACCTTCATTAGTGGAAATTCACCTATTGTTGATTCTAGGGTCGCTGCAGAATTTAAAAGCATCTATTATATTAAAGCTAACATAAAAAAATAATTTTAATTTTCTTATTGTCTCTAATTGTTTGTCGACCACCTTTACGCGCACGCGCATGTAGGGCAAGGCGAGAAGTCTGGATCTCTGACCGGACGAAAGACAAATAGGTGCAGAACATAAGGTGCTAACCTCCGCTCTGTGGAGTTCTCTTGCTGTAACTGGTCTTACAAGTGACTTGAGTTAAACAAGAGGGGCGTGGAACGCAATTATTTCTACTACCCATACATAAAATTTTAGAAACGCTATATCTTTCTTTGTTTTATTTTAATTAACTGTAGAAATTGTAACTGCGTGGCGGATTGTAGCTCGCCTAGTTTAGTGAAGTCAGCAGACCTTCGACGCATTCCATCGCAAAATCATTTGAACTCGTCAGTTTACTGAGAAAGATAATTCCCTTTTTCAGCCAGACATTAGTATTCGTTGGATTTAGGCAAAAAAGGATAATAATATGGCTGTAACCTAGCGTCCTTCTATTAATACGACTAAATACAAACAACTTCTTCAAAAAGACACATATATATACAAGTAGTCCTTCTGTTTCACTTCTTCGAGTCCGCGGACAGCAATGCTGAGCCCATTAAATAGTAAGATCATTGCCGGATTACCCAATAGGCACAGTAGGCACGTGCCTAGGGGCCCCAAGCTTAGGGGGGCCGTAGGTTGTCTGTTATTTAGGCTGTATTATTGAAAGCAAAAACAAAATCTAATAAAAAATGATTTAACATGTAAAATGTAAAAATACCCGTTTTTCTTATTCTAAACAAAGTAACGAAATATAGCAATGATTTTGTTTTTGAAAAATAGATTCTCCTTTATTGATATAGGAATTTGCTGCCTAAAAATTCGGAAGGTGAATTTCTAAGGCCTATTTTCGTTTTCTTTTATGAAAAAGAAAAAATAAGATAACATTATTTTGTCAATAAAACGTTCCTCTTTATTAAACTACCAGTAGGGTTCCCAAAGTGCTCGTGCCTAGGGGCCCCCGAGGGTCTTAATCCGCCACTGAGTAGGGACGATTTCCAAAAGAAGAGTACATATATGTAAAATACAGAAGCGTTGACGCACGCCCGGCGTTGTTTCAGCTCTAATTTCACTTGCTTTATATACTGCGATTGAACTAAAATGAGTGCCGAGAAAAGTTTGGAAAAAGCAAAAAAGTTGATTCCACTAAGCTGAATTTTCACATTCGAGTGTCACCTCATTATTACAATATAACGAGAAAAATATTAATTTACAGCAAGAGCGACAGATTTGATTTCAGAGTGCGACTGAGAATATACAATTTTTTTAGAAATGTGTTTTTTTTCGAAGGAAGCAAAAACCTTTCCGATGGAGTTTTGTGGCTCTTCGTCAGAAACCACTTGCCTTAGTAGCAGGGTTACCACCTCTCCGGGTTTGACCCGAAGTCTCCGGGTTTTCGGACTTGACTCCGGGCGAGAGAAAAAATCTCCGGGTCAACAAGAATATTTTTGAAATTGGCATTAAAGATTACGATTTATTTTTAACTTCTCTAAGAGAATAAAGATTTCTTTCTAGAATGGCTGTGCCATGCAATTAACCTGGTAGAAGGTACACAGGGCCGGTCAAAGGGAGGGAGGGATGGGGGCGGGGGGGGGGGGGGGGGGGGGTGCAGCGGATGCGAGGTATCCGGGCCCCCGAATAGACTTTCATTTATTGCCCCCAAAATTTAGAGATGTCAGTTATTCATTAAAGAATCTGCCTTAAATTTTCTGAAAACTTTTATAAAAAAATTACGATTTCCCCAAGTTCATAGAGAAAACGGCATTAAATAAATCAATAAACATTGATCGAAATAATTATAGTTAGTATACCTCGTTTTTTGTGTTTACTATATTGCTGTTTTAACATTATAATTATTTTAAATTTTAGGAAGTAATAAATTTTTCGTCAGTTTTGCATCTTTTTCGTGTGTAGGAGGTGGAGTATGCCCCCCAAAATTATTTATATCCGAGTCGCCTTAAATGCTTGGCCGGTCCCGAATATACATGAAAATATTTTTTTAAACAGTAATGCAGTACGGTGTATGAAGCAACACAAGCTGCTCTTTGTTTTCCCACATTACATACTTTATGTAACATCATCAGGTATTATATTTACATTTGCATAAAAAATTCAGTTGATTACGTGATTTCGGGAGAAAGAATGACGCATTTGTATATTAGATTATACCCCAGGGCAGTTGAGAAATAATCGTCTCCATGACAATAATCTCGTTATGATGGAATAAAAATTGCAAAATTGCAATTATTAACGCAAAATTCAAAGAAATACGATCGATAAAAAAATTCTACGACAAAAGTTAGAATTTTCATTCCATTCCGCAGAGTATAGCGAAAATCCAGCGCTGATATAATTTTTCTTATGTATTTTAGTATAGGTAGGGGTTTCAGATTTCCCATTTAAATGAAAAGGAAAGGATAATTCATGGAATCGATCCCGGATCTTCAATTTTCGTCATAAAACCTATCCCCATGATCTTGGCCTCTGTAGAAAGAATTTCTAACCAATTGTCATGAAAGTTGGTGCATTGGTTCAAAATTTGATAGTGGGGACCGGCAAACAAAGACAGAATCATAGACAGTGACAACAAAGAAACCATAATCCTATTTTCATTCTGGAAGGGCAAAAACAGTAAAAAAAAGTTGGCCATTAAAAATCTTCGGGTCAAATTAGGAAATCTCCTGGTGAGACCAGAGAAATCTCCGGGTCAGAATTGAAAATGTCCGGGTTGGTGAGGACTTTGAGGTGGCAACCCTGCTTAGTAGCCAAAGACAATACAGCATTTTCAATAAAACTTATTGCAATGACGCGATAAAGTGAGATTGGTGGCGACAGTCAGACAATTATAATTATTTTTTACACGTTATAAAATACAAGGGTTTGGGGTAAGGGGCGCGATTCACGTTATTTGCTCCGTGTGCCAAAATACACAGTCCCGACTCTGGCGCTCACCATCACCGTAAATTATCCAATCCTATAATCGATAGGTTAGGCCTAAGACTGGTCACTCGTCGATATCGTTGGTTCTTTTTATTCTTGAAGTAAACGTAACGTTGTTTCCCTCGCCATACCGAAGCTTTCGTTATCGAGGATGCAATTCGAATAATAATTTGTGATTCACTCGACAATCCTCGCATTGCGAAAGTGATTGAATTTTATTTTTTACGCAAAACTAAAAGGTGATATGTGTATTCTACTGCCATACATTTGTAAATGTGTTCCATGTCGCGTGTGTTCAGTATCGACGCGAAGAAATTCCTTGAAAGCGCAACACGAAAATGCCAATGTGTAGGCAGACGTGAGAATAAGGCGCCCACCCCAAGAGGTAGGAGGAGGAGGGAAAAGAAGGAGGGCGGCGATAGGTCCTTTCAATGGCTCACGCACCCTCGCGCGCCATCCCCGGGAGCCGCCCCCTCTTCTTCGGAGGGCCTGCTGCAGGTGACGCGGCGGCCCAAAGGTGTGTGCGAGACCGCTACTTCCTGTGCATTAAATTTTAACGGCCGCTTCGTCACGCCACCCCGTGCTTCCCCCTCCACCCACCTCCCCCCCCCCCCCCCCCCCTTCCCCCCCATACACGTCTCCCGGGCGACGGCAACAATAAGCGGGATCTCGGTTTTTCAACACCTTCCGCCGCATTCTCCGCTGCCGGCGCCATTGAGTGCTTGCGGAGGAGGAAGGAGGTCATTGGGAAGGAGGTGAAGGGCACAGACAAAGTGATTTTGTTATCGTGGAAAAATGCCATATCACATTAATCATTTTTTCGACGTTTACAGTGAATTTCGAGATGATGCTAACGAATATCGCAAACAAAGCGTTAGCACAAATAAATATTTTCATCCAGAAAGATTAACTACAACAGGAGGTAAATTTTGTACAATATTAATCTTATTATATAATAGGCTTATTCTTTAACCGTTCCACGCTATACGGATTTAGAATGGAGAATAAGGAAACTAGGGATTTTCAATCCTTTTCCATCAAACTTTCAGGAATCACTTGGCTTTTCAACTTTTCAATTTGAAACTGCTCGCCGTGAACATAGTAGTCCTGGGTTTGACTCCAGCAGCATATCTTTTCTCCATAACATGGGCAGAGCTGAAAGTAAGCGAGTAAGCCTTTTTCTTTAGTATTTTAAAATATCTTATAAATGTGACATCGACGCGGAATTTTCACGGTTATGCCGAGAAAACTAAAAAAATAGTTTCCATATCGTAGAAGTTCAAATCTCATTCGAAAAAGGCCAAAATTGCGTTTTACCAATATTTTTTTGTGATACAATTCATCGCCATTGCAACTGCTAGTGTTAGAGTCTACAGTTGGTTCGATCCTAATGCGTAAGAAATGTATAAAAATTGAGAAAAAATCGTATTAAAACATAATTTATGGAGATTTTCGGTTGATATTTGAATTTATACGTTATGGAAAGTAATCTTTATAATTTTCTCCGATTCACTGCGCAAGTTTCGCGTCAAAATCGTATTTTTGAGATATTTTAAAATGTTAACGAAATAATGTCTGCACGTCAAAAAAGTCGATTTATACGTGTTATCTTATGGGAAAAGAAACCATCCCCGACCTATAAAAATTAATAATTTCTCGAGAAATCTACAATCCTAAAAGCATACTTCCATCAATGCTGCCAATAATATGGGCTTAACATATTTTAAACGCTAAACATGTATAGTCACAGATATAAAACCAATTCTGAACAGCAATAGCAATAAGTAAAATATTATTTACATATATCCTTTAATCAATACAGTTCATAGCCATGGAAAGTAATCAAACTCAAGATGAAAGGAAAAGAAGACTTTAACTCATTCGCATAAACTCGCTGGAGATCTCTCCAAATGGAAATAAATATTGCTGAAGCTAGGAGAAGAGGAACGGAACAGGATAGACAGAAAAGATTGAACGATCAGAACAAACGAAAAGCGAGGTATAGAGCGAATGAGTTATCAGAAGCAACATTAAATCGATTAACAAGCAACAGATTTATAGATGCTAGAAAAACGATCACATTAAAGTTCATTACAATCTGAATATTGATTATTGTAAATTTTGTAATTTATATTTATGTAACAAATTCTTACAGAATTATCCAAACTATATAAAAAACACTTTGTGTGTAATACTTTTTGAATCTTAATATCTCGCAAACAACTTAACCGAATTTGATGAAATTTTCAATGTAGCATTCTGATATAATAGAAAACGTTTTAGTATATCGAACTCGAGATCAAAGCCCCGGGTTCGACTATAGGGGATAATTTCCATTTCGCATTAGGTAACACGTAAAAGTGGACATTTCGTCTTTCATTATGCTTTGGATTAAAATTAGAAATAATTGACCTACAGTCTTCGGATATAAACCGTTTTGAAGAAAACGTTATATTTTCTTATTATTTTCATCTTTTTCCCGCCTACAGTTCGAAATCGCTCAATTTAAACGTTTAATTCACACAGTTTGAGGAAATCTTGCCATTTTTAACGGGATTCCATTGTTAGACCTCGATATCATATTGTTATTTCAATTCTTATGGATATAAACGTGCCTTGAATGCTTTTAATACGAGAGAGAGAGAGTGGGGGAGAGGGAGAGTGAGAGTGGGGGAGAGGGAGATGTAGGGAGAGAGAGGGGGAAACGATTTTCTAGACAGTTGAAGTTTCTGATGTTAATATGATCTCCCTAAATAGTTTGAACGATCGTATCTTTCCTCCCGTCATTTTTGACGTGCTATACACTAGTTTAGAATGTTTAATGAATACATCTTCATTGATTTTGCCAAAAAACCTTTATATACCCATAACTATTGTTACTTTCTGGAACATTCGATTATGTGGATTTTATATTTATTTTTTGTTTTAGTGCACTAAAAATTTGGTGTAATTAATTTTTGTTTTATTTTTACCTAATACTTAATTCACGAATACCGTCATATATGACGAGTAATTACGTTAGTATTATTATAATTACGAACTTTAAATGCTCTCACATTCTAATTTGTTCGCCGAATATGATTTTTAGTTAGTACCGAAAATCGAATATCATCCGATAAACTGCGTCGTATCTACTGAGCAAGAAACCCAAATTCCTTTGACGCTTTTTCTTGCTTTTAAAAACGACATAATCGGCTAATAAAGTGATTGAAATCAGCTCGGGCGGCATTTTCTGTTTTGAATTAATTTATGGCGCCACGGAGATTTAACGAAATGAACGAGATTCAACGCCATCTCGAATGAAACATTTCTATGACATTTAATGAAATCGCAATGTTCACAATGACTTTTAAGTTTAATATTTGACACCGTAATATCTTATAACTGTATTTCAGAAGAAAAGAATAACTATGTTACATAGTAATTCTTTTCTTCTGAAATGTGATTATCACTTACCAAAAGGCTGAGCCAAATTCTTTGGATTATATTATATCTTATATCAGCTCTGTTTGATGTTTGATTGGTCTGTAACTCTAATGTCACACCATCAATATGATACGAGTACCTTGTGTATTAAATTCACTCAAGTATAAAGTACAATCTGAAGGAATTTTCAGTAAAACCATAGAACGTAGAAATTATAAATATATAAGCGATAAAAAGCTAAGTGAAAGTTTAGATGTCTGTTTTAAAAGAAAACTTAAATGTTATATGAAAAAATGTTAATCCAGATTTGCAGTACATAAAAAGAGAATGAAAAATATATTATGTACAACCAAAAAAATTAAATTAATTTTTAACGCATTTAAATTCCTTCCTATATATCCTACCATTTCAAACGTAAGACGCAGCAAATATAACTATTATAGTAAACGCCGCTAATACGGAATTTCCACGAAATGACGAAAGATATAAATCTGCGGAGTTTTTACAGGACTTGCGCTCAATTCACACGCCTCACATTCGCACATGCGCACACACTCACAGACTCGGTCGAAAGTCCATCCTTCCTCCGTCGTTGCCAACCACATCTCCTTCGTCTGCCAACGTCCACGCTCCCGGCGATGTTTTGTATCGGTCACGGACAGTGCAAGGCGCGCGTCTGGCTAGCCATAGATAAATGGCCACTCTACTCCCCAAAGAATCGAGGGGAGAGTAGGGGAAGCCAGAGGTGAGTCTGAGAGGCGAGACAACTGTCCTCGTCAGAGAGGGAGAGAGAGAAAAAAGAAAGAAGAGATCGGAGGCAAGTAGAGAAAGAATGTTTTCCTCTGCAGATTTGATTGGCGAGATTAGCGGAGCAAATAGGACGCCTACTGAAAAGAGAGGTTGCGTTAGAGGCTCTATCCGCTTTTTCTCCAATTAGCCATGTTTTCCGCTGCACCAAAGAAAACATTCAAATTTAACTGAAAGTGGTATTGGTCTAATGTATTTTACGTCCCATCAAGTCCCAAAATATATAATTAATAAGAAAGGGTTGGAGGCTACGATGATACATATGTTAGAAAAGTCGAAGACTCAAACCTGCAGACATGGTGTGTGATACCTGGCGCGGAATCACTTCCCGTAAACCTGATATTGTTTCCTTTCTATCCCTTTGCCTTCTCCCTTTTTCCCCATATATTTGCGAGCTTGTGTGGTTGCTGAGTAGGTCCCTGTCGCGATCGTACAGATTTACAAACCTGCTAGCAACGGTGGACCCTGGTGCGGGTTAACACCTCGTAAACCCCTGTCTTTATCCTTTCAACCTTAAGATTAGCACTCGTATGAGTGAGTGAGTGTATGAGCGATTGACAACAGGTCCCTGGCAAGGATAAATTCCCCGCAAACCTGTAAGTCTTTTTATGTATCTATTTTTTCCTTTTCTTTCTTTCCTGCCCACCTTTCATCTTTCTCCTATTGTGATGTCTCTAAATACTTTACTTGTACGGTATAACTCCTTAGTTATATAAACTTTTGTATCCAAAATATATAGTTTTGCCTAACATAAAATGTAGGGTTATAATGTACTGTGCCGAAAACAACCAGTCAGTATACTCTACATCGCGTACTTAACAAATAAATTTAACATTTGACCGTAAATAAGACGGCGAGTATATACCGGAGTCACGAGCGATTCCAAAGAGAATTCAGTCGGTCTCAAGAGAGGAACTGTCTCAAGAGAGGAACTGTCTCTTCGATCGCAAAAATCGTCCAACAACTTCAATCGAAAGATTATCGGGAAGAAAATAATTGAGGCGGTGCGTAGCGCATCTCCGAAAATTTGACATATTCTGAAGAGGGAGGGGGACAGGAATTCGAGTCATCCGAGAGTTACGAAGGATGTAAACAAAGTGAGTACGCGTATGTAGTATACTGCGAATCGATCAGCAAAGGCCAATTGGAAAGAGCGAAAAGTGTAAGAAAAAGGAAAGAGCGATGACATACTGCGGGGAAATATTGTCTCGAAAAGAAAAACAAGTATTGTAGGAAATGGGAGAGATGTAAACTGGAATGGAGATGCGGGTGGAATATCCACGATGAATTAATTGCTCGCCCGTGCGTATTATCCGCAGTATTTGAATATTACACTGATCATAAGGATTCCAGGAAAACAGGAAATAAACATTTTTATTCCTTTAAAATGATGCGAGTATAGCAAATATTGAATTAGGTCACAGAAGGAGTTTGTAACTCATTACTTATTTACCCTCAAATAATTTTTCATTGCGCAACATTTAAAATTTTATATGAGTGGTTTAAAATTTCAGTATAAAGAGATAAAGAGACAGAGGGAAGGTGAAAGAGGCATTTTAAAAGAAGAATTGGAGTATTGAGCCGAATAAAGCAAATCGAATACGATCTATTTCCGTTCATTTCAGGCATTTTAAGCTCCGTTTTCTCTGTCTATCGTAAGATTTACGTTTAAAATGTAATTACCTAGCGTTCGAATATTGGAATGCGTCCCGGAACTCGGATCTTTCTCCCGTCTTCCTCTCCGATGCTCTTTTCATATTCCACACTCTCTTTTTCATAAAATGACCCTCGGCTATTTCTCACCAACGCGGATTCCAGCGCGAAATCACGGTTCGCTCGCTTCAAGAGCGCCCCTTCTTTCCTCTTGTCTTCGTAAACCCTCAAAGAACCGAGCGAAGATGCAGCAGACGCTAGGGTGAACTGGATGTCTCCTCTGCGACCCCTCCAATGCCACCTTTCTCCTCTATCCTCTCTCCCTCCTTTCACATTTCTTTTCCTCCCTCTCTCCTTTGCACCCTCCCTCCAATTTCTCTGCTTGTTCGCGTGCCATGTTGCTTCTTTAGAGCTCTACTCCGCCAAACTCGGCTCTTGCGCCACTTATCTCGACGAGTGCTTCCGTCAAATCTTTTCAAGGAGATAATGTTCATGCTCTTACTTAGAAGCAGACTTATGTAAAAGGGTTCGAGGCCACGTTTTTCTCGTCGTGGGATTAATTAAATCATACATCAGCATAGACTTCGTAAAATATTAGTATTCGACAAGGGAAACACGCCAAGATGAAAAGGGCTCGACAACGGTCGCGTTAAATTAATAATTGAAATTAAATATAGTTATCAGAGCTGATTCGGCTCTAACCAAGTTATATATGCAATAGAATTAAATAGAGCTGTTGAACATAATTTCAAACCGCCAGCGATTTCTCCTTCACTCCCACAGAACCGAGTTTCCGAACAGCCATGGAAGGAATCTATTGCTTGCAAGGAGAGGGAGAAAGGAGGGAGAAAGGAGGGAGAAAGGAGGGAGGGGTGGAGAGAGGGGATGAATTTCGCAATTGATTACGTTCACTTCTGAGAAATAATATTCGAATATTTTCTTCGCTCAAAACATTGCATATCCTTCTTTTCCGCGATACGTCGCCTGGAGCCCAAAGAATAACGACTTGAGAAAACTGAACACTGATGGCGAATAATACTACGCTGCGTAATGATAAGTAAAACTGATATTAAAAATTTATGGACTATGGCTTATTTATCAGTCATTGAAAAAGTCAACTGATTATACAGAGATTACACCCAACGGATGCCCAATAAGATTTCGATGCTGACCAAACGTGTGACGATCAGGAAAACATATTCGATACATAGTAAAGAGTATATGTCATTTTAATAAATGATATGTGCAACCCTTTGATACAAAGTTTGAGATTTTAAACCGAAATTAATCAAGAATTATAAAATACACATTAACCCAAAATAACTTTCGAGTCATCACCAAATTTGGCAAAATAATGTTTCGAACAGGCGGTCAATTAAGACTAAGGCATATTGTAACGGAAAATGGGAAAGGAAGGATAAAGGGAAAGGAAAGGCGAGAAGAGAGGATGAGAGAAGGGAAACAGAGAAAGGGGAAAGAAAGGAGGGATAAAAAGGGAAAGAGAAGAAAGGATGAGGGAGAAGAGAAGAGGAAATGAGAGGAGAGAGGGTGGGCATGATGAGGTAGAAAATAAAGAGGTAGAATGAGAGTGGAAAGGAGAAAAGAAGATAAGGAGAGAGGAGGAGGAAAGAGGATGGGAAGAGGAAAAAATATAAATGAAGAATAAGTAAGAGAGGGTGGGAGGAGAGCGCAGAGGAGAAGAGAGGGAAGGAGAAAAGAGGAAGAGAGAAGAAAAGGAGAAGGAACAAATGATAATGGAAGAAAGAGAGAAAGAAAGGAGGGAGAAGGAGAAAGGAAGATATGAGGAGAGATAAGAGAGGGAGAAAAGGAGAAAGGAAAGGAGAAGAGTGGGTTGGGTTGGAGAAGGGATAATAGTGGGAGAGAGAGAGGATTGGTCATTCGGCGTGTTGCGGAGGCATTTTTTTTTGAGAGAGAGATGGGGCCTCACATCCGCCGAGGGTAATTTTCTGGTGTGGTAACCGTGGGGCAGAAAGGTGCCGCTCCCCCGTCTCTCCTCGGCGCGCACCGCTCTTCCCCGCCACAACCGAACCCGCGCCCCGTCTCTCCCCCCCTCCCTCCCCCCGCCTCCACGCCCCATCGCTTTGCATCCGAACCCATCCGACGCGCTCTTCACTCCCTCGGATTTCCCTAGGAACACAGCCTCCCCTCCCCTCCCCCCTCCCCTTCTCCCTCCTGTCACATACATATCCTCACCTCCCTCCCCTCCCTCCCCTCCCCATCCTCCCACCCGAATAAAATTCCACTAACATGAACTCTTGCTACACAACCTGCTAAATGCGTGCGTGTGTGTATGTACACATGCATGATTGCCTGCGCGGATTCAAACATTGTGCGTGTGGGTAGAATCGCGTTGACGTATGAGTGTCTGTTTGCGTGTATTGCGTTAGGAAATTGTTATTTCTATCGAAGTAAAGCAGAATATAATCCCGAGTATGCAATTGATATATTCTGATATTGTTAAGAAATGTAAATGACGCAAATCAAAAGTTTTAGATTTATAAGGCAGGTTCCTAAATTTGAGAGAAACTACATCTTAGGTGTAAAATGAAAATAATAATGACAGAGGAATGTTAAAGAAACACGAGTTCGGTCCGCAGAGTTAATCACAAATATGAGTAATGGCGTCGACCGAAATAACCCATGCAAATGTAACGCTTGTTCTCCGAAGGGTCCCGAGGAATATAACCCTCATGAAAAGTGGCCGTGACCGTTTCTCGTTGACAGTCTCGTCATGATAAGCAGCGATTCACAAAGGCTAAATGACTCAGAGGAGAGGGGAATGACGAATTCGTAGTGGAAGCATTCATTATGTATGAGAGAAAAACGTTATTTTGCATTGGATGCTTCTAAAATTTAAGAATACATACATATATATAATGAGCTATACATAAGTAAAATTAAAAAAATGAAATGAACTTATGAACTAATGGCGAGAATAATAGAAGTAACGAGAAATGAAGCAACATCTCTCGATTGGTTAGAGACAGCTCGTGGCAATGTTAGAAGACGGCTCGATTACAAGAATTTTACACGAAACTGTCTGAAGATCTATAAATCAATGAGGAAGTAACGTAAGAGGAAAGAATGGCCATCAAAGAGGTTCCAGATATTCTTTCAGAAGAGGTGAAACGCAATCATATGTATGAAGAATATTAACGCTTCTGGAATTGAAGGCATCACATCAGAAATATTTGAGGCCAGAGGTAACTGTATGGATAAGATCTTGTCCAAGATTTATACGTTTTAATTAAGGAAGATGAATATATCATAGCTTTGGAACCACACAAGCATCATCCGTTTGCGCAAGAAAGGTCTCAAAGAAGACTTGAATAACTACTGATCGATCAGCTTTATCCCAACAACCTACAAAATATTCACTGGAATACTCACTATGCGCCTTCAAAACCATCTTGAGATTCCGCCCAACCCAGAGAGCAAGCCGGGTTTCGCAGTGGACATAACACGATGGACCACATTAAATTCGTCCAAGAGATAATCAGTCAGACTAATGAGTAGCCCTTTGTATGTGCTTCATCGACTACGAGAAAGCATTCGAGGAGTAGAAAAAGCGTACATAACTTTGATCAAGAATATCTTCGAAAATGCGGCATCGTCTGCCCAGTTGCATGAACGAGTCCCTTTAAGACTGGAAAGGGAGTGAGACAAGGAGATATTCACAGCAGCTCCAGAGGAAGTATTCAAAATGCTATACTGGGAAGTAAAGGCATAAATGTATATGGAGAACATCTGAATCACCTGCGATTTGCAGATGACATAATACTGTTCGCAGGAAGCCCAGAAGAGCTCCGAAGAAGAACTGAAGAGCTGGAGCGAGCAATCCGAGAAGCTGGATGAGTATTTAAAACAAAACAAGGCCATGCAACTCCTTTATAAATCGTGTGGACATATATATATATATATATATCAAAGGAGCAGAACTCGGAGAAGTGGACAATTGTGTTTACTCATCGCTACAGATGGATCGCTTCTTGGAGAAATCAACCGGAGAGTGAAGATGGCATGGAGTGCTTTTGGCAAGAATGCAAATATCTTTAAATCAAATATTTCAGTCTTCCTAAGAAGGAGATTATATTACGAATGTGTTCTGTCCGTTCTGACACTTTATACACTTATATTTCTTTAATAACAAAGTGACACTTTGCTTATAAAATAATATATTTTTCCCGCATCTGGCTCCTCTACTAAACATTATGGCTACTCATATTGCTGATCAAATTCGGTTAAAGTGAAAATAAAAGCAGTTAAATACGTTTCTTCCATCTTTTCGGTATTATTTAGCACCACTTTCCAATGATGACCGCATCGAAAGCATTACGTATACCATGCATATCACACGATAATAAATGGCTGCTAGCAGTCAAACACCTTTAGGTTATACATGTGGTTTTACTTTCTCCATACGTAGTATATGAGAAAGTATTGTTTTCATGAAAAAATCGATTTCGAGATTTCAACGGAATTACACGTTTTGATGTCCCTAGAGCACGGTTTGACTATTTTCTTGGTGATGTTTGTGTGTGTGATAGGAATTTTGTGGGCGCTCTAACTCAAAAAGTATTTGCCATTTTAGTACCAAATTTAAAATATGATATTTTTATCAAAGAGATAAGAGATGATTAGTTTTTGGACAATACAGATCAACCGGAAGTGGAGGTTTCATCTTGTGGTGTTTCTTTTTCTTAAATATCTCCTTTAAAACTCAATTTACGTAAATATATGTTATTATTAAAGTTGCAGAAAATGTAATATTCTACAAGTTTTGTTTGAAACTTCTTTATAAAACCGATACTTTAAGAGATATTTTGATTTTTCTTCTAAATTTATGTTAAATAGGTCGCTAAGTGATACCATTGCTTCAGTTGCTATGTTAAAATGTTCTAATTGTTGATAGCGTTGATTACGCTGCCAAGGGTGATTTAAATTGCATACTATAGATATTTTGATATCCGTAGTAACAGCTAACAATTTTCATTACTTATTGGTTTTTAATTAAAATAAATAAAAAATGTTTTAAAATTATTCACGAGTGTAATTGCTGAGGACGCTGATGCTCTGTATGGAGAAAGTCATGTGTTGGCCACATCAGATTCTTTAAACCTGAGAATATATGAACCTTTGTAAGTTGTGACCCAAGCTGAATATGTAAGCGTCGAAAACTCTTATCGCTTTGTCCGATGGGACTTAACGCCATGAACTGCTTTCGCTTGCGTGAGATATTCACCGAATCGGAATCGACCTCACCTGTACAACTGCTTTTCTCATTGTCCCATTCGACCAGAAGGACCTCCGAATGACGCCCGACTCGGCTGCACGCGTAAACCTGCCCTTAACCTTGCCACCGTGTACGAAGCCTTCTTCTGTACTATCTTAAAACTATTATCTTGCAGCCGCTATCTTTCTTCTTCGAAATTCTTTTTTTGTCTCAATTCCCTCACGCCCTTCTTCTTTATCCAATCTGTTGCTCACGCTACGAATACGCCTGCGAATCGGGACAATTTCTGTAGGAGGAGAATGGAATGCAGATTCTCCTAATTCCTTTTACGAGACAGAGTGATTAAACTGATTAAAAAATGAAGCGTGATTCATAAAACTATGTCCAACTATTCCGGTAGGCATTAAAAAAAATCCTCTGCCTCTTAAGTTACTCGACGCGAAGATTCCATGGTAACGGTCGTTTGACTGTATAGTATATCGTGTTGTTTTAAAACTTCGTTTTTTTATTAAACCGTATTGCGGTTTCGATGAACAATCTAATTTAGTGAACATTGAGCTTAGTTAAACAAGAGATTCTATTTTTTAAGGTGGCCGTCTTTTTGGGTGAAATGGACTCGTCATAAAAGATTCACCACTTTCTGAAGTTTGATAATCTCGCTATGTAGCGAATCGAGAAATTATCTTGGCATTTTCTCTAGTTTTTTAAAACGCCTCGTGTATTTATGAAGCAAATCGATTGTGATATATTTTATTACAATTATGGTCTTCGCCTTGACAAATTTAACGCTAAAAATAATTTAAAATTCCCTCCGACGAAACGTAATGCAATATGTATGCATGTGTGTGTGCGTTATAACATATTATAACAGAACGGGGGTACGTCCAAATGCTGTAACTTATCCTGCAACTTAAGTTTTCACGAATGATATCAGAACCAAAGGTAAATTCAAGACTAGGCTAGTAGGCAGTGCTCCTGCCTTCTAACTTAAAGGTCGCGGGTTCGAATCCCGCTTCGGGCATGGATGTTGTTTGTCTTTATTAAAATACATGTAATTGGGGCTTTCCTGTATGTAGTAAATAAAATATTATTATTATTATTATTATTATATATTCATTATTACTCTATTTATAGATAGAGTTTAAACCATAAACACGGCTTATTCAAAGCAAGTGTTTATGTTATGATATTAATTTTGTGTGGACTCGATTCCGAGAAAAATTCTTACAGTTCTACAGGTGTTGAGTATCACAGCTTTTTGTAGTTCTATGTATGTTCCTATTACACCGAGTCCAACCGAGTCCAGTCCAGTCATGGGATAGGAACGGACCTATTTTTCGTCAGTCAACGTGAGTCAATTGTGTAATGAGGTTATATAGCATGGGTTTCGAGGAAGATTCAATTCGTGTTGTGAGAGAAGGTCAACCATATACTATGATCCAAGGGAAAGAGGATACAAAGATCGAGAATTAATTTCTACTTATTGGACGGAAATAGTAGCAGAAATGAAGTCTACAGGTCAATATTTACTTGAAGTGTATAAAACATATATTTAATAAGTTTGTACTGACGAAACAACTTTCAGCTACTGATACCATAGACATTAGAATAGGAATTCAACAAGCTTTTCGAAGGCGGCTTTTTCCCCATCAGCAGAATTACTGGAACCAACAACAAAGCTTTGCATACCCCTCCCCGTCTGCATTTTCTTCCGATTCCAACTCGGGTTCTTCAATAACAATATCTCACCAGGCAAGCACTTCTCCGAATGTTCACCCTCAGACGGTAACTTCACCCTTTATTACGCGGAGTGATGTTTGATACGCATCTCTATGACTTTTTTCTGATGTGTAATGTTTGAAAGAACTTCATTTTGTTAAATAAAGATATTCTTACCTTAAAAAGACAGAAATTCTTTCTTCAAATCCCATAGCACGCCTGTAATTTGTGTCCATCTTCCTGACTGCTATTCCCGTCAAATCCATTTTCTGTACTCATTCTAAAATAGTTGAAAAACTTTTCTGGATTACCCAACAGATCGGGGAGCAAATGACCAAACGCATCAAATTCTGGACATTTTTTGTTAATTGAGTGGACCCAAATCCAGTTCCTTTTTCTTCGGAGACGACGCCAGTTCCACCTAACAATATTAATCGCAATTAAAGACGAAAAATCCATTTTGCTTGACATCTGGCTACAAACCGGAGAATTGACTCTTTCAATGTGAACGCACAGAGGTGAAATTAACACGAATGAAATGACTCTACTGACTCGACTCGTTTGGGGTGAAGATGGCCTAAGGCGTTTATTTTTATTATTGTAAAGACCGCCTAAAAAGGGCGGCAAATGAGAGACCTGCACAACGGCGACCATGAAGCACGCCTGCGATTTTACTTGGCACTCGTGAGCTTATATTTTCTGTATAAAATAATAAGTTTCTGAGAGGAGGAGTAAACTAGCGGCACGCGAAAAGAGTTCTGGTAGTTGACATTACTTTTTAGGCAGGCTGGACAAAAATCATATATGCCATCCCTGGCATAGGAGATGCGAACTTAGGAGAGAGAATAATAAAATAAAATAATCTACAATAATGTATTTATCATGGCCGCTGAATTAATATTCTGTATTTCTTTTGAATAATGCATTAGATCAGGGGTTCCTAAACTTTGTGAAGCCACGGAACCTTTAGATTCAAATATTTCTCTCGCGGATCTACGAGATGGTAAGCCTAATCGCAATAAAATTAACTTTAAAATAATTGTAATGTCCATTTACATAGCTTGTGTATCTTACAGTATACAGTTAACAAGTGAGGTTCATGTTTCCTGCTGTAAATAAGAGAAGGAAGAGTCTTTTTCTCTGTCTATAACATAGCTTCTGAGGAACCCTGCTTTAAATACTGTATTTCAAAATATAGGTACTCTTCCACTGCACACACATTTTAAAAAATATTTCCAATTATCCGAAACACCATTAGTCCCAATTACTTCGGATAATCGGAGTTCTTCTGTATTTCTCTACGAGCGTCCTGTTGGCGTCCTTTAGCAGAGATAATTATAAATTTTACGTTTTTGGAAAAATGTCATGCATTATGCGTCGCAAATTAAACTAATTAAGCGCATGACGAATAGTGTGATTTTTTCGCGCTCTTTTGGCTCGCCTAGTTTTTCCCAAACCCGCCGCCCCCTGCGCATTCCGCAACACAAGTTGCGCGACAGTGTTGCGTGTTGTCTAAATATTAGGATACCTCCATTGAAACCTTTTCATTGTTAATATTAATACATTTAAGCAGTCTTTTCCTTCGATTCGTTTATTGCGTCATACGTGGGAAATTAGGATAATTGAGGAAACTTAGTAGGCTCACTCCATAAATACCCCTAAACGGGCGAAAACGCGCCTTTTGTTTTTCATGCCATCTCATTTGCCAATATTATTTGTTTGGGGCGCATTCGTGGTTTTTTGGGAATACAAAGATTATCGTATTATACGTAAATATCGCCACTGTAGTTTTTAAAAAACTAATATCCGCCGTAAAAGTGTCATTCCCTGGCATTGCCATCTCTCTACCTGTTGTTACTAAGGGGTTTCCTTCTCTCTCCTTTTTCTCCCTTTTCCCCTCTCTCTAGTCTATCTCTACCTTTCTATTTAGAATAAGGATTCTTTCTTCTTTTATCGTTCGCCTGTTATTTTAGCGATATCCGATTTTCCTTATTTTACGCTCATTAACCTCTTATTTCATGTTGCTGTTTGACGGAAAAGTAAAATGTTAAAAAAATATTTATATATACGTATATAGTACATATATTTCATGTGAATAATTTTTTATGAAAAGGTTTATGATCTGTACGGTTTTAGGTTATCGTCGGTTTCGTCCTTGAGATTTCTAACGCCGCCCTAACCCGGCTCCGAAAATCAAAGGAGTCTTCCGAAGCGCTTTACTGGAATATGTCGTCCATTCCCCTATCCTATGTTTCCCGGGAATAAGAACTCGGTCCCGAACCAAACACCGTCCTAGATGATGGGGTGGATGACGGAGGAGGTAGGTAGGGAGGGATGGGGGGAGGAGACAAGCCAACCGGCGCCGTCAGTTGGTCGGCGCCAAAGACACCGACGTCTCTCCGTCCCCCTCTCTCTGCTCCCCCCTTCTTCCCTCCCCTCCTTCAGACCGGGCCCCAAATAGGCCCTCCCCACCACTCACCTGCTCGCCTTCGTTGCTCTCCTCGCATTCAAACTTTTATTGTAATATCTCGCACTTCGATCAGATTCTGCAATTTCACGATTCAGCAACACATAGTTGAATAAAGCATGGCATTAAATTAACCCCTCAACGCCGAGTGACGTGTCCTGCACGTCCAACAAGAATTTGTATGTCGCCGAGCGACGTGTCCTGCACGTCCGAGGATAGTGCTTTCTTTCTTTACTGTTTAACTCACTTATTGTTAATATATCATACATCTATAAAACCATACTATATTTGGAAAGGCAAAACTTTGGGCTTTCCTGTAATACATGTCAAATAATTTTACTATTCTTTCTATATTTTATAATCTACGTCAAATTTGGCGATGAAATTTTCATTTTTGCGCAGAAAATACGGAGCGTCACCACCTTTTATTGTCTATTGACGCAAGGGATATTCGTAAATCTTAATAACCATTATATATTTTGAAAGAGAAAGCGTTGACCTTTCCAGTAATGCATATCCTGCAATTTTAATGTAGTTTTTATAATCTACGTTAAAGTTTGCAATGAAATATTCATTTTTGCCCTGAAAAATCGGTGCGCCACCACCTTTTATTGTCTATTGAAGCAAGGGATATTCGTAAATCTTAATAACCTTTATATATACATATATATATATATGTGTGTGTGTGTGTGTCTGTATATATATATATATATGAAAGAGGAAGCTTTGACTTTTCTAGCAATGCATATCTTGTAATTTTAATATAGTTTTTATTATCGACGTGAAAGTTTCAGGTGAAATTTTCGTTTTTGTCCCGAAAATTCGCTAATTACGCAAGGTAGATACGTCAATCTGAATAAGATATATGTATTTTGATAGAGGAAGCTTTGGCCATTTCAGTAATGCAAGAATTGTAATTTTACTATTGTTCTAACATTTTATAATCAACGTGAAAATTTGCGATGAAATTCTCATTTTCCCACTAAATTACGGTTTCTCTGTCTTGTGAGAAAAGTGTTCGTCTGCTTGAGTTATGAACTATATATACACAGCCTACTTGAGATTCTTCTAATAATCGATTTTCAATTCACCAAGAATGCTTTCCTCTTCGGCGATCCTTCAACGACCGATAACAGCCTTTGTTCTCGCAGTCAAAGAAAGCACCTTTCGATTTCCGCACAGCGCTTGGAGTTTTCCTTCCTCTCCGCAGTTAAAAAAAACCATCCTCTTACCAAAATCGGCGCTCTCTGTGATTTGCTGCATTTTACTTCACAAGTTTCAGTTCCCTTCCCAAAAGACGTTCCCCCACCTCCTAGTAGCTGATAGGCACCTCTCAAGAATATTATGCTCGAACCTCAGAAAGAAGTCCTATGGCAGAGTGTGGAGAGAGGGCGAGGCCGCTGCCAAGCAGTACCGAGGCCACATGAAGACGAAGTGAAGGGGCTTGTTCTGCTTTTTTTATTTTTTGAAATGTTTACCTATAAAGCCCTTCCATCCCCCAGAAACACGAAACGACGCGTTAAAATGAAAGGCTAACTCAAGCCCTAACATGACTGATATTTTAGTGAATAAATAAGTATGTTTTATCGATATTTAACATTAGGGAAAACTAAATAAAACAGCGCATTAAAATCAATTTTTGACATAAATGTTTTTTTATTACAATAATAATAAATGCAATTTATGGACAATCTACAATAATAATACACAGTTTTTGTCTTTCTTATTCTGTTCATCTTTTTCCACCTACAGTTCGAAACAGCACATGTTAAACGTTTATTTTACATATTTTGTAGAAATCTTGTCATTTTAACGGGATATTGTCTTGGCTACCAATTATGTTGTTGGACCTCAATCCTTGTGATGTGAGCGTGCTTTGAATGCTTATAATACGAGATAGTGAGGGAGAGAGATGGATGGCAACAGAGGGAGAGGAGGGGGGAGAGGGAATGAGGGGGAGGAGAGGGTATGAGGGAACGTGCCCAAAGCGAGCGGCGCCTTCTCGATGCATGCATCCTTCGTACTAAGTGCCGAGAAATGATGGACCTGCGGCGCGGAGTTTGATTCCACAAAAAAGCCTATACTAACGCTTAGGGTTCCACGTTTAGGTTCCACCGACCTACACAGTTTCCATTTCTCAAGTTGACCCATATAGTGCGTGTAGACGAGGAAACGGTCACGCTTGGATATGATTCACGGTATCTTTTCAAAGACTTCGCTTACAAGAGATATGTTTACGATGCTATAATGTAAATTTCATGCTGAATCCAATTACGCATGTGTACATTTTCTAAAACAATCGGGGAAGGACTTGTGAGCTAATATGTAACTTTTAAAAGTTTTCCGTATTCTGTGTCTAAAATCTCATGATAAATACAACTCCATATCTCCGCTTCTAAAGAACTAAATGTAACCATTTTTTCTATTTAACTTCTGTAATGATTAAGAATGATAACTGCATAACTAAAACGTTTATATTATTTATAAAACGTCTTTAAAAAAATCATAAATACATGACTTAGTTAAAAATTTCCAGTCAAGACATGGAAAAGTTGACATTCGAGAAACTTTTTACCTAATTGGTTTAGATAGGTACATTCAGCGAATAAATGTTCACTAAGGTTTAGATGTTTTTGTGAATAAGATTTCATGTCAATACATTTCATAGTTCTTGCGATTCTGAAAGTTGATATAAACCGTGAGCGCGCACCGGAAAATTAAGCGATTGGTGTTTATTTGCTTCTACTGCAGCAATGTTTGTGTGCGACATATGATATTTTAAATGAACTGCTTAAAAATGTCATCTTTTATGTAACTACATAAAATATTTCATCAAAAAACATTGAAAACATCAAAAGTTATGATTTTTTAAATTTTTTCGCAACTTTTTCGTGTTTATTCAAAAAACTCTTTCGTCCGCTGAGGGAGTTATTAAAAACTCCTCCGTCGTGGAGGGGTTAAATAAGAGAAATTTTTTCGCGATTCAAGTGTTTTTAGAAATAAGAAGACGATAGAAATTCCTTGCGGGGTTGAAAGAAGGTTTAATGAGAGGTTTGTACGTTTCTCTCGGACCGTTTTTCGTGCAAAAATGTTTTTCTCTTAGAAGATTCGAAGCCAAATAAACTGGCGAGCATTCTGTAGCATTCAACCACTTTTTTCTAATTATTCGCATTTCGTAATCTTTCATTTCGCCACTAAACCGTAGACTATTTTCCGTCATTTAACGGAGCCTTTTTCACTTCGGTCGATCTATTCCTAACGCCCGCCTCTAAATAATTCATTTTTCTGAAGAGATTAATCGCATACTGTCCACTCACCTGTCAGTCTGAAGGCATATAAAAGACGCCACAAAAATAATAATGAAATTTCGTATTTAGGAGTTATTTCGGAGAAAATTATAAAAGTCTAAAAAGGGTTGATTAACTCCGTTAGAGCTATATTAATTTTATATTTTTTAAACAATGCATAACTGTGTATAAAATATTTTTAAACTGCTTCATTGCTTCTTTACAATTAAAGAATTTTTAATTGTGATCCTAGGTACAATTAATTTCTTCTCACTAAATATATCGTTTGAAAACATGGCCGTATCTTTTCTCAGAGCAAAAACGTAAGTTTTTGTCCTTACAGTAGCACCTAATATCAGTGGCGTAGAGACCATGGATTCGATGGATCGGTCGATCCAGGGCCCGGAACTCGAGGGGGCCCGAAGGCCCGCGGTCGACATATACAAAATTTTACCCTTTGTGTCATTTTAAACCAAAAGAGCTGCTAAATACAGTGAAAAGAATCCGAGATCATGAAACTTATTTCATTAAAATTTTCCCTTTAAAAAATAAAATAACCAAAAACTATTTATTGTAGGAGATGGGGGGCCCGTAAAGAATTCTAGAACCAGGGCCCGGCTTCACCTTGCTACGCCACTGCCTAATATAAATTTGTGTCCGTCTCTCGGCCCTTGCCTCTCACCTCACTCTCAAAGCCACACCTTACCGCACCCAGCGATTTTATTATCTTTCAGTCTGTTCAAAAAACGTGCAATTTTCAAGAAAAAGAGTACTTCACTGGATATTTTGTGATTAACACTTTCAATATTATACTCGTAATATTCGAAAATGCTCGAAGGTAAATTAAGTTTTCGTAATATTGTGAATACAACATTTTTCTCGTAACAAATATGTTCAGTAGCTCTAGGCTCGAGACTAATTCTTATACTTTAAGCAAACCTGTTTCACCTTCCTTGGCCTTTTACTACCATGTAGATAATTTAAAAAATAGATATTTACAAGCGCAGAAAGGAAAACGTCCTATCTGATGCTTTTTGGTAATTGTCCAGCACATTCTTTCCTTCGAGATGTGTGTAAAGCGCTCCCAGAATGTAAAGCCAATACAAGTTAGAATACGAAATCCGATGTGATATTACCTCATTTTACCAGTACAGACCCAAAGACGATTTGCTCTGCGCATAAAAAAATATGGATGCAATGAATTGGAGTTGTTTTTCCCAATCTTACATTTTCTTAATATGCTTTTTACGCTGAGAATATGAATGCATTATGACGATGTGAGATGAAAGCGTAATTAACTAAACTTGTGGAAATGGAGAACCACCTCAACTATTAAATTAATTATTTGCACCGAAACCCAGTAAACCTACGTAACAAAAAGGGACAAACTACATATTTCGAAAGGCACGCTATGATGAGGATAAGAATCGCGAAATTTATTGTAAAAGGGAGCGATAAAAAGGATCCCATAGAAGGATTAGGGATTACAATAGGAAAACGATAAATGGGAATTACTAGGAGCATATTTGATACATTGCACCCCCTTCCATTAACCATCAAAGCGACTTTCAGGGTATAATTTACACGAATACGATCTCAATTTCCTAAAATCAACAAAGACCAAAATAATAGGCAATCCAAGCCCACACGCAAGCTACAGAGAAACTAATATTGAAAATTTTTTACCTGGTATTCTAGGGCAGAAAGATCCTTAAAAAGTGGTTTCTAAATTTTGTCACAACACATCTGCGTGCATATAGAGAGCATAAAAAATAAGTAAACATATGCGGGTTATCTGCGGACAGACAAGTTTTATATGCTGTGAACGTAATATGGGCATACAGAGAAACTAATTCGCGAATGTTAAATACGTGTACAAAGAAATAACCCGCGAATAATCAAAACCGCGAATGTATAGGATTTACTGTATATACTATATCAGTGCCCATTCCAAACTCCCTCCATCATTTACTCACCGCATACTTCCATTCAATCTCTCCCTCGTTATTGCGCTATACTCCCTCGATCACTTCTATATAACAAACTTCAAGAAACGCAAAGACGTTTGGAGAACAGCTGAAATGCTTATTTTGTATTCATTTTGCTCGTATATTTATTTCTAGTACCAGAGAAGTATGTTATTCCCGCGGGGAATTATCGAGCGAGATGATGATTCGACCAATCGAACAGTAATCGCTACCCGCTAAGAGATAACGGCACATTTTGAAAATCTCTACGCTTACTAAGGAGATAATCATTTAATCAGGGACTGGAAATGACCGTTAGCGACTCATTTCGTGCGTTTCAAGCAGTTTCTAAACAGCAGCAGTTTACCGAAAAAATTTTCCATTGCTCCAAGTTTTAAGAAACTTTTCAGGAACACGTGACGGAGCGTAATTAAATTTCGGAATTTTGGGGTTCAGAAGAATTGAGCGGCAAATGGGGAATCATGTTCAAGAAGGCGTTCCTCTCCGCGCCTCCATCCGCCGCCCCTCCCCTCCCCCCTCCACACCCAAACCACACATCCTTCTTACCGCACCAACTTCCCGCATCACTCGTCCTACCTTTTCCTCCTTCCAAAATCTCTCTCTCCCAACGCGCCACCTCCTAGCCCGCACACCGCTTTCCCCTTCACCTCCTTCTCTCCTGCCACGCACATTCTCTTTCTGAGACACTACACTCCTACCTGTCTCACCAAGGACACAGTTCTCTCTCTCTTTTGTATGTTTACACGCCCTACCCTTTCTCGTGAGGCTGTTTTCCTTTAGTGTAACTATTTCATCTTTTCTCCCTTTCTTATCTCTATTTTATTTTTTTCTTTATTTTTCCTTTCTTCTTTTATTGCGTTTATAAAAGAGAATTTCAGTAGATTTCACAGGTCCACGCACCCCTTAATGTTCGGATGCTATCCTGTAGTGTATTTATTTGTTCTCCTTCTATTTATTTCTACCTATGTACATCCATTACATTATATGATGATTAGTGTAGTGAATCTTAATAGGTTTCGCAGGTTTTTCACACCCCTCCCCTTTCTATGTGCGAGTTTTCCTGCATTGAGTTTTTTTTTATGGATGCAACAGTCCTTATTATATATTTTTACAGTACCTACTGTTTTATTATTTTTATATTATTATTATTTATAGTATATAATATTATATTTTATATCATGACGAGGGGTTAGGTGGAAGGTGGGCCTTCTCAGTCTCAATCTCGTCCTAATAAACACCATACCTAATCTATCTCGCCCCTTTCCGTTGTCCTTAGGATTACCTCGCTTTCTGTCGCTACAATTAGGACAAAAGTTGACTTTGACCCCGGAATAATATCGAGGGGAAACTACCATAGTACCAAAATACGCGTTCAATTGCGAGGGACCGTGATATTCGCAATTTCCTTTGAATTGAATTCTTTGAGTCATGGCTCTCTCGAGTACTAAAAATAAAGAAGATACATATGGAGAAAATATCGACGTGAATGATCAAAAGGAGACCGCGAGAAAGCCTCTTATACACTGGCTCCCAGACTCAGTTGAGGATTGCTTATTAATAATTTCGCGATGTTGCATGATGTCCACGTACAATGACGTCATATACATTCATATTTCAAATAACGTCGAATAACTTGAGAACGGAAGCATCATTTTAAAAGATTATTTCATTTTTTATTATACTGACACCACTTGACGTTTTCGACCATTCGCCGTGTTAAACAAAGGTTCAAGTTCGATTCCACGGGCTTTTCGTTTTCCCTTTTGTTTAATATGTAATCGGCAGGAATATGATGTGCAGAATTACACTTTTTTTAATATATTATTTATAAATAACATCTTATGAATGAGAATTCGACGCGATATTTGAACTATTTCACAGAGAAAGGAATGTAAAGTCACATTCATATAGTTGGTTCTGTTATCTAATTTGTATTTTTTCACATTTTATGTCTATTTTCGATATTTTCGGATTTTTTAAAACATTCTGTAAAAGTTATACGGACTACTAGCATTGTTGACCATGATTTTTTTTAGTATTTATGCACTTAATTTACGATGAAAAAGGCATATGAAGCATAAAAATCTATGGATAACGTCCGTATAAAAAATAAAAAATAAAAGACAGCGCTAAGCAATTCCTAATCAAAGTCAGTAGAGCTTGTAGTAGCTTAGATAATACCTATTGCCGGTAAAATTAACATTTATTTTATCTTAAGCAATATAACATCTAATGATTTTAAACGGGTAATAATAAAAAATTAATACGTTTAGTATGAATGAATACGAACTAATTTCAAATGCATATTAAATTAGCTTGAAAATAATAGGTGAGGGAAGCGAGCCGTCAGACAAGGTTGGTCCACGCGAGACGTCAGGGGTGGAGAGCCTCTTGTAATATTTATACTGCAAAGTTTATCTTGGTTTCCGCGAATATATAAATATTACAACTGGCCCTTTTCCCCTCTTGGAAGCCTTAAGACTCGCTTATTCGATAGCATTCTAGAATGCTCATATGTTGTTCTAGACTAATTTTTATGCGGAGTAATAAAACTACCGTATTTACGGAAGCGTAACTTCGTTATTACGAAAATCAGTAAAATATAAGTATTTTTATCCGTTTATTAGCCCGGAATATTTCACAGATGAGATTCTCTATGTTTGGGCTGTAAAGCACTAGAGGATTCCTTTCACAAAGTAATTTTATAATATAATGAATATGTCAGAAAAGTAGGGGATTCTCGATAATTAAGGCAGATATTTAAAACTAACAGCCGCGGATAATCAACGGTCTCTCGTTAAAGCAGATGCCTATACAGCTGCCAGTGAAGAGTCTCCTAATGGACTCTCTCTCTCTTCCCCTCCAATCGGAATGCCCATTCCAACAATCACCCCCCTCCCTTTTCCAATGGCGCCACATCCGAGCGCTCAGCTCCGTTTGTCTGTGGGATTCATCCGGTCACTTCTCCCTGAGATATTCGATTCGGCAGCGTCGCCCCTTCATATGACGTCATTCCACATCGCCCGACTCGATCGCGATATTCTTTCGATCCCATTTGAGGCGCACCTGACGATTACTTATTTCGTGGCTTGTTTGTCCGAAGATAGGCTTCGGGGTCAGACTCTGCTTCGTATGTTTTTTAAGTCTTCGGCGGATCTATAAATGATTGACGCGACAATTCCGCATTGTAACATTTAAACGAGGCAATTTTTAATGGCTGTAGAAATTATTAGGATCGTATTTTAGATGCAAATCTGAGATAAAGTCGATGACTCTATAATTCACTTTCTGCAAATGTTTCTGAGTTAATCGATAATTTTCAAGAGAAAGTTTTTTTCTTCTGACTTTTTCACAAGCTTAAAGCTAGGTCATAATGGAAAACGATGACTACTTTTTACATCATGGAATTTTCACGGTATAACAAGGTAAATATAAAAAATGTTTTCTTAACTAAACTGATTCCTTTTGAATACATTTATGGCCAACACAAAATAAAGAAAATCACTTCTGTAATACTGAGCGATTAAATGCTTAGAAGAAAAGTTAGTTGTAGATAAACAGCCAATTAAATTTTAATACTAATAAATGATAACATTTAAGGCGTATATTAATTTTAAATTTATTTTTAAACTGATGAACACAGTTATTTAGCTGATAAGAGGAGATTGTAGAAGTAGAAGATATATAACAACATTAACGATGAATATTAGCGCAATCGTGTAAAATGACAAAGATATCGAGGAACGAAACGCCTCCAATCAAAATATGACTTCTAGTGACGCATTCCGGTTCTAGCAGCTTATCCGTTCGACTCACCGACTCGTTTGATCGGCAGAGTCGCCATGTCATCGAGTAGTCTCCCAACCACGTGATCGCCTTCGCCATACAGCTCCAATCGCGAGATGGACCACTGAAAACGTTCCAGATTCGTGCTGTTTTTGCTGTAAGGAAAGAAGGAAAAAATCATTAATTTCTGTCGATAAATCGGTGCCAGCGTAAAAACGTTCCAATTAACGAAGTAACGGCATATACTATATCGGATTCTTCGTCACGACTTAGCAAATAATGTGAAGAAGGCTTTCTACCAAACATTCGGAGAGTAAATTACGTGGGTAGACGGTACACGTCTCTGGCCACACGTAGGGAATTGTAATAAACTTAGCCGTCGCACGCCTAAGCAATCTGAGGCAAATCAGAACATAGCAAACGACGATGCATACATTTGCATATGCGTAGTTAACGGATTCAAAGACATGAAAGAAATTGAAAAAAACAATTCTTCGTTCATTTACATCAGAGGTTCTCAACGATGACAATAACTCATTTGCTTCATGAAAATAATCGTTACTATCAGAACAGTGGCCAGACATCCTGTCGCCTGTGACGAGATATCACCCCTTTCTTTCCATCCAATTTCCTCAACTCGAGATTCTCTCTCTCCTCTGTTAGAAAAAAGTATTAAAACCAGTTTGTTTTCTTTTGCAGAATTGAATTGCATTATTAAAAAATATTAGTTGTTAAATATATTAAATTATATCACTCGTTACGCCATTTCTCGTGATTTCTAACAATTTTTTAATGATTGCGCCCGCCTCCATATCCCAGAATTTGTTAAGTGCCCAATGGAGGTAAAAAGGTTGAGAACCACTGATTTACACTATATTCACCGATAAACAATACCAAACCTATTCAAGGACAATGCATGTTGGAGGTCAACGTGACGCTTAGAAATCACCACGAAATGAACATTTTGATTTAAAAGACCCGAAGGGAACCAGCAACAAAACAACTGAAAGAAAGGTAGCAGTGGAGATTCTAAAATAGAAGGGTGCAAAAGAAAGAGGGAAGGAGGGAGAAGAAGAGTAATGGGAGAATAGAGAGGGAGGGAAGAGAAATGGACGAAGTGGGATGGGGGAGAAGAAAGGGGGGAGGGGGGGGGAGAGGAAGGAGACAGACAGACAGACAAACGACTTTATTAGGGCGAAATAGAGCCAATATGTAGTCCATTCTTACATTTAACTCTGCGTCAACAATTACAAATGATAATAAAAATAGTAATAATAATTTCACAGAAAAGAACCAGAAAATATCGTAAAATAAATAGTAAAACTTACAAGAAAAATAACAAATTAAAAATTCGGAAAATTTCTTTAAAAAGAAACTGTGGTAAAAACCTAGGAAAGACCTTTCTTTACCATCCTAGTAAAAGACCACGCAGGAAAACACCCACAATAGTGGAATTACAATAATACATACAAGTTTAAGAAGATAAGAGTTATAAAATATATTTAATGTTATGAGAAATGAACAAGATAATTAATAAAATAAGATGAAATTGAGTGAAAACATATATATTTCGCAGAAGAAGGGGAGGAAGAGAAGGAAGGAGAGAGAGAGGGAGGGGTACATACAGACAGTATGGTATATAAAAATAATAATTTTAATGAAAGTGACATAGCGTGCTGATATGGCATTGGATATTATCACCTGCCTAAGAAGTCTATGTACAACTAATTACAAAAATTGAAGGATTTCGACGACCTGGAAAGGAAGAATGCTTCAAGGTGTGGAGTGGGATAGGAGATATAGATATAGATAGGGATAGAGATAAAAGAGTTTTTTATTCCCAATGGAAGGTCATTCCAGAGTTTGCATGCAGTGACGGTAAAGGATTTGTCGTACATTTCTGTTCTAAGGAGTGGGGTCAGAAGTTTATCACATCCTCTGGTGTTGCATCGATGAACTGTATTAATGGTAACGAACTCAGTAGATAGATAACGAGGGATTTTATTTTTAAAGATTTGATACAATAGGAAAAGGAGGTGAAGGGAGAGGGACGAGAGTAAAAGATCAGTGTAGCGGGTTAATCATCGTAAAAATTTTAAAGATAGTGTACAATTAAATTTTCCAATTCTGTAACAGCGACGAGATGAAGAGGAGGAGATTGAGGTTAGTCTCATCTTTTACCTATCCACATCTCTTCCAATGAATAAATCGCAGCAGAAAACGACAGTTAGACCATACTCTAGAAGTCTTTCTTTTGCCGTTCACATCGACGAAGTACATCGATCAGAGCAAAGGTCCGAAAATTTGCCGAATGTCTGGAATGAATACGGCGAACGTTATCGCCCAGGAAGTTTGATATCTTATCGCTTGTTACCCGCAAGGAGGAAGATATTTGAAGAGAAGGAGAGGCGAAAGGAGACGAATAGAGAATTGATGGGAGGAATAAGAAGGGGAATGAGGAGGAGAAAAATACGAGGAAGAGAGTAGGCTACGAAAATGATTTCATTCAGACGAGATCGAGACTTTAAAGTAGCTTATTCTAAGGGAAGCAGACCGACGGAGAGAGGGAGGGGGGGAGGGGAGAGGGGGGGAGGGAGGGGAGGGGAGAGGGAGAAAAAGGAATCGCGTCCCTTGGCTCCATAGCAATCCACTGATATGAAGACAGGAGATGCGGCGTGGATGAGCCATTTTCCGGAATGGAACAGGGCGCCCTCCATCGTCGTCGGATGAGGAGAGAGAGGGAGAGAGAGAGAGAGAGAGAGAGAGAGAGAGAGAGAGAGAGAGAGAGAGAGAGAGAGAGAGAGAGAGAGAGGGCAGACGAGAAAGGGGGTAAAGAGATTCGGAGATAGAAAGACTGGGAGGGGGAGATAGGATGATAGCGGATGACCCTTTCTCTTTCGCAGATTGTGTTTTCCGGCTGCTGAGGTATCCGATGACCCCCACCTCCAAGCGGTCACCACAGCAATCGCAGCGAGCGTCCATGCGAGTGACTGGAGATGGTGGCGGCGACTAGGGATGGGTGGGAGAGAGAGAGGGTGTGGAGGGGGGAGGTGGAGAAACAAATGGGAGGAGGAGGGAGGGAGTGGAGATGGGCGATTGG
Organism: Uropetala carovei; assembly: GCA_036926305.1. NCBI lineage: Eukaryota > Metazoa > Arthropoda > Insecta > Odonata > Petaluridae > Uropetala > Uropetala carovei. The sequence goes on from JAXCHB010000095.1 coordinate 390,762, forward strand.
GACGCCGCGCCGTGACGGAAAGCTTACGATCGCGAGATATCCAGCGGCCAAGCGTGGGAAGGGGGAGGGAGGTGGAAGGAGGGAGTGAGAAGTGGAGGTGGATGGAGGAAAGGATGGGACGAAGACGATAAACAGAATGGGACTTTGCGGGAGTGGAACGGCACGAGGGGTGGTGAGCGACAGCACCGATTGGATGGCGTTTTTTACGTCATCCCCAACCCTCTCCCCCTGCCGTCACATCCGCCCTCTCTTTCCATTTCCTCCGCCTAACATTCCTACGAAACGCGGCCCATCGCCCGCTCAGACGACCGCCTCCCGACGCGATAGTCGATCACTCTCTCTCTCTCTCTCTCTTCACCCTCTTTTTCAGCTTCTCCCTTCATTCCGCCTCGCCTCCTTCACCTCCCTCTCGTGCCCTCCATCTCCCTCACTCCTTTCTCCTCCATATATATATATATATATATATATATATATATATATAATCGTAATGGTCATCATGATGCGTAACGCATTAATTTTGTGAATAACTCGATTAGAAATAAACTTAGAAGCCTGAAATTTCTCGGGATTTCATTGTTAGTGAATCTCTTCGTTATGACTAAAAAAATTCCGAAAAAGGTCACGGAGTTGACTCCAGAGGATTAATGTCCTTTCCCCGTAAGATAACACGTAAGAATCACCTTTTTAGTTTGAAGGATTTCATTCTTTTAATCTTTAAAATATCTTAAAATTAAGCAATCGACACGAAATTTGAGCTAAAACACGTCAAAATGAATGTGGATTGTTATTCTTACCGGCGAATACTCAGTCTCATTCGAATTCGCTCATATTTTGAATTTAAAGTCGAGTTTTGGTAAATTTTTTAATATTTCAATAATATTTCATGGTTACTGTTATTGTTGTCCTCGGTAATATCCGTGCATATGCACTTAAATAAAGGCTTAAAGATGGAAAATAAGATTAAAACTTGCTCGAAATGACCGATGATATGAATTTAATGTAAATAAATCGATCGCAGTATTCATGTTATTTATATTTTTATCTATATTACTAAAATCCTATTTCTGGTTGTCTCTCTCTCTCTTTAACGCTCTATACCTCAGCAGTTTTTAATCTCCGGGAATTTCAGCCCTCTAAGTTTATTTTTTATCTAGTTATTTAACTAATTTCCTTAATTTGTTGTTAAAAACCAAAGATACATCCCTTATAAAAAAAATCATTAAACTCATATTCAAAACATATTCCCGTTAACCTAATCTGAATCCAATAGGTACATACATGGTAGGAACGAAGAAGCAGCACGCAAAGGAGAGGGGGGTTGCCCCATATTGTGTGTGTATATATGTGTGTATATATTTAGGGCAACTAGGTGATGAAGGAAACCGAGTGAGCACTTACCGGAAGGAGAACCGCTGGGGTGTTGGAGAGACACAGTTGTGGAAGTTATTGGAGCTTTCGGGATGATTCCTTCGTCAGCACAAGAGAGAGAGACAACTCTTGTTCTGACGAATCGATCATCTCGAAAGCTCCAATAATCTCTACAAATGTATCTCTTCGACACCGCAGCGGCTCTCCTTCCGGTAAGTGCTCACTCGGTTTCCTTCACCACCTAGCTGCCCTAAACATCCTCATTTATCCTCTTCCGGAAGTATATATATGTGTGTGTGTGTACCCATCTCGCTTTCCCGCTGTATCTTTACCCTATTCTTCACTCTCTCATCTTATTGGTGGAAACGAAGTCGTACGACACGGTTCCCGGTTCGATCCCGGCAGAAAGAGTGCATGGATAAGATTTGTCTATCCTCATAAGCTGACATTAGGATGACGGGAGCGGCCTCTTTGTCCATCCGCTCACAAGCACGCACGCAGCTCGTCTCATGTCCCGCTCCTCTTCTTCCTCCTCCTCTATTTTGTCTAATTCCCTCCGTTTCTGGATTTCCGCGACGAGTTGCTCTCCGCGGATTCATTTCCTTTGTAAAAAGTATGAAAGAGAAATAAGGCAATTAGAGAGGCAGGAAGGTGCGGATAGGTAGAGAGGGAGACGTGCTGGGCTAAGTCGGAAAGAGGGGAGTGGAAGAAATGGGTGAATTTCTGAATATCTTTAGCGGCCGTCGGAACTCAGAGGCCAACATCTGCGTTGTTTTTGCTGGATTTCTTCGAGCAATATGTTTGTAACGCATCGGAGAGGGAACTTTCCATTGTAGTTGAATAATGTCATTCGAAAAAAACATACGTGTTAATTCAGTCGAGAAATTTTATTAGGCGCACAAAATGTTTGTTGCTAAAATTACAAAGAATAACATTTTGTGCAGTTATAAGTCTATAGATTAGAAACGATCAAAAAAAGAAATCTTACCAATATCATACATAATTCTGCAAAACCGATACCGCTGATATACACTTATTGAGTGGCTGGTAAATCCCCTGCATAAAGGGCCGCATTGTAAGTTGAAAATGCTTCGAGGGACTGCATAATATATTACATTGAAAGTTATCTAGAGATTCTCTGGTATCATACAAGTAAATGTCAATTATGAATATATTCTAAACCGTTAACGTTTCAATGTCGAAGGTATCTCGATCTTATTTTTAATTAACAACACTTAATTAGATTTTAGTTTTATTATACGAATCTATTTTAATCATAGCTTCGTTGGCTACATAAAATGTTTCCGGAGGCCGCATGTGGCACACGGGCCGTATTTTTTACAGTTCCTACCTTTTAACGACGAATTTAAAAATTCAAGATCGGGGAGATACGAATTTTGTAAAATGAATAATGCCTCCATTATTGCTTTGAGCACCTACATTAAGCAAACGAAAGTTGAAAGACAAATTAAAAGAAGAGAGTGAGACCATCTGAATTCAGAGAGAGTGAGAGATTCGCCCGGATTCAAAAATCGCACCGATGGACTCTCAGCACAAAGAGTGGCATTAGGGTGAGCGTGAAAAGGAGAGAGAGAGAGATATATATATATATATATAAGGGGTAAAAAAGGAATATATGTATAGGCAGAGGATGGGAGAGGGAATGGGAGGGGGGGGGGGGAGAGCGAAAGGAAGACACAGAAGGCGACGGCATGAATTAAAAATAAATGGGATTGGAAATGAAGAGGGAGCAGGGAAAGGAATGAAAAGAGAGAGAATGGAAGGCGAGAGAGAGAGAGGAGGGGGAGAGGGGGATAGAGAGAGGGAGAGAGAGAGAGAGGGAGAAAGATGGAGGGAGAGAGAGAGGGAGAGAGAGGGAGAGAAAGAGGGGGGAGAGGGGGAGAGGGGGGGGAGAGAGAGGGAGAGAGAGGGAGAGAGAAAGAGAGAGGGAGGGAGAGAGAGAGAGAGGGAGAACATAACAAGTCCATGAAAAGAATAATACCCGTCCTATATGGATCTCATTTTTGATCGCACTGACAATGAGAATTACCATTCGTAGCGGAAGAGTATTGGCGAAGGGGAGAGAAAATGTCTTCGGATACGCGTGCAGCGACCTATCACGCCACGAGCGAGCGCGGATAACGTGAATTAAACACGCGCTGAATTGGATGCGAGGACCGAGGCGGATCGTCAGAGGGGGATAGCCTAAAAGAGGATGAGGAAGGAAGGAGGAGGAGAGGGGGGAGGAAGAGGGGAAGGAAGAGGGGAAGGAGGGAGGGAGGGAAGGATTCGTGAACTCCATCGTCGGAGTGATACGAGTATTCACTGCTGAAGCCCTCGAATACAAATGAATACGGAAATAAAAATAGTATATTCTACACCACCGAATTTCCTTTAGAGCCAAGTTGGCAATGCGTGGGAGAAGGGGAGTGGCGCGGAATGGGACTGCTAGAAGAGGCAACAGTTTGTCGGTGACGAATGCGAGAGGAAACGGTGAAAAGTGCGAAGCGATTGGCACATCGTAGGAAGAGTTTGCCCCACCTCCTCTCTCTTACTCCTTAGGGTTCCTCCCACCTCCCTTGCCCCCTTTCTTTTCCCTCCCCTGTCCCTCTCCCCCTCCAATCGCTCTGCGGAGGAAGGGCGTGGACGAAAGCAGAATCATTCACACCGCTGAAGGAACCATGCGCCTTAGCTTAGCGGTTTCGGACGCGATAAAGCGACGCGAGTACTCTTTCGGTCGAATCGCTCACGGGAGCGCTTTCATAAACAGCTCTAATCGAGCGGACGACGACGATGGGAATGAGTCTGCACGCGACTATCCCTTGGAGGAGAAGGAGCGCCTCATTGCGAATCCGATACTGCGGAATGAAGCGAGAAGAGAATGTAGAAGAACGCGTGTAAACCTCTCTCGGCAGAATGAAGCACCGGCCGAGACAAAGATAATCGAACCGATTAACGAACATCTGTCTAAGTGAGGGAATCGGCCGAGTAGATACTATCGATTAAAAGCGAAGATCTAAATGGATCCTGTTGTATGTCACATAAACGCGATCGCTTAGCTTTCCCAACTCGCTTATTTTCCATTTAGTTTCGGGCGCACCGTGCCTCGTGGCCGCCCGTGTGCAAGTCTCTCATTTGCCGCCCTTTTTAGGCGTTCTTTACAAAAATTAAAACAAAACGCCTTATAGTTTGATAAATTTCCATAGCCAATACATGTATATAAAAGAATATACAGCATATTATAATACGATACGCATAGCTATTAAAAATACTGTGCGTGCCTCACGATAAATCGGTCGACCCCGGTGTTTGGCCGCCCGTGTGCGTCGCACGCATCGCACATATGGACGCCCATCGACCGAAAATATGCGCACGCGTGGCAAACGTGTTATGTTCTCCCCACGTAAATATTAGATTCGTAGACAATTTTTTTCTTTCCTCTACGACAGGGATGGCAGATGATTTTTATGTCTCGTGTCATGAAAGTAATCCTGGCACGCGTGCCACGTATTTGCCGTCTCCGCTCTACGACAACCTAAAACATCCTAGTTAGAGATGTAAGAACGGTACGGGTCCCTACATTTCAACTTAAAATCTTCCTAAACACTATACGAAATAAATAATTTGAAGTAATGCGAATACGGATTGTAAAAGACACAATTAATGTATAACTCCCATTAAAGGCCATTAACAAGGCTTTATTTAAATATTTAAAGATTGGCCTGTTTGAACGAAAAGCTATATAAAAATCTTTCGTTGATTTATAAATCAGTTAATTTTTTTTATTAAACCGGTCTCGAGACTGCGACATTTTACCCTATAGTTTTTCCAGTCGTTTCTCCACATAAGTATTCAATTCAAAAATTTCAAAGTCGTATTAGAAATCATTATAAAAATCCTTCTAAACTATGGCGAAAGAAGGTTGTGTGAAAATATCGATGAAAATGAATTCACGGCACAACATATGAGGCAGAGGCGCAACATCCTAATGGAAATATGCATTGTCAATTAGTAATATTTAATTGTCAGAAGTATACGTGTCTTTATTCCGATGAGATGGTGGATCTGCTTTTAAAAAAGAACTATAAAATCGAATAATCATAATTTCCCGTTACCGAATAGATATTTTACAGAACTTTTGCTCTCAAGATACAAATCTAAATTGATTAGTCATCCTATTCTATATAGAAGTGATATTTCATTTTTAGGTTAATTTAAATTTAAATTAAAGAAATTAAACAAGAAAAAAATGGCACTCGCGCTAAACTGGTTTTTTCAAAATAAAAACAAAAACACTCTAATTCTAAAAACGATAACTGCGTCGATCGTCTCGTCGTCGCCTCATAGCGACTCGGAAAAACTTCCCAATATAGACGTTTCATATCAGCCATCCGCGATTAGAAGCGTTCGCGTGCGACGGGTGCACACGAGTGGCGATTGGGTGGCCATTGCCAGTATTAAAAAGAAGGATGGAAACGAATCGAAAGAGAGAGAGAGGGGGAGAGAGAGAGAGAGAGGGAGAGAGAGAGGGAGAGAGAGGGGGGAGAGAGAGAGGGAGGGAGAGAGAGAGGGAGGGAGGGAGAGGGAAGGAGAGATGGAGAGGGAGAGGGAGGGAGGGAGAGAGGGGGGGAGAGAGAGAGGGAGAGAGAGGGAGGGAGAGGGAGAGAGAGGGAGGGAGAGAGGGAGAGAGAGGGGGAGAGAGAGGGGGGAGAGAGAGGGGGGAGAGAGAGGGGAGAGAGAGAGGGGGAGAGGGGGGGGAGAGAGGGGGAGAGAGAGCGGGGAGAGAGGGAGAGGGAGAGTGAGAGAGAGGGAGGGAGAGGGAGAGGGAGAGAGAGGGAGAGAGAGGGAGGGAGAGAGGGAGAGAGAGGGGGGAGAGAGAGGGGGGAGAGAGAGGGGGGAGAGAGAGGGGGGAGAGAGAGGGGGGAGAGAGAGGGGGAGAGGGGGGGGAGAGAGGGGGAGAGAGAGGGGGGAGAGAGGGAGAGGGAGAGTGAGAGAGAGGGAGGGGGGAGGGGGAGGGGGAGGGAGAGAGAGGGAGAGGGGGAGGGAGAGAGAGAGGGAGAGGGGGAGGGAGAGAGGGAGAGAGGGAGAGAGCATATTGAGGCGAAATGGGGAAAAAGGAAGGGTTTTTCTGCTCCGCCTGGGGCAGGGAGGAGAAAGATACACTCCGACCCCATCAAGTAAGATTCACTCGTAAATTATTACGGAGAAGCCTCATTTTTGTGTTACAAATCCACCCGTGACTTTATCTCGATCAAAAGTAGGATATTCGTTCTCTGGCGCGAGAAAGGAAATGACGGCGCCAGGAGAGAGTAGTTGGGAGGCGGGGAAGGATCGCAGAAAATAGAGAAGAATTGTCGATAAGAGGGAAAAAGAGGAGGCGGAGGGCAGACGTAACGTCCATTATAAGAAAGGCTATGGAAGGAGGAGAATGGAGAGGGGAAATGGAGGATTGGAAGAGGTGGGGCAGAGGAGGAGGAAAGTGAGCAGAGAGAGATGGAGGAGGAGAGTTAGTATGGGATAATTCAGGGAGTGAAGGTAATAGGAGAGAGAGAAAGACTGGACGCCCTCTGACTATCTCTCTCTCTTTCACTCTCTCTCTTTCACTCTCTCTCTCTCTCGCTCCCTCTCGCCTTCCTCTCACGTATTTGAACGAACTTAGTGGGAGAGAGAGGGAGGGGGGGAGGGAGGGAGAAAGAGAGAGAGAGAGAGAGGAGTCCCGACCTGCGATATATATTTCCGAGTGTCATGGAGAGGATTTGTTCGAGTGTGTGAGGCATTTATAATGGGCTTAGTGGAGAGAGAGAGATATGGGGAGGAGAGGAAGAATGGAAGCAGGGTGTAGAGGAGAGGGTTGGAGACGAAAGGGGTGAGGGGGGAGGGCGGCGGCGGAGGGGAATACCTCCGAAGGGAGGGGGGAGGAGGAAATTGCGACTGGGAGAGAGACATATGACGATGCAAGGTGAGGAGTATGGAGGCAAGCAAAGAAGAGGGCCAAAAAGGGTCCTGGAATCTCCAGGATCTTAATGACACAAATGGAAAAAGAGTCGCGCCCTTTTCTAAGGAATCGATTTAATTTTCACAACGAATTCTAGATTCAATCATATTGCCACTAAATGATGGCGAAAGCTTTCTTATCCGGAATTGCTGTTAGTTAAAGTATCGGTTGATTTCGATCTTAAATTGTCATAAATTGTGCAGGCGGATTCTTCGTTATTCGAATAACGAGGGTATCTAACGCTACCAACGTCGAAATCACGTTTAAAAAATGTGCTAATAATTAAGATCGCTAAACGAGCGTAACATTGTAAGATACAACGGTTCCAGCGGCCATAGCGGCGGACCTCCGAATTTCGGGGAAATTTGCCGTGAAAAGTACTGCAAGGAAAACAAAAAAGCGACATCCAACGAAAACAAATTTCTGTGCAAATCCGTTCTTTGTCAGTGTGTGAGGGCTGAATTTGGAGAAGACAGCGCGGAAGCCTACCAACATGGGGCGGTTTTTAGAATCGCGGCGTAGATCTTCATCAAAGGAAGAATAGTAGGGTGGCACCAGGAGGCGCGGCAATCGGAGCGAGTGGGCGAAGGGGAGGAGGAGAGGGAGGCGGAAAATAGCGAGGGAGGGGGAGAGAGAGAACCTCGTGCTGTAATGCGTTTCTCCCTCTCTACAGACCGAGTGAACAATCTCTGAGTTTTTACTTCTCCTCTGTCCTCCTCCCGAACACTCCTCCCCTTCTTCCTCACCCCAACCTCCCCTCGAGACCCTTCGTCGTTATGACCGCCATATTCACCCCGCCACCCGAATCGCTCTTCGGGCGACTGTAAATTCATAGCGCGTGCCAGAGGGTTAAACGTTAAGGAGAGGGGGCAGGAGAAGTGGAGGGAGAGAGAGTATGAGATGGTGGAACGTGAGAGGAGAGGGGACGGAGGGAGAGGGGATAAGCAGATGGGGAGGGGGAGAGAGAGAGAAGGAGGAGGATGTTTAGGAGGTAACTTTGGAAGGGACTTGAAAGAAAATGAAAAACTCATATCGGAGCAGCTACAGGAAGCGTGAACGATTAAGCATAGCGTAATATGGGACATTGGGGGATTGATCATTCATGTGTATCTTATAAATATTTGTCAGTGTTGGTTTGTTTGTTTTTATTTCACTCGGTTCCCATGAAATCCATTGCAACCAAACTTTTTCACAGGCTTCCTTATACCCAGGAGCAGGTTTTAGACTATACGGCGTTCCAAAATTTTAATTTGGGGAGGGGGAGGCGAAATTTCTTTTGCACTGTGTTGAGTGGCACATCATTTTAAAGCTCTTTTCATACTGATTTCAAAAGCATATATATTTTCAACGTTTATTCCAATTTTGCGAGGAAAATACCTAAAAACTTTATTTTATAATAACTTTCTTCTAATAATTTTCTTGAAAAATTTAAGTTCTGGCAACACTGCTTTTCTTTGACCGTGTCCACGTGTCAGTTACTCAGCCTTGCGTTTTAACGTTGCTTGACAGTTTCATAATGTGTATTCCGGTGTTTAAAAGTGCTATTTGTAACGTGGTTCTTACCGGTGTCGACGCCTTTTGTTTTTTGGTTTATTATTGTTTGATAACTCAGTTATTTTGTTGAAGGCTATTGTTCAATGATTCTTTTGTTTTTTACAGGTTTACTCGAAACTTTGCAGATTTTTCGTACTCATTCCGGGCGTTGCCAAGGAGACTCATTATTGCCTCCGATTCAATTAGTGCGAATTAAACGGGCGTTGCCAATGAGACTCTCATTGTTGCCTCCGATCCAATTAGTGCCAATTAAACATTAAAATTGACGAAAGAAAAGCGTTGTTCGCTTCGAACTTTTGTTTAAGCATCGAAATTAATGACGCATAGCAACATAACTATTTCAAGATAATTATACTATTGACTGCGTCTGGGAAGCGTTTTTAACGGTTTACCTTTTTGAAAGTAGAACTATTATATTATACATCTGTAATGTTTACTCACTCAAATACGCTCACGCATAAATTTAAAATTAGATGAGAATAGGGACGTGCGTTTTTTTTAATATTGAAAGTTACATAGTTCTTTTCTCTTTGTAGCTACATTTACGTAGATAAAGTTATACATTTTGATTTATTTTATACTAGCAGAATTTCCCGTTGAATTTCAACGGATTTAGTGAAGTTACTACAGCACAACATACAAACTCTTTAAAGTATACAGTAGATACTTTTTAAATTACAGTTAGCCTTTCTTAACAATTAATCGTATTTGCTTGTAACAATCCGTTTCCGAGCCAATTGCATCAAATATGACGATAATTTTATTTCCTATCATATTACTTTCGCCAAATCCAGCTTCATTTCTTGTGTAACTATGCCTCGCTGAAATATTTACTTTTATGACTTGAAAAAGCAACGTACAGTTGTCCATGATTGAACACTGACTGGTAAATGTACACCAAATACGTGAGCTTATTTACGTTAATAAACATTATAATGTAAAATATAATGATTTTACTTACAAAAAATGTAAGATTCCAGTATTCAATAGACGAAAGAAGGTTCAATTACTCTCATCAATAAACGCTTCCTGAATAATATTCAGTATCAATTTACGTTGCTATCCATAAACATGAATCGTTTCGTTGCTTAAACAAAAGTGCGAATCGAATAACGCTAAACTTTCGTCTATTTGTAAGCTTCATTGAAGCTAATTGAATCGGAGGTAACAATGACGGCCGCCTTGGCAGTGCCCGGAAAGAGTACGAAAAATCCACAAAATTTCAAACAAATAGCGTATTTCTGAAAACCTCGACCGTGTAACATGTAAACTTCGCAGGAATAAGATAGTATAGAGTTTTATTCGTCGAATAAATCAAAAAGGAAAAAATCTGTCCATATTTACGTATTTTTATGCTTGAAGGACGAATACTTTGCAAGTCAAGAAATTGATTCATACGTGTTACCTTATGGAAAAATGTTTATCCCCTATATTGGCAGCACTGATTAATCCCGGTTGACCAAACCATGACCATTCACTAAGTTAGGATGTAAGGAAGAATCGTACCAAATTTGGTTATTCAAGCTTCTATCGTTTAGGAGGAGTTCCATGAACAAACACACAAACATACAAATATACAAATACACAAACACACAAATACACAAACACACGCTTCAAAATATATTATAGTAGACAAATAAAAGAAAACGTGTGTTAGTTTGTTTGTGTGTTATCGCTATAACTCCAAAATCAATAAACCTATAAAGCTGAAACTTGGCATGCATACTTAGGGTAACCTGAGGGTGTGCACCACTAGGTTATTCTTTTTTAATTTTTGTCTTGGAAGGGGGAACCAATCTTTGTCTACTTTAAAGTAGACTACTTTAAAGTAGATTTAGTGAGACAGATTTAGTGGTTGCCTTTGTTGATTACTTGATTTGACCTATTGTTCAATATTGTTAATTGATTGATCAGTTTTAATACAAAAATTCAGCCCAATTGAAATCGATCCTATTATGTCTTAGGAGAAAAAATTAAGATACATGGAAGGGTTTAGAAAGCATCGGAAGAACTACTAAACTAAGAAAATTTATCATTAACCTTTTTACATTTATAACTTATCTTACGAAAAACGAAGTATGGCCGGACAACGCCGGGTTATTCATTCAGCTAGTGTATTAATAACCGTCATAAACAGTCTCCTTCGTCGCCAAACCGCATTTCGCCTCAGTCATCCATTCTGTTCACATTTGACTCGACAAGTTTCAGATATCGACCGTTGTTTTTGGCCATGTCATCAACAGATAAACACTTTTCGATAGCTAAAACTCTTGTTATCGACAAAAAGATTACTATAGAGATGTGGTTACTTATTGTTCGCCCATCTGGTCTATGTCTTCTGCTACTAATCTTGCCTCTTTGGATAGAGTTACTAATTGTTTTCTAAGAATTGTAAAATCCCGTGTGCCTTCTCTTCGCCAACTTTCTAATAGTAATATCCTATCTTCCATCTCTTTGGATTATCTTTCTGTTTATCGAACCAAATCTGACCTTGCATTTATATATGGTATATTAAATTCTGTTATTGACTCTCCAGACACTTTCTCAATTAAATTTCCGTGTTCCTAAGAGACCTACACGTTCTACTTTCTTGTTTCATTACTCTACCCCTAGAATTTCTCTTGCTAAACGTTCCCTTTTCTTTCGACTACCCTCCTTATTAAATTCAATTGCTCCCATTTTAGATCCTTATTCACTGTCCAAAAAGGCTTTTATTAAGTGCGGTTTCTCATGTTCCGTCATAAAATAGATTGTCTTATTGTTTTTACTTTTTTCTCTTGTGTTAATGCCTGTTATTATATTTTTATTGATTTTTAATATTTTTTATTTTTCACTTTAAATTTGCGAAATCGCTGTATGTGGAATAATGAATAAATAAATAAATAATCAAGATATGAATAATTATTTTCGAGATGCAAACGAACTAAATATCGAACAAGATATGGTCAGGAGGCAATAAAGAAAGCTTAGACCAGGGCCGGTCCGAGATACGGGCGCCCCGGGCGGCTGCCCGGGGCGCCGATTCTTGGGGGAGGGGGGGGGCATTCTTACTTTTAAATATGACAAACTGCCGAAATATTTCTCTTCGCCGCTTCGGAATGCGAAAAACTAAGAATACATGGGCTACCGAAAATTCCCACGCACAACTCTTTTGTAGGAAGTACTCCCAGGAAGGGCTTAGTGGGTTTTGTTTTGATACCGAGAAATAATGGTGTGAAAAGGGCCTTGTCCAGTTCAGTTGGCTATGGATGAATAGAGATTAAATACAAAAGCTCAAATAAGGTTTTCGCCGACTCTACCACGCCTCTCAGTTGGGGTCCACCGTTTTAGGACACCCCTATTCCGTGACAGCTTTGGGGAAACCCGGGCCCCCATTCACTAATTTCACGTCTAGGTTTGTGTTCATTATTCTCTTCGCTTTCGTCGAAGAAACAGTGTATCTAACTTAGTATAAGTGTCTTCGGTGCCAGAAAAGTGATTCTTTTACATCCTGAAGAGGAAATCATCTTTCTCATATCAACGTGTACGAGGGTAAGTGCAGTTTCTCTATAAAATGAATTTATTTTATTTTAGTAGGATTGACTTGCCCACATCTCAAATGACATGTAGAATAGTTTTTTGTAAAGACGCTAAAATGCAATTAACATAATTCTTGTGGAATTGTTTACTTAATTTTCTTCTTATTGATGTGAATTCGTATATAATTTCTTTTCCCACAATCTTTATTTATCATCCATACACATATCGTTTTTAAAGGAAATTTTGTTTCGTAATAGAACCCTATTTAGTTGGAGAGGGAATAGGGTAGATGCCGTCTCCTTATCTTATAATTGTAAGACCGAATATGCACCCTCTGCTCATTTGTTTATAAATATTCGAGCGTGACTTCACTTTTCTCACGTGCCTGATGTGTCTCTGCACTTGCTCATTTGCTTGAACATCTCGTTACGAATCTCTCTTAAATAACCCGAGTTTTTGCATATTTCCTGTGTTTATGCTTGTAAAATTAAATTAAATATCAACCTTTATCGACATCCAATGATTGCAATCGAATACTACCAAGCCAAATTTTAATATGCAGTCTTTGCGAAAAATCCACAATTTTATTTTTAGTGACGCGGAAGTTTTTTTGTTTGATAAATAATTAGATTTGTAGTAATACAATAGGAATTATTTGGTTTGTTAAATCAATAATTTCATTTTCAAATTATGCCCTATGGCTACCAAAAAATTATCGGGAGCACAAAATCGTAAAAGAAGACAAGAAAAGATATTAGAAATCCAAAAACAACCTAAGTTGTTGAAGTATATCAACGGTACTGTGTCTTCTCCGGTTGTTGCTGAGCTCTCTTGTAATGAGTTAAGAGAAAATGAAGAAAGTGCAACAGAGAAATTAGAAACAATAACTAAAAAAGACGCCCAAGAACTTGTTTGTGTTAACATTAATGACAGAATTTGCCGTGAAAACTAACCCAAATTAAAATGTCCGATTTTGATTTAAATCTTGAGTTAGAACTCACTCATAAAACAAAATTTTCACAGGGATATGATGATATAGGCCTATGGCCTGATAACTTATCTAACTTTGAATTTTATCATATTATAATGATAGACCCATCAGCTATGAGAAACGCTTTCAGTTTTCCTAAAGACATATGTAATCGTAGTTTTTCAATTTCCATGTGTTATAGGATAATTAGGAATGGCGAAAAAAATTCCGGAGGTGGCTAGTGTATTCTGAGAGTTTAAACGCAGTGTTTTGTTTCTGCTGTAAGCTTTTTGATCCGTTGAGCAGAAGTAGTTTAACCAAGAAGGGAATCAGTAATTGGAAGCATCTTAGTGAATGCTTAAAATCACATGAAAACTCCCCTCAACATTTAAAAAGTTACAAAATTTTGTTTGAAATGAGTTTACGTATAGTTGTAATACTTTAGATGAAGATTTTCATTTACTTACACAGAAAGAAAAGAAACATGGGAAAAGTGTGTTAGAGAGGTCAATAAATATAACCATATATTTAGCAGAAAACAGTCAAGCTTTCCGTGGGTCTTCGGATAGATTACTTACAGCACATAATGGCCATTTTCTGGGTCTCGTGTAATTACTTGGTAAATTTGATTTACAATTAGTTATGAGCGAGCACGTACGGCGGATAACAAAAAGGTGAAACTCACGCGCATTACCGCGGTAAAACTATTCAAAACGAATTGATCAATTTGCTTGGAAATTTTACCATGGAAAATATATTGGGACGAGCTAGGGTAGCAAAATACTTTAGCATAATAGCTGATTGCACCCCAGACGTCAGTCATGCTGAAAAACTTTCTTTAACTATCAGATTTTTCGACACTGATTAAATTAAAATAAAAGAACATTTTCTTTCTTTCCGTCCACTCTCAGACGCTACAGGTGACGGAATTTATGCATCAATTACGCCAATTCTTGATTTAGGTAATTGCAGAGGCCAGGGTTACAATATGGTGACAACATGAAAGGCAAAAACAAAGGCGTTCAGGCTAGAATTTTAAGTTGGAGCATTTTTTATGCCTTGTGGACGCCACTCTTTAAATTTAGTAATTGGGGACAGTGTGGCAAGCTCAGTTTTTTCTAAGAGGTTTTTTGGTTTAATAGAAAGAATTTACGTGTTGTTCTCAGCTTCGGTTCGTAGATGGGAATTGCTGAAGAAATACGTTAAACGCTTGACCCCTAAACCTTTGTGTGAAACCAGAAGGGAATGTAGAATTTACAGCGTTAAAGCTATGAAAAATGAAATTTTAGAATTGAGGAATACCATAACTGAATTGGCCGAAAACATATGTACTGAATCTATTGTTGCATCTGAAGCTGAATCTCTTATAGGAAAAATCGAAGATTTTAGTTTTTTAATTACACTTTGCATGTGGAATGACATTTTATTTAAAATAAATTTGGTAAGCAAATCAATGCAGAGCAACGACATGGACATAATCACTACAGCCATGCTTACGAAGAACTGTACCGAATTTTTAAAGAAATACAGAAACTCTGGTTATGACGAAGCCTTCAAAACGGCAAAAATATTAGCAGAAAGATTTAATGTAAAATGTGAGTTTAGAAATACCAGATTCAGACACGTAAATGATTTTAATGGCCAGTTCGCACGAGAAAGCGAAGAAAAGTATTTTCAAAACAATGTTTTCAATGTAATATTAGACAATGCAATCATGTCCCTGACAGAAAGATTTCAACAAATGGAAGCGTTTCATTATACTTGGGGATTTCTGTAGAATATTTTTTTAAAAAATGGGGATCATGATGATTTCTTAAAAAGGTGCAAACATCTTGAAATCAAGCTTAGTGATCATAATGAATGTGATGTAAATGGTGAAGAGTTGTGCAAAGAAATTGAGACATTGATGACATTATTGCCTGAAAATGTACCCGACAATGGTTTGAGCATTTTGAAGTTCACAAATTCAAACCAAATGCAAGATATATTAGCAAATGTATGGGTAGCTTTCCGAGTTATGCTGACCATTCCTCTAACTGTGGCAAGTGGGGAAAGAAGTTTCAGCAAACTGAAGTTAATTAAAACATACCGACGATCGTCAATGTCGCAAACAAGGTTGAATTCACTGGCGATTTTATCGATCGAAAATGACACAGTTGCTAATTTCTAGGTTTACATAGAATGACTCTTATTACCCTTTTGTTGAGCAATTATTAAGGGTTTAATATTAGAAAAATAGGCTCCTCCCCAACAAGTTATTCCATATTGTAACCTGACATGGACCAAAGCATAATATACACAGCGAATAACAGATAATGGACAAATGTATCTTAGTAAGTAAAATTTTCTCAAAATTAGAAGCAGTTCCACTTTTAGTTTTTGAATATGAAATTTCAAATTACAATTTTGATCAATAAGTATACCCAAATATTTAATACAATTAACTTGCTCTATTTTAATACAATTTATGCAGACACTATCATTATTACACACATTACATTTATAGTATATATTATACTGTTCATTAGATACATTTTTTAAGTTGAATATAATATATTTAGTTTTCGTGCTTAAAACCATGTTGTTTCTGCCAAACCAATACTTCAACCGATCTAAGTCATTTTGCATTTTTGATATGAGATCACGAATATTACTTACAGAATAACATAAAACAGTATCATCAGCAAATGAGGTCATTTTTCCATTGAATGTTCCTAAACATAAGTTATTGACATAAATAAGAAAAAGTATCGGGCCAAGGACAGAACCTTGAGGGACACCACATTTAAGAGATACATTTTGACTATAACTATCATCAATTTTTACACGTTGTCTTCTCCAAATAAGATAGTTACGAAACCATTTATTAGTGACCCCCCTAATACCAGCTTGCATTAACCTTTTTAACAGTATATTATGATCTACACAATCGAATGCTTTAGTAATATCAATGAATAATCCTGCAACTTTATTATTAGCATTAAGCCCCTCGTAAAGTCCACAACAAAACTGTAAAAGGGCATCCTCAGTGCTTTTACCTTTTAAAAATCCAAACTGATTATTAGAAAAAAATCTGTGCTTCTCAAGAAAAGATAATAGACGAGTTTTTACTATTTTTTCTAATATTTTAGAAAATACCGGTAATAAAGATATCGGTCTATAATTATTAACATCTGTCTTATCACCTTTTTTAAAAAGTGGTATGACTATGGCGGTTTTCAATTGATCTGGAAATACCCCAGTTTGCAAACTTAAATTAGCTATATAAGCAAAAATAGGCGCTATGTTGACATTTACAGCTTTAATTATAATAACAGAAATATTATCAGCACCTGTAGATTTCTTAAGCTTCAATTCACGTATAATTTTACTAACTTCTTTGGCGTCAGTGGGTGTCAAAAATAAGGACTCTGGTACATAACATTTTGGGAAAGATCCTTCATACTCATTTGTGTTAAAATCACCATTTACAGTACAGTAGGACCTCAATCTTTCTTCAACTTGACTAAAATATCTATTACATTCGTTAGCAATTTCCTGTGCATCAGACAACACAAAGTTAGTATTCACTGAATTTATTTTTTCAATGCTATTTTTAATCTGATTCCTACCTAGAATACTATCCAGTAATCTCAATTGTTTTGCCATGTCATTTGAGCTGCTCCCGAAAATATTAATATAATAACTTTCTTTACGTTTTAGAATATCATGTTCAAGGCGGAGTTTATAAGATTTATAATAACGTTCCAATTTTATATTATACGGTTGCCTCCTCATTTTTTTGTATAGTAAATTCCTCTTAGATGTTCTGTTACACAATTCTCTAGTTATCCAAGGTTTTATCAACTTAAAGTTTTTATATTTGTCAAAATTCTGATTGGAATAATTAATACCATATCTGAGTTTTTCAATAAATATATCATAAGCTTTATTTGCATTATCTTGATCATATAGGTCACCCCAGTCACAATTCTTTATATATTCATTTAGATAACTAAAATCAACCTGGGTGTTTATGTTCTTAGCCATTTTATCAAATTCATTGGAGTGATTTGTTTCTAATTCACATAATATTAAATGATGATCAGTTAATCCTAAGTCAATCACTTTAGCTATACATTTAATATTATCTCTACTTCTATAAAAAATATGATCTATACATGATTTAGTAGACTTAGTAACTCTTGTAGAAGTACTAATCATTTGCTCCAGTCCATTACTTGCCATTATCATTTGATATTCATATGTATTATCTGACTGCTGCAAAACACATAAATTTATATCACCAATAAAAATTAAATTACGTTCCCGCGAGCTATCCAAAACGATTTGTAAATCACTTAAGAATAAATCTATAGAATAAAAATTAAGTCTGTACCCAGCAATTAAAGATAAAGACAAACTAGAATTAACATCTAGGGTTATCTTAACTAAATCAGCCGATTTCACTTCAATTATATCGTTAAGATGACATGAGTATTTGTCTATCACATATACAACTACTCCTCCTGCTCTATAAGTATTGTTGCATTTCGCAAAAATTTCATATCCATCTAGCGTATAATGCATCACTTCACATTCATCAATACAAATTTCAGACAAAATAATTACATCAGGCTTAGGTTTAAATTATCATATTGTAAAACAAAATTGTCAAAATTAGCCCTTAAGCTTCTTATATTTTGATGCAATATCTTAATAGTAGCCTTAGCATCAACACCTTCAATTATCATGTATTTATCGTTGTAATATGACATTTTAAATAAGAGAAGCAATCAATACTATTACACTTAAAAGCAGGAGTTTGAAATTAGACATCAATAACAGTAAAAAGCAAAAGACAAAGCACATCCATAAAGAAAAAGGTAAGTACTGAAAATGATCACACTTACGGAAAAATTCTGGGTATATTAGGCTCAATAGCAGGAATGAATAATTACAATTTAGCCAGATCATCTTGTGATTTTAAAGTTATTACACGTTCATTCTCCTTTTTCCTCATTAAAATTTTTCCGTGTCTTATCCATAAATATTTGTAACCTTTTTCTTTCTTCTGTTCCCGAGCGGCAGCAAATAACCTCCTCCTACTCGGAGTCAAGCTTTCGTCGATATATATGGGAGTGTCCAGCTCCAAACCCAGGTGACGAGTTGAAAGGGTCCTTTTGACACGCCTTTTTCTTATCAACTCTTCTTTGAAATAACCGCGGACGAACTTGACCATGATACCAGGTGGTCTCTCCCCTTTTCTTGGTTTTCCCAAGCGATGGCATGAGTCAACCATCTCGTTCGAAATTTCAATGTCAAGAGCAGAACCTACACGTTTCACAATCTCAATGATATTCTCGTTAGGTTCTTGAGGAACTCCATGTATTTCAAGGACATTTGCACGTAAGTATTGCTCACTCTCATCGATCCGATTTTCTAACATTGCCACTCGTTCTTTTAAAGCCGTATTCTCATATCTAAGCTGCTCGATTATTGCTAAATATTCACTAATTTTTGCGCTATTTTCTTCAAAAATCTTTTTGTTATCATCAATTTTAACTTGCAAAAACTCAATAGCGGTATTCAGGTCCACTTCCATGCGCGCTCTATCTTTCTTTGCTTCATCTAACATAAAAATCACTTGCGATAGATTAACATTATTTGAAACATTCCAATTAGAATGAAATATTGTCTAACCTGAAATGGTGCATGTTGCCTTTTACCAATGGTTAAGTATGAGAAGTAAACATGGTAGTGGTGAAGGTGTGCGTAAGTTCTGGATAGCATTCTATTTAGGGTTGCCAACTGTAAGACCTTCATGACCCGGAGATTTTCGTCTGAAACCCGGAGATTTTGGAGTAAACCTTTTCGCTTTATACGGGTTTTCTGTTATTCACGATCTGCTAATTAGAATGTATTGTGAATTATGTCAATATATTTTCATTTATCAATTGAGATACCTATTATTTATTTCGTTATGCATAAGTAGTGTAAATAAATCTGTTATTCTCACCTCTTTGCGAGATCAAAATGTACCAAATTTTCAGAGTTGTCAGGGGTTAAAATTTGTATTAAGTCATATTTATTTAAAATTGTAAAAACGGTATTATTTTTTCAAAATTCGAGGAAATGCGATTGATAATCAAAATATTACGGTGAGGGTGCATTTGGGTCCCAAGGAAACTTTATATTTCGTCCAAGATACCATTTTTTGTTCATTTAAAAGACAAAACACGTAAAAAGTGCATTTCCTCATTAAAATGAACATTTTATAAGCAAATGCTCGGTGACTTTTGATATGCTTATGTAAGGAGAACCATTACAAAATTTGTAGTTCCAATACTGACCCGGAAAAATTGTTGTAAAACCCTGAGCCCGCAGAAACATTGCTTCATCCAGCTCAAAATGACCCAGTAGGCAACCGTAATTTCTATTCCAGAATAATCCAGTTTTATCCGCGTTGAATACTTGCTGGGGATTTTATTAATTTTCTTCTACGACGTGAATGTTAATAGAAAGTGGGATTTTATACGACGACAACTGACAAAGATGCCTTTGAATTGATGAGTTAACTTTTGGCGATACATATTTCAGCGCGGAGCCATTTTGGACATGCATTTCCCCAATCGTTGAAGAGTTCAGACAATCGGATAAATTTAATATCAATGTTGATCCTATTTTATAATAATACAATAATGTAAGGTGGCGTTATGAGCTTTTTCCTCAATTCTTCTCAACACGAAAGCTCATCACCATCATCATCTGATTTTCGAAACATCTATTGAGATTTGCCCACTTCTTTCTTTCGTCTGCACTGACCAATGTGCCTTCTCTTTTTCACCCTTTACCTAATCTACGACGGTAGTACAAAAGTTTTCCGCTCGCCAAACACTTTAGAAAATACACCCGTCTTCGGAAAAAAGTAAAAGAATTAGGTAAGTGGGGCTTAGGGAGAGAGAGGTGGGAGGGGGAGTGGGTGGGAGAGAGGTTGCTGTGTGGGCGGAACGGCTCCTGGAAGCCACTAAATAGGTGCGTTACGTTTGTTCGGAGGGAGAGAGGGTTGGTGAATTGGAGGGAGAGGTTTTCTGCCGCCCCAAAACTCTCTCTAGCAGATCGAAAAGTCTTCCTAATGAAGCACCCAAGTGCCCTGTCTGCCAATCACCACATCAGGTGGAATGTCCCTGAACAATTAGACTCCTCGCTCTCTCCGTCAACAGTCGAATGCGGCAAACTCATTCATATTGTTATTAACAATATGAATCTAATGCAGCAAATGAAGAGGTTAGCGGAGAATATAAAATGAGACGAGGAGCCTGAGTAACACGGCCTCCTGATTGACGCAATCAAGTCGTATTGCTATGCAGCACAACTTCTTCAACAGCAGCCGTTATTTAAAAAGCTAAATCAAGTAGACTGCAGAAGAACGAGAAAATTATTGTAAATGTAGATTTCTTCAGAGTGTTGGCTCATTCAGTATACTCCAGTAGAAATGATCAAGACGGCAGATAAATTTTAATTAACCTTGCTTTGGTAGTAATACTTGATGCAACGGAAGTGTTCACAATGTATTCGAAGGATAAAATGCATTTATATAGCCTTTTCGGTACATTTTTCATAAACTAATTTTTATATTCGCGTTTTTTTTAGTTTTTAATTCATAAAATTATATTTAAACTATGTTTTCAGTTTAACGGAAAAATACTAAAAATGAATGCAATGTATACCGTCACTTTTTAGCTTTTTTTAAAATTCGTTTATTTAATCATCTCAGGATTTATGTTTCATTCGAAAGCTAAGGCCAAATTTCGAATTAGAGCCCAACAATACAGCAGAATGTCTAGAAACAGGCTGTCAAAAAACCGGAATTATCCTAAAAACTAACAATGAATGTGTTTCTTGAAAAAACCACCTGAGTATTCAAGCAAAAAATCTCATTTGAATTCGGCGCTGCTTTTGTTCTGCGACTAATCGCTCGGTTTATATTAAGCGCTGTCTCCGAACCACGCTGCTCAGCTTTATTTATGATTCGGTTGAGTTTGGGCTTGAATTGCATTATACGCTACGTTGAAAGGTTTTTGAAAAATTTTTCTGCGCATGGATATTTAAAATATCGAAAAGGGAAAATAAAACCTCGTGATTAGAGTTGCCAAGAAAAGCACAAATCCTTTCTACTACAAAGATTTTCTGTGAATTACTTCGAAAGTTGTAAAAAGGCGGTCATGATCGGAATTGTGTGATCAGTGTTGTTTTGATAACTAAACCATTTATGATCTCAAGAAGCAGAAGAAAGTAATATTGGTGTTTTTCAATGATAGCGATACGGCAATATCAATTGAATACACCCATAGCAGCATTATTCAGCTCTTAATCGAGTTGAACACGGGCACCTATAGATTCTTCTTTTTTTACTTCCAG
This sequence comes from Uropetala carovei, assembly GCA_036926305.1. Classification (NCBI taxonomy): domain Eukaryota; kingdom Metazoa; phylum Arthropoda; class Insecta; order Odonata; family Petaluridae; genus Uropetala; species Uropetala carovei. The sequence goes on from JAXCHB010000095.1 coordinate 412,568, forward strand.
AAAGATGAAAAATCTCAGTGAACTATTTAAGAAAAATATGGTAAATATGACCCATGATCTCGATTCAGAATTCTTTGGTGCTTTTTGGCAAGCCTAAGGGAGATGAGGAGGTGCGCTATCTTAGTGCAAGATCCAATTATGTTCAACCAGAGGAAGACGTTATTTCTAGAGTTATTAATCGGACTATTAAGCGTGTCTCTCAGTATATTTGAATTGTACTCGCCGTTTACTCCTTAAACTCTTGGTTACGCAGTGTCAACCAAAAGAAACAAGATGCCTGAATTGTCAGTTATTTTGATAATCATAAAATTCTGCATATAATACAGGGACACAATGATATGTAGGATGGCGTAAATCAGAGGTCTCAAAGGCAAATTACCTAAGGGTCAGGCAGATTATTCCAAAATAGATAGCGAGCCGCATGCGATAACTTCAGTTTACGCGGAGGGTCGCATTCTCTATTCATGAGCCGAAGGATAATTGTCGAAATTCAAAAGTAGTATCACTAAAAATGGTATATCTTCTTATTCAACAGAAATGATAATAAAATTCTTAAGCAATGAATATTGTTTTTCATATCGTTGCCCCATCGACCTAGAACAGTATAATCAAAATAATAAGGCAGCAGAACTTTCTACAATGGCGGGCTACATGTGGCTCGCAGGACATCTCTTTGAGGCAGTTGGGCCAAGAAATAGTGGTTGGCCACAGGTGCATTCGCGATGGTATTGGTCAGCGGCAAACTAGTGTAAGTTGGGTGGAATAAAATTAAGGGGGACTTAGAGTGAGTTTGGTGGGATAATCTGTATTCTTTTTGTTGGGGGTAAGATTTGATGTTCGTTTGGTGGAACGTATTACTGGAGAAAACTAGAGTACGTTGATATGTAATGTTGTTCGCATACACAAACACGCGAGGTAGATTGTCGTGACAACATGCTACTTTCTATGTATTTCAACCGACATTTCTTAATATTATCATCCAAGCCACATTGAGAGAAACAAGTTCTATTAATCGAAAGTTTAACGCATAAACAAAACTGAAGATTAAAATGAGAAATTAGCGTGTTTCACAACTGAAGGGTGAGTTAATTGCATTTATTATATCAATAAGTTTTAATCAAGTTGCCACATTTATTGATTTTTTGATAATGTCGTTTATAAAGTCCAACATTCTTTTCTAATCGTAATTTTCATTTACAAATACGAATTACAATCACAACAATGTAACTGTGTGTAACATATTACACTACGCTTTTTCATCAAACATTCTCAGGGCGAAAAATATCCTCTCTAGGGTCGCACATGGCCCTCGGACCGTAGTTTCACGACTCTTGCTCTAGTAAATTAAATTATCCTGCTATTTATACGCTATCCATGATGATTTTGTGACTTTGCAAACTTCACTGTCTCTTTTCCGAATTTTATACAAATATGAAACTAATGATAAGAAGTACTTGAATTAAGGCAAATTATATGGTAGTCTAAACAAATTTATTATTCACAAACGTAAAAGGAGAATATCGGTATGATGCGAGTGTATCAGAGATATTGAGGGATCTGAAATGGCAGACGTTGAAGAGTAGAAGAATTGAATACAAAAGGAAACTATTTGAAAAATTCGAAAGCTCCGAATTCGTTGAAGACGTACGCGGCATAGTCGTCCCCATCGGTGTTAGTGAACGTAATGTTAGATCAGAGTACAGGAGAAAATATGTCGAAACAATCGCTAGAACAGAGAAATACTACAGATCCTTTTTCCCAGACGCGATAAGACAGTCCAACAGAGGAATTAGTTAGAGTTCACTTGGTGTTGTGACACCCCCTGCCAAACGCTTCTAGCGGCTTGCAGGGTATTGATGTAAATGTAAAAACTGGTATAAGTATATGTCTTTAACTATGAACTTCGGAAACTCTTACAACAGCACCTAAAAGTATAAGCAAGAGATTGTATAAAATGTTAGCTTTTGTGAAAATTTCAATGTTCGCAATACAACAGTAAGTTGATTTATTAAGAATTTTCTTGAAATTTATATAAGAACTAACTTTGAAAGTATGTATTGCACTGAGGTATGAGGACGAACTGTGTGGCCAAGAATTTGTTTTTTTTTGTTATTAGCCATCAGTTTCTAGGTGTATGAAGAAATCTGTCTGCACCAAGGAAACGATTATCACTAGTCGGTCACGCCAATAACGGAAAATTGGCAACGTGCTTGTTTTAAAAAAATAAGAATCAAACGTAATTTAGGTTTTTCTTTCGAAAAAATTCTCTTAAAACTTCAATAAATTAGTAATAGTTCTCAAAGGCACATACTATTATTTAAAATAGCAATAAATATTTTACGCTTTGTTCGACACACCACATAAAAAATAGCCAACAAAATCACAAGAGTCTAAAAATTAACAGAAGTAAATATTTAAAAAACAAATCCGATTTCGACCGTTGTCGCGAGGTTTTCATTGTTGCTAAAAAGCGACGGGCCGACTTATCAAGTCGACAGAAGTGGCTAAAGTTTGATATAATTAAGAATAGGGAAAGAAGATGGGAAGAGAAGATGGGAGGAACAGAAGAGAGCACAATAAACGCTTTCCCTAAAAAAAGACTCTCACATAGTCACGCTCTCATTCACCCGTCTCGCTCCATTTTTAGCGTCGCGGACGTGGCTTTGAAGGCCTAACTCCCCCTTTCGGAAATCCACAGGACAGCCTTGCAAAACCACCTTCCTTCTCCACTGGGAAATATCTCGTCGCCCTGAGCCCTTTAGAAACAGAAGAGTGATGGGGTCGCTATGGGAGAAACACGGAAAAGTTTGCGGAGCAAACGATTGGAGAGGGAGCCACTTGTAAATGACCGCGCTGTGACATTGCAATCGAGGAATCGAAAGAAAGAGGCACGGAGGGAAGGAGAGGTGTGGAAGGATAGAGATTTCTCTCATTCCTCTCTCTTCTCAAACTTATTACTTCCTCCCTCTTCTCTTCGCACCATTCTGCACTCAAACAATTACCTTAGAACGAGCGATTCGTACCCTGGGAGTCAGTGTTTGCAGGCGTGTGTTGGTGCTTGAAGGCGGAAGAGGTATTGAGGGGGTGGAGAACAGGAGCATAGCGTGAGCACCACAGATTAACCCTCCGCTACGTACTGCCCCAAACGCCCTTAATGGCCTCTCGCACTAACTGGACCCAACCCACGCCCTAGGGCTCACAATCTCCCTTCTCTCCTCCCTTTTTATTGCTTCTTTTTTTTTCATTTTCCCCTTTTTACGCTTTTATTTACTCGCGAACTATGAAAGTTTTATTTAATTACTCGAATGTAAAATTTTATGGGACTTTTACGAATGCTGCAGGAGATTCGTTTATTCACTTTTTTTCCATTTTCTTTCCTAACGGCGCGTTTCGGATTGATCTGCAACGCGGTTGCTCATAAATCCGCGCATCACGCAATATAATACGCCATAATTCCAGAGTATTGCTCTGATCGTAAGAAAATGACGTAGGCGTTGATCGACCTTTGGACTAACAGTGGGGCCATCGATCTCACCTATTATGATAAAAAAGCACGTACGGCATAAAAATTTCGGAAATTTTCAGAAGAGGAAAATCTTTACTCCGTGGACATTTTAGTAAAGTGCCTTGAATGGAGCTTACGAATTATACGATGTACCTGGTCTGCAATTGAACACCGGGAATGTTTAAGGGCGGACTGAGGCGATCCTTGCAAAATCGTCCATAAAGTGATTCATGCATGCGAGAGTGCATGCTTCATAGGATAATATTTGCAGCTGAAGAGAGTGAATTTTTACAGAAAATGTTTATCCGAATAGGTTAATGAAAATTAGCACGATAATCTTTTGATAAAAAAGTTCGAATATAGATTTAAAATCTATAGAAATATTTGTATTTTTAAAAGGAATAATCTACAATAAAATTCAGTCTAATTCTGAACATTTAAGACTATTTAGATACGAGGGTAGTTATAAAAAGTAACCGCAATTTATCGATAAAATTATTAAAATAATTAGTAAAAACCTACAAAGTGTGCTTTTTAATCGCACATTCCAGCGATGTGTCGGAGCTATTTAATACCGTTTACGAAAACAGTTTTGCTCTTACCGTCTTAGAAAATATGCACCACTTCCATTTTCTCTTCATCGTTGGTTAGTGTAAAGTTTATTGATTATTATTAATTGAAAGAATTTAAAGGAAGAATAACATTCAATCCATGAAAATTGAAACAAATTAAAGACGTCATATTTAGCTAAATATCAAGCTCTAATTAATAAAATTAGTGTATTACCAAAACATAAGAGGTGACCGGTCTTTAGGAGAAGAAGGTAATACGATGTGACTAAGATGTGCAATTTCAGGCCACTGATAGCGCCACTGTAGCTGGTGGTCTTATATGCAAGTTGTACCGGACTCAGAAAGACCATAATTCGATGTAGAGGGAGAGAGAGATACGCAATGTGCGTAGGGTGGGGCAGGACTTCAGAATTCAGCTTCTGAAGGGGTTCAGATAGTTTATGGCGTCAGTACGAAGGCGAGGATTGCCGAAGAGCAAATTCAGAAAGTCTTCTCTTATGTTTAGTCCAAAGTTTAGTGCATTAAGATGGTTCCCTCAGAATTCGAAAACAGGGTAAACATTGCCATTCGAGCAGAATTCGCGAAACTTTTGGTTCGTAAATTTCCGTTCCATGATTCCTCATCTAGGACCGTTGTGTTGCACACAGGCCTCATTCGCAGTGGCTGCGGCCTTCTTCGCGATGCCGTTTCAAAATTTGCACGCAGATCTTTCAAAGCCGCCAATTATGGAATTCGAAAAACAAAATGTATTATATGTAGCCGATGTAGGTTGTCTATTACAGTGGTTCCCAATACCTGGTACAAGGGCCGGTGTCGATTTCGCCCGATTTGCAGAAATAATAGAAAAATATTATGTACTATTTTTATATTTCTCAATTGCAGATGGAAATTAGATTCTAATTTAGTTCAATAATTAAGTAAATTATTTATCATTTGTGTGAAAATACTAATTATGTTTTTGTAAATAATATTTATTCGAGTTATAAGAATGTCATACAAATTACAAGAAAGGCATGGCGGATATAGAAACGAGTAAAATCAGTAGACTTACCTATACCTAAATCAAACTCCAATGAAACGTTATAACAATGAAACTCGGTCGTAATGTAAACAAAAAAGTACCGATTTAGGCCACTACTAATTAATCAATCAGCGGATTAATTTCTAGATGATATATTAAAGTGGGGATTACAAAGCAATTATCGTAAAATATTACGCTACACTCACATATAAGAAATAGTTCTCGATTCTCACGCTCTTTTATATGTGAATCAATATTTTCTAATATGAACTTAATTAAATCATAAACCAGAAATGCGCTCACTAATGAACATCTCTCTGTTTCTAGTTACGTGCCCAATTACCATTCACTAGCTGAAGATATACAGTGTAAACGTGCCCATAATCGCACAAATCAAGATGAAATTGAAATAAATTAATCAGGTATATAATGTTGTTTGATTTATAAGGTATAATAAATGCATTTTGCAGTAAATTTGTAGTCTAATTCATTCTTAAAATCCCTTATTATATATTGAAAAAATAAGTAACCCGCAAGACAATTACCAGGATGAAAGTAGTCCATGATATGAAAAAGTTTGGGCACCCCTGCTCTAAAGTGTATGAATCTTTGAAGCCGTTTATTTAGGACTATTCTATTCGTTTTGAAATCTATTTTCCTGTTCTATGTACAATCGGACCGTTTTCCATCTTAAACACAAACATGTATCTTATGAAGATCGAGAGATTTATAGAGTTTTTTCGAGGAATTCACAATTAAATTGTCCCTCACATTTTTTGCGCAAACGGGTGCGATAATCATTCATAATTACTCTCATAGTAACCGAATTATATTCTCCAAGAACAACAGTAAAAGAAACTAGGATCTTTTTCTACTCGGGAATTCTTTTTTATCTCCGGCGCACAAATACGACGCTCTCGTTATTCAGCGCCATCTTAACTGACTCCCGTAAAACCCCAGTAGAAGCGGTGCCTCGCGGTGCCACGACCCTCCCGCCTCCCATTTTCGCCGACCACCCCCACCCGATCGCCTCCTACGCCTCCCACACTCTTCTGCCTCTTCCCTACTTTCTCTCCCTCTCCCTCTCTTTATACACTTATCCTTTCTCAAACGAGAACCGCGTGGCGCAGCCATCGGTCAAGGCGCCGATTCGGGCAGACTTCGGAGAGCGTCGCCGTCCGTGGCAGAGAACCTCCTCTTCCCCCTTCCAATCGCCGCCCTCCGATCTTTCGAGCCCCTTTGCGCCGTGACGTATCTCGCTTGATCGGAGGTTGGGGACGAGCCCTCTAGCGAAAACTCCCACCCCCGCTTTATCTCCCACCGCTGGCTTATCTCGCCCCCTCTGCTCTTTTCCGCCGCATCCAGACCTATATCCTCCGGAACACCTGATTCCGGGGATTTATGCCTCTCTCTCTCCCTCTGCCCCTTCCCTCCTTCTGCCCACTCCCTCTGCCCCCTCCCATCCTTCCCCCTCCCTCTCTGACCGCTAGCTCTCTCAGACCACTTCGGACCTTCCCGGGGGCAGCCACTCCCCCGGGGCAGCCTCCGCACCCTTGTTCTCCCTCGTCGGACGCCAGAATCCCAGAAGACCTTTCACGTCCACAAAGGCTCTTATCGTGAAAGCGTCCGATTCCCGCCCGTATCGCTTTGAGTTAGTACTGTATTGGCGGAAGGGATTGCTAAACGCAATATTATATTCTTCGTTACTTCAAGAAGCATCGAGAGGGGAATGAATTTCGACTGCTGTGAACGCATGCATTCTTTCGTTACAATTACTCACAACGTCGGCGAAATATATTTAACATGGGATTTTTTGTTATCTGAGCTTTAAAATATTAATTAAAATTGATATTCATGAGATTAAATATTTGTCATCTGTAATTTCAGACCGATGTATCATAATTAACAAACTATATAACCATAATATTCAGTCCTTTAATTTTGTATCCGTACATTCATAAATATAAAGTTACATATTTTGCAACATTAAAATCACTACAAAAACTTATAGCTGAATTTGCTGACGCAATATAAAAAGCGCATTTTATTTATTGTGATTTCTTTAGAATAGTAAGCTTAAAAGTCTTTATAAATTTAGCAATATAAGTTTATGAAAAATTAATGTGTTCAATAATTAGTTTATAATTTTAAGTTTTTCATCTCTAACCATTTGTTCAGCATCATAATTTAAAAATTTCGAAGGCGACCCCCGCCGCATACAGATTTTTCAAATAACTTTCTTCTGCAATGTTATAAATGCAATTATGTCACAAAAATACACAAATTTAAAACTAACTATCTGTAACAATTTGCTCGGAATCTTATTTTGCAAACTTTTAAAAGCACCCCCCGCCACCCACCGATTTCTCCAAAGTGTTCTTTGAAATACTAATAAATAGAATCAATCATAAACCGCATGCACCCTGCAAATTTTAGTCTTCTATCCCATACCATTTTTATTGGTTTACTAAGGTAATCGCTCGCACAGACGGACAGACAGAGAGAAAACATAAGCTCGTTTGTCACATAAAACGCGCTAATTAAAACAAGAGACGTTTGACTCATCGCCACGAAAGATTTCCAATCGTATAAATATCTCATCTGGATATCATCTCTAATTTAATTGAACTACATACTAATTATTTTGATATCATTTCACCGTTAACCGAAATGGCACTTTAAAGTACTTGAGGTCTTTTTTCACTTTGTCCTCTTCGTTTGAAATCAATTACGTCTTTCGAAAAGGATAATGGGATCACTCATCGCCTGACTCACTGCTCTTGAGGTGCCTCCTTTGACTCTCTCTCTCTCCCTCCTTCCTTTTATCCTCCCCCTCTTTCTTATCCACCTCTCTCTCTCTCTCCTCATCCTATTCACTCACCTCCCGACGGCTCTCTTCATCCTCTTCAGCATCTCTCCTCGCCATAACGAGAGAAATCTTCAAAAGAGGTCGAAACAGGAGTCGGATAAAAAAATCAAGTCCTTCCATTAATCTGCTCGGCGGAATTGGTTGCACGAAGGAGGAGGCTATTGGTCGAACGCGTACTTTGTATTCTTCAACGTATTTTACTCGAAATAAGAGGGCCGCGATGGATCTAGGGAGGGCTTTAGGATGGATGTTCGAAGCGACTGGAAAATCGAATAGAGAGAGAGAGAGAAACTGAGCGGCCCTAATGATATTGCGAGAGCGCAATTGGTCCTCGTTAATGAGCGAGTCGTTAATAATTTCGTGCAAAGAGGAAGGAGGAGTACACCTCATTAGATTTCTTCGTTCATTACCGATTCTCGGACATAACCACACTCGAGTAATAATGAAGCATTCTACCATTCATATATGTTTTTGTCTTTTAAATTGCACATCAAAGAGAATGGCACGGATTTCAAGCGATCAGGCGGCAACCACGGGAGGTGGCGGCTGACGGGTTTACACCCACCCTACCCCAAACGCTAAATTTTATGACTTAAGAACCTTATACTCTAAGAGTTTGTAATAATTAGATATGTAAGTAATCAGTACTCCTGCCTGTAGTTGAGGGGGGCCCAAATCGTCCAAATGTTTGGTGGAATATGTTTCGTTAGAATTGAGCCCCCCCCCAATCCTCCTAACAAGAGAAAATTCTGCAAGCAGTTCTCAAGAAAGTAAGCGTTTCTTAAAAAACACAACACTTAACAAAAATATTACGCGGCAAAAACCCGCTTGGAAACGAGTCCCTAGAAAGTTCGCCTTCCTTCTGGAAATGTAATGAAAGAGAGAGTGTGGAAGGAAAGTATTATTAAAGGGAATCGTAAGGACGGAAACGTCGAAGGAGGCGGCAGAAGACACGTTAGGACCCGAAAGGCGTGGTTGTTGGAAAAGGCGGAGATAGCGAGGACACAGGGGGGTGGGCGGGAAGGAGTGGGAAGTGGGAGAAAAGTAAGGGGAGAAGCCTTATCTATGTCTGCTCAGCGAGATGTCTTATCGGGAATTGGCGCGGCAGCAGCGGCAGGGAGGGAGGAGGCGGAGGAAGGGTTGGAGAGGAGGAAGGTTAGAAAGGGGAGCTCTGAGATAGCGCGGCATCCGAGTGGGAAGAAGAAGGTGGAGGCGGGTGAAGGTAATTGAGCGATCGCTTGATTGGAAGTTTCCGCTTGGGGTTATAAGGGCGGGGTGGGAATTAGAGACAGGAAAAACAATGAGAGAGAGAGACAGAGAGAGAGATAGAGCTGGATAGAGCTGGATAGATAAATCGTCATAAAAGTAAAATCGTCTTCATTTCTATTTTGCAAATCAGCAATGATTAAATGAGTCTTTTGCTGTCGCGATTTTAACGCATCAACTTTGGAAATGAAGTGGTTGAGCGTATCCGCTAATCAACGGTTTCAATTTCTATAACCCAAACTAATTTGTTTCATCGATTCCTTTCCAAATGTGTTTTTTTGCTATTTTAGAGTACGATTTAAGGGCTCCGTTTGTTTGGAAAACTTTTTCAAACTAAAAAGGCTACTGCTGACAGTATGTGACGATGCCATATCCAACAGAAATACCGGACATTTGGGCGCCGGCCGATTAGATTTCGGAAAATTGGTTGCCATAAGTTTAGAAGTGTATTTCGAGGACCAATATTTTGGGGAATGAAATCTAAGGTACAGGAATGTTGACCGGTGCCATTAAAAAGCCTGTATACAAATATAAGGTGCAGCATTTTTACAGATTGCATTTTTATGTCAATACATTTGGCGATGGTTGCTTGAAGAGCGGTGATTTGGAGCACAGATTAGTATATGTATGTATTCGCATGACTTTTTTGTGCCGCTGAATTTTCAGCAACGGTGATTTATATAAAGGTATTCCAAACATTGTGAAACCAGGGAACCCGTATATTAAAAAAAATCCTTCTCCGGAACCCTATCCAAGACGTGATAAGACAAATGGCAATAAAATGAGCATTATACTCATAGTAATTTTTATTTTTACACGGACGTGAATCAGAGCATTCGTCCGTGTGTGCACAATATGCTGTTTTCGCGTACCTGCGTATGACTTCTTGTAATTTATTTTTTCTTGTGTAAACCTCTCTACGAGACTGTAATTATTTAAGTTATCGAGATCGTGCTATCAAGCAATAATTTTCCATCATTTCGGCGGAGAGAATTTTTGTAAGAAAATATTTATATTGCTGTGAAGTTAGAGAAGGAGAGAAAATCCTGAACTTGACCGGGAATACGAATACGGGTCTCATACTTGCAAGGTAGGTGCTTAAACCAACTAAGCTATCAAGCTAGTCTAATTCTCCATTCTCGAATCGAGGTATTTACGGTGAAGAAAGGGCTAACTCAGTTAGTACACCTTACCACATTAGATGTCCTCACGGAGGCATAGCGGAAAACTTTACTTTATCCCAGAATTGAGATGATTTAATTAACAAATGTGAAATGACAGAAATGTTAACTTACATGCATATCCGGCAAATGGAAGACCCGGGTTCGATTCTCGGTGAAGTTCAGATTTTTTCTCCTTCTCTATCTTCACATTTGTAGTCAGTCTTATGCACTCACGCATATAAGTTCAAATTTCTAACCTTTCACATTTGTTATCTAACATCATCTCAATTCTGGGATAAATTAGGAGTGTTTTCCACTGTGCCTCAGTGAAGACATCTAGTGTCCGAATGAGTTAGCGCTTTCTTCACCGTAAATACCCCGATTCGAGAGAGGAAAATTAGACTGGCTTGATAGCTTAGTTGGTTAAAGCACCTATCCGGCAAGTGGGAGGCCCTGGTTCGGATTCCCCGTCAACTTCAGAAATTTCTCCTTCTCCAACTTCACATTTGTGTTCAGTTTTATGTATTGGCGCATAAAAATTAAAATTTCAACCTTTCACATTTGCTAATTATATTGTGTCAATCAACAGTAGTACTTGAAGGAGAATAACAGGGATTATCGTAAATATTATTAAAATGGAAATAGTCTTTCTCTTTAGAAACCAATTCCTCTCCTCCTGCCCTGTCGATCCATTTCCTCTCTCTCTCATCCTCTTTCCCTCTTCTTCTCCCCTTTCCTCTCCCTCCCATCTCCACCCCCCCCCTCCGTGCTCCATTTGGCGTGCTAAACACGAATTCAACGCGGACGTTGTATCTTTTACGGTGGCACTAGTCAATCCCGGGCATCGGGAGTTGAGAAGGTTTTGATGTGCGCTCCGTACGTCACGCACATACTCTCGCACAAATGGTTTACTCCAAATTCCTGCCATGGATTTCTGTCGGCTATGCAGAAATCTTAAGTTCGGACGAATTATTAACGAAAATAGCTTAATTGCTTAGTCGAATGATAACGATTGTTATTATTTCCTCATTGGCGCATCCCAAACCGCTTCCATTATATTAAGTAATTGCATTGCCTGCGGAACGAATCTAATGGATAATAAGTGATTCCATTTGGTTGGAAAGTTAATTGTTTTTTTCAAATTTAGAGATGAATTATATTACACTAGATGTACCCGCGCAACGTTTGCGCGGATTTTTTTCAATTAATTCATTAATAATAATATGAATCAATTAATGGTGCAAATGATATCCCCATAGACAACTATTCTATTAAACACGTCTTTTATTATATTCTTGCATAACTCTTTCTCTCTCCTATCTCCCTCCTCCCTCTCTCTTCCCTCCCTCTCTCCCTATCCCCCTCCGTCTCTCCTTTTCCCATTACCCTCTCTTCATTTAAACGGCTTATAAAACACGTTAATTTTAAGCTCGTAAGCAATATATGGTTTTACAAAAATAGGACTTCGAGCACGACTATGTCCGTCGTCAGGGTATTTTGCGATAAAATGTAAAATTTAGTGAAAATTATGTGCATTAAATGCGGGCGATTTCGATTCGTAAACGAAAGAAGACGACAAGAATAAGAACTCTGATTCATTTTTCTTTAAAATGATCTAAGTCCGAAGCTCATATGTCAACATTTCGAATGTATATGAGCAAATGATTGAAAGCCGAAAAGTAGAGTTTTACGTGTTATCTTATGGAAAATATAAATGAAATACGGAGGATGGGCTCACGTGCCGAAGTATTTTATATACTTATACATACTAGCTGCCCGTTCAGCTCCGAAATCGGAGATATATGATCTGCCTATAGAGCTCTGTGAGATTGTAGCTGTGTGAGTATTATACGTAGTAAGCAAGGCCTTCTGCTGCCCAACCCGCAGTGCTGCCACGTACCTTAACCTTTTAAATACATATATAGATATTCGATTTTCGACATCGAATCTGCTTCAGGAAACAAAGAACATGAAGAGATCCTACGATTTAATGGCTGGCGGATGGCAACAGCAATGTTGCTCCAATTCCTCTCCAATTGAATCGGCAGCGCAATTGGCTTGTTTAGTTACGCTCATCACAAAATTTCCGTTTCTTTTATGTGGCTCCCATTTTGAGATCCCAGATTTTGCCGAATTTGTCATCTATAATTAATCAATCCGATTTTCAATTGTTTCGTTATCTTAAAAAAAGTATGACTTGCAGAATTTAAAAAGGAAAAAGTATGAATAGACATAACAGAAATTTGTATTGCGGATCGACTCCCTGACGAAAATCTCCAAAAGAAAAGGAATTATTGACATTCGAATTGCTGACAACTTCAAAAATGTATTTAGTCCCTTCAAATTTCATAAAGTTCATTATGTAAATCGATATTTCTACATTTTTATCTTCCATGAAGATTCGTGGTGCCTGGATTCGACTGTTTTTATGTTCTAAAAATTAAAATGAAGGAAATATTTTGATCCCATAGAGATTTCAATTTGTATCGACAGATTTATTCCCCGAATAAAAACAAGCAAACTATCAAAATCCTATTAGTATGCAATCGATGGAAATATGCATTAAAAGCAGAGAGATAAACTCGGCCATATTGAGATACAATCTAAAGCTTTAATTACTTTTTATTTAACACACAATACTAATCTCAGTCTAACGGAGAAAGATAAAAATCATAGAGACAGGATAATATCAACCAATCTACTAAAATCGTAACGCTTTAAAATTCGACTCTTGCGAAATATCTGACAGATGCTCAATTCTGGATGGTCTTATACGTTAAATTCAGGAGACCAGGTTATTGGGTCACGTGATGTTAAAAGCCGTCGTAAAAAGTACGGACTCGGGATTATATTGACGATCCCATCACTTCCGACCTTAGCGGCGCGCCGTGGAGAGAATTCGTATGCCGTGACTCGTGTCGGTGGTGGAGCGTGGATGAGGAGGTAACAGGGCAGGTAGAGGGAGGGGGATACTGGAGGGGAGGTTAAATGATAGATAGGGGGAAGATGGAGGGGGGTGTTGGAGGAGGAGGTAACGGGAGTGGTTACATGAGAGATAGGTAGAGTTTGGAGTTGGAGGAAAAAGGGGATGTTGGAGAGGAAGTAGGAGTGGGGATCAGACAGAGAGTTTGAGAGTAATTAAGGAAAAAATACAGACAAATGCCTTTACTTGGGCGTGGGTGAGGCTTGTTTTCCCCCTCTTACACCTCAACCAAAGGGAGGTAGGAGGGGAGATTGGAGTGGGGATAGGAGGGGGTTGGTGTGAGGGTAGGAAGGGGTTGGAGGAGAGGGGGAGGTAGGAGCGGGGGCGGATACAGAGCTAGGCGACGGCCTAGAACCTCACGCCTAATAGGATCCCCGCGGCTGGCGCCTAAAGACGGACAATGAAAGAAACTCGCGCTTGAAACATCGTCTAGTCTAGAAAGATTTCGCGGAGGTTTATTTGGAGAATAGAGATTAATAGAAACAGATCTGAAGAGAGACTGAGAAAGAAACAATGAGCGTGTGCAGTCACGAATGCAATGTCCTCGTGAAGAGAGCAAAGAGAAAATGAAAGCCTCATGTGTCGAGGTTAAAAGGTTTTTCGGATATGTTAGAGATTGAGTCGAACGATGAAAATAAACACACCTCAAATGGCTCCTCCATCTCTCATCTGGAAATCCGAAATTAAAACAGAAATTTAATTCCATCGCTTTTTTATGGACGTATTTCGTACATCGAACGGTGAGATGTACAATAATTGTCGGACGGCGTTGAGGAATTAATAAATCAGAAACTTAATATTAGTGCTAAAAGGACTGTTTATATTGAGTTTGAAAAATCTCAAGCAACTAGTCATACGCTGTTGATGAAAGCGAAGATCGTTGTAAAAGAGAAGTGGCGTTTTCGAGGTCTTGATCAATCTGATTTGGTTGCTGACCCTCATATGAGTTGGGTCGTCGATCTCGTGAACAGCCAATAGTGCCGTTATCACGGGGAATTTTATCGCATTCGAGAATCATTATCATAATTAACTTCGTTATTCTAATATAACTAAAATATTTAGTTTAGCGTTGTTACTTTAAAACGAATAATTAACCCCATTTAAATATTAAAATATCAGGGAGAGAAATATTGAATCAAGAGCATTTAAAAGGGGAAAATGGAGGAATCACAACGAAAGTTACAATGATTTTTTAAGAAAATTTTCAACGAGAGCTGTGAAAAAACTGATTCTAGTTGCAGTGTTAGTGAGAAAACGAAAATATTATTGGTTTTAGTTGTGAAAATAGAAACGAAAATATTGAATAACTCAATATAACTGAGCAGACAGGAGCTGGAACAGGAGTACTTATTCAAAATTGTCAAAAAAATGTGTGATGGCTTCGGTATCTACTATTGCTCCGTCAATTTCTACGTCAGCAGAATTGGTTGCTGTTGGGGAAGAGCCTAGCGTGTTCGCCGATTAGAGTGATCTTGGTGATTGGACTTTCCCTTTGACCCATAATCAATTGAGCGATATTGTTCGGGGGGCTTCGATTCGCATCTCAAGAGAAAATGATGACAGTTCCGTTAGATGATAAAAAACCGACATTTTAGCTGATTTTACTGTAATCGTGTGCTTCGAGGAAAAACATCCCCGACGTTGGTTTTTACATTCTCAAAGTTAAATTGTGTTTTGTTTTACTTGTCGCTTATTTTCAAGATCATATGCAGCCATTGCTTCTGAAGGTTCGTCAGACTGGGAAAATTTGAGTGCTTGTTTAAAATAACATGAAAAATCCGAAGACTGTATGGAATGTATGATTGCTAGCCTTAGAGAAGAGACGAAATGGTGGGATGGACCAGGACAAACACAAACGCAAATTCAGGTAGGAAAACAAAGTGGCGAGATAAACACTTTCTGCTATAGGTAGTGCAGTATCTAGCGGCCGATAACTGGACTTTCGTGACCATAAAGAAAACAAAGGAGCATACAAAGAGCAGTGGAAATTTCCATGGGTTAGTGAAATGATCGGCAAAATTTGATCCAGTCATGCGAGAACATTTGAACCGCGTATTGAATAATGAAATACATTATATAAACTTTATTCATAAATCTTGTCGTGGTCCTCACAAACTCCAATCGCTTAGTGGCGTGGAGTGGAGGTAGAAGGAAAGATTGGAGTGGAGATAGAAGGGCGGGAGGGGAGGTAGTAGGTGGGAGCTGGAGGGGAGGTAGTAGGTGGGGGCTGGAGGGGAGGTAATAGGTGGGGGATGGAGGGGAGGTAATAGGTAGGAGCGGGAGTGGTAAAAAGCTAAAGGGTGGGGAGGAATGCGGGAAGAGAACGAACTGGCGGAGTAAAGGTGGACGAGATGGCTTGGACGTTGGGTGAGAGGGCGGAGAAAGAGTGGTGGGTGCACCTGGGAAGGAGTCCCTCTTCAGATGACTGGAAGGCGAAAAGAAAATTTTGCGGCCATCAGTAGTTTAGGATGGAATAAAAAATAATTTAGTGCCGAATTTTGCCACTTGAGAATTATCAACGTTCATTTAAGGCGGTGAGACATTTTTAGGAACTAAGCAAGTAGTATTTACGTATTTATGTATCCAGGAAAGGAGACATTCATAATGCGGTTTCCATGTTCATAAATCATAATTATAAGAAAAAATTGCATGTACCCAGGGCCATACACTAATATTTACATCAATACCCTGCAAGCCGCTAGAAGCGTTTGGCAGGGGGTGTCACAACACCAAGTGAACTCTAACTAATTCCTCTGTTGGACTGTCTTATCGCGTCTGGGAAAAAGGATCTGTAGTATTTCTCTGTTCTAGCGATTGTTTCGACATATTTTCTCCTGTACTCTGATCTAACATTACGTTCACTAACACCGATGGGGACGACTATGCCGCGTACGTCTTCAACGAATTCGGAGCTTTCGAATTTTTCAAATAGTTTCCTTTTGTAATCAATTCTTCTACTCTTCAACGTCTGCCATTTCAGATCCCTCAATATCTCTGATACACTCGCATCATACCGATATTCTCCTTTTACAAATCTAGCCGCTCTACGCTGAACCATTTCGAGCTCCCTACTTAGGCACTCCTCGAAAGGGTCCCAGACGGCGCAACAGTATTCCACGACGGGTCGTATTAGGGAAAAGTATGCGATTTCCTTCACATTCGAGGGGCATCCCCGCAGGACTCTAGAGGAAAGCCCTTGAACTCTGTTTGCCGATGCTATAACGGTTTTCATATGCTCTCTACTAGACAAATTGCTACTGAGAGTTACTCCTAGGTATTTGTAGCTATGAGGTATTTTAGCTTTAATTCAGATATTTGGTTCGGGTAACGGATGAAATTCATGAACCGCGTGAAATTCATTGCGGCACATTTCTCTATATACAGGTCGAGTTACCAATCTTTACACCATTTCGTAATAGCCTGAAGGTCCTTTTGCAAATTCTCCTGATCGTGTATTGTGTTGATTTCTCCATACATAAGTGTGTCATCCGCGAAGAGTCTAACTTTACACTTTATATTATCCGCTAAATCATTTATGTATATATATATATATATATATATATATATATATATATATATATATATATATATATATATATATAATACTTAAGGAAAAGGAAAGGTAATAATAAGGGTAGCAACAAGGTGTTGGAGGAAGCCCAGTGGACACTTACCTAGAATGAAGAGCCGCTGGGGGTGCTGAGGACACACGAAAAACACAAAAGAACAAAAACTACACAAAAATGGAGCTTTCGGGCTGATGCCCTTCTTCAGCGACGGAGAAACATATACATATATATATGTATATATGTATATATGTATATATATATATATATATATATATATATATATATATGTATATATATATATATATATGTATATATATAATAAAGGTGGCAACAAGGTGTTGGAGGAAGCCCAGATTGAAGAACCGCCGGGGGTGCTGAGGACACACGAAAAACACAAAAAAACAAAAAGGACACAAATATGGAGCCCTTCTTCAGCGACGGAGAGACATCTTTTTTAAGGAGGTATGTGTCCACTGGGCTTCCTCCAACACCTTGTTGCCACCTTTATATATATATATGTGTATGTATATATGTGTGTATATATATGTATATATGTGTGTGTGTGTGTGTGTATATATACATATATATATAAAGAATAACAGCGGTCCGATTACACTTCCCTGTGGCAATCCGGAAGTCACTTTGACGACGTCTGATGCAACTCCATCGAGGACTACTCTCTTGGATCTAATGGAAAGGAAGGAGGCGATCCAATTGACAATTTTCTAGTTAATTGAATAAACCGGTAATTTTTGCGTGAGAAACGGTGTCGAAGGCTTTCCTAAAGTCTAAAAATACTGCATCAACTCCTATTCCTTTATCCGCTGCTTTCACAATACCATGCGTTAGTAGAGCTAACTGAGTCTCGTATGATCTGCCTCTCCGAAAAGCATGCTGGTTTCTGTTAAGCTCTTCTTTGCTTTCGAGAAATCGCATTATTGAGCTACCGATAATGTGCTCAAAAACCTTACAGAAGATTGACGTCAACGATATAGGGCGGTAGTTCTCCACTTTTAATTTACTTCCCGTTGTATGTATTGGTGTAACGAGGGCTGTTTTCCATATCAACGGAACTACACCCTCATCTAAATATTTTGCGAATACGATCTTAAGGTACGGAGCTAGTTCGTTTGCTAACGAGTTTACAATGAACGCAGGGATGGCTTCAGACCCTGGTGATTTTCTTTTATGGACCTGACTTAGTAATTTAACGATACCGCTTTCGGATATTTCTATGTCGCTCATATTTGAGTCTGTACGAGTAGGGATATCAATGAAATCACCGCTGTCGAATGTGAAGCAACTGTCTAAAAACCGATTTAACATACTAGCCTTAATAAAAGAATCGCGTACACTTTCACCGTTGTCTGTACGTAGAAGAGGTACTATGGATGGACCACCTCGAACTTCTCGCACGTACGACCATAATGCTTTCGAGTGGTTTTTGAGTGATTCCGAGAGATCGGTAGGCGTCAAATTCCTTACGCGCTTCGTCTCTTGCAGATTTACGACTATTTCTGTATATTAAATACTCGTTCGCGTGATCCCTACCAACTTCTTTAAGGTGCTTTATGCGCGCGTGATGCCGTCTTTGTTTCTTGAGCAAGGCACGGAGTTTCGTTTTCACCCACCGTGGGTCCTTGCGATCACGAATTGCTTTCGTTGGGACAAACGTTTTTAGCCCTTCTCGAATGATGCGCAAAATTTCCGTCTGAGAGTCACCTACGCTGTTCCTATTCGCAAAATTGATAAATGTCGCTATTTGGTTTGTAACATAATTTTTGAAGCCTGGGAGATCTGCTTTTCTGAAGATATAGATTAATCGCGTTGGCTTACCTATTGTCGCAGAGGTGTATTTGAATCGGCAATTACTATTTTGTGATCAACTATGCCGTCGTCGATTTGTAGGTTTCTAGTCGATAGTGGGTGGGTAGTGGCTAGCAGATCTAATATGTTTCCGTTTCCGTTGCTGTCATATCGCGTCGGCTCGTTGACGATTTCCTCTAGTGAGTTTAGAGTAAATGCTTCAATTAATTCACGATAAGCTTCTCTATTTTTTCCACCACTAACATAGGTTACGGATTTCCAATCGATCGGTGGAAGATTAAAGTCTCCTCCAAGAATGATTACTGGATCGTTCTTTCTCCTAGCTATCACCTGCAATGTACGACTGAGTTCTCTAATGTTCTCGACTCCCGAGTCAGGTGGGCGGTAAAATGAGCAAAAAAATAATTTTTAACCATTTCTCGTACGAAGGGAGCAACATATCATTTCGCAGTGTTCGCTGACGTTAAACTCCTCTAATTGGCTTGATATACTCTTTCTGACGGCGATGAAAACTCCACCTCCGACTCTTTCCCTCCTGTCTTTGCGATATACCACGTAATCTGGCGAGAAAATCTCGTTAGAATTAATGTCGCCCGATAGCCAGCTCTCAGTTCCCAATACAACGTCTGCACGATGGCTTTTAACTAAGTGGCAAAATTCAGCCTGTTTCCTTCGAATGCTTCGGCAGTTCGTAATAATAATTTTTATTCTGTTTTCTACGGATATTTTCGTTCTGGATTTCCCCGCCACTTGATCTAACAATTTTATTTTTCTACTTCTCATTCTACCGCTATTCTTGGACTCCCTAGTGTTAATGTTGGCGGACTCTTTTCTAACAGATATATTGGTGTTATCCTCGTCTAACCTAAAAAAAACCTAGCGTGTTCAAAAACCCTACGCGCTACCGCATCCGTTGCCTCGGCCGTATAGTGGACACCAGAACCGTTTAGTGACCAGTTTTGGCGCCCTGGGCAGGGGATTTTTGGCGGCCCAAAATGATCCAATAACATGATAAGTGCATATTTTAAATGGAGTATTTAACTGAAATAAACAATCATTTCTTTTAAGAGTTATTTTCCAGGCTTTACAAGCGGCAAACATTGATTATGCCATTGAAATCTATATTTATAACAGTTTATTCAATAGATAATATGGCTAGACAAAAAGTCTTTCGTAGTTCATTAATGACCGTATGTAATTTTTGATCAATTTCAATTTACGAAAAGAACGCTCTCCAGTTGAAATAGATGCGACGAATGTCAAGAAAATTATCAGCAATTTCCCATACTAGGAATAAATTCCAATACTTCTTTCTGCGTAATTTTTACATTTTTTTCGAAGGCTGGTGGTGTTTCAAACTGCAAACTTCTTCGATTAACTCGCGTTCATCCACGTTGTTTTTATTACCTACTAGCAGCATTTTCACAGGAATTTATCATTTTATCTTCGGTCATATTATATAAAGCACAACTGAAAATTTTCTGTTGTTTCAGGTATTGAGGGTGCTTAACTTTCCATCGTGTCATGAAATTTTCTTTTCCTTATTTTCGAGAGCACATCAGGTATTCCTTTATCATCGCAAAATTTCTTTGCCTATTCCATATACTCTTCCAGTCTTGACGTTGAACTTTTTATGTCCGGTACCAAATCGCAGCCCATGTCAACGGCTCTAGCTACAGTTACATCGGCACCCTGAAGAGATTAAGGGGGTTGGTTGATTTTCTGGAGATAATCGTCCCAAAATAGCAAGAAAAATATAAATATCTGTTTATGTTCATTCTTTAATTTTATTACCACCGTATAAACTTCCTTCAATTGCTCTTGATTTTTGGTGCCTTTTCTCGTTTATTCATCCGAAGTTTCTATACCTTTGCAAAAAAATCCCTAATTTGACGGTTAGTTTTTTCAGCGGAATGATAACAAGCTAAATTACGCGAATGCTCTGTACGTGGTATGAAACGTGCAAGAGGGTTATGTTTGCAACCGTTTAATTTACCGGTCATATTAGGAGCATTTTCATACTATTGAGCTCCCATATTTTGTAAATGTAGTCCATCCTGTTCCAACTTTTGGATTATTTCTGGCGGGATTTCGTCTCTCTTTTTCGATTTGACAGCAATAAAATCAATAAAGGCCTCCTCAATAATTACTTTTTTATCGACAACTTGGGCGAAAATTCTGCTCGGATAATGCAATGCGATAGGACGCACACATTTAAGTTTGCACACGTTCACCTATGACTTGGTACAGTCATGGACCTTCAGCTGAACGTCAGGTTGGCCGTTATAAGTTGCGAGAAGATCGAAAAAACAAAACTGTAACCACATTTTATCAAGTGTATAATAAGACTTATATTTGGCGCCCTCTTACGAGGCTGCGCCCTGGGTACGTGCCCTGATTGCCCTGCCCTCACTACGGCTCTGCATGTACCTATCAGTTTTATTGCCTTAATATGTACTAATTTCAATCGTTAATTCCAGAATGAAAATTATTTCTGACGAAGAACTTTTAACAAATTTGACTAAGGACAAGTAAAGGTTTTTATATATATATGATTGCAACTAGTAGTTGACAGGGATAGGAGGGAGCCAGTAGACACTTACTTGGTGTTGTGGACGTCCATGGCGATAGAGGAAGGCTGTTTCTTGGAGCTTTCGGGCATCCGCCCTTCTTCGGCACAAGAGTATAACTAAAACTAAGTGTCTCACTGGGGGTAGAGGGGATGGGAAGAGGATGGTGTTCGTGGAAAGGAGGCTAGGGTATTTGAGGTGGGGGTGTCAGTGAAGGTTTAAACCGGGAAAGGAAAGAGAGCGGAGGATTTCAGTGTGAGCGAGTTCCCATTGGCAGAGTTGTGGTGCGGGAGGGTCTTTATATATATATATATATATATATATATATATTTGTCTCTCTTGCGCTGACGAAGGGATCATCCCGAAAGATCTAACCTCTACAAATGTGTCTCTCCAACACCCCAGCGGCTCTACTTCCGGTAAGTGTTCACTGGGTTTCCTTCAACACCTAGTTGCCCAAAATATCCTTACTTACCTTTCCTCTTCCTTAGTATTTATATATATATATATATAATAAAGGTGGCAACAAGGTGTTGGAGAGGGCCCAGTAGACACTTACCAGAATTGGATAGCCGCTGGGGGTGCTGAAGACACACGAAAAACAGAAACACACACACGAAAACAACACAAATTCGAAAGATTTTCGGGCCGAAGCCCTTCGTCAGAGACGGACGGAGACGTACGTGTGTTTTTGTTTTCCATGTGTCTTCAGCACTCCCAGCGGCTCTCCAATTCTGGTGTTTACTGGGCTCCCTCCAACACCTTGTTGTCATCTTTATAATTATCTTTCCTTTTCCTTAAGCACACACAAACATATATTTATACACACACACTCTGATTGAGCTATTGCCACAAAACGCAAAGGAAAGGAAACGAAGGCTAAGAAAGGAATGAGAAGAACGAAAATAGTTGATTTCACTAACGGCATTTTCCCTATGAAGTTAGACATATTATTTAAATACGCGGTTTCTATGTTCGCGCCAGATTTCAGAACTGTATCCGCAGCTAAAATGAATGGCTTATTGTACTATATTTACTAGAAAAGCACGAATTAAAGATACGACTAAAACTATGAAGGTAAATCTGATGACCCCGAGAAAATTAACCGTGAAAAACATTGAAAGAGTTATTAGATGACCATAATTTATGAAACGGCTAAATATATCACCATATAGCCAAAAAATTAAATTTAAGAGTATCAAAGGCGAAACTTATATTCCTCAGCGGCAAAACTACTCTCCTCAATTAATATATTCCTAATTCCCTCCCCCCTCCACTCTCTCCCAGTCCCACTCCACCTCCTCCTCCCGCCGTTATTTGGTTTTTTTATACTATCAAACGAATTTTTAAACCATGTATAGATTCCGAATCTCTCTTCGACAAAAATAGACACTATTCCCCTGATTTACGTATACGCGACTTGTATTGTATATCCTATTAGCCAGTATCCGCGAGCAAAGTTTTTCGTATCCACGAAGATCTCGAACACGTAGGTTGCCGCAAAAGTACGCAGACACGCGAGGCTACAATGACATTTTAAAAATTTTTCCTCCGTAGTCAAAAACGCCGCTTATAGTAATCTGTCCTGCAGTGATATCCCCCGAGATATGTTCATTTGAGAAACGGTTTTTCGCTAATACGTCGTGACAAAATTAACATCACAATTTTTTAGATACGCGGAATTCCCTCGCTAATGCGGCAATTTAAATATTTCATTGCCGTGACTTGTTGTTTTAAGCGTGAGGTTTTTCGTGGCATCTAAACCCCTTAAGGGTTTTGAGCCATCAACCGTGCTCACAACATTAGCCTTTTTCGCTCGTTTTATTATCCTTTCCACTGGTGGTCCACTAGGATTTAATTTGAAATACTTACCTCTGCTCTTTCAAGATCCATGCTCTGGGAAATAACTCAAATAGCATATATGTCACTATCCTTACTTTGGTCTTCTTGAGAAACAGATGAAAGTAGGCTATTTTGAACTGAAGTCTCTTGAAATACCGATCGGACGGGCAATAAATAATTATTGGCTGATAAATTCGTTTTCATGAGATCGAAATCGCTTATTTCTGACTCACTGACCTTTAATTGACGAATTTCCACATTGTCACATTAAAACTCATCTGCTCTGCTTTCTAAACCATACTGAGCTTTTTTTAAAGCGTTTGATGAGAACTGATCATTTTACACAGTGTTGCCAATCTAGCGAATTTGTAGCTCTATCTAGCGACTTTCAACTCAAACTAGCTCCGAAAAATCAACCGTAGCGATTTGTTACAAATATGGCGAATCGAAAAAAGATTATATTTTTTTCTAGCTACTATCTAAAACATCCTAGATAAGTCGAAGATATGGTACCCCAATAAACAACAAACAAGTAGCAGTTGCAGATATCCTTGAATGTAAAGGAGGGAATAGACTGGCAAGTTACTTGCGACGTCTCGCGCAAGGGACTCGCCCGTGTGTTTACACTGTCAACAAATATCGCCGCGATTTACTGTCACGCGAGTTCTCGATTCTGCGATTCGCGAAATTTCTCCCCCGTGGGTTTACATTACCTGTCGTTCTTTCAGAAACATGCCTTCAAGAAGATAGATGGAAATTCCCTCATTGCATAGGCGACTTGGACGGTAAACACATAGTTATCCAAGCGCCCGATAAAAGCGGAAGTTACTATTATAATTACAAAGGCACGCATAGTATTGTGCAGGAACTTTTGATGAGGAACATAAAGTGTCACATGAGACAACTGCAGGCACCTGGCGAAAAGAAGGCGGAGTCTCTAATGAGAACCTTTTCCCTTTACAAGGAGGCGTACATATGTCATAACTATTCAACCGATGCTACAAGTGTTCGCGAAGAGTTTAAAAAATATTTTATTTCGCCGGCAGGTGAAGTCCAATGGCAATATAAATACCTTTTACATTGAATGTGTAATATTACCTCAACATTAATTAATTGATGATTGACCCAAAGATATTTCTCAAATGTAAAAGTTTCTGTAGCATTTAATGGTTGTAGTCGTATTATTGTATCTTCAAATGTATTTGTCGTAATTTTCAAGAAAGGTTTTATGTTAAGAGTGTCTACTAATTAAACCTCTTTACGTAAAAAGACATCTTTCTGAAATGAAGATGCATTTTCCTAATTTGAAGTTGAAAATTGTAAAATTGATATTTAAAAAAATTAGAAACAGAAGTGAAAACTATATATTTTTGTTACAATTTGAAGCGTTTTAATTCAGGATTTATGTTTCTACATAAAACTGCAGTTATTTTAACTGGCGAGGAAGCTATAAGATATTCACAGTATAATTATTTGGGACAACAATAGGAAATCAAATGTTAGATCACACCTAATACATATATGCATTTTAAAGTAAAAGATTTGTCAGGACAGAGGAGAGGTTTTAACAACTGGAGTCTGCCTTCCTATGTACTTTTAATAAAATTCTTACAAAAGAAACATCCGGTGTTGGGAAAAAGGCTTTGCCGGCTGGGTTAGAATTGTAGGTAGTGTGCCTGCCTTCTAATCCAAAGGTCGCGGGTTCGAATCCCACTTCGGACATGGATGTTGTGATTCGTCTTGGGGTTTTTCCCCTAAATGCAGACAAGCCTAAAATTGGCTTTGCGAGGAATGCATCATAAAAAAAGTTTTTCAATTAGCCAATAAATTGGTTCAGGGGAAGGTTTTATCTTTTTTGCCTGTGTTATAGTTGATGCATATGCTCAGCACACAATTAAATTACTCTAATAGTTTAGAAACATCATATGGTTAGCTTCCTTACACAGCCATGAATATTACTGGTAATTAAATATTCTAGCTACTTTCTAGCTACCAAGAAGATGAAATCTAGCTCCCAAGTGCTAAAAAAAAGTCGCAATACTGATTTTACAGCGATAGGTATTGGTCCACCGAGAGGCTTGAGTCATAAAGAATGCTATTTTGATCTGATCAGAGAAATAATTATTCAACCTCGTATATATCTTTATGACATATTGATAAGTCAGCTTGTTTACGTTTGGGAGCTCCTAAGATTTAAGAAAACGCAAACGCAACGGGGACAGAGAAAAGTGTTTACTAATCTGATGCCTCTCTCTCTATCTCTCCATAACACGTGTCGAGTGACACTCGACCTGCGAGCTGCTGCCATCGATGTCACACTCGACTTGCATAACGCAAAAGGTTAAAGTCTAGTGACCATTGCTCGAATTGGGAAACGCCGTTCCACTTGATACAGAATGAAGCTCAAAGCGTTTCTGTTAAAAAAAATACGCATAGGAAGGTTTCGGTTATTAGCGTTCCTATTGATTTGATTACTGCTATTAACAAGATAAAAGAATGCGCTAAAGTTTTTACTCCTGTAGCTTCTCGGATTATTCTTGTGAAACAGAATCCTATTATGGTGAATATGGAGAAGTAACTTAATATCAGGATTGATGAGGAAGCCGTCTTTCAATTAAGGAAAAGGAAAAATTGCATTGGCACATTAGCGAACTATGGGCAATTATATCTATATTTAGGTACCTAACGACTTAGTTGAAAATTTAGAGCTTGGAACTTGGAAGTGTGGAGGAGGAAGGGGAGAAGCGGGGAGGTGGAAGAGGAAGAGAATAAGTGAAGTGAGAGAACTGACTACTATTTTACGATACGCAGCGCGAAATTAAGCGTCTCTCTCTCTCTCCCTCGCTGCTTCCCTTTTCGCTGGAATTCGATGAAAAATAAAATTAAGAGCAATAAATTGGAGGAGGCGGAGGGGTGTGTTAGATGGGGAGGGGTAGAGGGGGTGTGTTAGATGGGGAGAGGTAGAGGGGGGTGTTAGATGGGGAGGGGTAGAGGGGGTGTGTTAGATGGGGAGGGGAGAGGGGGGGTGTTAGATGGGGAGGGATCCCGGTATGGATGGTGGAATGGGAAGAGGAACGCGAGAGAAAATGAGGTTGGAGGGAGAGTATTGGTTTATGGTTACGACCTTGCCCATACGAATCGTAAGTTGGTGCAAATCCCGGCGTGGCCCTATCGTCCGCCGTTAAAGACGGCAACAGAAGGAGATTTTTCCTCACTGCGCATCGAACGCCAGGATTTCATTATGCGCGGCAATTGCGCCTCTCTTAAGGATGAAAATCGCGGTTTCGGGACAACTAACTCCGCCTGAAAATGAAACGACGAACGACCAATCACGCTATCGGTAGCCGATCGCAGACGCTGGAGTTAATCGGCTTCCGTTTAATGTGAATGGTAAGATAATTGGAGTGTGTTCGGAAATAAATGAAGGCGTTGGCAAAGAATGCGGCTGAATTGGGTTTCTATCTTTGAGACGGTTTCCATGGAGAGAACGCTCAGCCTTACATGCCAGCATGTTGCCAATTCGGGTAATGTTCTTCGGTCATTTAAAAATAATTAAATTCGCGAAGAGTATTTCTGTTAAGCCAATAGATCAAGATACTTCCCAGTTAAACGTATCGATCTCATGAAAGAGTGTATCCCACCCCAATATCCGTTTTTCATACATTTTTCCATTCGACGTACTTTTCTTATCGATATGCATGAGCCAAGAAGTTTGGTTGCCAAGAAACATCCGAGAGAAAGATTTTATCTCTTCGAATAAGAGATTGCATGTCATCTTCGAAAGGAGATTGCGTAATTGAATTCGAGGCGCACGTGTTAAGATGAATTCGGCGAATCCAAACCAATTTGTGTTACACTGATATCCGCCACGATGGTGCCTTCTTTTACACTTAATTTCTATCGCAAGTGGCATAATTTAATATCGCGGAAATTGTTTTCCTTCTGATATTTTACGCGTTATGCACCGATGAGCATAAATCCCATCCCTTTGTCAATTGCTCGCTATCTTTGCATTTCTTGATTAACGCCCAACACATGTTCTTAGTGTGGTTTGTCCGGAGTTTCTAAATTACTTTCAATTCGTAACTTTTAGATTCTTAACTTTCAATGCCCAACGACAAAAGAATCTCGAGAACTCGTTCCTAAAGTCGAACTCGATTACATTGCTTCCGTTTCGCAAGCTTTTATCAACATGTCGGGGTTTCATAATTTGTTTATCTAAAATGATGCTTTTCTGACATTCTTCCAAAGCGGCTAAATGATACTAATAGCAGAATCCTTCCTTAACCATAGAATCACAGCCATGAGTAAAAATTATTCACTTGATCTTAGAAAGTTTAGTTTCCAGTCCCTCCACGAGAATTCGTGTCGGAGAAGATTGCAGTGCTCCATTCAGACCGTTAGAAGGCTATGTATTGTTCACTACCGTCTTTACATACTGAAACACTTGTGTTTTTGAGCGAATTGCTTACGAAGTCATTGCAATTAATTCGTTTTGAGAGACAAAGGAAATAAAAAATGAAATGAATATTCCACGAAATACAGCTGTGCTATATCATATTTGTATCTTTTATTTATATAAATAAAATTTTCCGTTAGGTTTTCATTTTAAATCCTTGTAGGCATGTTAAATTTAGTCAGGGCTATGAATGAATGCACATTTCTTATGGCTGTGATTCTAGGGTTAAGGACCAAACAAGGTTCTATGTGAATAAAATAAAGATGAAACGGAAAAAAATTAATTTTTCTGGGATGGTAACGAAACATGCGTAAATGGTATCGTAAGCGACAGATCGTGGGCTCTTGAAACTGTTTTGCGGACGTACTCCGTTGAGCATTTTAAAAATAATTACTTCTTCCCACGTACGCCGTAAAATTCTAAGGAAAAGAACAAAAGTTTTGTACTAAAATATATTTACTTATAAATGCAAATAATAAAATATCGATATAATGAATTTTTGCGTGAAATATAAATAACTACCAAGTATGAATTCTTTTGGGAAAAAAGACCTACTGATATCTCAATAAACTTACATGATACACGAAATCACTTTTCTATTCCAACTCCTCTTTATCTTCAAATAGCCCCAAATGCGTTTTATAACGTTTCCTTTCTCTTAAAATCTCAATATCTGAGTGACGTATGAATAAGAATGATTATTTGTCGCATTATAGCACGCAATTTTAATACTCTCGCGTATCCCCAATAGGATCGCAAAACTCTATCATAGACTAATCTATTAATTTCACTTTGAAAGTCGTTTTCTGCAAACTCTTGATACCCTTTTTAAAAAAACAAATTATCTCCCAATTAATGGTTACTTCAAAATTTATATGACGATAATCACTGTTTGTTTTATTAAATTTTATTTTGTAAATTCAAATTTATAACCACACTCATTAGAGATGTAGCGTATGCGTTATATGTCAACGAAGACTCTTCGATCGTAGAGATATCTTTGTCAACATTATTTTTTCACTGAATGAGTTATGCCGTGTGACGCTGTCCAAATGCATTTTTTAACTTTGAAATGAGGTGTTGGAGAAAATCAGTTGGATAGAAAAAATCAAAAATGAAGAAGTTCTACATGGTGTGGGGGAGGAAAGGTCAATTTTGAAAACAATTAGGAAAAGAAGAGAAAGATGAATAGGACATTTGCTAAGACATCATAATTATATCATAATTGAATGAAAAATTTATGGAAAAAGACCGATAGGAAGGCCAAAGATAAGGTTCATTTAAATAAACGGAAAGTCAAATTTATTTGGAAATTAAAAGGAAAGCGCATAATAGGAGTCAATGGAAAAGCTATGTAGACAAGAATTATTCCCTTAAAACTAAATATAAGTGGGGCAGACAACAGGGTCATGGTGTTTCTATGATGTGCGGTCTTTCAATTCATGTCGTTTATTTTAGAACACTTCATCACACGAAGCATTAATACAAGAATGACACAAATAACACCGCGTTTAATATTTATATCACCGTAATCGAGAGATCGATCATAGTCTCTAATTTAACAAGACAGCGAGGACGAATTCGATGAATAAACAGATTCGGAAACGACTCATCGCGTCTCTAAATGTCAATGATTTTCAAATAGCGAAATCACTTAGCGGGCGACGAATGAGGCAACGTGGAGTCACGTTCGCGTCGTCCATCGGCACACGGAATGCAAAACGTGCGTAGAGCGAATCTGTAAATATCACATCACGGCATGAATTTCAATTTTTCCAAATACAAAATTTCGAGCTAGTCATACTTAGAAATGACTCTATGGAACAAATCTCACAAAGGATTCGACCAAAACTATGAACAAACGCAATATACCGTATAAAAAGTCGTTCCCTAATCCATTAGTGCAGTCAGAGAAAATAACGTGTGATTGCGTCGTCTAATTTGAATCGTATGCCACGGCACGCCGTCCTATTCGCACGCGCCAACACAATCCCAAAGAAGGTTCTCGGAAGAAGGAACCTCTGTTCGCGTGGAAAGAATTGGTGCGCGATTATAACCATTCGGGCCAAACATTCGGAAGCTCGGGGAGATGCGTCAACCCGGAATCCGCGGAACCAATCACGCCGCAGATTATGGGGCAACAAGATGGAAGGGGTGGGCGAGGAGGGGCCATAGGGGTGAAGGGGGTGGAAGGGTAAGAGGATTTAGGTGAGAGGTGATGGAGTAGTGAGGGGGCCAAAGGTGTGAGGGGGCCAAAGGAGTGAGGGGGCCAATGGAGTGGGGGGGCCAAAGGAGTGAGGGGGACAAAGGAGTGAGGGGGACAAAGGATTGAGGGGGACAAAGGATTGAGGGGGACAAAGGAGTGAGGGGCCAAAGAAGTGAGGGGGCCAAAGGAGTGAGGGGGCCAAAGGAGTGAGGGGGCCAAAGGAGTGAGGGGGACAAAAGAGTGAGGGGGACAAAAGAGTGAGGGGGACAAAGGAGTGAGGGGGCCAAAGGAGTGAGGTGGATAAAGGAGTGAGGTGCATAAAGGAGTGAGGGGGCCAAAGGAGTGAGGGGGACAAAGGTGTGAGGGGGCCAAAGGAGTGAGGGGGACAAAGAGTGAGGGGCAGGAGAGGAGAGGATGGGAAGGAACGGAGAGCGGAGGATAGGAAAGGAAGGAATCGAATGCGTCCCATAGGGATGCAAGATAGACGTGGAACAAAAAGAGAGCGGACGCCTTGATTTAGTTCCGACCCACATTTTTAAAACAAGGGAATCTACTAGGATTGAGTGAATTAAGGCCAATGATTTAGGGGCGAACACGGAATTTTCAATTTAATATATTCGAAAATATATTCTGCGGCTACGCAGACTTGAATAGCGAAAAATCCTGCTGCGCGGAATTCTTTATGCCGAAAAGATTCGGAAATGCAATTCAAAATTTTCATTTCCATTTTTTTAAAAATTTGCATAATAAGGAGCCGTTGAGAATGAATAAAACGCGAGCAACTGATCGATGGAGGGAAGATAGAGGAGTGTATTCAATAAATTAAGAATTGAAGTAAACGGAGAGGGCTAGAGGGGGAGGGAGGGAGGGAAGGCAACCTCTCGACCATATCACTCTCCATATTGAGCGAGAAGAGTGCAGTTCTCGTATAACGGAGAAGAATTCATTTCACGTGTTTAAAAGTGTTACTATCATCGCCTGCCGGCCTCCCCCCCCCCCCCACCCACCCCCTTCTATTACAGACCTCGTGAGTGCTCGCCTTCTTCCATTCCCCCAAACTAATTAACACTCGGAGATCCGATTCCCAGCCTCCCACCGTCGCCATCGATCCGCAAAATAATTCACATCCGAGAGCAACCGTAACTAAGGCTCAAAGCGAACGACGCGAAGCGAGTGAAAGACTCTCACCTTTCCTCTTATTTCCCTCTCCACTCGGAATCTCGATTCCCTTCTCTTCTTCTCTCCTTTTATAATCGTCCATCTTTTCCTCCTACTCCCTCTCTCTCTCACACACTCACTCTCTTGTCTGCCATCAAGCCTCAATCACTTCACATCATTCGCAGAATTTGTGCAACAGCTTCATCGAAAATGAAAATTACCGATTGATATAGAAATTGGTAATTCGTCAGGAGATGAATAAAGACAATATTAATTTTGGAACACATAGGCATAATAATAATAATTTATTAGCTCTTTACAGAGCAAAATACAACAAGTAATACAAACAAAATCGGAAGCTTTAGGTAACCCCAAAGATAACGCCAGTGGTGGGGTTACCATAATATAAACGAACAGTAATTAAGAGTTTGAAATACATATAAAGGGGACGCGAGGTCAGTTGAAGTGACACCAACGCAGAACAACTAAGAAGTAATCACGACGCTTACAGCCACGAGAGGAAGAGAGAAAGGACTTTGACGACAAAAGAGGTCAGAAACGGCCGGATTGGGAGTAAAAATCGGCCCGGGCAAATACTCGGATATCGGCCCACCTAACAACTAAAATAATGTTGCGGCCCCCTAGGAGGCCGCGGCCCATAGTTTGAGAAATACTACTTTAGAATACGGAAAAGCAACAGCTCCTGGCCGAGGCAGCAACCACTCAGGCAGCCCCGGCCCAGGAGCAGCATCGGTCCACCGGGACTTTTCCCGGTGTCCCGGCGTCCCAGTCCGCCCCTGGTCAGAAATATATATAGAGTGAGTGCCGTGGACAGCATTCCTGGATTTAAATCAACGTAAATTCCAAAATCAAAATCAGCAGAAATCCGCTTCGATTTTCAACATCACATTGTATAGGAATACCTTTCCAAAATTTAAGGTAGAATTATGTGTTACTATAGAGACGACATTTTTTTCCTTCTAGAAATCTGGCTCTGTTGACCTTTACCTTTATTATCATGTCTGAAATGGCCTTAACAGAGAATAAATTATTTTTCGGAGATCTCAATACCTGCGAGAAAGGGACACAGGCCAAGTTTCTTCTTTTGATGCTCTTCCCACAAAACTCTCACCTTTACATCGACGGAAAGCTCTCATTATGGACCGATTTCGTGGAGACTCTTAACCCCTTTTAACCCATCCTTAACAACTCCTTAACCCCTCCTCCCCCTCTACATCCACCCAAGTCCCTCGATGTCACGCTCCTTCTCAAGCTACCATTCACCGCTCTGACTCCTCCATTCTCCAAGGAAGCAGAATTTTATCGGACAGCATTCCTCTCTCCGAGTACATACTGCGCTCGGCTAAATGAGGCCTTACTCAACCGATATTGTTCGGGAGAGAACAGCTACACATCCTCCGTCCTCAAATAACACAATCTCCATTGATACTGAATCTCGCAGTCGCCAAAATATTTCATGTTTGGTTACGAGAGACTCTCATTAAAAAAAAGCACTTCTTTCAGCCCACCTGCTTCTTCTACCGTTTTCTACCACGGGTGCGCACTTCTCCAAAAGCCACATCTTCTCTTCCTTCTGATCCAGAAACCTCGGAGACGTGCTATGGCGTAAGAAACTCCCCACGGCCGCTGCACAACATAGCGTAACTTGGTCCATCGTCAAAACCAATTGCCAGCCCCGTAAACCAAACCACTCATCTCGTGGCAAATGGAACTCTTAACTATTCCAATGCACAGCATTATAATTTGGTCTGTTCACAGCATCCCTGATCGTCTGCATGAACGGATACTCCTCCCAAAAGCGCCCACTTTTTGTACCATTCCTCTTTATTCAGACCGAATAGTTTAGGCCAGTGGTTTTCAACGTGGGCGATAGCACCCACCAGTGGGCGTTTTAGGGTTTTCGGTGGGCGTTAAAGGACTCATCAAATGCTATTCTGATTTTTACACTGAAAAATAAAATTCTATAATAAAGTTTAATGGTACACACACACATCCTCAAATGAGACAATGTACTACAATGGAGGCATGGATGGTGACTCCATTCATCACAAATGTGTTTGATGTGGATGTTAAATACCAAGAGGAGCTAATAGAATTACTTCATGATGAGGAGTGTAAAGCCAGTTTCAATCAAGGTGGATATGTGCAACTTTGGCAGAACAAGAAAATGCCCTCCCTGTATCAACGCTTGTGGAAGAAAATATCGTTGCTCTTGTTAGCTTTCCCGACCTCATATCTAGTCGAGAAGGGATTCGGTGCAGTCGACAATCTTCTGTCCAAAAAAAGGAATCGCTTACAAGTAACAGAAAGAGGAGATCTTCGAATGACCCTTACAGACTTGAAGCCTGACATTGATTCCCTGGTTTGTAGGAACCAAGCACAAAGTAAGCATTGAAATGCCTGTGAAACGTTTATTTTAATATTTGTTTGCTATTAATAAACATGGTTAAATTTGATATCTTTTTAAATATACATTTTATCAAAAATTTTATTGTTAAGTTGACACGGAAGGTGGGCGGTGAAATTATTTCAAATGGCAAAATATAGTAAAAGTGGGCGGTGAATCAAAAAAGGTTGACGACCAATGGTTTAGGCAAATGTAAAAATTGAATAAAATAAATTTTTGCTGTTTAAGTGTACACTCAAAAAAATAACCACTTACACCTAGTAAGCTTATCAACACAGATTCAGTGCTATTTTGACTAAAATGGAATGAAAAACAAACTATGCCAAAACTCTGTTGCTACTTTTCGCTATATCATCAAGAACCTGATAATGATACATTCGAAATGCTATAAAATATAACGCATAAGGTTGTATAATCATCTAGCCTAAACATTTTAATGAAGTAATGCATGCCGCAAAGACACGCAAGGGTCATAAAGTTAAAGGACACAGACAACAGGTTTGCGGAAATATATTCTAAAACAATTCTTCGAAAAACTCTTATTTGAGAGCAATACTTCGGAATAAATCATAATGAATAAACCAATAAATCTTCGATAACATCGAGTGTAGCGTATCTCTTAACGACGTTTCTACGCCAATTGCCCTTGGCCGATGGTCTCTACGGGTTACATCCCTTAAATACCTTTCCTATTTGGAAACAAACTAGGCAGGTGGATGTGCCCAGATGACTTTAATTGAAATGTCATATTTCAAAATTTCCTTTTTCTGTGCTTGGAAAGGGGAAAAGCGTAATATTTTTGCTGGTAAAACGAATTTTCGAAAATTTTAATGTTTATAATATCACATGATGTTATGGTCAATTTAAACACTGATGTCGCATTTTATTATGGTACTATGGTGTTCGCGGGGTACAGATGAAGAATTGCCTTCATACTTTTTTACTCTCTCATATACGAAGTATATTGAGAAAGTATTGTAGTCGCGAAAAAATTCGAGCTCGAGATTTTGATGGTGTTCCTGAGTCTGAAAAAGTGGTTTTCGCCATGCCGTCTGTCTGTCTGTGGGTCTGTCTGCTCGCGGAATTAGAGCCTAAACGGTAGAGCGAAAATGAATGAAATCTCGTACTTTGGCATTTAATCATACATAATACAAACTATGACAAAATGGTTGATACTGCACAATAATTAAAGGTAGTTTATTCTACGCAGTTTTAACAACAATTCGATTTTCTCAAAAATGGATCCAGCGATTTTGACCAAATTTCGTACAGTTACTTGAGTTTACGTCTTCAGTAGTACCAAGTAGTTCATATTTCTCAAAAATTTAATATATAGCCAGTTTATTTTTGGGCAACTGCAATAACAATTGCATTATCTAAAAAACGGCTCATACGATTATCATCAAATTTCGTATAGTTATTTAAGTTAATGTTTATAATGATTTAACATCGTTAATTTTTTTTAAACTACATAACTGACCCATTAGTATATGAGAAAGTTTATGCAATGTATATTGTATCAATTTTTTTAGGGAAACAGTTACTGGCGTTTTTAAAAATGCTACTTTTGTTGGCAAGCAGAGCCGTCCCGATACAGGGTGCGATGGTGCACCGCACACGGGCGCCGACCATCAAGGGCGCCGGGTCACAGTGGGATGAAATCCGAAAAAAGCGGGAAAAAATCATTTTCTGAAATGAAGCATTTGTTGATGGGGGCATTGCATTTCAATACTAGACAGACCGTGCTTTCATTTGCACCATATTTGAACCTTCTGTGGCGACTCCATCCCTTCCATTTGATGCGTCAAAGTAGGAGTACGCTGAACTGTTCTCACTTCACGCATAGCGTTTGCAAGCGCTCCCCAATTTCATCGCAAGAAACATTTGCATACATGCAATGGTGCGAACTTGAATTATACGTCAACAGATGCTACAATGTGAGAAGGGAATTACAAAATTAATTTCTATTTTGCAATACTTGATGAAATAATTAATGCTGTTGAAGAGAGGTTCAAATTACTGAAAACACATTCGTCAAAATTTGATTTTTTATATAATTTGCCAGTTTCCTCCAGAATGGATACAGATAATTTAATGAAGTACTGCAAAAATTTACAATCAGAATTGAGTTGTGACCAAAATAGAGACATAAATGCTGCAGAGCTTTATGATGAAATAATTACATTACAGCCATTTTTACAAGATAAATTGAAACCGATAGACATTTTGACCTATTTATTTAAAAATGAATTAACTAATACTTTCCCTAATTTGTCAATTTCATATAGAATCCTATTAACACTTCCTTTAACTGTTGCGACAGGGGAAAGATCTTTTTCAAAATTAAAACTAATAAATAATTATTTACGCTCCAGCATGTCACAAAAACGTATGACAAATCTACCCATTTTATCCATAGAAAATGAAATTTTAAATGAATTAGATATACACTACATCGTAAAAAAGATAGCCTCAGCGAAGGTCAGGAAAGTTAAGTTATAATTCCTTGGAAGTTACATATATTTACAGTAATAAATTTAATTTTAGATAATTGTTGCATTTTTGTTATTCTTTGACATTTTATCCTTTGATATAATTTGTATTTACAGTTTGTATTTGTATTATATTATTTGTATTAAGTATATTTGCATTATATTAATTGTATTATGTATATTTGTATTAAGTTGTTTTATTAGACACCTGCCATAAATCCTCTGATTATAATTTATAAGATAAGATTATTAATGTATTATTTTTTTAAATAAATATGTATAAGGCCGACGTACAAGATTTTTTTAAATCCTTGGGGCGCCACATGTGTTTCGCCCACGGGCGCCGATACACCACGCGACGGCTCTGTTGTCAAGGCTCAGGAGAAGATAAAAATGGAAAGTTTTTCGTAGTTTCTCTTGATTTGAAGTGATTTTTTCAAAATAATTGTGCAAAAATGTCTATAAAATGTTATTAATTAAATTAAACTAATTATATCATATACCAAGGAAATATTGATGGCACAATATGGAAAATTTAGCCTTCAGATTTAATTTTCAAGATGCTATAATTTTTAAAAAATCCTTCCTAATGCTCCAAGTGAAAAGGAAAATGCTGCATTCATCCTAAATAACTGAACAAGTATGTTTGTCTGTGTGTAACGCGCGTGCGTGTGCGGTCATCTGCACCTCTCCATTTCTCCTTCCTCCTCCCCCTCCATTCTCATCTCTACAAATCTCAACGCCTCGTTTCTTCGGTTCCACAAGCAACTTATTCCCGCCCCCGGAAATTTAATTAGCGGGCGAAAAGGCGGTGAGGTTCTTAGGCCATTAAACTCCGATTACAACCAGCGATACACGGCGTACGGAAAAGCAGAGGCCAGGAGGATGGGGGAGGATTAAAGGGGGAGAGTATGGGGTAAGGGGCGGGGGGTGTAAGGGCAAGAAAGGGAGAAGTGTAGGATTAAGGGGAATGTAAGCGAAAGAGGAAGGGGAAGAGAGCGGAGGGTGATGATTGAGGGAAATAAAGTGATAGGGGATACATGATCTAGAATTTGCGGGTGTAGTGTGGGGTCGGTAGGATGAAAGAAAGGGAAAGAGGGAGGAA
This sequence comes from Uropetala carovei, assembly GCA_036926305.1. Classification (NCBI taxonomy): domain Eukaryota; kingdom Metazoa; phylum Arthropoda; class Insecta; order Odonata; family Petaluridae; genus Uropetala; species Uropetala carovei. Next base: position 449,603 of record JAXCHB010000095.1, read on the forward strand.
AGGGGAGGGATAGAGAGAGAGAGATAGAAGGAAGGAGGGGAAGGGAGACAGACAGGCAGACAAACGACGTTATTAAGACATTGAGACAGTTACAAAGGAGAATTGAAAAAAATACTAATAATGATTATATATGTACACCTACACACAATTTCGCAGAAAAGAACCTGAAAGTAAACAAATAGAAAAACATACATTCAAAATATCCGATTAGAAATTCAGAAAACTTCTAAAATATTACGAAGTATTTGTGGAAAAACCTAGGAAAGAGAGAGAGGAAGAGAGAGAGGAAAAGAGAGAGAGAGAGAGAGAGAGAGAGAGAGAGAGAGAGATAGAAGAGACAAAGGGGGATATATTACAAGCACAAGAGATAACGCGGCGAGAAAGTCGAAGGAATGCGGTGTGCGACATGGTGAGTGGAAAGGGACGGACGAGGGGTGGGAGGAGGCCCCGGGGGCGGGTCACTGAGTGACTTTCAGCGATGTCTCGTCGCGGTTGACACGTGGAAATTAACATTCGCTACACTTTCGTTTGTCCAATGGTTATAATTATTCTGACGGCATATTTCGGAGGAAAAAAATATTTCGCCTTCCACGGCTCACGTAAATGTGAAGTGTTTTACGCCTTCGACGCCATGCATTCTTATTTAGAGTAGGATTATCAGTGTCCGAGGAATAGAACGGCATCCAACGATCACTCTACAACAGGGGTGCCCAACCTACGGCGCATGCGCCGCTTCTGACGCATCCGCGTCTCATAAGTGGCGCAGTCTGCTTCAACCAATTTATATAAACATTTCATTTTTCAACAGTTAAAATATATCTGGGATTAAAAGCGTTGATCATAAAGTTTCATTGCGGTTTACGTCGCTATATCGGATTGTTTTGTGATTAAAAGGTAGGATTTATTATTATTTCATATACGTTTATTTAGCTCCAAAATTTAAATGGTGCGTGGGCAATCTGCAACAGCAGCACGACTGCTAGAGGGGTGAGCAGCACTGTTCCGTGCTCTTTTATTAGCGGAAAAGAAAGAAATTGTTTCTAAGCGTCTAATCGAAGTGCATACAATCAAAGAGACGATTCGTTAAAATTCCACCAATGGACCATTGGTTTCTTCATCTGTACGCATCATTGCGATTCATCAATCGTTTCGGCCCTTTCCTAAAGATGGAAACCGCGGAGATGCTGCGAAGTTTATTCTTCCCGCCACCGGAGACTTCGTGTCGATTATATAAGGAATATACTAGTCTATAGCCCGTACAAGATGACGGGAGTAAAGATTCGATCGTTCAAATTATTTATGGAGATCAAATTGGCATCATAGTATTGAAAGTCATTTTCCTCTCCTTCATTCCCCCTCTCTCACTCTCTTCCTCTCTCTCTCCTTTCCCTCTCCCTTCCTCTACCTCCCTCTCCTCCTCTCTCTCACCCCTTCTCCCTCTCTCTCTCGTATTAAAAGCAATCAAAGCACGTTTACACCTATAAGGATTGAAATAACAACATGATATCGAGGTCTAACAATGGAATTGGTAGGTAAGGCAATATCCCGTTAAAAGACTTCCTCAAACTGTGTGAATTAAAGATTTAAATTGAGCGATTTCGCTCTGTAGGCGGAAAAAGACGAACAGAAAGTGGAAATGCAGTGGATTGCAGAGTGATTAACTGGAGTTCAGTCCTCACAGAACGGGTTTTAAACGTGCAAAGAAATATAAGTTGCTGTCCTATCTTTCTGATGTTGTCGAATTTTTTATAACCCGCTAGATATTGGTAATCTTTTTTCATGTTATTTTTTCATCAGTTTTTCAACCACAAGTCTCTGTATCCCATTTTCATTTTTCTCTGTCTGATTCATCAGACACTTTTAAGGCTATATCTGTCACGTTAAATGATGTTCAAATTGCACTTAAAAAGTTAAAACCCAGCTCCCCGGCAGGACCTGATAACATTCCAGCTTTTCTTATTAAGGGTTGTGCGGATGAGCTTTGTTCTCCACTATGTAATTTATTTAATAAACTTTTGTTTTTCCAAAAATATCCGGATCGGTGGAAAAAGGCCATAGTAATACCCATACATAAAGTAGGAAATAAAATGGATGTAAGGAACTATAGGCCAATCTCTCTTTTAAGTACTTTTTCCAAAATATTTGAATCTATTATCTACAAAAAGCTTGAATTTTTCCTTAAGGATAAATTTAGTCAATACCAGCATGGTTTTATACGGAATAGGTCCACCATCTCTAATCTTGCAACTTATGTTCATGAATAAGCAATTCAGTTAATATGGGTGGTCAAACTGATGCTTTATATTTAGATTTTTCAAAAGCATTTGATTCAGTAGATCATTCGCTTCTATGTAAGAAGCTTAGTTGTATGGGTGTATCTGGTCAACTATACTTTTTGTTGAAATCTTACTTAAGTAACAGATCTCAAGCAGTATCGATTGGTGGGTCATTGACTCAATATTCCACTATTTCATCTGGTGTACCTCAAGGGTCCATTTTGGGCCCGTTATTACTTAACATATTTATAAATGACTTACCCTCTGTCTTTCAGAATTCGAGATACTTATTATATGCTGATGACTTAAAAATTTACCAATCAATTACTGCGTTGGAGGACTGTATTAGACTTAAGAGCGACCTGAACAACTTTTATACTTGGTATCAACATTGGAATTTATTTCCGAACATTAAAAAATGTAAAAAAATTTCCTTTACTTTAAAGAAACATCCTATTGTATTTTCATATAAACTAAATAATGTTGAACTAGGAACTATGAACCAAATTTCTGACTTGGGAATTATCTTACAACCTAATTTATATTTTGATATTCATATTAATGCCATTATTAACAAGGCTTTCAAGATTTTTGGGTTTATCAAAAGAAATACCCGTTTCAACTCAGTTGCTACTACTGTCTCCTTATTTAGTATGTTAGTCAGACCCATCGTTGAATACGGATCCTTCATTTGGAATCCGCATCATAAGGTGAAAATTAATAAACTTGAATCACCTCAAAAGCGCCTAATAAAATGGCTCTGCTTTAAGCAGGGAAAAATCTATCACAGTAATCAGTATTTGGTTTTGTGCAAACAATCCGGTTTTGTGTCTTTACAAGTTAGGCATATGGCAATAGATTGCATTCAGTTATTTAAGTTGTTGCGTGGGTTACTGGATGTTCCGGATCTCCTTGCCAATGTCAGCTTTGCTACTCCGGAAAGAAGAACAAGACACACACACCCCTCTTTGCTCTCCCTATTACCCGTGTAGATGTGCACAAATTCTCTCTTATTGCACGAGCAATGAGGACATTAAACATGTGTATGAACTTGGATCAAAGTCTCGATATATTTTGCGATTCTTTCAACAATTTTAAAACAAAGATTTTTAAAATATTGTGTTGTTATGACTAATATTTCATATTTATTGTAATTATTTTTCTTTATTGTTTTTCTCTTGTATGTGAGTGTTTCAATTTTTGTTTTTTTATTATATCATATGTAATTGGGCCAAGTCCTGTTTGTGAGAAATAAACCTAACTTAACTTAACTTAACCTTTTTAGTGTTTTCTTCAAAATGGTTCACATCCGAAGTTCGTAGGTCAATTCTTTCTAATTTTAATCTCAAAAAGAATGAAAGCCTGCGCGTCGAAAAGTTCATTTTTACGTGAAATTACGTGTTATTCTATTGGAAATAGAAATTATCCCCTGGAGTCGAACCCGGGTCTTTGATCTCGAGTTCGATAAATTAAAACGTTTTGTTATTATATCATAATGCTATCGTGAAAATTTCGTCAAATTCGGTTCTGTCGCGCCGGCCGGGTTAGACTGGTAGGCTGTGCGCCTGCCTTCTAACCCAAATGTCGCGGGCTCGATTCCCGCCTCGGGCATGGATGTTGTGATGTATATTAATTTTTTCTAAAAGAATTTGACGGTGCAAAATGACCTTAGCTGTCGACGCACCTAAAAAACCTAATTACTACTACTACTCGGTTCAGTCGCTTGCGAGATATTAAGCTTCAAAAAGTATTACTGACAAAGTAACAAAGTGACACTGTCTTTTACATAGCTTGCATTACAAATATATGTTTATAATTTTAATGCGTTGTTCGTTTTAATCCCGGCTGGCAGCAATTATAAGAACACGAAGTGCTACATTTATATTTATTAAGGTGATTTAATATTAATTGTGAATTTCTTTTGCAAAATAGAATCTAGATCGTCAATTAAGCGAGGTTTGATGAGCATCGCCGGGAAATGCTCATTAAAGCAGTAATTGATGGGGAAAAGGTAATTAAAAAGTGAGAGAGAGCAGCAATGAGACAGTGAAGCCTAAAAATAATTAACACAGACAGAGAAAAAAGCGAAGTACAACGTTCGTGTGATAATGTTCAAAGAAAGATTTGTAGGATTAAACGGGATGTGAAGAAACGTGAATAATTGTAGGAAGAGAATGTAGGAATTAGATACAAACTGAGCAATGTGAGGCGAGAAAGGGAGGGATACGGGGAGAGAGACAGACAGACAGACAAATGCCTTTATTTGGGCGATGTTGAGGGTTGTTAGCTCCATCTTACACCTAAACCAAATTGTCAAATACAGTATATACTTGAATAATTGCCCAAACTTTTTACACTAAAACAAGGGGGGCAAATAAGTGGTTTTCTCCAATGGTACGAAAATGATCGTATCTGAAAAAAAACTTTTATTTCCTCTTCATAGTTCAGCTGGGGCAACTACGCAATGGAGGCAATTACGCGAGTAAATACGGTATAATACAATTTTCCACATAAAGAAAGAGGGAGGAGGTGCTGAGAGGGAGGGAGGGAAAAGGGATAGCGGGGAGAGAGGTAGGATGGAGAGAAATGCAGGAGGTGCAGAGAGGGAGGGAGAGGAGGTGGCGTGCGCGGTTCGATCTGGAATCGTCCTCTCCGGAAGCGAAAAGGGGGAATGTGGAGGAGGTAATTCTGTAGGAGTGGAGAGGTTAGAGGGAGGGCGTATACGCGAAATGGGAGGAGTGGTGATAGAGCCAAGGATAAGATATACCACTTATACCAATTGCTATAGCGATGTGAAATGATTACATGTTATTTATAATTCATCACAGTAATTTATTTAATGTTTAGTAGAGACATGAAAACTAGCGTTTTTGGGGTATCCGGACGTTTCCCCCAAAGCACTTCACCCACAGACACTTCACTCACGGGACGTTTCACCCACAGACACTCCGCCAACGGGACGTTTCACCCACGGGACGTTTCACCCACGGGACGTTTCACCCACAGACGTTTCACCCATGCCCTTTCACCCATAGTTTTTTCGCCCACAAGTCACTTCACCCACATAAAGTTTCATCCAAAGAACTTTCACCCACAGGTGTCTCACCCATGATTCAGAAAACGCATGAAACGTATTAAAAATTTAAATAAATATAATATGAGAGAGATAAGTATTAAATAATAACTTTTATTTTTTATTTATGCTTGAATCCAAATCTAATTTAATCCAAATAATATTTAACCTTACTTAATTTTTAAATTAAAATTACAACAAATCATTTGGTTTAATACGTTTTTATTTAAAGGTTTTAAGATATGTAATTTAAATAAAATATTTCAATATGCATTTAAATATTGAAATTGAATTCGAAAACACGAATATAATCAGTGATGCGATTACACCGCTTGTATTCTTCATACTCTAGTGTAACTGACTGTAACTTCTCCATAACTTTTTTATACTTCATCCTACTTGGTTCTCTTATCATTCTTCCAAATTCTACTTCCACCATCATTTTTAGGCGCGTTTCGCATACAGCGTGAGCGTCTATTATCGTCGGTCGGTCGGTCCGTCCGTCCGTCTGTCTGTCCGTCCGTCCGTCCGTCCGCATGTTGGTTCTCGGCTTCTACCCAACGGATTTTCATGAAATTTGATATTAAGGACTTGCAATCAAATATGATAAGAAAATCGCAAAAATGAACCACGTACGCCAATCAGGGGTACCACTTTACTGAAGATAAAAAATTAAATTTTCGTCATTTCTTGTAAAGTATTGCTCATATCAAAATATTTTTCAAATAAACGTTGTAGACCTTGTAAAGAAGACTATTTTCTTTGCTATACATTTTTATCGTAGGAGTAGCCGTTATCGAGAAAATCAAACAAGAATGTCTTATATCGAGTTGGACTTCGAAAATTTCTTGCATGGTTACTTCATTGTTGCTAACATAAACAATCTCCAAAACAAACGTTTAGTTTCCTTACGTGTGCATGTAATATTATTAATTAGGAAGAAAATGTATTATTTATGATGAAGAAAAGAACTTTAAAGCGCTATTTCCCTTACGTACAGGTATATCATTTCTTTTTAATACTTCATTGCACGAAACGCGCCCATTTGTGATACGTTGTACACTTTCCTAACTTGTTTCATTATCTGCTCGCTCTTTGATAATTTCCGTCAGCAAATGGAAAAAAGAGGGATGGCATGCATAAAATAAAAAATAAAAGTTATTATTTAATACTTATCTCTCTCATATTATATTTATTTAAATTTGTAATACGTTTCATGCGTTTTCTGAATCATGGGTGAGGCACCTGTGGGTGAGAGTTCTTTGGATGAAACTTTATGCGGGTGAAGTGACTTGTGGGCGAAAAAACTATGGGTGAAAGGGCATGGGTAAAACGGCAGTGGGTGAAACGTCCCGTGGGTGAAACATCTGCGGGTGAAACGTTACATGGGCGAAGTGTCTTTGGGTGAAACGTCTCGTGGATGAAGTGCTTTGGGGGAAACGTAATGGAACCGTTTTTGGCGCCTGGTGTTTTAAGGATTTGGCCGTTTTATGAGCAGCATATGTAATACATTACTTTCGGCATGTCATATTTAAATGAAATTTTTGTTTTGGTTTTAAACAAGCAACATTTCATCATTTAATGAATAAATGTAGTCAATTTGCATATTCACGGAATAGAATATGAGAAAGAATTCAGATTTGCACGAAAAGATTAAGAAGGAAAAATGTAAATATAAAATTTAATCTTATGAATATCAATATAAATTATTTCTATGGTTGAAATGCTACGCGGATTAAGAAGCCGCGAAATTGAGATTTGCGATAGAGAGAGAGAGAGGGAGAGAGAGAGGGGGGGGGGGAGAGGGAGAGAGGGAGAGAGGGAGAGAGGGAGAGAGAGAGAGAGAGAGAGAGAGAGAGAGAGAGAGAGAGAGAGAGAGAGAGAGAGAGAGAGAGAGAGAGAGAGAGAGAGAGAGAGAGAGAGAGAGAGAGAGAGAGAGAGAGAGAGAGAGAGAGAGAGAGAGAGAGAGAGAGAGAGAGAGAGAGAGAGAGAGAGAGGGGGGGAGAGAGAGAGAGAGATTGGGGGGTTGATGGAATTGAAATGGGAGAGGGGAGGGGGGAGAGGCGTCGTATTATCAGAGCATGAGGCAGAGGGGTAAGAGGAGATTAGAAGGGGAGATGTGGTGGAGAAGGAGAAGAGTTTGTAGAGAGGAAACGAGGGATCACGGAGAGGGAAGTGAAATGAGGGACATTCGGAGAGAGAGAGATAAGAGAAGGAGTACGGGTGAGAGATGTGGAAGAAGGAACGGGAGTGATAAGGGGGAGAATGATGACCGCAAGATAAGGGCAGTCGTGGGAGAGAGAGATGTGGGCAGAAGGAGGGTAGAATGGGGGCAGGAGGGGGAGGAGAAAGGAGGCAGCGTCGTGCTCCTCCCTCGAGTGCCATGGTGAGGTCCCTCTCTCTCCCCTAGACTACGACGGCCTCCTACCCTTTCCCCTGACTATGGACCCCTCTTTCCTAGGGCCCCATCTCACGCACTACGCCTCGAGGGGCTAATGGAAAGGAGAACTCTTTTTCCCTCTTTATTTCCAGAAGAGTGAGTGGACTTGCTCAAATATTTCAGATATAGTACGCGGGAGAATAGTGATTTATTTCTTGTACTCTTGTTGTCTCTGTTCATGTCCTCTATCTATGCGTGTACGCCACATTTACATGCATAATCTTTGCACTTTTTCTAACAATTTAGCCGGAATAATGCTAGGACTGAATAGATGCGGGATTATCTGACCACTTTTTAATCATTCGCGATAAAATTAGGCATCTTGTCGGAAAAAATTCTTCGAGATGTAGACCAACTATATCAGTAACGCGAAATCAATTGTAAAATATTTATCTGACCTAAATTTCATGTTATTTCAGGCGATTTCAAATGCGATACGCGCAGTGAAACACTAATGATATGCAGAGATAGAAAAGTAGCTTCGTCAAGCCGCGTACGTGGCAACGCTGACCACGTACTGTTATCCCATAACTTATGCAAAGAATATACATATATATAGCATATTGTAAGGAAGTGCTTTCGAACGTATGCAATCTCTAAATATGTACAAAGAAAAAAGATGGGATTCAAATCCTTTTACACCAAAAAATGAAGTCGGACTCTGTGACTGCAATCATGTCGGCAAAGGGAAAGGAGAGGAGTTGAATTCGGTTATTGAATATGTGTTTAGCGTCTCTTGTCAACTTCAATTTTCTCCGTGGCGTCCGTATTTCTTCCCTTCGTTTCACAGTTAAAGATTATCGGCGAAAGACTACTCCGATTGTTAGACAGGAGAAGGGGTTCGGCTAAGCTGGACGATTCTTCCTTTTTCTCCTGTTCTTCTATCCTCTTCTTAATGTTTCTGCCTGTCTGTCATACATACAACGACACCACAAATGTAGCAAACAAATGTACACACTCCTGAGGTATCAAGGCTATCATATATTTCTTTTTTCACTTTTTGCATAACATTTTTGATGTGATACAAAGGGAATTTAGAAAGAAAAATAATTCGTTACGGACTTATCCACTCTTTTACAAAAGTTACATACGGGTATAAATACGTGGATGATATCAAATGCATGTAAGACTGGGACATAATGGCAGTTAATACACTTCCTTTCCCTCACTAGCTCTTTACACAAAATTATTTCGTTCATTCTTGAATAATTTAGCAAAGTCATCATTAACTTTCTGAAACTCTCGATATCCATCGACAACTTTCGACATAATTGTTCGATTCTTAGGAAGCCCACTTGGCACATTGGCTTTAACAGCAGTTCACCTCATCACGAATCAGCAGATTTCCCTCCATTGTTAAACCACCTCTTAAACGTATCTCTCTCTCCCCCCCACCTCCCTCTCCCTCTCTCTCTCTCCAAAGAACTTCGCCAGAGTTAAATACAATATACATTATCGCGGCAAATTATGAATAACATGTCAAAATCGTTCAGACACTTTTGGCATAAAACATAACTCCGAAGACAATTATGTCTTATGTGTGCTCAACTGCTGATCGTTTTGTGCAGTAGAAAGTGCCATTCTTAGGAAACATACCATTAAAACTCGCTGCCATTAAATAAACCGACTTTCCATTCCCTTTCTATCACATCAAAAATGTTATGCAAAAAGTGAAAAAAGAAATATATGATAGCCTTGATACCTCAGGAGTGTGTACATTTGTTTGCTACATTTGTGGTGCCGTTGTATGTATGACAGACAGGCAGAAACTTTAAGAAGAGGATAGAAGAACAGGAGAAAAAGGAAGAATCGTCCAGCTTAGCCGAACCCCTACTCCTGTCTAACAATCGGAGTAGTCTTTCGCCGATAATCTTTAACTGTGAAACGAAGGGAAGAAATACGGACGCCACGGAGAAAATTGAAGTTGACAAGAGACGCTAAACACATATTCAATAACCGAATTCAACTCCTCTCTTTTCCCTTTGCCGACATGATTGCAGTCACAGAGTCCGACTTCATTTTTTGGTGTAAAAGGATTTGAATCCCATCTTTTTTCTTTGTACATATTTAGAGATTGCATACGTTCGAAAGCACTTCCCTACAATATGCTATATCTATATTGGAGAAAGTTTTCTCTGGTTTCCAGCCAGGTCTTGTGGAATAATGCTTCCGACGTTTCGGAAACTCTCTCTGCTGCCATCTTCAATGAGAATATATATTCTTTGCATAAGGCGCCGCTAAAAAAAACTAGTTATGGGATAATAGTCCCTGGTCAGCGGCTTGACGAAGCTATTTTTTCTGTCTCTGCATATCATTAGTGTTTACCCACAGGTTGTAATTAGAAATCAGAGTAATTGTAGTAGCAGAATATCTACACTTGAATAGAACCACTAAAACAGAGGCAAAAATACTGTGATTTATATAATCGTCTCGTGAATTACGACGAGATATCATCGCCAGCGTCTTTTCCAACAGTAAGCGGACAACTGAAGTGCTTTCTTCAAAATGCTGTTGAAATTTATATTCTCTCAATAGAAAGATGATACTTACAATTAGTTGCAGAGATATACAAAGTATTGCAGAAGGGTGGAGTATCAATTGCATGAAGATTTCTGCTGAGGAAAATGCGCAGATTGAAAGAAAGGAGGATGTAGGGAGAACCCCGACGTGCGAGCGGAACGGGAAAATCACAATGTCGGGGCTCCCCCGACATACGACGGGAAAGGGGTTGTGAATTTTCAAAAAATCAGTCTACCTTTTTGAGTAATGTATCAGAAACTCAATACCCAATGTTAAGAGACTTGGCATTAAAAATAACTTTATGTTTCGGATCAACGTATTTGTGCAAATCAGCGTTTTCCAATGTGCATTTCATTAAGAATAAATACGGAACAAACCTCACGGACCAAAATTTAGATAACTGTATAAGATTATCAGTTACAAACTATACACCGGATCTTCACAAACTTTCAGAAGAAAGCCAATGCCAGAAATCTCATTAACTATTTGCCTGTTTTTGTTTTCGTGTTTAAAATTAAATATGTACCTTTCTCATTTGCTTTTTTATAGTAAAAATATCAATAATTTTAAAACTAATGTGTTTTATTTTATGTAGAGATACCCTTGTTAAAAATTGTGATAGGTCGATCTCGAGACCTTGTTTATTTTTAAAGTAGCTCATATGGTGAAAAAGATTGCCGGCCCCTGCTCTAGATTATGGATAATTTCTAAACTTGATTGGGAGGCCTATAAAATGCGCATATATTTACTATTGTAGAGTCGCTTCCTATAACTCCACACCAAACACTTTCCATTTCGACGTTATTAATCGGTAGTGGAAAACTTTCGTATGCCTTGCTGACTGCTATAAATACTCCACCTCCCGTCCGGATGCTACGATCCTTTCTAAAAATTCGATAGTCTTGAGGGAATACCTCCTGACTTGTAATCTCGTCAGTGAGCCAACTCTCAGTACCGATCACGACATCGGCTTCTAGACTGCGAATAATATGCTCAAAATCGGCAATTTTCCTACGGATGCTGCGGCAGTTCAATACGACGACATTTAATTTGTCACTGTCTCTTTTCAGATAAACTAGCCTTTCCATTCCTATTTGTTGTAAGAATACATGCGTTCTTCATGCTATCATTCCTCCGGTTGGATGATATAGCATTTACTTTCATATCGCGTTTTATTTCACCATTCCCCGCCTATTGATCTAGCGATTTCATTTTTCTACTTCTCGATCTACCGCTATTCGTGGAATCCCTAAAGTTAATATTCGGGGACTCTAATCTAACCGATGCATTGATTTTTTTCTTGTCTAACCTAAAAAAAACCCTAGCGTTTCAAAAACCCTACGCGCTACCGTATCTACTGCCTCGGCAGTATAGTGAACCCCAGAACCGTTTAGAGGTATCCTACATGAGTCCAGGACGCATATAACTACTTCCAACATGTAAATAGCGAAGTATTTCAGAATTTGGCCTATGTCGCTAAGATCAATCCCATGAACTTCGATATTCTTCTAATTTTCACCCGTAGATGTCACGTACTGCCAAATATTATTTATTTTGTTTGTCGCGGCGACAATATATATATATATATATATATATATATATATATATATATATATATATATATATATATATATGATCTTTTGGAGGCACTGCTGGGGAAAGATCTCCATAACACCCATGCACAGTATTTATTTTTTAGACAAAGAATTGTGTCAGGTTTGTACCGCATGGGGAATCTCCTCGTCTTGATTGTGGTAAAAGGAAGTAGAACGTCGTCATCAGCGGTCGAAATTAGACTCGAGTCTATTCAACCTCACAAAAGTTCAACGAAATTATTATTGATTTTAACAACACGATGATTATGGAATGACACAAAGTTGTATCTGCCCGGATACTTATTTTCTGCGCTTGATTAACATCGGAACAAGTGTAAGATAACATCGAGATGCGAACTCGAAATCTGAGAAAATACAAATGAACCGAGTTTATTTTTTTTTATTCATACATTAACGGGCATAAACACAGTTCACAAACTGATTTAACACTAGAAGCGCCGACTTTTCTTGATCCCGAAAAGTGCCGGCAGCGGTCATTTTGACCGCAAGGGATTTGATTTGGATTTTATTGACTCTTTTAATTTATATATCGAAACTTTTGAGGTATAAACACTTTGTTTCAATACTCAAATAAAATACTTATTTTTCATAGAATCAGATTTATTAATAACTTTTAAATTTTAATATACACTGTCCTATACCATATACAATGGATATATATATGTACTAATATAATGAATTTAATATGCTAATAGTATATATCGTACATTGCAACGGAAAAAACATAGCACTATAAATATTGACTGATTATAATGTTCAACACTGTATCAACCTACACAACATACAATGTGCAAAGTAATGATATATGTTTCTAGGCATATAGCGCACGTAATGACCCTTTCACTTCTTGCCGTACATTTTCCACATGTAAACTTGTGGCACCTAGAACACGTCTAAAGTTTTGTTTCCTTTACATGTTGCCACCTGGCATTGGTGTCTCTTCCTATTTTCTTGCGTAGTAGTTGCGGGACCCGCTGACTGAGGAGAACGTGAAACTCTAGTATTTCTAAATTTTAGGTGCTCCTCGCGCAATTCTTCTGCCAACTTCAGCAATAATTTCTGACGGCTAATCTTTTGCGCTGTGACCTCTTTGTATATCACCCATGCGTTTATGGCAGCCAAATCAAGGATATTGTAAAAAAGTTGGACAGGCCAATGTCGAGATCCAGCTCTTACTGTGTATTTTCTTGCCATCTGGTCGAGTATATCCACTCCATATTTCGTGTTATTATAAAAACTAACCGACTCTGGAATTTTTTTTCGGTAATACCGATATCAATACTGGGATGTGCAATACTAAGAATCAATACATTCTTGCTTTTCTTCCCATGATACCCAGTCATTGTTATGTCGCCATGTTTCAAAACTGATGTTTCATAGACCGTAGTTTTTGACATACGGATAGTTTCGGGGACCTCGCGTCTACTTCAATTCATAGTCCCCACAATACTGGTGACCTTCTCTTTTAGCTTTTTTGCCAGACTCAGAGACGTAAAGAAATTGTCTGTCGTTACGTATCGCCCTGTGTTGAGGTATGGAATCAGTAAACGCATGACAACATTATCAGGTAGATTCTCGCCGCGTGGACGAAGCTCATCTTTGCACAGATATGGAAACCCATTACAAAAGTATTTGGATTTGACGTCAGCTAACATCCAGAACTTAATTCCAAACTTATCTAGCTTATTCGCGTTGTACTGAGTAAATCTGCACCTGGCTTTTGTTGGAAATAGCTGCTCAACAACAGTGAGATATGCGTCGGGTTTATGACAAGCTATACAATTTCCTATAAATCGATTCCGTGGTATAGATGACAAAGCAAATTTATCAGTGGTAATCTTGTCCCTCGAACATCGAACCGTAAGTATTTCATTTTATTGCTAAATCTGTTCCGTGACATGGTATGAGAGAAAAACGGTGGTCCCCAATCATTTGACCATAGCAAATCATAATCTACAGATCTACATCCATATGCTCCTCGCGCATACATAATAACATGACGATACAATAACTCTATCATTGACAATGTTACACTTGGCTATTGCTAAGAACGTCATGGTACTAAGTTACTTACCGTAGCCAAGACCCATTGTGTGCACAGATTCTTCATTGTCAGAACTTTCACATGAAATGCTGGATATGAAAATCTCTTCACCATCAGAAACAGAGGACACATGGTCAGATCCGTCAACATAGGACTCGTTTTCCGACAGGTCTTGTAATGCCTGAACCAATTCCTCGGAAGGAAGACCGCGTCGCCGGGACATTTTTTCACCTCGACCTATCCACCCTTATCAGCTACGCTGTCGGAGCACGACTGACCTCGAAACGGAATGCAAGGGAGGACTTGGGGACAAACAGAAGCAGAACTATCGTGGGGAAAGATAATGGATTTGAGATAAGCTATGCGACACGTGTAGTGTTTCAGGCATGGCACTAGTTACAAAGTCGTAAGAAGAGATGTGATGATTTGGTAGTTATAAATAAAACGAAATATTTTAGTCATAAATATCATTCGTCAAAATGAAAATCCATGCCATGTTATGGAAAAGATAAAAACGAACGTTTATCTGAGATTTAGAGAAGAGCGGTCAAAATGACCGCTGCGGCGCTTTTAGGTATACATGCATTTATTTAGTAAATCATTTAATATATATATATATATATATATATATATATATATATATATATATATATATATATATATATTCTAAGAGCAATACCCTTCAAAATCAAGTACCATCTTATTTTTTAAATAATCTCTTAAAAATGACGCACCTTTCGGAACATAAGACTGATTTCTCCGAAATTTTGATAGTCTCCAATGGATTACAGTCCGAGTTTGCTCTCTCATTACAATGATTTCCAGGAGATACAGTTCCTCAATCCTAATCCTACTCTCTCTCTCTCTGTCTCACTCTCTCTCTCTCTATCTCTCTCTATCTCTCTCTGTCTCTATCTATCTCTCCCTTTCTCACCCGCTCTCCCACTTTTTCATTCTCCTTTCTCGATTTCCTTCATCTCCAATTCCTCCTGACTCTCGACGATGCCTGATTCTCGGAGGCCATCTCACCTCTTTCCTATCCGGGAGAAAGGGACCATACGACCCTCTCCCTTCCCCCCTCCGTCTCCCCCCTCCATCTCTCATTCCTCTCCTCCATACCCCCTTCCGTCTCTCCTTCCCCCCCTCCATCTATCTACCCTTCCCCCATAACATCTCCCTCCCTAATCTAGTTGCCACGCAGCCTGTGCCCGTGGTCGTGGAAACCCCTTCGTGAAAAATTAAAACGAGTCCCGCTAGACATTCGCTGCGGGAAAGATTAAAAATAAAGCGAATGAAAAGGGCAGGAGCGGAGAGAGCGAGAGAGAGAGAGAAGAATGCAAAGTTCTTTCTTATATAGCCGAGGGTTAAGCGAAAGGGCCGAGGGGTTAAAATCTCCGCCGTCGTCTTAAATGGGAAAGGGACTGGGGTGTGAGGAGAGATAGAGATAAGAGGAAGAGAGGGATTTTTAGGGAGATAATGCTTATTAAGAGTGGCATTACATTAGCTAACTAGAGCAGCTTTCGGTACCTATCCCTTTCTCCCCTTGCGCCTCGAGAGCATTTCATCTCTCGGATCACTCGACGGAGAAAGACGACAGCCAACGTTATCCTGTGCGTCGTCCCTCTTAATCGCTATCCTCTCTATTATCGCCTCCCCCCTCCATCCTCCCCCTCCCCCCTCCATCCTCCCCCCTCCATCCTCCCCCCTCCATCCTCTCCACTCCCCTCTTCTCCTCCGAAGCCTTCCAAAAACAGATGTCATCTCGACAGAAAGGGCAATTAGCGATAGAAGACTCCCCGAAGTACACTGCAATCGTGATAGAGAGGAGGCATCGCAGAGCCAGCCGTAGACACATCGATCGAGATACGCGTCATATTCGCTAATAATTTAATCAAAGATAATATACGATAAACTCTTGACTAAACCATAGGTATAACAAGATTGGTCTCTCAAAATGAGGCGACTATAGGAATTTTCACGGTTGCTTACATTTCTCATTGTTAAATAAATGAAAAAATCACATTATTAGCATATTTTTAAAAGACAATATATGCTAATGTGATCAGTTTGCCTGTGGACTATCAACTTTATATTTATATTTCTTTTTCAATTAGATACCTTTTATCTATCTATGAATTTTTCCAGTGGTTGGTTTTACTGTAGTTCACAATTCTTCCACTCATAGGTGGCTCCAAAGTCGGAAAAATCAAAACTTGAAATGGCGTTGTAGCCAAACTACTGATTATAAACGAGTGATGCTTTCAAGGAAGGGAAGACCTAATGAGAATTTACATTACAACGCTTGCATTCTCCTAAAAGGAAGGGGCATACCAGAAAATCTTTAGGAAACGTGCTTCCTCCTCTTGCATTAGCATTATCTTCTGTTCCGATTCAATACACATTTCTACGCAAATTTGAAATGGTTATAAATTCTCTCTTTAAAAAAACAAACTTTGTTCTTTCACGCATAGAAGCATTCAAATTTCATGTTTGTACCATGTTTCTAAGTAATTTAAAATGCAATTCCCCGTGTAAATCAAGCGAAGAAAATAAACGCTCCTAGAATCGAACCCATGATCTGCAATGGCGTCTATAAGGTGCATGAGATAGATCCCGGTATATGCATTGCGAATGAATTGCCGAATTCGTGCTTAACATTCTCGAGTTATTTCCATTACCAAAATTCGCCATCAGAGGCGCTAGCTGAGAACGTCTCAGACAAGGCTTCGTTCCGCGTTTAGGGAATTTCTTCGCAACCGATTCAGCGAAGGTATGATTCGGCGATGGGAAATTTGGTTCGAGTTAATTCGACGCTAGCAGGATTCGACACGGCACAATTCCGCCATGCTTTGGCGCGAATGGAACCATAATAATATTTTTATTACTATTAAGTACACTTGGCTAATTTGGCAACAACGAAACGATAATATTTCAATAAAAATGACAATTATCTAAAGTAATTTAACCTTTAAATTAACTTACATTGTGGCCTTTTACACGTATTAATATTTTAAAACAATTAAATCAATATCATTTTTATATTAAGAAACAATACTATCTCAAAATCATGCAGCATTTTCAAATATTTTTTTATTTCAGAAAAATATAATCATACATGATAAAAATATAAAAAATTGTAAAAGTTAAATTCACAGCTACGAAATCTATCTTTAAATTTAACCTGACCCCTGAAGATAATAAAATCGAGGGAATAATCTCAGATCAAATTCCATAAGGCGCTTTTTTTTCGCCAAATGCTATCTTTCCAGCGGAGCAAAGAATATCAGATGCGATTTATTATAAGTTGTCTACATTTGTAGCAGCATGTAGTACCTCATTTTCGATTAATCCCCATCTACTGATCCTAGATCCGCCAAATTTTAGCATATGTATCCATAATGTAGAACTCTCTCTCCTGGAATTCAGACGTAGTCATTATTTAGTTATTTTGTGCGCGGACGTACGAACGGATGAATCGAATACATAAACGTGTTTTTTAGAAAAAGTGATAAAAATCTTCACATAGGAATAAAAACTCAAGAACGTGAAACTCCTACAACTAAAGTTTAATATAAATAAATTGTTTTTCTTTTGTTTTGCTGCAAAAATTATTGTGTAACCATTTCTCACCTAAGTTCATTAAAAGCTTAAACTGTTTTCAAATATAGTCATTTTTAATTGAAACTATTGTTTACGCGAATCCAAGATAACTTAATAGTTGTAATATGAATATAATTATGAGGCCAGTCACGCCAAAATATGTTGGATAACTGCCATGTCTAATCCTTTTGGCGCCGAATCGTCCATCCTCGCATCTTAGGCAAACAGATTCTGCCCAAGTGTCCCATTCCACTCTGCGGGGGTCAATCTCATCTGGCGACTCACTTCATCGCCTTTCATATTTAAGAAACTAATTAACTATTTTTTCATACATTTAAAAACTATTGGAAATCTGAAATTCATACCTATTACCTCATTTAGGCCTATAAATAAAAGGATTAACGCGTTTTTAGGCGCGTTTCGCTTCCCGCATGAGCGCCTATTATCGTCGGTCTGTCCGTCTGTCCGCATGTTCATTCTCGACTTCTACCCAACGGATTTTCACGAAATTTGATATTAAGGACTTAAAATCAAAGACAATAAGAAAATCGCAAAAATGAATCACGTACGCCAATCAGGGGTACCACTTTACTGGTGACTAAAATGAAATTTTCGACATATCTCGTGAAGTATTAGTCATATCAAAATATTTTTCAAATAAAAGTTGTAAAACTAGTAAAGAAGAGTATTTCCTTTCCTATATATTTTTATCGTCGGAGTAGCCGTTAACAAGAATATCAAAGAAGAATGTCTTAACTGGAGTTGAAATTAGAAAATTTCTTGCATGGTTACTTCTTCATTGTTGATAACATAAACAATTTCACAAACAAACGTTTAATTTACTTACGTGTGCATGCAATATTTTTAAATAGGAAGAAAATGGATCATTTATGACGAAGAAAAGAACTTTAAAACGCTATTTTCCTTAAGTACAGGTATATAATTTCTTTCTAATACTCCATTGCACGAAACGCGCCCATTTGTGATACGTTGTACACTTTACTAACTTATTTGAGATTAAAAACGAATTTTTACTCTAATTCTACAGGATTTGAATTTTTTATTTAAAAAATCGACTTTGTTCTTTCAGGTAGAGAACAGTTTGTACCGATTTGATAAATGAAATTAAACTAATTTAAGATACCATTTTATGAAGCTCTGCACTGATCTCTTTCTTATGTAGATAGAGAAGCTTGTCAAGAATTACTTGAAGCATTTGTCCTAAACCCTCTGGAATAAATCGCTAACGAGTAGATGCAATACAACGGAAACAATGAATTTGGCGGCCACGACCCAGCCGCTAATTACTGGAAATATACGTGTCGACGATTGGCGACCACAAAATAGTAATTTTCGACTTCATATTCAATCCTGCGGTAATAGACAACGCAGTTAGTTTAAATCTTCAGTAAAGCGGGTATTCCAGGTTCAATACTTATCGCAAATTAAGTCGTTTACCAATTTTGCGAGTGAAAACAGCGTCGATGATTCTTGGACGGAGGTTTTGAGCATCATTCGCGAAGGGATAATAGTCTTTATCCCAAATAATCCCGTTCGAGATGAAAAGGACCGGCGATGCTTCGTGCCTTACTCAAGCAAAAAAGACGCTGGCGATTTCCTTTTATGCACCTGATTTAGCAATTTTACCACACCGTTTTCAGATATTTTCAGTTTGCCCATTTTTGAATCTATACACTTAGGAAATTCAGTGAAGTGGCCGCTGTCGCTGGTGAAGCAATTCTCGAAGCAGCGATTTAATAGACTGGCCTTAAGATAAGAGTCACACACTATTCTCGTTGTCTGTAGGAACTGTGGAGTGGCCATACCTTCATTCATTATAAACTCGTTAGCGGACGAATTAGCTTCCAATCTAAATATAGTATTAAAAAATTGCAAAGTGAGGGAGTAGTTCCTTTAACATGGAAAGCAGCTGATGCTATACCTAGGGATTGCAATCCCGGGATCCCGCTAAATATCCGAGTCCCGAAATCCCGGGATTCTTATCAAGGAAATCCCGGGATTTCGGGATTTACAAATATTTAATATTAGTCATTTTTGTGCTGAGATTCGCTGTTTCAACATATCAATGGTTCGATTCTATTGCGAGACTAATCTGAAAATATTATTATGGTATTTATATTAATTGCTAATAAAGAATTATCCGACATTGTTCGGCTTCAAGCTTATGTATAAATTAACCGAAAATTTTTTAACGAATGAGCATTCACAATCCTTTTCTTCGTCATTCGGATCTTTCTCTGCTTCTATACACCAAATTAGTTGGTCCTACGAATTCCGTCAAACATCGTTTTTTAGGTCAGTGGTTTCCAAACTGGGGCGTGTAAGATTTGGCTGATACAATATCACTTTTGTCCTAGTCGTGAGACCTACGTTGCACCGCTCTCAAATTCCATTCTAAAGGGGCCAGATATTTTGCTTCTTTGCTTATCTTTAGGCATTAATCACGTTCATTCTCGAGTACCCTCAACGAATCTTAATTTCAGTTTAGTCCGACTACATTTAATGTAAGATGTTTTTGTTTACGTTAAGGTATATTCTAACTTTACCCTCGAGTTCCCATAGTACCGCTTTGGTGCAGTTTAATATTTCTTTCAGCTCTTGAGCTCAAGTGCTGCATCTCTCATATACCCTTAACGAATTCGTATCTTCTTTATTGGTTATGTGGCTCCGAGATGTCTGTGAATATAATGTAGTATTTTTCTTTCTTATTGGGTTCCCATAGCATCGCACTTCACAGTCCAAAATCTGCTCCAACTCTAGTGAGTTGAAAATATTTTCACTCTTGTGTCGGTTGGAGAAAGATTGGCCGGGCACGTCGGTATAAACAAAAGGAACTACTCCCTCAAACCCTTTGCTCACAGTTAAGATAGAACGCTTGCCATGGCTAGTTGGTGGCATTCGTTGGTGTTGCTCGGCCCAACATCTTCTTTGCTGTTCGTCCCTTGTGCTGTATAATATAAGTGCACCTGATTATACAGTGAAAGTGTAAATTGAATTCTTTTTCGTATAGTAGCACACAGTAAAACCACTGGCGTTTTATAAGATAATAGTACGTTTTATTATTATTGTTTCACCTATGTTGCTGTCTTCTACCTTCACTATTACAGTGAAGCAGTTTATATGCGTTATGGAAATGGGATAAATAAAACATTATTTTCTGTAGCTAAAACCATGGTTTTAATATTTTTATAAAATTTAATAAAACGGGATCGGGATCCCGGGATTGGAAATTTAGAATCCCGAAATCCCGGGATTATGAAATTCCTCCGGGATTGCAATCCCTAGCTATACCAGTGCAGAGAGCAGTTCTCTAAAGAGTTGTATTAGACGCAGTCATTGTGACTTCCGAATAGCCGCAGGAAAGTGTAATTGGACCGCCTCTTTTAGTTACACATAAATAATTTGGCAGATAATATAAACAGTATGGCCAGATTCTTAGTGAACGACACCTTTGTGTATAGTGAAATCAATTCAGGAGACGACCAAGCGATATTGCAAGGGAACAATCAGGCTATTTTAAAGTAGTGTAACGATCGGCAATTTCACCTGATTATAGAGAAATGCGCCACAATTAACTTCACGCGTTCCATGAATTTCATTCGTTACCCGTACGAAATATGTGGATTAAAATACTTCAATAGCTACAAATTTAGGAGTCAAACTCAGTAGCAAATTGACTAGTAGGGAGCACCAGCCATAGCATCGGCAAACAGGATTAAATGGTTTCTTCTAGAGCAGGGGTCCCCAAACTACGGCCCGCCTGCCTTACCCAACCCAACCACCCCCCTAGAAATAATTTTGAACGGTGAATCTTCTCGATAACCACCCACCCCCCCTCTTCGAAAGTTGAAGTTTTCACACGGCCCGATCAGTCATTTGAAAAGTCTTAAGTGGCCCGCGCTGTCGTACATAAAGCCTAATGTAGCCCTTTCACTAAACAGTTTGGGGACCCCTGTTCTAGAGCAATGGTTCTGAAACGTAGGGGCGTGACAATTCGCCAGACATATTTCGGGTGTCGCTAGCAGTCGTCGCCAACTGATTTTTTCCTCATTCTATCAATCCTTCCATTTTAATTTATAGGTTATAAGTGTAATTTTTGTTTGATTGAGGGTTAGATTCTTCAAAATAAATCATTTGTTAATTTTAATATATTTGTTTAATATAAGAAATATAATTTAATAATAAAACTTTAATTAATACGGCCACTTATACTAGCTTCGCTCATTTTCTTAGTCCTCACATTTGTCATCTTTATTGTAATTTATGGCGATATCTGAACTTTTGATGAACTAATTTATTTTTGGGAAATGTGGAAACAAGTGAAAAAATCTGCTATGACTGGGAATCGAACCCGGGTCCTCAATTTTACAGGAGGATATTCTACAGAATAATTCTCCTGTAGTCATCTGTGTACAACAACAAGAATATTCCAGACTAATTATAATGTAGTGAATAATTTACTCAACATATGCCATACGTCTTTTTAAAAAAGAGACTCATGATCATATTTAATGACAATTTTCCTTAAGAACCAAATATTTTCTTGAGCTCTAAATTTATTTTATACTCTTTGGTGGGCTTTATAAAAAAAGTATAAATGAAAAAAGTTTTTTATATATTTTTATTACTTCTCAATTAATCACGGAGGGTAGCGGCGACCGAAAATCCGCACAGAGAGGTCGCATGGCAGATCTGCCTGAGAATCGCTGCATTAATGTAATATATATGCATAATTTAAAAAATTAGATACACGTGTCTCATATATACTTGTAAATATTTTTAGGATGTAATCCTCCCACACTTCTGTGCCCCTTCACATGTGAAAAGTTGCAAAATATAAGGCAAAACCGGGTGACGCGCCGCACTTTTTGAAAATCCGTTATAAATCGATACATATTTAAAGACCTAAAAAACCTATATGTATATATAAAAGAGTGGTCCTTGAACTACATATTTCGACTAGAAAAATAATTTTAAAAAATGATTTAGATGACATTTACTGTGAAAGAAAAGAAGTTAGCAGACAGGGTGAGTTGCCGCATTGCCGGGTGCTATGCCGCACCCTTGAGAGAGTTGCCGCGCACATGTAAAAAATCGAAATGCCTTTCATTTTTGTGATAATAAATTAAATTTTAGAATAGAATGTGAAAAAAAGAATAAAATGATTTGTGAGAGTAGTATTAACTGTTGAAAATTATTTATTGAACACATTTGCAAAGGGAAAATTCAAAAACATAGAAGGCACTTAATCAATTTGAAAGGGTAATTACAGAACTATGTGATTGGCCTCAACAATAAAAAAAAGGATTTAATATTATCCTAATTATCAGTTTTCGAAATTAAGAAAATTTTCAGAAAATCTTTAGGTCTAAAAATTACAATTTCAAAAATTTGGCAAAAGGTAAACAAAAAAGTTTCATTGTCCTCTTGATAATAAAGATTACCTAATGAGAAAACAAATGAAAATAGAAAATAACATAAATGAGAACAATAAATTAGCAGTTTTCTGATTTTCATGCCATACTTTGGTTCTCCCACAGTTGCCACACAATTCACCATAAATTGTGCAAGTTTCATGGAGCCAATATTTACAAACTTTACACCTAATCCAGTCTGCTTTGCTTTCTGTCACATAATAATTCTCCCAACATTCGAGACATTTGTTGCTATCAATGCTATTGGGTGCGGCATGTCACCCTTAAAAAACCGCGGCAAGTGTCCCGAACTCCCGGGATAGATGCCGTACCTAGCTGATAAGCTTTCACTTGTGTTGTAATGGCGGACTTTGAACGAAGAAGCATCAGCACAGCGACTATTTTCGTTTAAAATAATTAGCTACAGTAAAACTTTGAAAGAAGTAGTTTAGAAAACGATAAAGCAACTATGAATAAAAAGTTTCATGATAAAATTTGTGCACGTACCTAGCAAAAACAAGAGCCACGACTAAAAAACACAACGGATTTTGACCACGTGTCATCACAATACTGTTCTTCACTCAACGGAGCTGATGCCACGGTCAGTGGAGCCATACAGCTTCATACTTAAAAACTACAGCTAGTGCGGCAACTGTCCCGGTGCGTCACGTCACCCGGTTTAGCCTTAAGCTGGTATCACCATTCAGGAGCTTTCTTTATTTTTCATGACACGCTTGTGCATGGTGAAATAAACGCAATACACGACCAGGAGACTTTGCAAAGGGACCTTCATGCTATTACGAGGTGGTGTAAAGATTGGCAACTCGGTCTGAATATGGAGAAATGTGCCGCTATTAATTTCACGCGCTCCACGAATTTCATCCGTCACCCGTAGGAAATATCTGAATTAAAGCTAAAATACGTAATAGCTACAAATACCTAGGAGTCGCACTTAGTAGCAATTTGTCTAGTCATAGCATCGGCAAACAGAATTCAAGGGCTTTCCTCTAGAGTCCTGCGGGGATGCCCCTCGAACGTGAAGGAAATCGCATACTTTTCCCTAATACGACCCGTCGTGGAATACTGTTGCGCCGTCTGGGACCCTTTCGAGGAGTGCCTAACTAGAGAGCTCGAAATGGTTCAGCGTAGAGCGGCTAGATTCGTAAAAGGAGAATATCGGGATGATGCGAGTGTACCAGAGATATCGAGGCACCTGAAATGGCAGACAATGAAGAGTAGAAGAAAGGAATATTAGCGGAAAGTATTTGTAAGTTTTCATTCTATTCGTTGAAGATGTACGCGGCATAATTGTACCTATTGGTAAATCAAGCGCTGCATGGCAGTCTTTTGATTTGTGCGTCCTACTGCTGGAAACACTGACGATGAGGAGCTGATTGATTTGCACGTCATTGCCGTTGGTATGCTGCGTTAAGATACATATCTCTATACGTTGTGATTACACCGGAAGTAATTGTAATAAACATTTTTTCTACTAGTAATTCAGGAAGCGCTATTTTGGTAACGTTTCTTTGGACTGAGTTGCACATTTATTTTAAATGTGAGCAAGGTTATTATCTACCTCTACTATAATATATTTTGAAGGGTGTGTTTGTTCATGGAACTCCTCCTAAACGATAAAAGCTAGAATAACCAACTTTGGTAAGATTCTTCCTTACTTAGTGAATGGTCAAGGTTTGGTCAACGTGATTAATCAGTGCTGCCAATATAGGGGATTAACATTTTTCCATAAGATACCACGTATGAATCCATTTCTTGACTTGCAAGCTATTTTCCTTCAAGCATTAAAATAAGTAACTATGGACCGATTTTTTTCGTTTTTGCTTTATTCGACGAATAAACTCTATACTATCTTATTTCTGCGAAGTTTACATGTTACACGGTCGAAGTTTTCAGAAATACGCAATTTGTTTCGAAATTTTGTGGATTTTTCGTACTCTTTCCGGGCGTTGCCAAGGCGGCCGTCATTGTTACCTCCGGTTAAGTTAGCTTCAATGAAGCTTACAAATAGACGAAAGTTTAGCGTTATTCGATTCGCACTTTTGTTTAAGCAACGAAACGATCGATGTTTATGGATAGCAACGTAAATAGATACTGAATATTATTCAGGAAGCGTTTATTGATGAGAGTAATTGAACCTTCTTTCGTCTATTGAATACTGGAATCTTACATTTTTTGTAAGTAAAATCATTATATTCAAAATTATAACGTTTATTAACGTAAATAAGCTCACGTTTCTGGTGTACATTTACCAGTCATTGTTCAGTCATATACGTTGCTTTTTCAAGCCATTAAAGTAAATATTTCAGCGAGGCATAGTTACACAAGAAATGAAGCTGGATTTGGCGAAAGTAATATTATGGGAAATAAAATTATCGTTATATTTGAATGCAATGGCTCGGAAACGGATTGTTACAAGCAAATATGATTAATTGTTAAGAAAAGCTAATTGTAATTTAAAAAGTATATCTACTATATATTTAAAGAGTTTGTGTGTCGTGCTGTAGTAGCTTCACTAAATCCGTTGAAATTCCACGGGAAATTCTGCTAGTTAAGTATACTTCAATGCATTTAATTTATTCTAAAGAACGTTTAAATGTTTGAAAATGCCAATAGGGTTATTTCAGAAGATCTTAAGTTACGTTGCGTTTAAAACGCCACCCTTAAATTTCACTTCAATTACCCAAAGCAACGAGAATTATAAGTGCAAACTGATGTTCAGTTTATTCCCACATGCATGGAAGGAGACTAAAGAAATTTTGTATAAAGGGGCGTTATACTAAAAAATATAGACGACCACTGGTCATGATCATCTGACGGAAACAATGTTTCCCAATCATGAGATATAACTTCAATTATGTATTAATTTAGTTTTATCTCCTGAGAGAATGTCGAAGGACGAGAAATAAAATTAATAAGCCGACAAAGAGGCGGTGGGAAGACACCATTGATGATTACGTAAAATGGGACAAAACTCTCGGCAGAGAGCGACATCTCCTATCGAAATGAATCCGGCGCAACAGTCTCCAAGTTTACTTTTTCTCTTTGTAAAAAAAGTGGTCTTCGCGTCAGGAAGAAGCGATTCACGTGCGTATTCAAGAGATGACTTAGACCAGGGGTCGGCATCCTACGGCCCGCGGGCCTCATGCGACCCGCGAATCATGATAAAAAAGTGATCGGTATAATTTTACACAATTAATTCCATATTTTTCTGTAAAATTATGGCCTAAAAATCTTTTCTGGTGGAGTTTTGACTAATATAAGACCATAAAACCTATAGGCTACTCCTGATTTAAACGCCTATTCGGTCCGCCTAAGCTCTCGTGATTTCCAATGTGGCCTTCCGAAGCATTCACAGCAACGACGGTGGCCCCGTGGCCCGCCATATGGAAAAGGTTGCCGATCCCTGACTTAGACCACGGGTGCCCAGCAGGCGCGTAACTTGGGGCCCCACAAAAATACTTAGAATTTTCCCCGTAATCTGCCGTAAGGTATTCGAAGTAGTAATGCTCTTATGGGAATGAAAGATTTCATCGCTCGAATTGAAGACGAAAATACCCATCTCAAGTGTTTGGAGTTGTTATGTCCTATCCTTATAATGTTAGAATTATAGAAGTCTCAATGTATCTTTGGAATTAAAACTTCAAAAAATCGATAAAAATCAAAACGTAAAATAATTTCATATATTTTTATATAAATGAGTTGCGTGGGGGCCCCAAAACCGTAGCTACGCCCCTGGCGCCCAACCTGCGGCCAATTAAACAATTTTATGCGGCAAACCAGCTTTAATTCATGGTTTTCAAAATATTTTTCATTCGTTTTATCTAGCAAAATCTGTTTAAATATCTGGTGTTAAATAATAAATTTGTCAGTTCAAATAAGTTCTATTAAATGTTTTTAATTTTTTCTCAAAGGACTATCTAAGTTCAAATTCTATTAAGACTTTTAATATTGAAAATTTTACCCTAAAAACAGAATTTTAAGTAGAATGGGAGAGAAAGGAGGGAGAGATGATGGAGGGGGAGGGGAGGGGGAGGGGAGGGGGAGGGGAGAGGGAGGGGAGAGGGAGGGGAGAGGGAGGAGCGGTGATAAGAGGAAGGAGGGAGATGATGGAGGGAGAGGGGAGAGGGAGGAGGGGTGATAATAGGAAGGAGGGAGATGATGGAGGGGGAGGGGAGAGGGAGGAGGGGTGATAAGAGGAAGGAGGGAGATGATGGAGGGGGAGGGGAGAGGGAGGAGGGGTGATAAGAGGAAGGAGGGAGATGATGGAGGGGGAGGGGAGAGGGAGGAGGGGTGAAAAGAGGAAGGAGGGAGATGATGGAGGGGGAGGGGAGGGGGAGGAGGGGTGAAAAGAGGAAGGAGGGAGATGATGGAGGGGGAGGAGAGAGGGAGGAGGGGTGATAAGAGGAAGGAGGGAGATGATGGAGGGGGAGGGGAGAGGGAGGAGGGGTGATAAGAGGAAGGAGGGAGATGATGGAGGGGGAGGGGAGAGGGAGGAGGGGTGAAAAGAGGAAGGAGGGAGATGATGGAGGGGGAGGGGAGAGGGAGGAGGGGTGATAAGAGGAAGGAGGGAGATGATGGAGGGGGAGGGGAGGGGGAGGAGGGGTGATAAGAGGAAGGAGGGAGATGAAGGAGGGAGATGATGGAGGGGGAGGGGAGGGGGAGGAGAGAGGGAGGAGGGGTGAAAAGAGGAAGGAGGGAGATGATGGAGGGGGAGGGGAGAGGGAGGAGGGGTGATAAGAGGAAGGAGGGAGATGATGGAGGGGGAGGGGAGGGGGAGGAGGGGTGATAAGAGGAAGGAGGGAGATGAAGGAGGGAGATGATGGAGGGGGAGGGGAGGGGGAGGAGAGAGGGAGGAGGGGTGATAAGAGGAAGGAGGGAGATGATGGAGGGGGAGGGGAGGGGGAGGAGGGGTGATAAGAGGAAGGAGGGAGATGATGGAGGGAGATGATGGAGGGGGAGGGGAGGGGGAGGGGAGGGGGAGGAGAGAGGGAGGAGGGGTGATAAGAGGAAGGAGGGAGATGATGGAGGGGGGGAGAGGGAGGGGGGTGATAAGAGGAAGGAGGGAGATGATGGAGGGGGAGGAGAGAGGGAGGAGGGGTGATAAGAGGAAGGAGGGAGATGATGGAGGGGGAGGGGAGAGGGAGGAGGGGTGATAAGAGGAAGGAGGGAGATGGTGGAGGGGGAGGGGAGGGGGAGGGGAGGGGAGAGGGAGGAGGGGTGATAAGAGGAAGGAGGGAGATGAGGAAAACGAGCGAAGCGCGTGGACTACTAGCTAGAAAGGGAACGCCATTTGCCCCCACAGGTCTTACGACTTCGAATATTTTTCTTCGGAAGAGACATCGGCGCCATTCTCTGCGTTCTATTTGGCGAATAAAAAGCGTCGAATTTTTTTCATGTCCGTCGGTTTAAGGGATTAGCGAAAGCTTTCAGGGATTAGACAATAACTCGAGATATCTCTGTAAAAGATTGCGTCTTCAAGCGTTTTTCGCCGATAATGCATGTTACATGCGACGATGTAAAACCATACAGAGTCTGAAGATGAAGTGATTCCCTCGGATATAATAATTAGCTGACATGAAACAAATGAATCTTTTCCTATGGAGTAGTCTTTTCGAAACATATTGTCAGCGAATATATATGTTATTTTACTTGAGTTTCGTATGGCGTACGGTTCTGACTCGTTTGTTCATAATAATCTATATCAAAGCAGCTCTATTTAATTTTAATCGTTTAAATTTCGAGTAGAAAACCATTTTTTGTAAATGAAAAAAGGTCGACTTGCTTGCGGACGAGTATTAAGTCGAGGAATCAACGATCTACATAAAGTAATTTCGAGATTAAGGAAATGTAATAAAGCCAATCGAACGCGTATCTCTGGCAGAAATTGCCTAATAAACTCGAGTGTAATTACGGAACTAATATGGATAGCCGAGGTCTCGCAACTTGGAGCCAATTTGCCAACGCACCCAATCTCTTCGATTACACCTCATGTTAATAATTTTATATAATAATAGCCGTCATCCGTTGGTTGGTTGGTTGGTTGGTTGATCACGCTATGCAAACGCTAATAACTCGAGAAATAATAATGATAGAAACTCGAAATTTGGTAGGGATGCTTGATTAACACTTCTGCAGAGAATGACAAATTTAAATCGCGAAAAAATTCCTTGGTTCGTCTCCAAGAGAGGCATTTCCATTTCCCATTACTTTACATGTAAAACGCGATTTTTCGACGTGCAGGTTTTTATTCATTTGGAAATTAAAATTAGAAGAAATTAACAGACGACCTTCGGATTTGAACCATTTTGAAGAAAAAGTTATAAAATTTCTTATTCCGTTCGTCTTTTTTCGCCCACAGTTCGAAATATTCTATGTTAAACGTTTAATTTGCGTATTTTGTGGAAATCTCGCCATTTTAACGTGATGTTGCTATGTCGACCATTATCATTGCTAGCTTCAATACGAGAGAGAGAGGAAGGAAGGGGAGAGATTGGCGTGTTTTGTGGAAAATAAGTATATTAACGTAAATATAAAAAACTTTAAGTATCAACAGTGTCATTTTAGAAAAATTGGAAATAAAAAGCATTCTTAAATTAAATTCTTTGTAAACCATACGTGCTTACGAATTTATAACGTTATTCCTCGAATTAATTTCGTAACAATGGCCGAAGTTTGGAAACGAATATAAATTAAAATTCAATTAAAATTAAAAGGGCATTTAAAACTGTTAACAGGCAGTTTTCGAAGAAACAGCAGTGGATCTTTTAATGAATCGATTTGTTTTTATAAAAGGAATTTTGGTGCTTATTTAATACATAGTAAGTTCTGAGGCTTATAATCCATTTAAATCTAATAACTGTGGCTATTATATTTTAAAGAAAGAACTTTATTTATTCACTTTACAGAATGAATTAATTTTAGGCTAGCATTGCCTATTATAAAAGGAGTTACTTTGGAATTTACAGTATGTAAAGTGGAAGTTGTACTGAATTGACTCAAGTATATTTCAAAGCAAAAATCAATTTAAAACTATTGAAAGTTGTTGTTTCGGGAACTGAGAAGTCCAGAGTGGTGAGCGGACGCTAAACGATATTAAGGTACATTTTATTCCAAAATCTATTTAAAGCATTATCAGAGGCAATTGAAGATTGAACAAATTTTTTTGACACCGGAATTCTGCTTATTTAATGAAATTGAAATCCTAATGCTATAATCAATTTAAAACGGTACTTTCCTGTTAACGGGAATACCTCAAAAAATAAACATGTATTGTTGTGATATGTTTCGACGTATTTGTTTGTTAACAATGAG
Organism: Uropetala carovei; assembly: GCA_036926305.1. Classification (NCBI taxonomy): domain Eukaryota; kingdom Metazoa; phylum Arthropoda; class Insecta; order Odonata; family Petaluridae; genus Uropetala; species Uropetala carovei. Next base: position 479,939 of record JAXCHB010000095.1, read on the forward strand.
CAACAACGGGGGAATTACTTAATAAACACACTTTTTTAAAACTTATTTATTAATAAAAGCAACATAATTACTAATACAATCTAAATTTATGTTACTAGGGGGTCAATACGTCTTTATGGCATTTAAAATAGCTGGAAATCGATTTCTTTGTTATGTTGCCGCCACATGAATTCTTCTGCTGACAGGCTATCACGTTGCATTTCCAAAATATTCTGTCGCAGAGGTAAAGTTTCATAATATGATACTTCTTGCACATTCACCCATTAGATAAAATATCATGGTATTGAAGCAAAGATACAGCTTCTTCTTCACTCCTCGGCAAGCTCCACAAATTCATCATTAAGGGATCAACGTCAATATCTTAACGAGGTTTGTTACGCATTGTTAACAAACAAAATATCATGACATATCACAACAAAACGTGTTTACTTTTTGAGGTATTCCCGTTAAGAGGAAAATACCTTTAAAAATAATAACAATGGCTATTTTAGTAGAAAGAAAGGTACTATTTTATTCACAAGGAATTTCTGTGAGATTTTAGATAATTAATTAAAACAGACTGATAATATAGAAATATTCGATAGTTAAAACAGTGCAAAATTTTATTCTTGCGATTTTTACATGTTGCATTGACGAAAATTTGGATTAATTAAACCCGTTGAAATTCAACGGGCACTTATGCTACTATATAATAGAATATTTATCGTCGCCGATCACATCATTCACTCGACGCCCTTCCTCTTTCTAGCCACATTCATAGCAATTATTCAGTCATTCATCAGTCTGTGCTCGATTAATGTAATCTCAAATATCATGACATGAAACTCTTCATTTTATAAGTAAATCATCCGATACAATAACCAAGTAATTACTTTCAGTTTCTAATCCTAAAACCCATTGAAAATTGGACCTTTGGTCCATCACCTAGTTTTATTCGTTGCACTCAAATGAAACATTTCGTAAATGTTGCCGTAATTGAATTGGTAGGATCCTCACTCGTGGCGCGCACGCCACACAATTGGGGCTCTTCCCAGACCCTCATCCGAGCCCCCTCCGTCCCTTCCTCCCCCACCTTTCCAACTCCTCCCCCCACCCCTAAACCCGCCCACTATCCCGAAAGTGGTTGCGCAGTCTGGCGATCGAATCGGCTTCAAAAGGAAACTCGCTGATTTCTCTGCGCTCCTCAGGGGGCAGAGGTGGGATGCGAGCCATCGGGTTTACTTTTCCCGCCGCTGATCAAACACGACGCCGTCGGGAATGGGGAGGGGGAAGAGGGAGGGAGGGGGGAGAGAGGGAGGGGGAGGAGAGGAAGGAGGCAGAGGGTTTCGGGGGAGAGGACTGCGATGGAGTAGCCGCACTCCAGCTGCCGAGAATTAGTTCGCAGGAATCCATGCTTCCGAGGTCTCGCCGCAAAGTGGAGCTAACTGTTCTTCTGAGCATCTCACACGCGCCGAGTGCTTGCATGTGCTTTACGGTGCAAATGTGTGGGGTTCCCGTGTGAAGCACATAGGTGGACCTATAACTCGGGCTCTGCGGAGGTGAAAACTTTGCACTCTACTTAGAGGAAGAGGTGTAAGGAGGAGGAGGAGTGTGGGGGGAGGGGAAAAGAGGGAGGAGAGTGTGGAGGGAGATTAGATTAGATATCGTCTTTATTTGGGGCGAGATTGAGACTATGATGTCCCACCTTCTACCTAACCTAGGAGAATGTAGAGGGAGGAGGAGAAGGGGAGGAGGGGAAGAGGAGGAGGGGAGGGGGAGGAGAGGAGGAGGGGAGAAGGGGAAGGGGAGGAGGGGAAGGGGGAGGGGAGGAGGCACGCGATGAGTGGGTGGCTGGTGGGAGGAGTCGGTTGCCCTGGAAACGAATCAGGCATCGAAGGAGTGTTCCGGAACGGCCGAAGAAGGATCTTTTTCCGCTTGAAAATTCCGTTTCGCAGAGGAAATTTACGCCTTCGGGTATAAAAAACGCTGATGTCGATGTTTACTAGCGATTCCCATCGCAGTTTATTCTCATTTGCCATCGCTATATTCCAGACCCTGGACCGCATTCCTCGCCAGACAAACTCCGCTCCAAAGTAAATTATTTGATGGTTGACGTTTCGAGATAAAATAGGATATTATTTTCCTACGAAATAAAACACCGATGAATTTTACAGACATAAACTTTTCACCTGAGGCTTTCGCCATTTCATCGAAGACCGCCATCACGTATAGATCCTGATAAACTGTTCTGCGAGGAATTGTCGCATAAATATATGCGATAATGTGTCGCTAAAATTGACGTTCGTATTTTGCTCGTGCGCCACCAGGCGCCGCCTCTGCAGCTATTCACAATCCTATGCCACGCAGCTGGAAAGGAGTCCTGCAACAGGCACATGTCTCCTCAGACTAATTAATTCTGCCCTTGAAGTCATTAAGAGTTCGCAAATCCTGTCGGAAGACAGTTGTAGCCCTTTATAATTAAACCGACGCAAGAAGACTCATCCGAAGGAACATGTCTTTGTCACAAACGCACACAGCGTGTTCAACCGTTAATAAAATTTTTAACCCGCATTTCACCTTGATAAGTTTCTATGACAATATTGAAAAAATATGAAATTTATTTATTTATAACTGATCTCTCACACAGTAGTGGTAGCAATGAATGCTTCCGCGCCGTTGAAAATAGCTCATCGATTTAAAAAAAATAAAATTTACTCTCATTTAGTTGATATTTAATATATATATAACGACTTCTAGTTATTATGAAATCTAATAAATGTAGTAATGTATTGACCGCTTATAACCGTAAAATCAATTCAAAATTTGGAGCGCCATTTCACATATTTTTCAAAGTATGTATTGGGAAAAGCGTAACCTATGCGTAAAATTCTTGAAACAATTATTTATATAGCACATAATGCGTTTCATAAATTAATTATTTTGTTTAAACGAAATTTGGGAAAGTTTACGAAATATCTATAATTATTGTGAAGTGAATTAATTGGGAAACGTGGAATGATTTGTCGTACAACTCAACCTCGAAATTAATAAATGTCACGATAACTTTTGGGTGAGAAATCCGAAACATTTGTTCAGAAATGGAATTGCTCAGAAGGTTGATTTAAGAGAAAAGTAATCCGTGAACTCGAGAAATATTAAACAATGAACACTTAACTCGGATTAAAGGTACACATCGGGCGAATAAATTATCTTCTAGTACTAATATCATTCGAAGGATTTTCTCTCACTCTATTCGTCGGAAGGTGTATCAAAATGAAACATCGCAGAAGAAAACTCGAAGGGTGGAGCGAGTATGATGTAGAGGCCACGGTGGGTGGTAGCGGAGGGTGTTTGGATTCTGGAGGAGGCGTAAGGGGGTGGCGGAAGGGGGTGGCGGAAGGGGGTGGCGGAAGGGGGTGGCGGAAGGGGGTGGCGGAAGGGGGTGGCGTAAGGGGGTGGCGGAAGGCGGGAATGCGTCACACTCCGGATCCAAAGAGACCGAGGAAAATGAGCAAACGAGTGTCTCCGAAGTGTAATCTAAGTTTCGAGTCCATGGAAGCGTTCCTAAGAAACTGAGACGAAGGGAGGGAAGTGTCGTCATCGGGAGGCGCTCTCTCTTTCTTCCCCTCTTCCGCCGCCTCCCTCCACGACCTCCCACACGACCCTCTCACAGAAATCTCCGCAGCATCCCTACCATGAGAGCAAGGTCTCACGTGAGATTCGAACCCTTTCCTTTGACGGCCCTGTCCTTTGACGGCCCTGTCCTTCGATGGCCCTGTCCTTCGATGGCCCTGTCCTTCGATGGCCCTGTCCTTCGATGGCCCTGTCCTTTGACGTTCTCTTGTTCTAGCGATTAACTATTCCTCCACACATAAAAATGGAATTTTCTCGAGGAAAAGTTAATAAGTTAAATCTTAAAACGAGAACCATAATAGGTTGGAAAGTTATATTTTAACGAAATTTTAAAATGCTTATCAATTGAAACGTACACGTGAGGATGTAATCGGTACACAAGCATGCGCGCGCGCTCAAGCACACACATTATGTATTTGAGTGTTTGTGGGTCCGGGTGAGGCTGTGATTATTCCAAATAATTGTATTGAAATTAGAGCTGTTCTAAATACCGAAAGGCAATGAAAGGAAATGTGAGAAAAGAACTCGCGACACTTTGAAGTGTAGTAGTGCATAAATAACATTAACGAGAGGAAATTGAAAAGATGAAAGTAGATTTGCTTTATTTTCGAATTACATGACTTTTAAGGTATGTTTAAAGGGAAATTTTTAAAGGTAAAATCACTGAATTCAAATTTTGCAAAGTGAAAAATATATATTTTTATCCGCGGTCAGGAAGTAATGCACTATTCCTCCGCAGCAATTTTTTTATTTTAAAATTACACTAATTTTGAAAGTTTGTGTTGCCTTATTGATAGAAAATGGTAGGTTGTATCATAATGACTCGCAGATATTTTGTCAAATCTCGATTATTCAAACTGTTTGACGATTTCTTTGGACGCTATTTATTGTCCTTTGAAAATCACAGGAAATTTTAAGAAAGGAATCTAGAGATATTCCAAATGAATAGAAGTAACATTTTCGAACCTTGGAATATTTTTCAATTAAAGTAATTTTACTCTTCCTTCTGAAACTTCTGCGAATGTCCGATCTCAAATTGCCACTCACGTATCGGTGTTTCAAAATCACATCATTGAAAACCATGATATTTACACCTGGTTCTGTGACTCACAATACATTGTACCAAATAGAAATGTCCACCTAAACCATGTGAAAATCCTGGAATTTATTTTCATCCTACTAACTTTCATTACTGAAGAACTAGAAGAAAGTAATAAAACGCTAGGTCAAAGGAAATTGCCATAGTATTAGTATACTAATATTTTTGTTACAAGTGTGGCCATTGGGATTTATCGGACGTTTCAGTCCAAGTTATGTTATTTGCCTATTCCTGCAATAAAATTGCATTCTCTGAGTATCACACAGTGAGGACGCTAATCTGTGACGTAGGTTGGAGATTCCGGCTAAGAAATGGGTAATTTGAGATACTGTGTCCAATCTTTATCGACACACACAGCTGCAATGCATATCGCACATGCGCCAAATGGACTTCTTTCCTCAATTAATGGAGCCCAACATTGGACGATATTTTCTATCTTTGTATTCGTCGAGGAAACTTTGAAGCTTCGGAGAGAAATTCCTTATATACTTCGAACGCTAACAGACAACTAATAATCTATTACATGATCGTAGAATGTACACTTTAGAGCTGATATTCATGTTTTGTATAAGTCTGTTTTTTTTGTAATGAACTGTAACTTCAGGTTGTTTAAAGATACCGCTTAGGTTTAAGGATTAGTTGAAATGGTGTACATTTACCGGAGTCAGTGTTCAATCATGGATAACTGTACGTTGCTTTTTCACGGGTTTCTTGCTTACAAAACATAAAAGTAAATATTTCAGCGAGGCATAATTACACAAGAAATGAAGCTGGTTTTGGCGAAAGTAATATGATAGGAAATAAAATTATCGTTATATTTGAATGCAATGGCTCGGAAACGGATTGTTACAAGCAAATATGATTAATTGTTAAGAAAAGCTAATTGTAATTTAAAAAGTATATCTACTATATATTTAAAGAGTTTGTATGTTGTACTGTAGTAGCTTCACTAAATCCGTTGAAATTCAAGGGGAAATTCTGCTAGTAGATAAAAAAATCCGTCAACTCCGCGCGTGATTACTCCATGAGCAATAAACCAGGGAATTCCATGATTATATATCGGACACCATATATTGTGAGAAAAATTCTTCCGATCGCTAAATATTTTCTGCGATTTCATTGCCGTTAGAAGTGCAACTGAGACATATTTCAAGATTGTGATATATCTCTGTAGATAACATAACAAAATATTCGCATCAATGTAAAAATGTTTCAAATATTATATACACTCTCAGGAATAGCTTTCTGTAACTCACGCTGATATTTTTTACTAACATTGTAATGACCAGTAATTGTAAACCAGACGTAGAGTAAGTAATTCTCAGGAGCCCAATGCAAGACTACGAGCTAAAGTAAATGACTAGACTATATTAGCTTTATTGCGAGAAGAATTGGATGGCTTAATAAACAAAAAGGATAATTTGAGCCAGAGGATGTAAAAACAGATGTAAAGATTATATAGAGGTGTTACATAGAAAAGATCTGAAGCCAGAGTCTATTGAGATGGAATGCAGACTGTGGAAGTGTTGACCCAGGAATATTGGACAGTGAGATTGAAAAGGCTATTAGGGATGTGAAGCCAGAGAAGACTGCAGGAGCTGAAGACATATTAAAGGAATTAGGCGACGAGGGGAAAGAGAGTTTTATAAATTGTGATGTAAGATAAATGGAGCTTCAGAGTAGCCAAAGGACTCTACTATGCCAATTTTGATTACTTCGAAGAAGAAGAATGGAGCTAATGAATGTCGAGATTATAGAACAATCAGTTTAATTTGGGACTCAGCTAAAGTTAATGCCTGGATTTTGAACGGATTACTAGAAAAAAGCGAATATATATAAACAGGGTAGGCAAAAAAATGTATCCGTCTTCAAAATGAAATTACAAGCTAAAAATACGAGATGGGTTTGTATAATAAAGTGAATTAATCAGAAAAAGGTTAAATTGTTTTAACTAAATAACCTTTTTTGTCGTAGGTTCAAATGTTTCAGATGTTTACAGCAACAGTTATGGCCAATATTAGGTGTGTAGTCATGCGGACTGTAACCAGGAACTGTACTGCACCCATTCGCATGTGTGTCCAGAATTATGGAAGACATTTCGATAATCTGTGATGATTGAAATAAATTTGATTCTATTAATTGGTTTTTGCTTCACACTCATATCGCAACTTATTTAAAAATTTTTTGACCCACCCTGTGACTTCGAAAAGGTCGTGGCACTAGAGATGTCATAGGAATTATGAGGACCTTTGTAGAAAGAAACATTGAGTACCCATTTTTTGCATTCGTTCACTTCGCAGACTTTTATTAGTCTTTTAATGGAGTTTTATGGCCTTGGCTAGTGGAAGTGTTGAGAATAATTGGAGTGGATTGGAGAGATAGATAACAAATAATTTGTATGTTTTATAAATAATAATTCTAATCGTACATGAGATGATAGTTCGATAAAGTGTTTACTCCATTTCTCTAACTGTTCGTGAAAAACGCTTTACCGGAAAGGCATCTCCACTGACTCGTCACTTACACATAACAAAACACAAATAGGCTATGCTTTTCTAACTATTTGTGTTTGATCCGAGATTAGTGTTCCACATTACACTTTATATTGGATTTGTTTTTCCTATATAATTCTGTCATGAAAGTATTGGAACCGTTGAATATAAATGACCAACTATATTTGTTCCAAAAAAATGAGAAACTTCATGAAAATTAGATTATCGGTGAGGATTTCCTGGAGGTCATTAATAACTCGCCGATATAATTAGAAAGTTATAATGAAAGCTTAAAATTTTTAACGAAGGAAACAAGAACACGTCGAAATTAAAATCATATCACTTTCCGTAAAATGCAACAGGAAAGCGTAAATTCTTTAAATTGTATGTATCTTCCAGATACATATACAAGTTAACCACACACCCAATCCAAGTCCCTAAAGCCCTTCGTTCAGAACTGACACGATAGAGATTAGACACGAAGACAATCCGCCTCCCTATTCGCCCCTTTCTCTACCTATTGGCCCCCATTTGCTCCCTATTCGGCCCCTTCTCTCCCTCTTTCTCCTCTCCCACTCTCCCTCTTACGGATCTCCCGCCACGGGCGTCTCTGTTCGCCCCGGGGGCACACCTATCGCCCTCGCTCGGTACCTGCACACCTCCTCCGCTGCAGCGTTCCATCCTTCTAGTGGCTATCCCTACTCCTTCCTCCCGGGCACAAAGGCCTCCTCCCTGATCCTTAAACACATCTTACCGGAGCCCCGCCCTCTCCCTCCCCCGCCCTCTCCCCTCTCTCCGTCTCCTTTCCTGCCGTGAACAACCTATTTTCGGATCCTTCCTCGTTTCCAGACCACATCTCAACTTCTCATATTACGTCTAAGTTCTTAAAAGGCCGCTCCATTCCGTGCTTCGAGAGAATCCTTTTCTTTTATTCGGGAGTTTCGACTCGTGAATGATCGTCGGTGCTCTCGGGGCTTTCTTGTCGCCGCCGATCGACTAAAGCTCCTTGATAAGATAGAGAGCCTTATGGGAGCCAGACCCTAATTAGCCGCATTCTAGGGAACCTCAGGTTGTGTGTGTGTGTGTGTAAGAGCTGGTGGGAAGAACTAAGGGAGACAGGGTAGAGAGGGGCAGAGCCGGATTGTCTAAAGGTGTATTCTAAGATTACAGAAGCAGTTCGCCCTGTTGACTCCTGCGTCTCGATTAGAATATTTCATATGGGGAGAATAATAAGAATAAACTTCTTTGCCCAACATATATATGTTTTATACTTATTGCTAATTTATCCTCCGAGTCGAAATGCGTGATTGCCAAAGAGGAGATTTGCCCTGGTTCATTTGTGTCGGTCTCTCAAATTCATATGCATCGCACGTCAGAGATGTAGCCGAGATAAATCCTCATTATTAAACGTAAGATATTTAAGTTTCTTTCGGATTCTTTTAGACGCGTTCAAATCTGAGTTAAGGGTGATAATTTCTCAATTGTAATCGAAGTGTCGCATATATCGAATAAACGGACATGAGAGAAGAAGGATATATATGAAGAAAAGGGTGCAAAGGAGCAGAGAGCGTGCAGAAGAAGGAAGGACGCCCCGTGGAGTGCTGGCGGTGACTCAAAATCGTCCTTCGCGTGCGTCCACAGCATCTGCCGCGTTCGTCCACACGCCTACGGACAAAAACACGGCGAGGAAAAGATAATGCCATTTCGATCAGGAATGATTTCATTAAGCCGAAAAAAATCGCAACAAAAAGGCGAGATAGCAAAAGCGTCGTACGTCGCCCACACACCCTCCCTCCCTCCCTCCTTCCCCCCTCCCCCCACCCTCTGCCTCTCCTTCTCTCCCGTCGCTTCAACTCGATAAACCGCAAAAATAGATTGGGAGCACACAACCCCAGCGGACGAGGGAAACTCTCTAAATCCCGTTTTCCTTCCCTCGCGAAAACACGCCTCCCCATAGTCCTTCTCCCCTCTCTCTCTCCCATTCCTCTCCTAGTCACTCTCCCTCTCCCTGCATTGTCCTCTCCTTGCCGCTCCTCAAACAACACACAGTCGCAACTTCCCAAGAGACCTCTATCGGGAGCAACCTCGGACTCTGCCAAAGAGGTCCCAAACCGCCCCGAGTCCATTGAGTCCCTCCAACGCGTCGCACCTCTCTCTTTCTCTCTCTCCCCCTCTCTCCCTCCCTCTCTCTCTCTCTCTCTCCTCCTCCTCACTTTCTATCTTCTCATTCCTTTTCCACTTGTTATACCTCTATCTCGCGGAGAAATCAATTCCTCTTTTTCCCAATCCCCTTCCTTCCCTAGTATTTGGTAATCTCTCTCTCTTCCTGTTATGCTATCCATGCATTTCCCCCTTTCCCTCGTCCACCGCCCTGATGATGACGCCTTTTGTATCAATGCTCACGTGGGCCAGCCTCCTCTCCTCACCTCCCTCCTCTTCTCTTCTCCTCGCCTCTTCTTCAACCTCACCTCCCGTCCTTTCTTCCTCTTATTGCCTGAGATTCAAGCAAAGGAACTCGGATATTCATCATCATATACTATAGAGCTACCAAGACATGAAGAAGACTGCGAAAAATAAGAGTATATGCAGAACCAAGTTTAATCATGAATAATCACGGACCTGTCTACGGACAGACACTCTATGATGATGATGATATAATATTGTTTACTTGCAATCTTTAAATTCCTAAACTTGCTTGTATTTATTTCTGTTTTGTTTTTATTTCTTTTTCTTGATCTGTTTCCAATATTCCAGTTAAATGGATGTTTGTTGACATATCACTGATCAAGAAAAAGAAATAAAAAAAAAACAAATAAAAGCAAGTTTAGGAATTTAAAGATAGTGACCAAATAATGATGAACATAGTAGTGTCGTCAGTTAGAGTCATTATCGTAACAACCCTTTCCCTCTACAGTGTTGCCACATATTGCCAACTTTAAACACGTTTCCTAAGGAAACTATGCGTCTACCGAAATTTTGACAAAGAACATTTTGACTTAAAATTTCGTAAGGATTCGCAGAGTTACGTACCTTAATATCACATAAAAAGGCAAATGTTAAACCCAATTTTGCGTCACCCGACCCCTTCTTCGGCGTGCGGTAGTGCGTCGTTACACTTCCCTCACACCAAGGCCGAGTATTAATAAGGTTATGACAACTATGCCCTGGAGGCCATATTGTGTCCTCGAGCAGACGACGTCTACGTATAACTATACGATGTATTTTTACGGGGCGTACATTTTTAGGCAAATAGAAGGTTTAAAAAATTCCTAATTACCGAGGTGTGCCCATTATTTTCACCAAGTAATTGATGTGAAGCCAGAAACATTAAATTTTCCCTAAGAAATTCATTAAAATAAGCGTATAATATATTCAGCGTAACGGGAAGGAATCGGGGTAGTAACTGAGCGGTCGGATGCCCGTAATTAAGAAAAAGTAATTTAATTATTACCAAATAATCTCCAAAAACATTATTCATACTAAGATTATATTTATTTCAGTATGAGTAGTGCATTAGACATAAGTTATGCAGTAATTCCCACAATCTTATGTTGGTCATTTCACAAACAGGCAATCTCTGCTGTCCATTTCTACTGGACAAAATTACTTTTATTTACAAACATTTTCAGTTATGTTTAAAAATAAAAACTTTTTATTATATTGCACGTTTGTTAATGGAAGACTAGCCAAAAATTAAGAAACAATGTTGCATTATTTTACATTAATATACAATATTTCAATAGTGTTATTATTAAATATGAAAGTATTTTATAGCAAATTTACATCACATGGAAGGTCACATTCATAGACAATAATGCTTTTGGCAGGTCATATAAGAATTCACAAGTGTCCCATCAGGCCAGATGAGTTATAATAACATCAGAACTCACTTAAGAGATTGTGTAATTTCAAAAATGAAAATCACTTTTAGCAATAAAAATTCAACAGGTAAGGTGTTATGATTTTAATTAAAATACACAAATTACAAGCAAATAGGAATGTATCATTCTAATTGCCATTGGAATAGAACATTGAATGAAGTCATCAGTGTAAATAATGAGATCTAGTGCTCTTAACATTATTAACAGCAATCTAGATAATAAAGCACATGAATTCTAGATATAAATAATCAAGGCATATACAGGGCATACACATAAATTATTAATTTAAATATAGAATATACGGATATGAATAACACAAGAAAGTCTGATCAAATTTCAATGTAAAAAGTGACAATTTAAATTTAAAGCAGCTACATTTCCATGCCGATTGCATATTTCAAACACATTAATTCAAATACAGATTAATAATCAGACCCCTGAGATCAGTCAGTCAGCTAATGCTAAAGCACATTTTTATAATTTCTAAAATGATATTTTTTACCTCAATGCTAGGAAATGATTTTCCAGTGAAATGATATGCCACTGTTTGCATCCAACGAGTAGAAACACCAGCCAACATAAAAACTAATGCATGAGAAGCAACGAGGTAGAGTGTTATGGCCAAATATTGTTCCTGTGCTCCTATCTAACTCAACCTTCTCTTCTATCACCATTTCATCCAACAGCAAAACACAGTACCTTTCATCGTCTTGTAGTTGATTTACCTTCAGTTCCAAAAATTTGAACACTTCCATTTGAATTCCTGGAGAAAAAGTCAAATTTTCCAGCCTTCTGCTAAGGGTTCTGTCACTTGGAAGTGGATAGCCCAAGTTTAACATGGAATTGTAACCTTTGATGCCACAAGAAAAACGAATTTGCATAGCCTCTTTTACAGTTTAGTTTGACCATTTGTGTCCTCTAATTGATCTTTTACACAATGACTCCAATTGGTCAGCATTTAAAAACCTTTTCAGTGCCCTGGTAGTTTCCTCCAGATTTGTGTTTAACTTCTTCACTTGTTTTTGCAAAGAAGAAACTTGTGCTGTAAGCCTTCGTATTATTTCATCTTTATCATCTTCTGCTTTCCGATTAGTTGCCTCGTCCTCGGAAGCTGTAGTTGCATTATTTTCATGCCTTTCTGTTTCAACTCCCTTGTTTTCAGGCTCTTGATTGGATTCATCTCTCACAGCTACAATTAAACGAATATTTACATGAGTGAAACTGTTATAATATTAAATGATGTAGTTTTAAACTTACATGTGATAGTTAAAATTTTAATCTGAAGTATCTAGTTTCACTTAATACTCAACATATTCAACCAGTTCAGCTTAAACATTAATAATGAAAACCATCTTCAAAGTGGGAACATCATATTAAATGAAAATAAACATTCTTAATACAATCTAACATACTGCATGTTGGCATGTAATCATAAACCTTTCATTCGTTAACACAATATTTATATTTTATTCATTATTTCTAATACCCTACCTTGGACATTTACAGAAAATTGTCTTTTTGCTGGAGCTTTACGTAATGATTCTTTCGGTCGGTGGGGAAATATTTATGGAACTGCGAAAGGTCTCAATAATTTCCGACCATCAAGCCTATTTGCTTCGAACTGAGCCGCGTCGAAATGAGCCTGGAATAAATCAAATTTTTGAACGAAATAGAAAATTTACCGAAGAAATATAATAGGTAATATCATTGAGATTTCTGAGTTATAAGAATGAAAACCGAGAAAAATTTGGCATTAGCTTACTTACCTCGCATAACCTGCTTGCCGATGTCTGCATCCAGAAATCACGCTTCACTTTTGCGATCCAAATTTTTCGTCTATTTGCATCTGAGGGAAAACGAAAAACCCTATACCCACCTTCGCCACAGTTTTTGCAACCAACTGCACAACAGCAAGGCATGGCTAACGTTTAATAAACCTTAAAATTCCAAAATAATCGAGAGCAATCACACGACTTGCTATAAGCAGTAAATGAAAGCACTAGCACACTGAGGCCACAATATGGCGGACGCGTACCACGTGACCCCCTCTAGTCCAATGAGATGCCGCGCTTGTCGGCATTCTCAACATCAAAGGTTGTCACAACCTTCTAAATACATAGCCTTGCCTCACACATACTTTAGGCGCCCTCTGCCTCCCTACCGAAGAATATTTTGGCAGAGGCTCGGCTGGTCTCCGCGGAGCGATTCGCTGTCTTTTTACGACGCGTTTTTACTCTCGTCGTGACAGACGAACAAAGGAATCTCACGAAAAATTTAAAATTCGAAATGGAAATGTTAAATGGGTTACCGTTTTCCAATAAGCCTCTTCTATACCAGAAAACACACCACATGCTGCACAGACGTACTGTTCAGTTTCCTATCTTAGATCTTTTCCAACTCTGAAGACAAATTTAAAAAAATATCCTTGGAAATAAAGTAGCAAGAGTTTTAAAAGACGTCACTTTAGAGTTAATTATTTAAATTTGAAAAAATGAATTACCATTTAATTAATTATTAGTTAATTGTTATAATTATTATTAATTACCAATTCTCTGAAATTTTCCAGAAATGTGAGTAGTTAAATAGTATCTTTAGCCCGTCATAAATAAAATTAGTAAATTATGGTAAAGCCTTAGAAAAATACCATTTACATATATTATTCGTATTTCAATTAACGAGTTATTTCATTCTCAATTTCATGCAATATCCAAAGTTCTTCTCTAAACGTTTACTTAATCTCAGAATTTTTCACACAACCGTTGGTCGCCATGGTTAATTTAACATTCGAGGAGAGAGAGAGAGAGAGATAATGACGAAGCCAGCCACTCATTCGCGCGATTGTCCATGGCATTAGCGTGCCATTTGACGAAAGAGCTCCAACTAAATTAGCATCCGTTCCGAAGTCCACCGCGCCATAATTCCGCAAGTCTGCAATAAAGAATTGAATGTGCGGATTCGAAGGGTGCATTAACGTCTCAGATGAATACGCACTGCGCAAAGGGGATGAATGCGGGAGTAAGAGCAGCCCTAACTAGAGATATTACAAGATGCATCTAACGCAATAAGTTGTTCATTTACAGCACTATCAACTTTGAAATTCCACTTTCTTTCCGTTTCATTAAGAAACTTTTCAAAATACATATTCGAAATTATACAACCACTATCAGAGTTCTATTTGTTATTCAACGGCTGTATCGGCGCAAATTATAAAAACTAAGAGCCCTGCTCCTATGCGTGTCAACCTCGCATTCAAATCTCTCCAGGGACCTCGGCGTTATGCGCCTCGCTAATCTGAAAATAATATTTCAAAGAATTTTTCCGATTGAAATGGTAGATGCAACGCGGCCTGAAAACGTTTGCGCACCTACAGCACAGCACGTTGCAGGAGGCATATGGTGAATCTGTGCTTCCATACACACGAGACCTGACTGCACCATTTTGATTCCAAGAGTAAGTGTGGAAGTCTCCAGGGTCTCCTACACCAAAGATAGCCAAAGTGATGGCCTCAGCAGGAAAGGTTATGGTCATCTCCTTCCCAATATTCCTGCCAGTTGTCTTACAGTTACAAGGCGATCCTCCCTCACAATGACAGCAGTGGTGTTGATGGCTACTTCAGTCACTGCAGTGGCTGGAGCACCCGGACCATCTTCCTTTGTGATTGACTCGCGTACCTATTTAAACATTTTAAACCACCTCTGGGCTGTGCTATATGGAAGCACAGATTCCACATATGCCTCCCGCAACATGCTGTAGGCTTCAGCTGAAGTTTTTTTGTGGCGATAGCAAAATTTCAGCGCAGCGTACTGTTCCTCACGCGTGACCTCCATCACTCCGTAGGCGAAACTAATTAGACATGCATTAGTGCTGTCACCACTGCAACAAGATGTGCGCCAGACGTCTGCGCATTTGTGAAGTAATGCAAGTTGGATTGCTGCAACATTCTGCCACTAAGCTACAATTGTTCCGTGAATGGTTTGTTTTAAAAAAAATTTGATCACTCTTTATTGAACAGCCCTCATATATATATATATATATATTTTTTTTTTCAATATTTGTTTCACGGTGAGGGCCACCCGCACCCCCCCGGACGACGCTTCCGCCCCCCAACTCCGTCAATGGGAACTGGCCCATATCCAAATCTTAAACTCTTCCTCTCTTCCCGGCCTCAATATCCGTTAATATTTCCTTCTTTCCACCCTCTCTTTCACCTCTCCCCCCTCCCCCTATGCATCCTCCAATCCCCGACCTTTCCACGCTCCCTTTCCTTCCACCCCCACACGTTCACCCCAGTGTCACTACCAAATCAGTTGTCTCCCTCTTGTGCTGACGAAGGGATCATCCCGAAAACTCTAACCTCTACAAATGTGTCTCTCCAACACCCCAGCGGCTCTCCTTCCGGTAAGTGTTCACTGGGTTTCCTTCAACACCTAGTTGCCCTAAATATCCTTACTTACCTTCCTTCTTCCGTAGTATATATATATATATATAACGCTTCCTGCATTAGCCTCTCTCCATATATATTGAATAGAATCGGCGATAGACAGCAGCCCTGTCTTACTCCTCTACCGATATCTACTCCGCTGGTTTCCGCATTCTCTAACCTGACCTTTACAACTTGATTCACATATAGATTCCTGATCAGTCTCCTGTCTTTCCAGTCTACACCTATATCCTTTAATATCCTCATCAGCAGTACCCAATTTACTCTATCGAAGGCCTTCTGCCAGTCGACGAAACATACGCAGCAATCTTGACTGTACTCTATTGCCCTTTCTGATATGATTCTCACTACACCGATAGCATCTCTGGTTCCACGTCCTTTTCTGAAGCCGAATTGATCTTCCCCTAGCATTTCTTCGGCCTTTTTCTCTAGTCTTTTATTAAGAATCCTCGTTATGATCTTCGAAGTGTGTGACAGTAGGGATATCGTTCTCTAGTCCTTACACTGCATTGCCTTTGGCTTCTTCTTTAGAGGGATCATTGTTACATCTAACTGTAAGAAATCCTGAGGTTACTCTCCCGAGTCGTAAATCTTGTTAATTAGTTTCGTAATCACTTTTAGTCCTTCCGATCCCATGACTTTAAGTACCTCTACCGGTATTCCATCGCTGCCTGTAGCTTTTCCTTACTTTAGTTCCTGTATCGCCTTTTCTACTTCGCTTTTCATGATACTTGGTCCCAAGTTGTCTTTTTCAATGCAATTCTCTTCTTCCAGTTCCATTTGTACCGATCCTGCCTGCTTTTTGTATAGTTCCTTAATGAATTCTTCCCATACCTGTGCTACATCCTTTGGTTCTGCGACTATTTTCCCATCTGTATTAATAATTCCTTTACCACGAATCCCATTAGACTTCTCATCTTCTAACTCCAGTGCCCTAGCGTACATCATATCGTATCGTCCTAACTTCTCCATCTGTTGTATTTCCTCACATTTTTCTTTTATCCAATTTTCCCTAGCTTTATCTGTTACCCTTCTCAACTCATTGTTTATGCGTCTATAGTTGGCTCTACCTTCTTCACTGTTAACGTTTTTCCATTTTCTTCTCTCATCCATTTTCTCCAGCATTTCCATATTGATCCATGGTTTTCTGATTTTCTTCTCCTGTTTCCCAATCTCTTTATTCAAGGTATCTTTGATGCTGGCTTTCACTTCCTCCCATTCTGTATCCACGGTCTTCGGTTTGTTTTCCAAATTTCTAAGGCGATCTTCCAACTTCGTGCTGAAGGCATCTTTCCTTTCTTTCAGTTTTTCTAGGTCCCAAGTCTGTCTATCTCTTCTCGTTTTCCTTATTTGTTTCAGCTTTGTAGTTACATCGACTATTAGAAGGATGTGATCTGAATCAATGTCTGCTCCTGGTAATGTCTGAGCATTTTTTATGCTGTTCCTGAATCTTTGTTTTACTAGGATGTAATCTATTTGGCATCTCATTCTATCTCCTGGGCTTTTCCATGTGTACAGCCTTCGTTTGTGGTTTCTGAACCATGTATTAGTCACTACTAAGTCGTTATTAACACAGAATTCTACCAGTTTTTCTCCTCCTCGGTTTCTTTTCCCAAGTCCGTATTGACCGACAACATTTTCTTCTTGTCCTTCACCAACTATGCTGTTCCAATCCCCATTATTATGCAGTTTACCTTTCCTCTTCCGTCTTCTTCGTAAATCTCGTTAATTTGTTCATACATCTCCTCAATTTCTTCTTCTTCATGAGTGGACGTTGGCATATATACCTGGATTATCAACATGTTTAGGAGTATATGGAGAACCAAGTTTAACCTAGAATAATCACGGACCTGTCAACGGACAGACTACCTATGATGATGATATATATATACTAGTGATGTACCGGGTACCCGGAGTAACAAAGAAAAATTACCCGACCGGGTATCCGGCCATGTAGCGCTATGGCTTTTTCTGTGCTTTTTCCAATTTTTCACAAATTTGACGCCTTTCTCGATTTCACTCTAATAATACCATACTAATTGCCTTGAACCCTTTGAACCCAATGTACGTGTTATTGCTAAAAATTGGATTATAGGAGAAATGAATAGTCTGTCTCCAATATATGAAAATAAAGAAAAATATGACAATGAAACACGAGAACCTACAGAAGATGAAGAGAAAATGATGACGATAAAATTCAAGATGTGTGGGCTTGCTTAAATGAAATTTCGTTTGAAAATGAAAGCAAACAAGAAGAGTTATGTACTGAGGTTAATACGTCTTATTCCAAAGAAGAGAGGCAATTTGAAAATTTTATTAAATGTCCTAACATCCCTCGAAGAGAAAATCCTTGAACTTGGTGGGCAAAAAATGCAGCTATCTTTTCTGAATTGTCAAAATTGGCCAGACGTTACTTGTCATCACCTCCAAGCAGCATACCCAGTGAAAGGATGTTTAGCGAGGCGGGAATCATATACGAAGAGCTGAGGAATCAATTCCTTCTGCGAAATGCGGAAAAACTATTGTATCTTCATCATAATCTCTCATTGTTGAAATTATTTATTAAAATTTTGACTGCACTTTTATTTCATTCTTTACTTAAGAATATTTTATAAAGTTTATAAAATTTTACAAACTGGTACTGTTAACCAGTCATCAAGTATAATTATGCATATTATGCAAAATGTTATTTCATGGTTCAGTTTTACTTTTGTTAGTGTAATCTGTTTTTTAAAAGTTTATTAAAATTAATATATCCGTTCTGTGAATGTTTCTTGCAGGCTAAAAAGTAAAGGTAAAATATTAAGTTCCATAAATTTGTTTTTATTGTTATCCTTTTTTGCTCATGAGTGACCGAGTACCCGGCACCGTGTCCCAGCACCGGGTGCCGGGTCCGGGTAATTTCCGGGTACTGAAAATATGGCCGGGTATGCCGGGTACTGGGTAATTTCCGGGTACCCGGTATATCACTATTATAATTATATATAGGTATATAGTTAAGTTTTAAGACACCACAAATAATGTCTAGTAACACGAGAATGGCTGCATATATTTAAGCCATTCTTTAAATTTTAAAGAAATCCATACATTAAGACTTAAGTATAATCACCGTGCAAAATAACGACCCGTGTTCGATTCCAGGGAAGTTTAACCCTTAAATACTACTATTATGTTTTGTCACATTAATACTACAATGTGGTGAATTTTCACCCCAAAGATTTTTTGTCTATTTTACTGCTGTTATTATTAATTAAACAATTTCTATACGGTAAATTATTATTGTGCAGTACATAATTGAGAATATTTATTTCGTATATGCATTGCACTTCCTTTATTAATAAGTTATTTTATTAAATGGTTCTTATGTAGATTTACAACCATAACACAAAAGTCTTTTGAGAAAAATCATTAAATAAAAACTCATATATAAGTAAGATCTAGAAGACTTTTGGACTGATTATTTTGATATAGATTTACAGTAATAAAACAAAAGTCTTTCAAAAAATTATCAAATAGAAAAACAATCGTACAAACTTATTTTAGCTACAATTTGGACAGATTATTTTCATTTAGATTTATAAAAGTACAACAAAAGTCTTTCAAAAAATTATCAAATATGAAAACAATCGTACAAACTTACTTTAGCTACAATTTGGACAGATTATTTTCATTTATATTTATAAAAATAAAACAAAAGTCTTTCAAAAAATTATCAAATATAAAAACAATCATACAAACTTTATCTAGCTACAATTTGGGCACATTATTTTTCTATGCTCAGGGCATATGAATTTGGCGCAAGAAGTACACTTAATAGTGAACTTTTTATCTAGACGTCTTGGGCAACAAGCGCAACGACCCTGCTTAGCAGAAGAGGGTTGATGCTTCTGCTTCTAGCTGCCGGTGCTCCTCGGGTAAAACCTCTAGTATTCCTGAGCGAAGCTCTCGTCGAAGATTGGGGTTATGTAATCTTTGTTTCAGAAATGGTGTGACAAGGGCCATGCCCAGTTCAAGTAGGAAGTCTATTCTTTTAGGCGGGGTTCTTCCCTGAGAAGCATTTTTGAATGCGTGTACATCTTTGGAATTTATGCCTGCAGCATTCAATATTCCGTAAAAAATGGCTAAGGGTCAGCGGCGAGTCCTTCTGCTACAGCTGTAGTTCTTACAAAGTTGATCAAATGTATCAACTCCACCTTTGGTTGAGTTATAGAAATCGATCACTTCAGGTTTCTTTGTTGTCGTCGATATACTCGGTCTATCATGCATGGTTGAACATAGAAGAACCAAGTTTCGAGATGAAGGACAAAAAGAGACCAATTGTACTTTATTGTGTGTATCATACAGGAAAACAGAGCTGTGAACAGGCCTGTTTTTTGCATCTATCATCTCCTTTGGTATTTCTGCCTTAATCTTGCGAATAGTGCCCACTAATGTAAGCTTATGTTTTTGTAGCATACACTTCATAAGAGGGACTGAGGTAAACCAATTGTCTACCGTAATGTTGTTATAAGTTCCATGAATAGGTCTGGATAATTCTTCACCAAAGTACTGTGCAATTGGGAGATCTCCATTCCTCGTTGCTTTCCCAATGTACGGCATACCATTGACTAAATAAAAAGAATGGGCATCACGCATGAGTACTAACTCTATCCCGTACTTCTCTTGCTTGTTCGGGATATACATCCTAAATGGACATTTACCCCGAAATCCCAGTAACTGTTCATCAATAGTACATTCGGATGAGGGTCTATAGTTCTCTTGGCAGTTATTTATAAACATTTCCCAGTTGAACGTATGAGAGTAAACGGGTCGTCTATCCTGCGCTCCTCTCTGTCATCAAACAGTTTGTAAGGAACCGACACCTTTCTAATGGCATGATAAGCTTATACATAGGCGTACCTCTTGATGACCATGAAAATTGAGCTGTCAAGTGATTGTCTTTTCTGGCACCCATTAAGTACAGCTAACTTATGAAAGCTCTCAATTCACTAACGTCAGTATGCTTTACCCAGCTGGATTTTGGATTGTACCTTGTTGACTGTAAGTCTATCTCAAGATTGGTAAATTTGATAATATCAGGTAGCGTCTCATCAGTAATAAATAAATTCCATGCTTCTATTTCCGACGATACTTTACGAGCTTCTTCGATTGGCACAGGCATATGTCTTATTAAGTTTCTCAATGGAGTCCTGTGAGATGTTGGCATCGCAGACGACCAGACATGGCCATTTTTTCCATTCATAATCTTGTTTGGATGTCAATACAGATGAATCTTCTCTCATTGTAAACCACATTTCTGTGTTTGGCTTCTTACCCTGTTTTGTAGCTTCAGACCTCTTGCGCTTTTGCCAACTCGACTGTGGTTCAACTTCTACGTTGCCTTCACTCGCACTAGCAGCTGCAGTCCTCTCAGGCTCAGGTTCAAAATGTGGGTCATCTTCAGAGTCATCGTCATAGCCTTCAAATTCATTTTCTGTATGAATATCATTCTCAATCAGATCTTCAACGTCTTCCTCGCCCTCAGAATATTTCCTCATTCTACATCTCTGACATCTAATTATTGCACCTGTTTTTAGATGTGAACTTCTGAAAAAGGTACTCGTATGAATAAGAAAAACAAATACATACCTTGTTTGATACAAAGAAAAAAGTCGCATGAGTACTACAGTGGGATGAATTTACACCCCTAAATCCCCGAACAACGAGAAGAACTCAGCACAACGCACTATCGAAAGTAGCTCCACTAAGGCACTGAGGAGATAAGAGAATAGCATGAAGGCCATGGCAAAGAACGCTACTGCCATCTAGTGGCAAGCGAATCAAATTTCAATGGGGTGAAAATTCACCTCTAGTAGTATCTATTTAAGGGTTAATTCCCCAATTGGATAACATTGGCGGGACTTTCTCGAATTTTTATCTCCTAAACTATAAGTCTCGCGGATTTTTTTGTTGCGTTGTCCTTCATCCGATTAAATTTATCAGTAGGTACCTTAAAGATCATATAAGAGCAAGGAAAAGCAAAATGTGAATTTCTCATTGTTGGATTAATGGAAATGGCGTCTCTTGACTGTGGCGTCGCAAATGGCAGCGGCCACATACCGAACTACTAGCCTACTATCGACACTTAAAAATGATACCAACTCGTGAAGAATTTATTCGAATGCTTGAAGACGAAGAAAAGACCGTAGAATTTTTAACTGACAGTAAAATAATTGAATGAAATCGATGGGTTGGGTTGGTGTTTCTATAAAAGCTCAACTATATGCTGTTGGCAACTGCGAATTAATCATCTCAAGCGATAAAACAGCAGGTCATTTTCAACATGTAAACTTTATTTTAATTAATTTCTTATCAGTCAATATTATATTCTCCAAGATGAGAGATTTTAAAACTAATGATATTTTGTTAAGATGCCGTTACGTAAACTGTAATAAAACTTTGAGAACTATCATAAGTTATCATCCATTGTCTGAACTTATCTCGGGTTTCCTAAAAGCCCATTAGAAATAAAACACAAATGCATAAAAATGTGCATTACAACAAATGATAGGAAAGACATATGTTAATTTCCGCTGATCTTCAGAAGGCGATGAAAGAAAGAGAATGCCTGGTAATGAGCGTGGCGAAAATTGCGTCTGCTTTGCGATATGATTCCGCTAGAGTTTGATTTACTTATTTTCTGAATTAGTAATTGTAAAACCTTTATAAATCGAATCATTTGAATCGATTCGTTCGATTTATCGTAACGGGTGAACCGATCCAACTTTTCCTTTTATTCGCAGCGAATAAATTCGAATCGGCTATCATTCTTACCTTAGTCTGCCCGCCACCTACCACTGCCTCTTTCCACTACCTCCTAGGCATTTTCTAACGCATCTGTGATAACGGTCGCATTCAAATACGAAACGCGATGATTTAAATGGCTTGGCGAAAAAAACAAGCTAAAACGAACATTCCAAACGAGAATTTCTCTCCAACAAATACCAAACACTAACCAGACGTTTGTAGGTTAATATTAAGTGGTTAATCGTGAGATAATTTCAAATCTCATCTCTGATAATCCCTTTGAATGACTAAATCACAATTGGTCCTTCCTTCGGACGTATTCAGAAGTGTCCTGAAAATATTCAGTCCCAAGAGTCGCATTAAATACAATCATTGACATTTAACTTACATATTAAAATGTAACTTTTACAAGCATATAATTCCACCGCTTTTCATAAGCAGCGCTTCCGGTTGACGCATCACTCGAAGTAGTAGTTACTATTGAGGAAAAGTTTGGAGACCAACGATTTAGCTCGTTAATTTTATCCTGATGGAGAGGCAACCGGTCCTCCTCAGTGCTACGCGGGTTGCATATGACAACTCGGAAGATTGAACTAATGGTGATGCTATCGTTAGTATTGTTGCACAAGAATTACTGAACGTAATCCAGATTTAGATTAGTTGCGAAATTACAAAATTAAGGATCGAGATAGTTAGGCAGGTGTGTGAATTATTTTTCCCCTTTTGCTGTGGATTACAAATATGAGGAACGCAGTTTATCATCTAATTGTAAGGCAGAGGCAGTGTTGCCACTTTTTTTTAACACTTGGGAGCTAGATTTCATCCTCTTGGTAGCTAGAATATTTAATTACCTGTAATATTCGTAGCTGTGTAAGGAAGCTAACCATATGATGTTTCTAAACTATTAGAGTATTGTAATTGTGTGCTGACCATATGCATCAACTATTACACACACACACACACACAAAAGATGAAACCTTTCCCTGAACCAATTTCTTGATTAATTGAAAAACATTTTAAAGCCTTTTTCCCAACACCGGATGTTTCTTTTGTAAGAATTTTATGAAAAGTATATAGGAAGGCAGACTCCAGTTGTTAAAACCATGGTGTTATTGGTGATTTTGTCTGCATTTTTTAGATTTTTTGGCAGTCTCCTCTGTCCTGACAAATATTTTACTTTAAAATGCATATATGTATTGGGTGTGATCTAACATTTGATTTCCTATTGTTGTCCCAAATAATTTTTTTCATGAATACAATACTTTCCCATTACTACGTATGGAGAAAGTAAAAAACGTTTATTTTTCAATACAAAATTTGCTTACGTTACATACCATTAAATGACTTTATATTGCCGTTGGACTTCACCTGCCAGCGAAATAAAATATTTTTTAAACTCTTCGCGAACACTTTTAGCATCGGTTGAATAGTTATGACATATGTACGCCTCCTTGTAAAGGGAAAAGGTTCTCATTAGAGACTCCGCCTTCTTTTCGCCAGGTGCCTGCAATTATCTCATGTGATGCATTATGTTCCTCATCAAAAGTTCCTGCACAATACTATGCGTGCCTTTGTAATTATAATAGTAACTTCCGCTTTTATCGGGCGCTTGGATAACTATGTGTTTAACGTCCAGGGTGCCTATGCAATGAGGGAATTTCCATCTATCTTCTTGAAGGCATGTTTCTGAAAGAACGACAGGTAATGTAAACCCACGGGGGAGAAATTTCGCGAATCGCAGAGTCGAGAACTCGCGTGACAGTAAATCGCGGCGATATTTGTCGACAGTGTAAACACACGGGCGAGTTCCTTGCGCGAGACGTCGCAAGTAACTTGCCAGTCTATTCCCTCCTTTACATTCAAGGATATCTGCAACTGCTACTTGTTTGTTGTTTATTGGGGTACCATATCTTCGACTTATCTAGGATGTTTTAGATAGTAGCTAGAAAAAAATATAATCTTTTTTCGATTCGCCATATTTGTAACAAATCGCTACTGTTGATTTTTCGGAGCTAGTTTGAGTTGAAAGTCGCTAGATAGAGCTACAAATTCGCTAGATTGGCAACACTGGACAGAGGCTCACAACCTATTCAACGTGACGAGCACCGAGTTCCATTCTAGAGCACCATAGCGACGAACACCACTATACTTTCGTAAAAGTAGGAGTGATCATTAATCAAATGAAATGAAGGTCAAGTGATTGAAAATGCCATTTTCGTATTTTTAGAAAAACGGGCGAACAAATCAAATTAATGGCGCTAGGAAAGACGATTTTTTTAATCATCGTGAAATTTCGCGGCAGGACCGCTAAAGATCACTGTGTTGCGGACCTATGATCTAATAAATTATTATGCAAAATTGCAACATAATATTTTATTATGTACTACAATTAGCTGGATTTTAAGGCTTCTATTGACAGAAAATGCTCGAAGTTTATTTGATAGAAATTCAGTCATTTACCAAAAAAGTCGTCCTCGACCATCAATGATTCTAATAGGAGCCAATATTACCGAAATAAGGGAATTGGCAAAAAATTCAAAGAAAACATTTAATGTTCTTGCAGCGAGGCTTTACATTTTAGTTTATGTTTTTATTTTATTGCTTCTCTGATACTCAGTTTTCTGCCATTTAAAATATAAAAATAATAAACAGCACGCCGTGACTTATTACTCCGAGCAAACCAAATATAAAAATGTGAGCACATATGACCAGGCCAAAGACAAGATGCTTCGCTTCATCTGATTTTCATTTCCATAAAAAATTGCAACGGATGGTAAACTCGAGACTTATTTTTAAACGATTGTTTCGCGAAGTTACAACCACTCGGCAGAATCGTCGCTTTTGAAGCGAATGCAAACGGCTTACCATTGCAGAGGCACTCGTTCCATCCCTCACACACTCTTTTTATCTATTCCTCCACGCCGTTACGACTCCACGTAGGTGCTCATCGTATTCGACTCCACACTTCTCCCGCCGCCCCCCAGCGCCTCCCTCGCCAAACTAAATTATCATTCTCCGCATTTCTCCCACTCCTTCCAAAGCCATCCAGTCTCTGCCTTTAGATCACCTCTTAATCCCCCTCTCTCTCCCTCTCTCTCTCCCTCCCTTTCTCATCCCACTCCAAACCATCTCTCTCTCTCCTATTTACCTTCTAACCCCGCGAGATCCTTTCCCCAAACGCGCCGAATTGAAATATGGCGACAGAAGACAGCGTTCGTACATTACAATGGGCACAGAAGGGACTGCGTGTTTGGAAAAGGAGGGAGAGTGCGTGTGTGGAGGTAACAGAGGGAGCGAGGAGGAGGAGGGAGGGGAAGAAAGAGTGGCGGGGTTGGAAAGGTCGACGCATTGAGACAGCGGGGACGAGAGAAAAAGGAAGGGGAGAGAGAGAGAGAGAGAGAGATGTTTAGACAAGCGCAGTGAAAGCGCGAAGAGCTTATCTTGGAATGTGGAAGAAAGAGGGAGAGAGAGGGAGAGAGAGAGAGGGAGAGAGAGAGAGGGAGAGAGAGAGAGGGAGAGAGAGAGGGAGATAGAATGAGAAGGAAGGAGTGAGAGGAGAGATGAGAAGAGAATGAAACAAAGTTGGTTGTTTGTTGGATGGTTTTTTTCAAACAAAAAGGAGCGAGAAGAATGGAGTGTGTCACTGCGGAGCATATTCTCCATCACGTGTAAGACCTTAAAAAATGGCTGTGAGTGTAAAGCGAAAATAATGTAATTTAACTTAAGGAAAGAACAAAACAAACCAAGATCCAAAATAACGAAACTTTTAATGCATACCAGATAATATCGCTGTAAATTACGATCCTAATCCCATGTTTAGATTATTTTAAATATGAATTCGGAATAACATTTCACGTTAAAAATATACAAGGCGTGAATATTTTAAATTCATAACTATGAATATAAATCTGTGATGCTTGGACATTCAGCGACTGAGTTATAATATTAAAAAACAAAATGCATTGTTTAAGAATCATAAATTGCAATTAGTTCCTGCGCGGAAGTAAACTTGCAATGTTGGAAGATGGCGTGAAAGAGGGGAAAATGAGAGGAAGGAGGGGGAGGAAGGGAGGGGGAGGGTGAAAAGGGGTAAATGGAAGGGAGGGAGAGGAAGGAAGGGAGGGAGAAAGAGAGAGAGATAGCTATATAGATGTGCGAAATCATCGTATTAATCTCGTTCATTAGTGGGATCAAGGCAATGCTTCATTTTTGAAACTTAACACTGATCCAATGTTCCCGAAAAAATATTTTTTATTTAATTAATTCTCGTGTTTTTTTTAGAGAGAGGTGCTCACTGTGTAAACTCTTAATGCTTAAATTTATTAATTAAAACATCTGACAGACCAGCACCAAAAAAATCCAAATATTGGACTGCTTAAATCCAACTGCAAATATAAAAGTCTTTCCTTCCGGAGAAAATTTACGATTCGTTTCGCTTGGATGTGATATTCAACCTGGTTCGCATTAGCGTATCCTTTTTAAGGGCAATTTATATTATTATTCTGATAAATCAACGACAAGTGGCTATGCTCAAATTATTTTATAAATGCGTAATTATTCAAGCATCGATAGGAATAGCACTTTATATATATATATATGTGTGTGTGCGTGCGTGCGTGTGTGTGTGTGTGTAATTTAAACAATTGACCTCCAAAAATCCATGCAATTAAGATATAGGGATTTTTTGTAGTCGGCAAATGCTTACTAAAACTTACAATTAGATTAGTACAAATGAAGCAAAATAAGTCTCCCGATAAAAGGTAACATTATTGAGACATCTATTTACAAATACAGCCGGCCACGTTAAACCGAATAGACAATTTTCATAAAATATCGAGTATATGAGCAAGAATAAATATAAGCAACTATCTGAAAGTACATGGCGATGCCCGGATTATGGCAGACGTCTTTGGCGAATAAAATTATGTATTATATGGTAATACAATCATTTCACCTTTTGCGCATTTTTTACCAAAGGATGAAGGCATTATAAATTAGAAAAATATGTTTGACCATTTATTTCAAAGCTTGCTTGCAAACAATATTTTTTGACGCGGGCCACAATGTCGTGCCTATCTGCCGCCTTCTGTCCCGGCAGCAACTCCGCCATTATTTCTGGCCACTTAGGGTTGCACGTCAATGTGATGAAGAGGTGCCTCACGTAGGTGAGTGCTCGTGCATGTTGCGCGGGCTGCCCGTGAACGTGTACGGCAGGATGACCATTTGGCCCACATCGTTTGCATTGGCGGAGCCATCGCTGCCACCGCGTCCATCAAATACTCTCGTGCCCCCTACACTGACCCCACCCCCACCATCGGCAATAGGATAGGACTAAACCTTTCTAAAATGGTACGCCGCCATTTTTTTTCAAGATGGCAGATGAAATTCAGAATATACTTTTTACTATTTAAATAGGCCCATAAACCATCTCATCAAATTTGGTTAGAATTGGACGAACCATTTCTGAGATAGCAGGCCGCCATTTTGACTTTCTCCATACGTAGTAATGGGAAAGTATTGTGATCACGAAAAAAATCGACTTCGAGATTTCAACGGAAATACATGTTTTGAGGTCACTAGAACACGTTTAGACTATTTTCGGAATGATGTCTGTGTGTGTGTGCGTGTTTGTGATTGTGTGTGTGTGCGTGTTTGTGATAGTGGGCGCTCTAACTCAAAAAGTACTTGTCATATCGTTACCAAACTTCATATGTAACACTTTAGCCTGAGCACAAAGAACGGATTAGTTTTTGGACAATAACGGTTAACCGCAAGTCGAGGTTTATTCGAAACCCGATTTGGTTTTTGCGATATTCCTCCGTTAAAATAACATTATAGTATTTACAATTCCATACAAAAGTTATAATGTAATTTCCTACAACTTTCATCTGAAACAACTTTCTTTAGCAATTATTGTTTAGGAATTATTTATAAATAATCGGTTTTTCGGTTTCCGTCAAATATCTCCTTAAAAACGTCGTTATTGGTAATTTTCGTGAGGACCAAAGTTGTAGAGAATAATATTTCTTCCAGGTTTTGTTTGAAACAAATTTTTGTAGGACCATCCATTTCGGATATATTTTGCGTTTCCTTAATTTATAGTATACAGCGCCAGCACCAATTATTGTTTAGGAATTATTTATAAATAACCGGTTTTTCGGTTTCCGTCAAATATCTCCTTAAAAACGTCGTTATTGGTAATTTTCGTGAGGACCAAAGTTGTAGAGAATAATATTTCTTCCAAGTTTTGTTTGAAACAAATTTTCGTAGAACCATCCATTTCGGAGATATTTTGCTTTTTCTAGTATACAGCGCCAGCACCATGTTGCGGTGAATTCTGTAAACATATTCAAAATATACCTAATTTAGGGCAATGAGGACGACTGTATTCTTTAGCGATACGAAATCATAATTTTGCCTCATAATGCTATTCATGATAATTTAAGGTTTCAGGAGCTGTTTGTGCAGTGAAAGCAAAGTATTTTTTCGATGAATTGAAATTGAAAGGGGACTTTAACGCATCATGTGGGTGGTTGACAAGATTTAAGGCACGGGATTCGTCAGATTGCTATCGAAGGAGAAAAACTTAGCTGTGACGAGCCGGCAGCTGAGGAATTTAAGTCTCAGTTTCAACATTTCCTTGATAATGAAGGATTCACCTCAGAACAAATTGATAACGCTGATGAAACTGGTTTATACTGGAAGTGTCTGCCACAAAAAACTTTAGCTCATGAAAATGAAAAAAGTGCTGCAGGGCATAATCTTCAGAAACAACGCCTAACAGTTTTGTGCTGTGGTAATGCCGCCGGGTCTCATTTTTTGAAACCGTGTGTTATTGGGAATGCAAAGAAACCTCGAGCTTTCTCAAAAGTTAAAGTTTTATCGTATTTACCTGTCGATTACTACAGTAATAAGTCAGCATGGATGGACAGAGAAATTTTTACGGACTGGTTTAAAACAAAATTCATTCCAGCAATGCGTCAACACGGGATGCTCCAAGCTGCGGATAGTGGCGCATGTGGGCACCAATGACGCGCAGGATCGGGGTTCTGAGGAGATATTGGATTCCTTCAGGGATCTATGCTCCGAAGTACACCGACTCCGGCGGGTCATGGGGATTGACATGCGCCTGACCATATGCAGCATGGTCCCGCGGACCGACCGGGGTTCGACGGTTTGGAGTCGAGTGATCGGCTTGAACCGGAGACTCTGGAAGTTCTGTGGGGGCATGGGAGTAGATTTCGTGGACCTCGGGCCGGTTCTCGAATCCTGCAAGGTACCCCTTAACCGCTCGGGAGTTCACTATACCGCCGAGGCAGCACAGAGGGTAGGTGGTAGGATATACGAGCATAGTAGAGTTTTTTTAGATTAGAGAGTAGGTTTGTGAGCAGGTCATATACGGAGAAATTAAAGACTTGCGCTAATTATCATAATGATTTATTAACTCTGACCGTAGATCAATATGTAGGTCGGCTTTAGGGCACAATAAACCATGCGATAATACTATCAGTAATAAAGCCGCTACTGGAAATGAGGGATGCACCCTCCAAATCGCTGAAATAATTCCGAAGCGACGCATAAGTGACTCCCTAAAAAATTTAATTCTAAATTGCCGGAGTATCAGGAATAAGGCTGCGGAACTTCAGAATTTACTAGAACAAACAGAGGCAGATATAGTAATAGGCACAGAGAATTGGCTAACCTCGGATATTCACGACCGTGAAATTTTCCCCTTACGATATATTATTCACAGACGAGATAGGACAAATAGGAGCTGGGGAGGGGTGTTTATAGCAGTGAATAATACACTAATAAGTTCTCCGGTCAAGTTTGCTGTAAACAATATTGAAAGCACTTGGTGTACTATAAACAGTGAAGGTTTGGGAAACATTCATGTATGTGCATATTATAGGTCGCCAGCTTCAAACGCAGAAGAAATATACGATCTAGAGGCTCAAATAAATTCACTAATGAAGAAGAATAGTAAAAGCATTATCATAGTAGGAGGAGACTTCAATCTACCCTCGATAAATTGGCAGAGTTGTAGCTTCATACCATCCGGTAGGAATCGCGAGTCATGCGAAGCGCTATTAGACATCTTCAATAAACATTCCCTCATCCAGGTAGTCAAAAAACCTACGAGAGCGAACAATATATTAGATTTACTAGCAGTTAACATCCCCGAGCGTGTTTCCGAAGTAACTGTTGAAGAAGGAATCAGTGATCACCAATCAGTTCGAGTACTTTTGGATATAACTGTCGCAAAATATCGCAAGCCTAAGAGAAAAGTGTACATATATAAAAATGCTAACTTTGAGGATTTCAAAGTGAAACTCATCAAGGATTACGGCGATTTCAGCAAATCGACAAGCACAAAAAACGTTGAGGAAACTTGGAAAGCATTTCTATCAGAAATTAGAATTGGTATTAATACGTATATAACAAGTAAATTTATTAGCGATAATGGGGAACCAAGGTGGTATAATCGGCAGGTTAGATGTGCCCTCAGACACCAAAGAAAGCTTCACTCCAAATTTAAACGCATCAATAACTGGAAGTCACAGGAGGAAGTAATTTCAATTTCACTTAAGTACAGAGATTGTCGGACTAAGACCAGAAAGGTTATGCGCAAAGCACTAACAGACTTCAAGAAAAAGACTCTTAGTGAACATCTAAGTGAAAATCCCAAATGCTTTTGGTCATATATTAGAGAAGTTCAAGGTCGACGCCCAACTGTAGCCCCGTTAATAAACGACCAAGGAGAGGTAGTTAGCGATAGCACAGATAAAGGAAATTTGTTAAACTTATTTTTTCAGAGCGTATTTACTACCGAAGACGTGAGAGCGAAGGTCGTGACGCCCGAACCAGGCAAGGAAAAAATGAACGACACAGTCATATTAGCGAAAGGGATAGCTCAACAGCTTAAAAATATTAAGTCAAATAAATCTCCGGGTCGAAAAGAGATACCAGCTAGAGTATTCAAAGAGTTAGCACTGGAAATAGCACCTTATCTCGAAATAGTTTTCAATAAGTCACTTAGTCATGCCGTTGTACCTAAGGAATGGAAATTAGCCTTTATAACGCCGTTACACAAAGGTGGGGAAAAAGACGACAGAGAAAATTACAGGCCAATTTCGCTTACCTCCCTATCTTGCAAGGTTCTCGAGCACATTATCGTTAGCTCCGTGATGGACTTCTTAGACAGAACTTGCTAAGTAAATATCAGCATGGCTTCAGAAAGACGAGATCTTGTGAAACACAGCTCGCTCTGTTCATTCAAGATATACTAAGATCAGGAGACCGTAAGACACAGTTAGATGCGGTTTTCCTCGACTTCAAGAAGGCTTTCGATAAAGTCCCGCACAGTAAGTTAGTGAAGAAATTAAATGACTGTGGAATAAATCGAAAGATAATCGAGTGGATCAGGGACTTTCTTAATGAGCGTGAACAAATAGTAGTTATAGATGGATTTAAATCAGATTCAGTCAGCGTAGCCTCAGGCGTTCCACAGGGAAGTGTAATCGGCCCCCTACTATTCCTTTTATATATAAACGACTTAGATAAGGTTATTAAAAGTAAAATGAAGTTATTCGCGGATGATACAGTAGTTTACAGAGAGATTAACAGTCCTAATGATCAATTATTTCTTTCTGACGACTTAAATGCAATTCTCGAGTGGTGTAAAGAGTGGCAGTTAGAATTGAACTTAGGAAAGTGTTCCTTTACGAGATTCTGGGGAAACAAAAACAATGACACGACGAATTACACTGTCGACGGCGTCCAGCTAAAACTAGCCGATTCCGTCAAATACTTAGGCGTTACTTTAACAAGCAACCTCTCATGGGATATGCACATACGAAATATATGCGGGAAGGCTAAACAGAAACCAGGATTCATCAAACGCATAGTAGGTAAAAGTGAGTAAAAAGTCAAAGAGACATGTTACTTCTCGTTAGTAAGACCGCTATTAGAGTACGCGTCGAGCATATGGGATCCGTACGCGAAAGGATCAATCTCAGAGTTAGAAAGAGTGCAGCGAAAAACCGCTAGATTCGTCAAAAATTGTTACGATAGAAACAAAAGTGTTACAGTCTTGATCCAGGACTTAGGATGGGAATCACTAGCTGAGCGCCGATCACGCTCTAGGTTAAAACTTCTCGAAAGATTTAGAACGCATATATTCTCCAGCGATGTCAAAGAAATAATACGAGCCCCAACTTATATTGGTAGAATGGACCATCCTCGTAAAATAAGAGAGAAAGCCTGTAGGACTGAGAGGTATAAAGGCTCGTTTTTCCCTAGAACGATAGCTGAGCAGAACAGAAGTTACGAAAAGAAATCAGCCGACGTAGAATGATACTATACATTATTATGCGCTTTACCTTGGTGCTATTGCACCCCCTGCCACACACCATTGCGGTGGCTTGCAGGGTGAACTATAGATATAGATAGAATCTTTAGATCTGCCACAAAGGGCGATTTTACTCTTAGACATTGCCCCAAGTCACCCAAATGAGGATACTTTAAAGTCCGAAGACGGAAATGTATTTGTGAAGTACTTACCTCCGAATGTGACAGGTTTGATTCAGCCTATGGACCAAAGAGTGATACAAAACATGAAAACAATTTATCGAAGAAACTTGCTGTTGAAGTTCGTAAAGGAAGACGGTGACGATTTTCTGTTGTTTTGGAAAAATCTAACTGTATTTGATGCTATTTATGAAATTTCTGCTGCTTGTAAAACAGTGAAAAGTTCGACATTAAAAAAATCATGGCGAAAAATTTTACCGGGAAACGACGAGGAATTTCTTGGCTTTGAGGACAGTTTCAATGAAACGGTGCCTGAACTACTGCATAATTAACGCAGCATTAGTGGATGTGCGAATGTTGATGAGGAAACAGTGCGCGTGTGGTTAAATGCAGACCAAAATTTGGCCGGCCATGAAGTTTTGAGTGACGAAGAAATTGTGGAACGTATCAATACCATCGATGTCAACGATGTAATGGCGGTCGATGATTTGGACCAGGAAGAGGACAACCTAATACCAGAGCAAAAGTATCAGTCACAGCACTGCTTTAACTCACACCGAAGCTCTGCTGGATTATTTGGAGGGACAGCAAGACAGCACCCTGGCTGAGAAACTAATGCTGAGAAATCTGCGCAGCACCATTTGCCGAAAGGTTAACGAATCGAAAAAGCAAACTTCTTTGTTATCGTATTTTAAATAAGATAGGAATAAGTAAATACATATTTTTCATTTTTATTTTTTTCTATAATCTTATTGTTTTAATACAGTAAAACCAGACATACACGGAAACACGGCGTAACTCATGAGCACGTTTAATCGCAGTAGGTTAACTGCCGCGCGTAGACAGTCGCTCAATACATAGCGCTACGTGCAGGAAAAGCAGCAGACAAGTGATATTGTTAACTTCGTTTTTTTTAATCAAGTGCGTGAAGTTTATCTCGTAACTGTATTCAAACAAATTTGTTGAATTGCCGCATGAATCAAGTTATTTGAACTGACGCTCAAAAGATCGCGTTTGCCGTACGTTTCCGCTAAAGCTCTCTTTACATTTCTGCAAGTACCGCACAGCTGACTGCATTGCTTTCAAAATGGTATTGGTTTAATTATTGTTCGATTTACATGATTTTCGACTTGCATGGGAATTTTGTGAACGAATCAAACTTGTTGGTCGTGGACTTACTGTACATCAAATGGATGTTAGATTAACCGGGATTACTTTATTCCCTACCATCTCGGATAATCGGGAGTCTACTGTATTTTGAATATGTTTACAGAATTCACCGCTATATGGTGGTGGCGCTGTATACTATAAATTAAGGAAACGCAAAATATATCCGAAATGGATGGTCCTACAAAAATTTGTTTCAAACAAAACCTGGAAGAAATATTATTCTCTACAACTTTGGTCCTCACGAAAATTACCAATAACGACGTTTTTAAGGAGATATTTGACGGAAACCGAAAAACCGATTATTTATAAATAATTCCTAAACAATAATTGCTAAAGAAAGTTGTTTCAGATGAAAGTTGTAGGAAATTACATTATAACTTTTGTATGGAATTGTAAATACTATAATGTTATTTTAACGGAGGAATATCGCAAAAACCAAATCGGGTTTCGAATAAACCTCGACTTGCGGTTAACCGTTATTGTCCAAAAACTAATCCGTTCTTTGTGCTCAGGCTAAAGTGTTACATATGAAGTTTGGTAACGATATGGCAGGTACGTTTTGAGTTAGAGCGCCCACATACACATACACACACACACACAGACATCATTCCGAAAATAGTATAAACGTGTTCTAGGGACCACAAAACGTGTATTTCCGTTGAAATCTCGAAGTCGATTTTTTCATGATCACAATACTTTCCCATTACTATGTATGGAGAAAGTAAAAAATAATCAGATGATACACAAACAGACAGAAACATGTGTATTATACTATTTGATAATGGTCAAATAAAGTACGTAAGCAAGTAACCCCTTTTCTTAAATATAGATGCAGTAAGAAATGAGATGGTCCGCAGGGTCTGGAAGGGTCGCTGAAGTCTTCCGCGGAGTTCAAAAGTTTTTTAAACGCTGGTATGGATGCAGCCATTGCATTGTGAGGTGCGTGCGTTAAGGAGAAGGCGAGCGGAAAGGTAGAAACGCCGAGCAGTAGAAGGAAGGTTGGCAGGTGGGAATCGGGTGTTGCTCATTTAGAGGAGCGCTTTCCTTTTTCCATAAAGATCGACCGAGATAAAAGTTTCGGAAAATTTAGAAAGTCATCCAGGTGAGAAGTGGGCAATAACTATAGAGAACGCGAATTCCCTCCAAACATATTTCCGGAAGACGCGTCGGAGTGACACCGATCGATAATGAGCATCGATTCGACAAAGCAAAGTAAGTCCTCGACTTATGAAACGGGTTGCGTTCCAAAAGTTCGTTCCTAAGTATTTTTTCCGAAACTCGAAACCAAAGAGAATATTTTATAAATGATGGTCAGGTTCCAGAGACAGTTCCAAATGCATATTTAACCATAAATTAAACTCAAATATTGCACATTTGCTACGAATGATAATATAAAAAATGATATTTTAAATTTTAGTTGTTTTTCATTGTCCTCCCTATTGTAGAACGAGCAAGTAACTTAAGAGTGTAACGGATTACTGTGTCGAACAACATCCCGCGGATCGTTGACGCCGCGTTCCGCCGTCGCAAATAATTCCTGAGTGAAATTCCTGATTCGTGTGTGCGAGGTGGCGCTCGTATTCCCGATTTATTAGAATATTAATGCGTTATGGAGCTTCGTTCGTAAGTACGGGTGTTCGTAATTCGGACGTCCGTAAGTCGCGGACAAACTGTATTCGTCACGTGCGTTAGATTTCATTGGCAGCCGTCGCTACGACCTTGAGAGGTAAACGATAGAAGATTTGATGGAGAGGGAAAAAGAGGCAGCGAGTTAAAGGAGCGTGAAATGAGCCAAGGAGCGAAGGGAGGAGAATTTGAGATATACGGAGAGAGAGAGAGGGAGAGAGAGAAATACAGTTGAAGAGAGAAGAGCGGAGGGAGAGTGAGAGAGGAGAGGGAGAGCGGAGGGGGAGAGAGGAGCAAAGAGATAGAGAGAGAGAAAAAAAGAGAGCGGAGAGGATGGAGAGAAGGATAGACCTAGGCGAGGGTTTATGAAGAGGTCTCGCGCATCGGAGGAGACGAGGATGGTTTAAGGAGCTGCCTCCATGTCTATCTTCTCTTATTTCTTTTCTCTCTCTCTCCTCCATGTACATACCTACATTTCTCCCTCCCTCCGTATGCTAGCCTTTCTTGGAGGAGACGGACGGAAAGGTGGTCGGAATGGGAGAGTGGGTGGGGGAGAAGATGAGTGGAGAGGGGGAGGGGGGAAGGAGAGTTTGGATGGAGAGAGAGAGAGCGGGAGGGGGGTGAGGAGGAGGAGGAGGGAAAATGTTACGCTCTTGGGGATGATGCGCGGCGATACGCCGCCTAACGGACTCCTTGCGACCCTTAAGGCCTTCTCCACGGACGGGAGTTCCGTGTTGCTCGGTTCAAAAACCCAAAGTCGTTCTCCGCGCTCCGATCCTCTGTTCTTCCTTTATCTCCCTTACCTCTACCACTCTCTCCAATTCCTCCGTTAACTCCGCCTCTCGCACTGTTAGCAAAAGCTGCATTGAGATTCCCCCCCAGAGGTCAAGGGATGAAAGTGTTGGAAGGGAGGGGGGGGGGGAAAGAACGGTCTGGAAGAGGGGTAGAGAAGATAGAGGGGAGGAAAGGAGGGAGAGAGGAGGAAGGGGAGAAAATGGTGGAGAGAGGGGTAGAGAATTTTTCCAAGTGGATGCTATGTAACCTTGCTTTTTTCCTAAGAATAATCCTTTCTTTTCGCATGATGCCGTTCTGAATTAACTATATATATATACTTACGGAAGAGGAAAGGTACATGAGGATATTTAGGGCAACTAGGTGTTGAAGGAAACTCAGTGAGCACTTACGGGAAGGAGAGCCGCTGGGGTGTTGGAGAGACACATTTGTAGAAGTTATTGG
Source organism: Uropetala carovei (assembly GCA_036926305.1). NCBI lineage: Eukaryota > Metazoa > Arthropoda > Insecta > Odonata > Petaluridae > Uropetala > Uropetala carovei. Next base: position 516,812 of record JAXCHB010000095.1, read on the forward strand.
AGCTTTCGAGATGATCCTTTCGTCAGCACAAGAGACACAACAACACCTAGTTGCCCTATATATATATATATATCTGAGTGAATGAGATGGATTTGTATCGTATCTTGACCACCGATGAGACATGAGACCCTCAAATGCAAACGTTTCATCACGGGGTGGATATACACAAATTAAACACCACCGAAAAAAATTTTAACACCGTGGCATCAGTATATGTGATGGTCAACGTGTTTTGGGATGGTATAGGTGTTATCCATGCGTATTTTCTGGAAAGCGGTCGTAAAATTAAAGCTGGTTACTACCGAGATCTCCTAAAAAATAAACTCTCTGAAACCAACTATTAGGAAAAAGTGAACAGTTCTCCTATTCAAAAGATGCTTTGTTTTCTCCAAGGCAACGCTCGTTCACAAAGGACTAATTTGACTGCGAATACACTGATTGAAATAGGATCCCCATCCTTGTTCTAGACCTCAATTGTCACCCTGTGACTTCCATCTGTCTGGGAGAGAACTTGGGAGGCAAGAAATACAGGTAGAATTACGAAGTAAAAACTGCATTCCATATCAGCGGAAAGATTTCTTCGAAACTGGAATACGAAAACTTGGAACAAGTGCACTATGATGGAGGGGGAGTGCCTGGAAAAGTGACTGCATTATTATTCTGACGTTATGCTTGTATAGTTTCAAAAAATAAAAACCAAGTGAAATTTGAACACCCCTCGTAGATTAGGGTGAGAATAGACAGTCGCTTCTTTCATCTAATCCATTGGAGTACTGTAATGTCCCGATTTAATAACATACAATTTACAAATTATTTCAATCTTAAAAAAATAATTTCTGCATAAAACATTCGATTTGCGTCTACACTCGATCCTATTAACTTTTTATGAACAAAAACGGTATTCCTTGAATGAAAAAGGAGTAAGAATGTAATATTTATTTCCGTCATCTATACATATCTATAAAGTAAGGTGTTTGTATGTATGTATGTATGTGTGTATGTATGTATGTATGTATGTTCTGCTAAGGCTCAGAAACTACAACACGCAGAAAAAAGAGGAAGGTGTCATATTAACCGTTATCATGTGTACGGTGGTGTAGTAAGGTTTTTAAACCGATTCGGTGTACTATTTAATTATAATAAAATATTTTCGTTTATATGGGATTTCCATTTAAAATTTTTTCGTAAATTTCTCGAATTTTTAACTCCTTACATATATATCGCAGACATATGCTCTCGCAGACTTTTTTGTGGTAAATTATCTCCTCTTTTGGAATAATTTTTTAAATGAGGGGCTTACAGATCAAATAAGACGAATTGAAGGGAAAATCTTATTTTTCATTATTGCTCAGCATTTGGATATACTTAGCAACCGATGTAAACAAATTACGTTTGAACTATAAACATGTCGTAAACGTAGAATAGTTGATGAAATACTCATTTAATATTTGATTGTATGTTTTTCTTTCATTATCTATGGTCTTCTATACACAGGTTAATTCTGCGAATAAACATTAGTGAACTGTTTCTTTTTCTGTAATCGTGTCATTCGCATTATAGGTATGTTTGGATATAAGTTAAATTGTTTATATATGCCTTTTGTCTTATTTTATTTCATATTTTGTTTAAGTGAAAATTACTGAAGATATATGATTAAATTACTACGTTAAAGTTTTTGTGTTTTGTTTTATCAGTTTATCAATAAAAACTGAATTGAGCATTTCATGCTAACATGCAAGTTTTTTCCCATGCTCATCCATTTTGCGTTTCAATGATAATTAGATACTTTTTTGTAATATATAATATCGTTATGAATTAAAAGAGAGTTTTATCAATTGGAAATAAGGTTCACTCTTGAGTAATTGTTATTTTAATACGAGAACTAAATTAGATTAACATTTTGAACACGTAACGCAGTGAATTTCGAAAGATTTTATTTGAATAATACTTTTGTTGAACTTTATTATGTCTTCTGAACTAAAATTAAGAATTCGTGTCTGCGGTTCCATGGGTATAATGTAAACACTACCGATACACTCACGTAATTAATTACGTTAGAAAAGTAAAACATTTTACTACATTATTTAAAATCGATTCGTTCGAATATCTCAATCTATTATTCAATTAATTACGATGGAAAACACAATTAAGATCAATAATTTTATATCTATTTAGAGTAATAATAGATATTCTTATTTAGTTTCTCCTGTTATTATGTTGACATACAGACTCATATTCCGCGTAATCAATATTTACTCATCACTACGACACGCTATCTTGTGATTCTTGGTTGTTTATTTAGCAACTGAGTAGAAAGCGTCAGTCGCCATCATCAGATACATTGAGCTTTAGGAGATTATTCGTTGGTTGGTTTTGGTTAGTTTGTTGTTTTCATTTGCTTTCGTTTCGTGTCCATTTTTTGTGTTCTTTGTTTGTTTTCATTGTTTTCGTTCTTAGTTGTTCATTTTGTAGTCTATGTTTATATTCTTTGGTTGTGCTCTTGATTTTTGTTCCTTGATTACTTATTTGTCGGTTTACACCTTTTATGCCGGCTGTTGGTTAGAGTTTAATTCATTTCTTTTTTCTTGGTGGTTTTTACATTGAACTTATATTCTTTGGTTGTATTCTTAATTTATGTTCAACGATTATTTATTTGTCGGTTTACATCCTTTTCTACCGGGTATTGGTTAGCGTTTAATTCATTTCTTTTTTCATGGTGGTTTTTGTAGTTTTCGTATTGGTTTGTTTCGTGTTCTTTCCACTTTATTTCAAGACTCCTAATGTAGTTTACAGAAAGGAGAGGAGAAGTTTTAGTGTGTATCATTTTCTCAAGCTGTCTTCTAAGCGGGAAAAAGTTTGCAGTCCGAAATGCACCCGGGCGAAGCCGGGTACGAAAAGCTAGTATATATATAAAATAAAGTGTATGTATTTTTATAGCTCTGCAACTACAGCATGTAGAGACAAGAGAAAGGAATCATTTTAATCGGAATAACGAGTACAGTGGTGTAATATGGTTTTTGTATCAATTTGATTGACCTGTCTAATTTTAAAAAATATTTTATTTTTTCATTTGAATAACATAGGGACGAGTGCAGCTTATATTTTCATTTGAATTTTAAAATTACTTAGAAACATGGTACGAACTTGAGACTTTAATGGTTCTACGAAGAAAAGAACTAAGTTTATTTTTATTGAAGACAGAATACGAATCCTGATCGAATTAGCATAAAAATGCATTTAGATTCAATAAAATACATACGTGATTTTATCAGTTTTATTACAACTAACTTTACCTGCGCAGAGCATCTGCGCGCTAGTCTAACTTTATTGCTCAATATCATAAATTTCTTTATAAACACAATTTTGATTTTTTGATTTGTAGATACAATAATTAGAGAGTCAAATGATCTTACTCGTGAGAGACCTACGTAAAGTTGACCATAACTAAAAACTGGTTTTGGTAAGTAAAGACAGATTTTGTCAAAAGTCTGACCCTGTGGGTCCGTCTAAAAAACAACATTTCGGTCTCTCCCTTTGATTACCATATATTGCATCAAGTACTGTTTCTACGGCCATTCGTTGCTCATCGTTAAGTTTTTCTGTATTTGTACTGGCTTTAGCTTGATCTTCTAAAATATCAAAGGAGTATAAATTCAGAATAGCTGAAGATAGACTGGCAGTTTAAGTTCGCTCAGATCAAACCATTAGCCTTGAGTAGTTCATCGATTTCTACAAGCGCGTATTGTGGTCCAGTCTCTTCAGAATAGCTACGTATAAAATCTTCACACATTGCATCTTTATGCTGAGCCCAAAGTTCAGGAACATTTTCTGGTTTAGAAATAATTCCTAAACAATAACAGCTATGGAAAATTGTTTCAAAGGAAAGTTTTAGGAAATTACATTCTCTATAACATTTGCATAGAATTGTATATACAATAATAATGTTTTAACGGAGAAATATTGCAAAAACCGAATCGGGTTTCGAATAAACCTCGACTTGCGGTTAACTGGTATTGTCCAAAAACTAATCAGTTCTTTGTGCTCATGCTAAAGTGTTATATATGAAGTTTGGTAACGATATGGCAGGTACGTTTTGAGTTAGAGCGCCCACAACCACATACACACACACGCAGACATCATTCCGAAAATAGTATAAACGTGTTCTAGGGACCACAAAACGTGTATTTCCGTTAAAATCTTGAAGTCAATTTTTTTCGTGAACACAATACTTTGCCATTACTACGTATGGAGAAAGTAAAAAGATGTCCACCCTTCAACTCCAATAAACATTCACCATTTCTTCTCACCTCACTAAGCCCTAAAATGTCCTACATGATCTTCTCCAGTTGTTCTTGGAGCTCTTGAAGTTTTTCTTCACTGGACAAAGTCCGGCAGTTAAAGGTAGTTATTAGGTTGAGGTTAAAGGAATGGTGTAAGGATGAGAAAGAGTGGCAGTGGGCGTTTAACCTCCGGGGATTCTTAGCACCCTCTGCCTTAATGCCTTGTTGCTGACCACTGCCACGGCCAGAGGCAATCCACCCTCCGGAGAATGAGGCAGTTGGAAGGGATATATATGCTTAAATAAAAGGAAAGGTTATAATAAAGGTGATAACAAGGTGTTGGAGGAAGCCCAGTGGACACTTACCTAAGCTGGAGAGCTGCTGCGGTTGCTGAAGACACACGAAAAACAACTCAAATTAGAAACTTTCGGGCTGATGCCTTTCTTCAGTGACGGAGAGACTTGTACGCTGTGTGTGCGTGTGTGTGTACATATACAGGGCCGTGCCGATGAGTGAGGCGGCGAGTGAACCGCCTCAGGCGCCTCTCAAAGGGGGGCGCCAAAATTGACAAAAATGAAAACCTATCAAAATAAATTCATAAGACCAGCGAGGCCTCAGGCGACAAAATATCTGGACACGACCCTGTATGTGTATGTATGAATGTATGTGTGTGTGTGTGCGTGCGTGCGCGCGCGCGTGTGTATAGGTATTTCTATAGATAAATATAGTAACTATTTATGTAAATTTTCTGAAAAAACAGTGTTCCTAATGCGACATTTACTTGTTGTACTACCTTATAAAATGCTTAACTCGATATTCATCGTACAATACTTTTATTTTACTTACTGTACATTGCTATGATATCCGAGAAATTTCAAGTAATAAATGTCTTTTAAAGTTAATTTACAAATTAGTATTGCATTCCTTAGTGAACTTAAAAAATAAATTTCACTTTTTTGTAGCATTGCATACACAGTATATCACATACGAAGGTCTTGTGAGGAACGCCACCAACTACGTCAGAGGTCGATTATCGAATTAACCAAAAGAACCATTGTTTCCACTTCGTCGTAAAACACAAAATGCTGGCAACATTTCAAATTTGAAATGCAGGCTTCTCTAGTGAATTCATAATTCAGTAAACGTGAACTTCAGTTAATTGAAATCACGAGTAAATCGAGCATTCTAGGCTATGAGTTACCGACCTTTGAACTAGACTTCGATTCTGGAGAACGACTTAAAAAACACACGCGTCCTTTTATTATAACAGAGTGTGTATTTTAGAGGGAATCGTCCGGAGTTACCTACGCCGTGCGTTACCGAAAAGTAGCCCCCGATTTACGATCTACTTTTCAGGACGGCACAGCGTTCGTAACTCGGGAGTTTTACAGAAGGGAAACGCAATAAACTAGTAAAGAGCGGCCTAAGGAGAAAGAAAGAAAGTTTTGCATAATAATTTGAAAGAAAATCCGAAATCATTTTGGTCGTACGTTAGAGAGGTTCATGGTAAAGGCCCCACCATAGCGTCATTGAGAACGGAGGCAGGTGATTTAGTACACGACAGCGCGGAAAAAGTGAACTTGTTAAATGAACACTTTCAGAAAGCGTTTACTTCGGTGACCAACGAATTTGAGGAACCAGCTTTGAATGATGAGCGAAATTCGATGAAGTAGTTGACAATCTTTGAAAAAGGTATCGCGCACCAACTAGAGTCCATTAAGCAAAAAATCTGATGTGACCAACATATGACTTTCTCCATATATAAGGTGACCAGATATTTTTTACCAAAAGAGAGGACAAATCCCGATTTTTTATACAAAAAGGAAGGACACATTTCATTTTCATAAAACTGTTTATATGCTTTATTTCACATTTTAAAAATAAAATAAGGGTTTTTATGTGAGGAGATGCCATATTAAGAGCACTTTGGTGCTTTTGGGAAAAACTGCGCTTCGTAATACTTGAAGGCCCACCAACTGTGATGCTAAATTCTGATGAACACATACAACATACATACAGTATTTCCAACGGGTCTTAAATGTGGAAATCCCATAGCTAACGTTACATTTAGGTGACATTTTCTTTTCTTGGATGAAGAAATTTTGTAGGGTATTACAACAAAGATTTAAAAATCAATATAATAAAATGTAATTGTAAATTAAAATGAGAAAACTATATTTAACATAATAATGAAGTAAACGCAGCTATTCAAATTTCACTCAAGCAGGACACAACGTAACTATTTTTTCACAATCAACTGATAGCGAAAAAACAAAACAACTATAGGAAGCTGTACTAGCATGCACAGAAACAAAAACCTACTAAAATCACTCAACTCCATTGCATTGCCGATAACAACTAAGTGAACAGAACTGAATCGACTTTGCTTTAAAAAAGAAATACTTCGAGGAATAGGATGAGATAAGAGATAAATTGTACGCTGTTTAAACTGGAAACCAAACAAATATAATCAAGGAGAAAATAAAACATTTATTCTAGCAGACAAAGTGTTCTTTACCGCTAAGAAAACAGAATTAGCGAGCTGGACAAAGATCATTTAACAAGCAGCTTGCCGAAAACCTTAATGTACACTGAGAATCGTGTCTTGGGAAAAAGACGAACTCCCTGCGCGTATAACAATGTAACAGACAGGAGCAAAGACAGTCAATCCACAAAAATCACAGGATATTGGTTAGCATAGGTCTGAGTTCTCAAAGTAGGTATAACTGTTCCATGGATACACAAAGTTAAGAAACCCTGGCTTAAGTAAAAGGAAGGACTAAGACAGACAAATTTTCAAAAATGAGGACATGGAAGGACGAAAGGTTTAGGAAGGACAACGATTGAAAGAGGAGGACGTCTGGTCACCTTACCATACAGAACAATGAATACGATTGCTCTCGACATCAGCGTTCTTAGAAATATTTATCACCGATTACACTCGAGAATGATTTTTTTTTAATTTCAACAGTCTTTATTTAGAATAAAAAATCTGATGTGGCCAACACATGACTTTCTCCATATTTGGGGTATACTAGCTATTTAAATTATTATCAATAGCATTATGAGGCAAAATTATCATCTCGTATCGTGAAAGAATACAGTCGTCCTTATTGCCGTAAATTAGGTATATTTTGAATTCACCGCTACGTGGTGCTGGCGCTGTATACTAGAAAAAGCAAAATATCTCTGAAATGGATGGTTCTACGAAAATTTGTTTCAAACAAAACTTGGAATAAATATTATTCTCTACAACATTGTTCCTTACGAAGATTACCAATAAAGATGTTTTTAATGAGATATTTGACGGAAACCGAAAAAACCGATTATTTATAAATACCGTAAAGACCCGCGTATAGGACGCACTTTTTTTCCAAATTTTCGAAGTTAAAATGTAGGATGCGTCTTATACACGGGTACATAATATTTCATGTTTTTCTCTCTACGAATGTTCGATGAAAAATGAAAAATAAACTGGTGAAAATCAAAGTGTTTTAATTAAAATAAAACCTTTTAATATGAAAAAAGATTTCACTTTTACAAATAAATAATGTAAGTACAAGATATTTCGGCTTTATTAGCCACTTATACTCAGATATGGATTTTAAATAATTTTCGTTTTTTCTGTACGAAGTCTTCAGTTAAAATGAAATACAAATATAAAATAAAATTGCTAAAATTTAAAAATTGAATGTCTGTCCATTGAAAGAAAATCTTCAATCAAGAAAATAAATCAAACTTTCCAAACAATTTCCCTAAAATCCTTGAAACTCGCCATCATCTGAGTCGTCATCTGTAATCTGGAACTCGTTGTAGACTTCATTTGTTTTTGAAGCCTCAGATTCGTCTGCTTCCAATTTTGCGGTCGTCGTGCCGTTGTTGTTATCATCTTCCCATAATACGTCGTCTTCACTTCCATCTAAAGCGTTACTTATGCAACATTTTTTGAATCCCTTAATTATTGTTTCTTAGGGGAATTCATTCCATGCTTCCACGATCCATTGACAGATTGTTTTTATATCCACTTTACGAATGAGTCCACCTTTGGTGAATGTGTGTGTGCCATTCACCATCCAATCGGCCCACTTCTTCTTCAGTGCTGATTTAAACGGCTTATTAACTGCAACGTCTATAGGCTGCAGGATCGATGTCATTCCCCCTGGGATAATCACCAATTTTGTCTTCATTTCAAGGAGTTTCTTTTTTACTTTGGGACGTGTATGACATCGGAATTCGTCTAAGACCAAGAGAGATCTTTGACGCATTCCACCAGACCTTCTCTTCCAGACAGTCTCGATCCAGTCATTGGTGATGTTTTCATCAAACCAACCTTGCTGTTGCACTCGGACTATGATGCCACAGGGAAATTCGCATTTCGGCATTGTTTTTCTTTTGAAAACTACATACGGAGGCAGTTTCGTCCCATCAGCCATACAGGCAACCATGACAGTGAAACGATTCTTTTCATTTCCCGTGCTTCTCATCGTGACGGTTCTTGCACCTCTCTCATTAATCGTTGTATCAGACGGCATATCAAATGTCAATGGTGTTTGGTCGGCATTGCCTATTTGACTAAGTGGAAAGTTGAATTTCTTTCTTAATTCTATTATATAGGACTGGTATGCAATTAATTTCTCCTCATAATCTTCGGGTAAACGTTGACCTATTGTAGTGCGTCGGCGGATTGATAAATTGCATCTTTTGTAGAAACGAGGGCAGCAATGCATAGACGCTTTGAAGTTTTTAATGTTTAATTCTTTGGATAATCTCAAAGCTTGTGCACGAACAGCTGATGTGCTAACACCCAAGCAGTCCCTTCTCGTATCTCTTATCCATTTCAGCAGGCATTCTTCCATTTGAGGATGGTTCGCTTTACTACCTCGGTTCGCCTTCACATACACACACATACGCACACACAGACATCATTCCGAAAATAGTCTAAACGTGTTCTAGATACTTCAAAACGTGTATTTCCGTTGAAATCTCGAAGTCGATTTTTTTCATGATCACAATACTTCCCATTACTACGTATGGAGAAAGTAAAAAACAATAAGTAAACAAAATTGTTAAGTTTTCTATGGATAACAAAATTTCGATGGGCAATTAAAATGACCCTTGGCAGCATACACGCTGTACGCAACGCTATCAGCAATTAGAAAATCGTATCATAGCAGCGGAAACAATGGTATCACTCAGTGACGTATCTAACATAAGTTTAGAATAAAAATCAAGATATCTCTTAAACTATCGGATATATGAAAATTTGTTTCAAACAAAACTTGTAGAAAATTACATTATCTATAATTGTTTTAATAACAACTATTTAAAATAAAGGAGTTTTAAAAGAGATATTTGATAAAAAAGGAAAAACGACTAGAATAAAGACCCACTTCCGGTGGACCAGTTTCAGCCAAATATTTTCAAATCTTCATTTACTAATAAAAATCTAAAGTATAAAGTTTTGTGCTGATCTGATTATTAGTTTTTGAGTTAGAGCGCCCACAAAATTGCCATCACATACATGCACAGAGAGACAATTGAGAAAATAGCCAAAACATTTTCTAGGGACCTCAAAACGTGTATTTCCGTTAAAATCTCGAAATCGATTTTTTCATGAAAACAATACTTTCTCTATACTACGTATGTGGAGAAAGTAAAAAGTATAAAAACATGATTTATTGAGTTATAGTGATTTTTTTTATTTCCAAAAATATTTTTTGTTGTTTTCCGAGAGTATCTCCAGCTGAGATACACGTGGCTCCTTCGAGGGAGTACAGTGTTTACGAATCAAATCTGTCGTTAAAAATAAATCCGAGCCAGAATTTATTGATCAGAAGATGTGTGGGTCCAACCCGAAATTTGGAAAATCAGCTTCTAACTCGAAGATCGACATCCCTAGCTCCAATATACAATAACTTCCCAACGTCATCAGCATCTCGCAGGCATCGAACCGTGGTCCATCGGACTGTTATCAGCGGCGCAGCGTGGTATATGGTGTGTGTGTGTGAGGAAGGTGTGAGTGTGTGTCTCTTTCTGAGAAGGGATGGAGGAAGAGGACAGAGGAGTGGGAAAGGGAATATAGAGTTGGGGAATGGTGGTAGGGGTTGGGGAGCGAAAAGGGAAGGCTGTTCCGGCCTCTGGCTCCCTCGGGGGCTATACTTGTGGACCCATCTTATAGAGGGGCCGGTTAGAGGGGCCAGGGAGGCAATTCTCTAGGTGCGAAAACTTTGTGAGGACGAAGGATGAGGAAGGAATGAGGGAGAAAGTATGGAAAGAGAAGCATAGGGGAGAATACACGGAAGAGATGCCAACTGGCGGAATAGCAAATATTTAGAGAGAGAGAGGCATAATGGCTGTAAAACGAAGATGTGAAGATAGAGGGAGATAGGAGGAGGCTACGAGAGAGATAGAGGGAGGTGGGTGGTGTGGGAGAGAGAGGGAGTTATGGGGAGGAAGAGGGAGGGAGAGAGAGAGGGAGTTGTGGGAGGAAGAGGGAGGGAGAGAGAGAGGAAAAGGGGGGCAGGGGGAGAGAGATGGAGGCAGGGGTAGAGAGAGGGAGTTAGGGGGAGGAAGAGGGAGGGAGAAAGAGGGAGGGAGAGAGGGGGAGGCAGGGGTAGAAATAGGGGGATAAGATGGTATACCGCTGTGGCCATAGTGCGACCGCCCCCTCAAAACGCTCTCTCAGGGTGCTTTTTTTTTAACGGAGGAAACAAGTCTTTGAGGAGTCACGTGGAAGGAGCGGAGAATGGAAGAGCGAAGGAGAGATGATCGGGATAACAAAATGGTTGTTTCTACAGCGAATCTTACGACAGGTGTTATGACATTCCTATTAGAGCATTGTATATGCGCCTTATATGTAATTGCTCATTAACATCAATTATTGTTTAGTGCGAATGCGCGAAAATGACCTCGACACATTTGCTGGCGAAAGTAATTATCGAGTCTGCGGTATATTTATATATGATAGCATTCTTCGCACAGAGTTTGCTTAAGAAGCTTTTATGCGGCATTTAAATCGCGTCTAATCTTCAAAGGCAGCCTGAAGATGGCTCTATGAAATCACGTGAAACAATCTCTCTCTTTGATTCACGGAAAGTGATCCTTGTCGCATAACGGACACTCGACGAGAGAAACTGCGAAGATGATTGCAAGTGCTATTTTCGGACGGAATAATTCGCAAGAAATCTGGATTCCCCTAAGGAGTAATTGTCTACGCACGGCAGAGTTATTTTTCGATCACTTTCTACCTGAGGTAATTGAGGCGACGCATTGAATTTCAGTAAACTTTGAGAAGAGAATAAAAGAAATTCACCTGAAAGAGAGAGAGAGAGGAGGGGGAGAGAGAGACAGACAGACAAACGACTTTATTGAGGGAGAGAGAGAGAAAGAGAGTGAGAGTAGGAGAGAGAGAAAGAGATACGCAGATTAGAAATAAGATCAATCCAGTGGACTACAGTATTCGAAAGGAGTACTACTGACGTTCATGCGCGCGTCCTTGCTTATAAATTTCACACTTTATGTTTCCTGCGTCAAAGGAAGGCAAATGAATCCATTAAATGATACTTCAAACGGTGAAATTTCAGCCCAAAGTATAGGAACAGCGATAAGAAAAACACCTATAGTTGTATAGGTTACAAACAGTGCCGTAACTAGGGCATGGCGAAGGTGCCATTTGCAAAAGCCGCCAAACGTTCCCGAAAAAAGTGTCTAAAGTTCATTTTCCCATGAATAAGTAACGTTTTAATACTCCAACGTTAATTTATATGTAATAAAGACACTAATATTCTTTATTAAAAGGTAGAAAAAATTATATCTTGCACAACCAAGGTGTTTCCTATAATTTCGCCATAGGTGCCATATCGCCTAGGTACGTATGCCTTTGGTTACAAAGTATAAATGAGTGTCTGTATAACACATTTTGATTTGAGGCGATTATTTCACTTCATCATGCTTTGGATTCATACTCCTCTATCCAGCTGGTGTTCAGATTGACTGCACTTCTGCATTACGCGGTTTTTTCGGTGGACTGATATATAGATTGCGTTACTTGCATTCGTTTTTAAAATTACGTTATTTCGTTTATAGTATATTAGTATTGAAAATTTCCTTCTATTGCGGGCCGTGACATTTCGGAGAAATAAAATTTTGCAAATCTCTCTCTTTTCCTTCGTCTGGTGATCTATTCTGGAAATAATGTCTTCTTGCGACTATCTGCGCTTCTGGATTACATAACGTAGGCATATCCCTTACAATTCCGTTGCATCAAATGGTAAAAAAGAACTTTCACCCACAGATGTCTCACCCATGATTCAGAAAACGCATGAAACGTATTAAAAATTTAAATAAATATAATATAGAAGAAATAAGTATTAAATAATAACTTTTATTTTTTATTTTATGCATGCCATCCCTCTTTTCTCCATTTGCTGAGGGAAATTATAAAAGGGCGAGCAGATAATGAAAAAATGATGGTGGAAGTAGAATTTGGAAGAATGATAAGAGAACCAAGTAGGATGAAGTATAAAAAAGTTACGGAGAAGTTACAGTCAATTACACTAGAGTATGGAGAATACAAGCGGTGTAATCGCATAACTGATTATCTTCGTGTTTGCGAATTCAATTTCAATATTTAAATGCATATTGAATATTGAAAATTACATATCTTAAAACCTTTAAATAAAAACGTATTAAACCAAATGATTTGTTGTAATTTTAATTTAAAAATTAAATAAGGTTAAATATTATTTGGATTAAATTAGATTTGGATTCATGCATAAAATAAAAAATAAGTTATTATTTAATACTTATCTCTCTCATATTATATTTATTTAAATTTTTAATACGTTTCATGCGTTTTCTGAATCATGGGTGAGACATCTGTGGGTGAAAGTTCTTTGGATGAAACTTTATGTGGGTGAAGTGACTTGTGGGCGAAAAAACCATGGGTGAAAGGGCATGGGTGAAACGTCTGTGGGTGAAACGTCCCGTGGGAGAAACGTCTGTGGGTGAAACGTCCCGTGTGTGGAGTGTCTGTGGGTGAAATGTCTCGTGGGTGAAGTGCTTTGGGGTGAAACGTCCGGATACCGCTATAGAATACTCAAGGAACTCCATCCCATTAAAATGGCATCACCTAAAAGGAAGTGCAAATTCTCCAGTAATCTGAAGGCGAAGTATCCTTGTTTCGACATAGGGAGGAATGAATATGAGACGAAGTGTAAAATTTGTGATTGTTACATATCAGTATCTTATGATTTAGAGCATCATATACAAAGTGAAAAACAGAAAAATGGTGCGAATTTCGTCTTCATGCGAAAAATTAACATCTCTTTGTCTCCTAAACAACTTGTGTGACAAAAAAGCACGCGCTGTTGAAGGAATTTCGGAGGCATTAATAGAAATAAGGGTAATAATGTGCTCTCTCACTTAAGGGAGGCTCTAATAGAGAAATTGTATGTATTGGGTGTCCAGCTCACATTCTGCACAACTGCATGCAGCATGGAGCAGACGTATTAAGTGTTGATGTGGAGTCCCTTATTTTGAAGATCTTCAATTATTTTTCAATATTTACTGTTCGAACGTAGGCTCTGAAAGACATTTGCGAGTACATAGAAATTGAGTATCACAACTTGTTATCTTCAACTAAGACCAGATGGCAGTGTTTAGCACTAGCTGTAGAAAGACTTTAGAAGTTGTTCCCTGCTTAAAAGCAATATTTTCTATCCCTTACTCACTCACCAACACTGATCAAATTTTTTTTTGAAAGTGAAATGTGCGTATTATAACCTCTGGTTCTTACTCTCGCTGATATCTATTTTCAAGAACAAAATTGAGGCAGTTGAAAGAGAAAATAATTCTGTTTTAGAAATTCCGAGAAAACTACCGAATACAGATGGCTGGATGTGGTTTTTCCAACATTTTATTACTGTTAAGATATGTACACATATGCGCATTTCCCGGCAACAGAACAGCGAACCGCGCAGCGAATCAAACATTGCAACAAGAGGGCGCTCGGCACGGTGTTGCAAATCGTTGTTCGCCTGTTTTCCGCCAGTATCCTTTCGGTCTCGAGTAGACATGACTGCTCTTCAAGTAGCTGCTGCAGCTTATATTTTTGTGCATAAATACGCTTCCAAGAAGAAAATAAGGAAAATTGGTTTGGTTAAATAAATAAATTATGTATCTGTTCGCGCCATTTAAAGGATTGAATACGCGCGGTATACTATTTCCTTGGACTGTCGTAATATATGCGCGAGAGGGAGCCACCTGGGGCATGAGTTCACGGCTCACGGGTTGGTCGCTGTCGGGGTTTTATGAAGGCACTGTGTCTCGGTGGAAGTGGGTCGAAGGTTGTCGTCGTGGATACCGGAGGAGTGGGGATAGACAAGGAGGAGCCGAAAGTTCCCTAATACTGATGGAAGAGAAGAGGTGAGTGGTGGATTATTGTCCCGGGTTTGGGTTCCAGTCTGTGTCTCTCGCATAGAGTTAAAATTAGATTACAGTCCACTTCGTTCTCGTGCAAATCGCAAACAATTTGGTCCTTCGGGCCGGATGGCCTATGGGTTTTATGAAAATTTGTCGTTAAATGAATTTCGTTAAAGTTTGTCGGCTTTCCTCCATATCTTTTCGCTGAGAATTTGTTACTTTGTATAGTAAAGTGGCATTTGTTGCATTTTTCGGTTGGTAAGCATGCCTACGATCGAAGAATTATTAGTAAAGGAGGAGTTAATTTCGCAGAAAATTATTCGTATCGAGGAGGTGGCTAGTCGGGTCAAAAGGGATCCGGCTAACAAGAAAGATGCGGCGTTATTGCGGGTAACGTCGGAAGGATTGGATGAAATGTTTGATCGCTGTCATGAAATTCTGGCAAAAATCGTGTAGAATTATAAGAAACAAAATGATGACCAAGCCGAAGTTTTTCAGTCTAAGATTGTCCAGTTTGAATCTAGTTACTATAACATTAAGGCGGTATGGGCAATTATGCTTCTTTTGGAGGGATCGGGGTCAAATAAAGATGCGTCAGTTTCTCCTAACATTATGACCAGGCCAGGGATATCAGGCATTGCGCTACCCAGATTGAACTTAATTGAATTTAATGGAGACCTTAAGGCATGGCAAGGTTTTCATGACGTGTTTGAGGCTACGATTCATCATAGTACCGAATTGTCTGATATACAGAAATTTATGTATTTGCGGTCATGTCTAAAAGGAGAAGCATTGTCGTTGGTGTCATCTTTGCCCATTACTAGTGGGAATTATTCGGTGGCGTGAGAGTAGTTGATGTCACGCTACAGTGAACCGTCATTGTTAACGAACGCCTATTTGGAAGGGCTACTGGGTTTGAAATTAGTGGAGCGAGCACCCGAACAATTGCGAACTTTCCTTACCTTGTTGACGGAATATACGGGCGCTCTAACGGTGTTAGGGCATCGCGTCGAAGATTGGGCCGTACTTCTTTTGTTTATTTTACGAAAGAAGCTCAGCGCAGATCTGAGAGAGAGGTGGGAGAAAAATGTTTCGGAGGAAGGGTTGTCGACGGTGAAATGTTTTATTTCCTTCTTGGAAAAGGAGGCTCGGGTGCTGGAAGCAGCCAAATGTGGGCCTTCGAAAGGAAGTTCGCCTTTGCCTAAGTTGTTTGCAGTCTGGGCATTTGATTAAAACTTGTCGCAGTCGAAACACCTGTCGGTACTGTTCGTTTAGTCATCATTCATTGCTGCATTTCACTCCACGGAATCAAGCCTCGGGTAGTGAAAGGGTAGTCAAGAGCGTGGAAAAGGGAGCGAATACAGAAAGCACCTCCGTTGCTCAAGGAAAAATTGAAGGTGCGTCTATAACGTCGGCCACTCCTGTGGAAGCAGTTGTTGATTCATCAAAGACCCAGGTGGAAGTTACAAAGTACGTTTTGTTATCCACCGCACAAGGTCGGGTGCGGGACCGACATGGAAATTATCAGAGTGTAAAAATTTTGATTGACAGCGCAAGTCTAGGAACATTAATTACGAAGGCGTGCGCTCTGCGCTTGGGTTTGCCTATTCAAAGGATGATCACGTCCATTTTCGGTTTAGCTCAAACATCGGTGGGCGTCGCTCAAGGGAAATTAATTTGTGTATTAGAACCGACTCCGAAGATGGGGGCATTAGAGATTGAAGCCTTAGTTATAGAAAATATTGCGCGTTGCCCTACGATGGAGGTAGCAAGGCAGCAGTGGCCGCACATACGTAATCTTACGCTGGCGGATCCATCGTATTATCGTCCTGAGGCTATTGATATTTTGCTGGGTCCCGAATGGTTGGGCACAGTAATGATTGGTAATGCAGTAATAGGTCCAAAGGGCGCTCCGTGTGCAATATAGACAGTTTGGGGCTATTGTTTAGTGGGAAAGGTGCCTCAAGAGGCCAACCGCATTGATTCGTTTTGCTTGACGATGGAATCTCAATTGGATTACATTATTCGGAAATTTTGGGAGGTGGAGGAACCTCCGGTCACTCATTACCTAAGTGAGGATGATAAACAATGTGAATCTCACTTTCAGTCAACCGTATCTAGATTGTAAACTGGTCGTTACGTAGTTGAGCTTCCTTTTCGAAGTGATAAGGCGCTGTTAGGAAACAGTCGAAACAGTGCATTTCGCCGGTTTCACCAACTAGAACGGCGTCTTGATAAACAGCAGAAACTTAGGCAATGCTATAATGCCTTTATGGCGGATTACGAGGCGCAAGGCCATATGATTAAGGCCGTGGAGCCACCGATATTCTCCAAGCCCTTTTATATTCCGCATCATTGCATTTATCACGACGGTGATAAATTCGAAAGGTTTCGAGTGGTCTTTGACGCCTCCATGAAGACTGAAAACGGCCCTTCGTTGAATCAAATCTTACATAGCGGCCCAAAGCTGCAATTGAACATTGTTGATATGTTGTTGTTATTTAGAATGCACAAGGTAGTTCTTATCGCGGACATTCGCCAAATTTACCGGAATATCTGTATTAGTAAGAGGCATTATGATTTCCAGAGAGTGTTTTGGCGTGCAAGTTCGGAACAGCCGCTCGTCGAGTATAGTCTTACAACAGTAACCTATGGAGTGGCATCGGCCCCATACTTGGCAATAAGAACGTTGCAACAATTAATCGAGGATGAAGGGGAATCCTACCCGGCCGCAGCGCAAGCTCTTTGCAGAGCAACTTACATGGATGACATCGTGTTGTCGAGTCCTCCAGCGGAGGAGGCGGTAAAGGTTAGAGATGAGTTAATAAAGTTGTTGTCATTAGGTGGTTTTTCACTGAGGAAATGGACGAAGAGTTGTTGGAGAAGTCTGTCGAAGGTTGTCGTCGTGGACAGAGAGTTGTTGAAGAAGTCTGTCGAAGGTTGTCGTCGTGGATTGAGAGTTGTTGGAGAAGTCTGTCGAAGGTTGTCGTCGTGGATTGAGAGTTGTTGAAGAAGTCTGTCGACGGTTGTCGTCGTGGATTGAGAGTTGTTGAAGAAGTCTGTCGACGGTTGTCGTCGTGGATTGAGAGTTGTTGAAGAAGTCTGTCGAAGGTTGTCGTCGTGGATTGAGAGTTGTTGGAGAAGTCTGTCGAAGGTAGCTGAGGAGCCGACTTCAGTTGCGATCTCCTCCCGAGCATCATTTTTCATTAATTTATTAAAATGGTTCTTGTTTTTTGCATCCCAAAGAACCTGTTTGCTGCTATAGATTTCAATAATTTTCAACAACTTTTCATTTGGCCACTCCATTTTAATAATACAACGATATACACATGCGAACAACGACGTGACTTTCTTGGTGGTAAGATGATAACTGAATGTGAACACGTCTACGCTCGCTTAAATGTTGCACGCCCGTCCAGACAGGTTGCAATGTGCGCGCGCAACATCCTTTGATGGTTCGCTGAAATACCGTCTACGCATGGATCGCCAGTGTGTTGCGCGGGAATGTTGCACGTTCGTGTTCGCGTTCGCCAAAATGTTGCGCTACTTTGCTAGGTTCGTTGTTCTGTTGCAGGGAAATGCGCATATGTGTACATACCTTTACATTCTGGGGATCTTTGCCGACCGGGTGAAAGCAGTTCTCACCACCCCTAATATTTTTAGCTGATTCCCTCTGTGATTTGCCGCCCCCGAGGGTTTCTCTCCGGGTGCAATGCGCCCCTTGCGCCAAAGGCCTGAAGAGAGAAGCATTCCCTTAGGTTGGAGTGGGGGGGGGGGGGGGGGAGAAAGTCTCATCAGAAGTTGGCCAGCGGGAGCCATTTGCAAGGGTGCCCAAGAACCAAGAAAAACCTTAAAAAGTCCGAGGAGGATGCGGGATATCCCAAGACTCTCCCTCCTGCGCTTCCTCTTTGTTTCCACGTGCATTCATTCAGGCACATTCAAAATTCTCGGTGATTGGTTGCGGCTCTTGTTTGAGGACGAAATATATCTTTTGGGTTTCTTTTACTGCTTCTTAGTAATTGCTACGCTGTGTTAGGGTGTGTGAGGACGGGGTACATGTTATCACACCACTATTATCAGCCCCTTCTCCTTCAACATTTCCTCCTCCCTCGCATTTTGCTTTGGTGACATCGAAAAAGAAATATTTGTCCGCATTAGTTCCAATACGCCCATCGCTGTGGAAAAGGCAGTCGAGTGGTGTGCGTCTTTTAGTGTTTGAAGAATCTGTTATCAAGTTATAGCAGGTTTTTTCTATAACAGGTTAGTTTTCTTGGGCATAATTGATGTTTTTGTCTTTGCTCAAGAAGAGACGTCAATATTTAGTGTAAATGGGAAAAATACCCATTGATAAAATCGGGTGTTTCACCCTGAAGTTGGAGCTATACCTAGTTTACGATCAACGAAGAATTTCTAAACCAGGAATTTAGTATATACATATTTTTATTCGATCTTTTTCTATACCTATATCTTTCACGTTGTATGGTTAAATTATTTTTTTATTTAATTCAAATAAGTTTGTTGCTATTATACTCTTTCTTGAATCAACCTTTCATAAGTAGTTTAATGTAGAGGTTTTTCTCTTTAAAATTTGAGGTAATTAACTCTATTATTGGAAATTTTATTTCCTTTTAAGAAATTCATCCTGAAGGTCGTTTTAAATTTTCACTTTTAAATTGGTAACAAATTCGTGAGCTGTTTCTGTAACGAAAGTTGTCCTTTGTTGTAATGATTCCAGGTAATAGACAATGTTTATCTTGCTGTTTAAGTTCGTAATCAATCATAAAGTTGGAGTCTCATTTGTTCACGAGAAAGCCCGCTTTTCATCCCAACCCATATGTTTTTAATAATTTTTTTTCGGAACGTCTTTCCAAGGGCACTTCCACGATAAGGTTTGATTCGATTCGTTTTGTTGCTTCTTTTTCCTTTGCATCCTTCCTTTGCAGTATTCACAGACTCCCAAGTGCATTTTGCAATCAAGAATCAATTTCATCCTTTCTATTTCATTCCAAGACCAATTTGTACCATTAGCTTTAGATAAGTTCGTCACTGCCTTTATTCATGCGTTTTGCAACGCGTGCTTGTGTATGAATAAGGCAATGTGTCGATGTTGAATTTTCGATGCCTTCTTTATGAAACTTACTGCACTAGCAAGTTTGACAACCATTAATTGAGCCCCATCTGTGCATACCTATAGCGATGCAATAGTTCCAATCAATCTCATTGTCATTGAAATAAGTATCGCACAATTTATAATTTCTTTGTGATATTTCAAATTTATTTTTCTGTGAATAAAACCTTGTTTTTTTATCAAACCGTTTAATCATAAAAAATGCACAAAACTTCAAAATAATTACATCCTATTATACTACTAAACTACCGAATTTTAATGTAAAATTTATGTATCGATGGGGCGCCATAATTGAAATCTGCTTTGGGCGCCAAAATGTCTTGAGCCGGCCCTGCTGGTAACCCTATATATAAGTAATTCCTTTATCAGGAAACGGTCGAATAAACTGGATGGTTATTTAAGCCTCGAGGTGGTTATTTATCTAAGATCGTTCTTTGAGTAATGCGGCTTCAGCGAACGTAAGTCATGTATCGCCGAAGGCGAAATATTTTGGATTCACTTGTTACCTTAATTACAAACTCCCTTGATAGCAGAGAATGCGCTTTATAATTCAAATTTAATCTATTTTTGTTTAAAAAAATACATGAGTACGTCTACAAAACCATTTTAACAAACTCCACTTAGGCACGTCTTCATCGATTTATCTTTTCCGTTGCCCCGATCTACCGATTGCCGATGTTTATGCGTTCATAGTTTTCGTATCATCTACAATGATGTCGGCGAGCATGTCACTTCGCACGTAAAGTATCTTTAAAGAGGCGCAGTATTTTTAACTGAATCTGGCATAAATCTCAAATATTTGTATCAATATAATGAATTCAGATTACGAAAATAAATTAACTCTTATTCTGTCCAAAAATTAAGATTATATATATCGCCGCCTTACCATCGCAATTAAAACTTCTGTATTTCCAAAACGTCCGACACTAATCCTTCGTTATCGAGCGGAACTCGCCGCCACATTCATCCCGAAACCCCGATTCGAGGGAAAAGCGACTTTCAATCGGAATCCCTTTCGTCTTTCTCCGGGGAAAATAAAAAGGCTTCGGTTCGTTATGTCCCTTGTCCGTGGCCGCCGCCGTTAAATGAGTTTCGCCATTCATATTCCCTCGCCCGCTCATAAATTGCTCTCTCCGGCGGCCATTATTCAAAACTTACTTCTCCGAGGAAGAGAGAAAGAGAGAGAGAGAGAGAAGCCGTGACTTAAAAAACTTCGCGAGGTAACGATTCGGAATATGGAAAAGAGGAGTGGATCCGGCCGCTCGACCAATCAAACGGCTCTCTCGCGATGGGGGAGGGCAATTCGCTCTTTCCCCCTTCTCACCCCCCCCATTCAACCATCCTCTCTTCCCTCTCATCCCACGCTGAAGATCCTAGGTTTATATCCGTCCGAGAGGCACTTTTTGCCGAAGGGAAATGAGGGCGCAGCGCTAGGAGTTGGAAGGTTTGGGGCGAGGGTAGTTTTGGGTCGGAAGGAAGCGGAGAGGGAGGTGGTTGATGGAGAAGAGGGGGTGGGGGTGGGGGGGAAGGAGGTGTAAGGTGGGGGTGGGGGGGAAGGAGGTGTAGGGAAGGGGTGTGCGGGAGAGGGAGTCACCGGCAGGGTTGGCGGCGGACGGCTCTTTGTAAGGGTCCCGAACGTATAAATAATCGCCCGATTGTGATTTAAGGCCCGAATCGGGAATGGAGGCGTGGGTTCTGAAGTAGAGATCGGTTCCCATCGCGCCGTTCAGTCGCTTCCACCATTGCTCTTCACCCTCTCTCTCTCCCCTTCCTCCCTCTCACTCCGTCTCTCTCGTCTCTCCACTCTCTCTCTCTCCCTCTCACTACCTCCCTCCCTCTCTGCCCTTTATTTTCATTCTCTCCTGCGGGGGCTTTCGGCGACTCTTCGGTAGCGAATCTCTCCACGTTTTGAAAAAGGAAAAGTGCCGCTCTCTTCATTTATGTAATCAGCGACGCGTCTTTGCGACACCAATTATTGGTCGCTGTTATCTCATTCGAAGCAAATGACGGCGTTCGAAATAGCGCGGCGAAGCTCTACATATAGGCAAGAGATGGCAGGGCGTCCTCGCTTATTCGTTTGGTAGGTATGCGGTCGTGGTTTTGCAAGGATAAGAATAAAAAAAAGCCACTCGTTTCCGGGAGCAACCGTTAGGCGAAGTTTTTGTTCGATACACGACCTTAACGATGTGTCACCTCTGAGATTCTCCTCTTCGTTGAG
Source organism: Uropetala carovei (assembly GCA_036926305.1). Classification (NCBI taxonomy): domain Eukaryota; kingdom Metazoa; phylum Arthropoda; class Insecta; order Odonata; family Petaluridae; genus Uropetala; species Uropetala carovei. Next base: position 538,860 of record JAXCHB010000095.1, read on the forward strand.
GTGCAAGAGAGCAGAGATATGCGAGATTGGAATGGGAGGGAGGGGGGAGAGGGAGGGAGGGGAGGGAGGAGAGGGGGTGGGGCAGACGAGGAAGGATAGAAGGGTAGAAGGGAAGGCAAAAACAAACATTCGCCCTCTCTCTCTCTCTCGCGGCGGAGTCTAGCACAATCGCTTCCGCTCATCGATGGAATGCCATTCCATCGATGGAACGACTCCACGTACGCATTCCAAGATGCTAGGTGAGAATCGGAAGAAGCGATCGTTTCGTGCGAGAGAAACCTCCATTGAAAGGAAAGAGGAAAGGGAGAGAGAGATAGGGAGGGAGAGAGGGAGGGAGAGAGGGAGGGAGAGGGAGTAGAGGAAATGAGTCTGGCGACGGAGGGAAATGGATCTCTACATTAAGAAGTCGATTTACGCCCCCATCCTCTCCCCCCCCTCCCCCTCCTCTTTTAAACCCCCCCCCCCTTCCTCCCTCATACTTTCCCTCCTCTTATCCGCCCACTCGAATCTGAACACGTGCAGCTACTCACTGGTTTCGATGATAATCCGTAAAAAAAAGCATCGCTCCACGATGCGATCGGTTCAGGTGATGCGACTTTTTTTGCGTTTTCTTCTGTTTCTGGTCGAATTGTAAAGGATTCACGCATTTCTCATCAACTGTTGAAATTAATTCTTTCGATGATCAATGATTCCCTCGTGATCTGACGTCGATCTTAAAGGATAGATAACACCTCGACCAATAAATGAGAGCGAACAAAATGCTACTTTTAATGACACCCAAATGTTTCAGGTCTCCCCCCCTCTCTCTTCCCCTCTCTCTCGACCTCTCTTTCCCCCCTCTCTCCCCTCCTCCCCCCTCTCTCAGTGCCACTCTTTCGAATAATCAGCTCGTCCACCCGTCTTCCCGTCTTGCGTCGGAACAAATAAGAAAAAAAAAACAAGAGTCGTGGAGCGCAGTGTGTTATTAGTAGTTTGTTTGACGGAGTGCGTTCGGTCGGACGTCGGCCTTTTCTACAGTACAAATCATGTTAATTAGTTTTTATTCCACACTAAGATTGAGTAAGCATTTTCCAAAAAAACTCTAGTGATTGTAGAATTAATTCGCCCAAAATCTTAAATTATAGCGCAAGACCATTTCGCTATATACTAACCGAACCCGTCTCGGCATTGTTCTCATTGTATCGTAACGTTCGCATTGCCACGCGTCGCTTTTGAGACAATTTCATGTAGTGATACAATATGTTGATAGGTTTATACGAAGGATGAATTAGTGGAAGGAATTATTTTATAATGAGGACACTAAAACGATTTCACTCGACTAAAAAGTATATTCATTAGGTGAACTTGAATTTCTTGAAAAACCGCATTTTTCGCTATTTTTTTACAAATCGCTTATGTATTCACTTTGTCTGTCCGTCCGTCCGTCCGCCCGACTGTGCAGACGAGATCTCTGAAACGGTTCGAACGAGAGAAACCAAAATTTCAGAATAAGTTACTGCATATGAGAGCTACATGTGACAAGAATTTGACGGCCCTGGATCAGCTGCTGGGGGATAATTTTGCCTCATTATTGGCCCATAAGAAAAGCATGCACATCGATGATGAGGTTTATATATTTGCTTTTTTTCACTCAAGATTCGAACTCAGAACTTAAACTGTAGGAAAGTTTAGAAATTGTAGTTTCTTATTTTCGAAGACGGAATTCAAATCAATGTCGAATTAACGTAAATGTTTAGTTTTTATCGGAAAAACAATCGACTGCCATGGCAATGAACTCAATACTTTTCTATGGGTAAGCTTTTCATGGGAATCAGAGAGATATATTATTAATATTAATGAACAACCATTACAACAAATTTATTTTTTTGTAAAAAAAGGCTTATAACATCTGCTTTCGCAGTACTTTCCTATATTGTCAATTTATATATATATATATATATATATATATATATATATATATATATATGTGTATATATATATATATATATATATATATATATGTATATATATATATATATATATATATATATATATATATATATATATATATATACTACGGAAGAGGAAAGGTAAGTAAGGATATTTAGGGCAACTAGGTATATATATATATATCCCTTCCAACTGCCTCAGTTCACCGCCTCAAAGTAGGCGGAAGGGTGTAAACGGAGGCTAAAGGGCGAAGAACAGTGGTGTCCTCGGACACCGGTAGGTTCAACCATGCTGTGAAGTCTTTCTACAATATCTCCGGCCAAAGTGAAAGAGGTACTCACCAACCCGCTCTGGGTCAGCGTGGTGTATTAAGGCCCACAATCCCCCATGACATGTACACCCATAAAAAACTGCCCTCATTCTGCGGAGACTGGATTGCCTCTGACCGTGGCAGTGGTCAGGAACAAGGCATGAAGGCAGAGGGTGCTAAGAATCCTCGGAGGTTAACCGCCCACTGCCACTCTTTCTCTTCCTTACCCAATTCCTTTAACCTCAACCTAACTACCTTTAACTGCCGGACTTCGCCCAGTGAAGATGAACTTCAAGAGCTCCAAGAACAACTAGAGAAGATCAAGTGGGACATTTTAGGGCTTAGTGAGGTGAGAAGAAAAGGTGAAGGCCTATTGGAGTTGAAGAGTGGACATATTTTTTATTACAGGGGAACTGATACAGGAAGAACAGGAGGAGTTGGATTCATCATCAACAAAAAACTGAAGAATAATATTGTGGAAATGGAAAGTTCATCCGAGCGGGCAGCTAGACTAGTGCTTCAAATAAATAAAAGATATCAACTTCAAATAGTCCAAGTTTATGCGCCAACGTCATCTTACTCAGATGAGGAAGTGATGATTTCTACCAAGTAGTTGGACAAAGGAAGCTGCCATCTAAAACTGGTCATGGGTGATTTCAATGCCAAGGTAGGAGAACAAAAGGAAGACGACAGTGCAGCTGGAAAATGGGGCTATGGAGACAGAAATGAACGAGGGGACCGACTTGTAGACTTTGCTGAATGTACTAGTCTATATATAATGAACACTTTCTTCAAAAAGAGTCCCAATAGAAAATGGATCTGGAAAGGACCCAATGGTACCAAAAACGAAAGTGACTACATACCAGTCAATAAGAAGCAATTGACTGAAGACTGTTCCGTCCTCAACCAGTTTAAAACTGGAAGTGACCATCACTTGGTAAGATGCAGAATAAAATTCAACTCAAAGTTAGAAAGACAGAAGCTTATAAAGAAGAAGCCTGTCTATTATCAACACGCAGGTGCTAAAAGAACGAAAAGAAGAATTTCAGCTCCAACTGAAAAATCGATTCAGTGTACTGAAAGACCAAGAAGTTGAATCCCAATTTATAGATATACTCAAGGAAACTGCTGAAGAAATAGGAGGAACAGTTAAAACATATCCAGAGAAGAAGTTGACTGAAAAAACAAGACTGCTGATGGAAAAAAGAAAGAAAATGATAATTACTAAAGATCCTAAAGAAATGATCCATTTTGCAGAACTAAGCAAAACTATAAGGAAGTGCATCAAGGAAGATGTGAAAAAATATAATTATGAGCTAATCGAGAAAGCCATGGAAACAATAGAAGTTACAAGAAAATGAAGCAACATCTCACGATCGGAAAGAGACAGCTGGTGGCCTTGATGCCACAAGACGGCTCCATAACCCATAGTAGGAAACTAATCCTGAAACGGGTACAAGAATTTTACACCAAGCTGTATGAGGATCCTCTAGGAAATGATGAAGTAAATGATGATGCAAACATGCCCACCGAAGAGGTCCCAGATATCCTTCCGGAAGAGTTGAGACACGCAATCAGAAGTATGAAGAATGGAAAAGAATCTGGAATGGATGGTATCACAGCGTAAGTATTCAAAGCAATGGGTAATCATATGGAAACAATTCTCGCTGCTAAGATTTTTAATTCCCGTCTGAGGAAGAAAAAGATACCAGAAACATGGAACAACGCATATACTATCCTTCTGCACAAGAAAGGTTCCAAAGAAGACTTGAATAACTACAGACTGATCAGCCTACTCCCAACAGTCTACAAAATATTCACAAAAATACTCATTATGCGCCTTCAAAACCATCTTGATTCTGCCCAACCCAGACAGCAAGCTGGATTTCGCAATGGATATAAAACGATGGACCACATCCAAGTCGTGAGAGAGGTAATCAGTCGGATTAACGAGTACGAATTACCTCTATGTATGTGTTTTATCGACTACGAGAAAGCATTCGACTCTGTCCGAACTTCGTCGGTGTTACGTGCACGAAAGAAACAAGGAGTAGAAGAAACGTACATAACCTCGATCAAGAATTTCTACGAAAATGCGACAACATCTGTCCAGCTGCATGAAGAGACGAGTGCCTTTAAGGCCGAAAAGGGAGTGAGACAAGGAGATACTATGTCCCCTAAGTTATTTACAGCAGCTCTAGAGGAAGTATTCAAAAGGCTAGACTGGGAGGAAAAAGGCATAAAGGTAAATGGAGAATATCTGAGTCACCTGCGCTTTGCAGATGATATCATACCGTTGCAGGGAGCCCAGAAGAGCTCCTCAGAAGAACTGAACAGCTTGAGCAAGCAAGCCGAGAAGCTGGACTTAAGATGAATCTTAATAAAACAAAGGTTATGTACAGCTCCTTCACAAATTTTGATAAGATACATATTAACGGAGCAGAGCTCGGAGAAGTAACCAGCTATGTTTACTTGGGTCAACTCATCATTACTGATGGTTCGCTTCTTGGAGAAATCAACCGGAGAGTGAAGATGGCATGGAGTGCTTTTGGCATGAATGCGAACATCTTTAATAAAATATTCCAGTCTTCCTAAAAAGGAGACTGTATGACGAATGTGTTCTGCCTGTTCTGACATATGGCTGTGAAACATGGACCATGAATGCTAGAATAATACAGCGCCTGCAAGCAACACAGAGGAGCATGGAGAGATGCATGTTAGGAATCACCCGAAGAGACCGCAAGAGTAACGACTGGGTAAGAAAGAAGACGGGAATCTGTGACGTGATTAGAAGAGTGAAGGTGCTAAAATGGCAGTGGGCGGGCCACATTGCTAGAAGAAATGAACAGCGCTGGACGTCCAGTGTCATCGAATGGATTCCAAGAAACATCAAGAGACCGAAAAGAAGACCGAAAGACAGGTGGGACAAAGAGCTTGTTAAGTTCTTGGGGCAAACTTGGAGGAGGAAGGCAGTTGACAGGGAAAACTGGAAGAGTCTGGGGGAGGCCTTCATCCGTCAGTGGACTGAAAAAGGCTGATGATATATATATATGTATATATATAGGGCTTCGGCTCGAAAAGCTTTCAAATTTGTGTTGTTTTCGTATTTTTCTGTTTTTCCTGTGTCTTCAGTACCCTCACCGGCTCTCCAGTTGTGGTAGGTGTCCACTGGGCTTCCTGCAACACGTTGTTGCTACCTTTATAATTACCTTCACTTTTACAGGGGGAGAGTGAGAGAGAGTGCGTGTGTGTGTGTATGTATATGTGTGTGTGTGTGTGTGTATGCACACACTCACATACATAGGTAATTGCTCGGACTCCTTCAACCTCCTACGCACTTTCTCTCGGATTCCTTCAAACTCTCTCCCTATCTCTCTCTGCAGTTCCCATCTCTCTGTCTCTGACTGCTCCTTAGGTATCTCCTCTCCAATAGAATCTCTCATTTCCATTTCAATATCCAATTCCCCTCTCGCACTCCTCTGACCTTCTCTCTCTTCTTCTAAAGATAAACCCAGCCGTCGACGAAGACAATTCAAATTAATCAGTCTCTCCTTCGAAAGCGCTTCCAGACGTCACGGATCCACGAAACCTTTGCTCCCTTACTCGTTCCGATTGGAGAATGACTCGTATTTTATTTGGGACGAGGGCAGAGAGCGCGCCCTCTGGACTGCTGCGGCGGCTTTAATCCGTCGGATTGGTTTTGTTTGCCCTTCTCCCTTTTATACCTCCCACGGGGAACCGATTAACGAACACTTACGTGGAGTTGAACTGCGCTGCGGAATGTCTCCGACAAAGAAATCATCGCACGAAGCAAAAAAAAATTAAATGGCGGGCGAATGTTACTTAATTTGTATAATTAAATGTGCAAAAAAGGTACGAGAAGAGGTGAAAATGAATAAGCGACGCGGGAGTGAAAGCGACCGCATTCGGGAATTGAACGTTTGTCTCGAAACTTCCAAATTCCGAAGCATCCTCGCCATTAGTTGACGGCGCTCCTTTTGCGTATAACTGATCGAATTGTTTCCGACCGAAAATCGCCGCGTGCCGCACTTTCCGCAGACTTTTGGAGTATTTCTGAATCGAAATCACGGAGTGCTATTGAAATCGAATCGCTGACGACTCAGTGGTTTCGCAGAGAGTAATAATGGGTGGGATTAATGAAGAGGAGAAAGAGAAGGGTGAGGGGACATTCCTTAGTTACTAAGGATCGCCTTGACACGAAGAAGAAGAATTAGACGAATGATACACCACTTGCGCGCGTGCAGGACCATGTTCGTGCCATTTTCGATGCAATCTTAACAGGGATCAACGTATATATTAATTGGGTACGGGTAAGACCTATGTCAGTCACAATCCGAAGTGAGGCTTCCCCTCCATGCTCGAGGGGAAATGGAGGGGAAGGAGATGCGTGAGGGGGGCAGTTGGAATAGGGCTTCAGTGAGCGAAGGGCGTCGGGCGTCTGGGACGCACGGGTCGGGGGCGCGCGGCTTGGGCAGCGGAGAGTCTTTTTACCACAATACTCCAACAGAGCTCCGATTTAGGAGCAGTACGGGCAGCTAGTACTTTATGAAAAGACTACGGCTATGGAAGTAATAGAAAATCGATACGCTAGACGTATTCGATTTGCACGCTACGTTAACGACCACATTTTTAGTTTGAAAATTTTCATGCCTCGATACAACTGATTCGACTCCATTTGGCAGGAAAAAGGTGAGAGTGAGTGTGTCCGCTGGTCCTTGCTGTCGAAGAGATAACCGTACGAAAGCCGTAAATATTGAAGTTGGCTTTCGTTTGTTAGCTTACGAGATATTCGATAAACTTTCATTGTAAGGTTTACATTATAAATCTTCTTCACGCCGTGGTTGTGACCATGTTATTTCGTCAAACATCCGAGCAAATCCATTCAGCTTAGAGTAGCGTGCATATTTATGATATGTGCTCGCAACAATGTGATTCGATCGATCATATCTTACCGTTCTTAAGTTTCCAAACTAATTCGATCGATAACGATCATTTCGCCGCTTCAATCCACTTCGATAAACAAAGAATATTTATAACCCATGTAATGGTGTTGATCTGAATTGGAGCTCGGCGTTTAAACATGTACGTAAATTCATTTGATCCTTACGCGGACATATATTTTTACGTTGTTCACTTGCATCTTCATTTTTTACTGCCGTGTATTCCTTTCAATTCATAACCTTAATTCAAACCTCGAATTCATTTCGTTTCAAGTATATTATTGTGCACGACCGTGTTCACTTGGTGACCTCTCTCGAAACCGTTCGTTAATGCCTCTCTTTCATTATTTTGAATCTAGATATATGGTAGAGAATACATTTTCCAATGCTTCGATGTGCATATACATCCTTCACTCAAGATAAACCTTTCAAAGGCAAAAAATTGATGGATTTGAGTACATATAAGGGAAGTCAGAGTGAAACTGACAGAGTAACCATTGAGTTAAGGTGGAGGAGAGAGAGAGAGGGCAAAAAGTAAAGGATGCAATGCGTGACCGAAGCAACCTTATACTGCCATAAAACGGTTGAATAAAATATGTGCGCATTTCAGCAGCAAAACAGAAATTTAACGGACCAGTGAACCTAAAATGATTCTTTTTGAATTATTCATTTTTGTAAGAGAGAGAGAAATAAATATTGCAGAGAAGGGGAGGAAAGAAAGGGGAAAATGAGAGGGGGGAAGGAGAGAGGGGAGGAGAGAGGGGAGGAGAGAGGGGAAGGAGAGAGGGAAGGAGAGAGGGGAAGGAGAGATGGGAAGAAGAGGGGGAAGGAGAGAGGGGAAGGAGAGGGGGAAGAATAGGGGAGGAGAGAGGGGAAGGAGAGAGGGGATGTAGAGAGGGGAAGGAGAGAGGGGTAGAAGAGGGGAGGAGAGAGGGGAAGGAGAGGGGGGAAGGAGAGAGGGAAGGAGAGGGGGGAAGGAGAGGGGGGAAGGAGAGGGGGAATGAGAGGGGGGAAGGTGAGGGGGGAAGGAGAGAGGGAAGGAGAGGGGGGAAGGAGAGGGGGGAAGGAGAGGGGGGAAGGAGAGGGGGGAAGGAGAGGGGGGAAGAAGAGAGGAGGAGAGGGGGGAAAGAGAGAGGGGAAGGAGAGGGGGGAAGGAGAGGGGGGAAGGAGAGAGGGGAAGGAGAGAGGGGAAGGAGAGAGGGGAAGGAGAGAGGGGAAGGAGAGAGGGGAAGGAGAGAGGGGAAGGAGAGAGGGGAAGAAGAGGGGAAGAAGAGGGGAAGGAGAGAGGGGAAGGAGAGAGGGGAAGGAGAGAGGGGAAGGAGAGAGGGAAGGAGAGAGGGGAAGGAGAGAGGGGAAGTAGAGAGGGAAGGAGAGAGGAGAAGGAGAGAGGGGAAGAAGAGGGGAGGTGAGGGGGAAGGAGAGGGGGGAAGGAGAGAGGAGAAGGAGAGAGGGGAAGAAGAGGGGAGGAGAGGGGGGAAGGAGAGAGGGGAAGGAGAGAGGGGAAGGAGAGAGGGAAGGAGAGGGTGGAAGGAGAGGGGGGAAGAAGAGGGGGGAAGAAGAGGGGAGGAGAGGGGGGAAAGAGAGAGGGGAGGAGAGGGGGGAAGGAGAGAGGGAAGGAGAGGGGGGAAGGAGAGAGGGGAAGGAGAGAGGGGAAGGAGAGAGGGGAAGGAGAGAGGAAGGAGAGAGGGGAAGAAGAGGGGAAGAAGGGAGGGAGGAGAGAGGGGAAGGAGAGAGGGGAAGGAGAGAGGGGAAGGAGAGAGGGAAGGAGAGAGGGGAGGAGGAGGGGGAAGGAGAGGGGGGGGGCGGGGAGGGGGGAAGGAGAGGGGGGAAGGAGAGGGGGGAAGGAGAGGGGGAAGGAGAGGGGGGAGGAGAGGGGGGAAGGAGAGGGGGGAAGGAGAGGGGGGAAGGAGAGGGGGAAGGAGAGGGGGGAGGAGAGGGGGGAAGGAGAGGGGGAAGGAGAGAGGGGAAGGAGAGAGGGGAAGGAGAGAGGGGAAGGAGAGAGGGGAAGGAGAGAGGGGAAGGAGAGAGGGAAGGAGAGAGGGGAAGGAGAAAGGGAAGGAGAGAGGGGAAGGAAGAGAGGGGAAGAAGAGGGGAAGGCGAGAGGGGAAGGAGAGAGGGGAAGGAGAGGGGGGAAAGGAGAGAGGGGAAGGAGGGGGGAAGGAGAGAGGGAAGGAGAGAGGGGAAGGAGAGAGGGGAAGGAGAGAGGGGAAGGAGGAGGGGAAGGAGAGAGGGGAAGGAGAGAGGGGAAGGAGAGAGGGGAAGAGAGGGGAAGGAGAGAGGGGAAGGAGAGAGGGGAAGGAGAGAGGGGAAGGAGAGAGGGGAAGGAGAGAGGGGAAGGAGGGGAAGGAGAGAGGGGAAGGAGAGGGGGGAAGAGAGAGGGGAAGGAGAGGGGAAGGAGAGGGGGAAGGAGAGAGGGGAAGGAGAGGGAAGGAGAGAGGGAAGGAGAGAGGGGAAGGAGAGAGGGAAGGAGAGGGGAAGGAGAGAGGGGGAAGGGAGAGGGAAGGAGAGAGGGAAGGAGAGAGGGGAGGAGAGAGGGGAAGGAGAGAGGGGAAGGAGGAGGGAGGAGAGGGGGGAAGGAGAGGGGGGAAGGAGAGGGGGGGAAGGAGAGGGGGGAAGGAGAGGGGGGAAGGAGAGGGGGGAAGGAGAGGGGGGAAGGAGAGGGGGGAAGGAGAGGGGGGAAGGAGAGGGGGAAGGAGAGGGGAAGGAGAGGGGGAAGGAGAGAGGGGAGGGGAGGGAGAGGGGAAGGAGAGAGGGGAAGGAGAGAGGGGAAGGAGCGAGGGGGAGAGAGGGGAGGAGAGAGGGGAAGGAAGAGAGGGGAAGGAGAGGGGAAGGAGAGAGGGGAAGGAGAGGGAGGAGAGAGGGGAAGGAGAGAGGGAAGGAGAGAGGGAAGGAGAGAGGGGAAGGAGAGGGGAGGAGAGGGGAGGAGAGGGGAGGGAGAGGGGAGAAGAGGGAGGAGGAGGGGGAGGAGAGGGGGAGGAGAGAGGGAGGAGAGGGGGGAAGGAAAGGGGGGAGAGGGGGGGAGAGAGAGAGGGAAGGGAGGGGGGGGGAGAGGGGGGAGGAGAGGGGGGGAGGAGAGAGGGGAAGAAGGGGAGAGGAGAGAGGGGAGGAGAGAGGGGAGGAGAGGGGGGAAGGAGAGAGGGGAAGGAGAGGGGGGAAGAAGAGGGAAGGAGAGAGGGGAAGACGAGGGAAGGAGAGAGGAGAAGGAGAGGGGGGAGAGGGGGGAGAAGGGGGAGGAGATGGGGGGAGGAGAGAGTGGAAGGAGATGGAGAAAGGAGAGAGGGGAAGGAGATGTGGGAAGTAAAGCGATCACATTCACTTTCCCGAATAACACTTTCCGAATTTCATTTTCCCCAACGTTCATTTTGCCGAAATTAATTTTCCCGAACTATCATTTTCCCGAATATTTCATTTCCCGAATTATCATTTTTCTGAAAATATCATTTAGCGTAGAAATGTTCATGAAAATTAAGTTTATTGCCATAAATACAAAAATAATATTTAAACATTTTCTGATAGTCAGAAAGTGATAATCCGAAAAATGGTATTCGGGGAAATATTCTGGAAAATGACCATTCGGGAAAATGAAATATTCGGGAAAGTGATACCAAATCGAAAGAGAGGGGAAGGAGATACGGAAGAGGGAGGTGGAGGGAAGTTTAGTTAGAATGGAAAGAGAAAGGAGAAGAACGGGGGAGAGTGGAGAGGAAGAGATAAAGGGATAAAGGGGGTGAGGGGGGTGGGGTAGGAGAGGGGGGGGGGGGGAAGAGGGAGGTGAGTGAGTGACAGGAGGAACACGAAAAGGAACGAAAGACAGAGTAAGAAAGTGCAGCAGCATTTGTAGGAGACGAGCCTTTTCCGTGAATAGTATATTATTACGGCGATTCGATCAAAACTTTTCAAATTCTTATTCCTTAGAATGATATTCGAGTTCGTCTGCGTAAAATATGCAAAGGAGTTTGGATTATTTACATTCCGCCATTATAAGAGAGCAGTTTCAGCTAATGGTCAGAAAAACTCGTTCGGAAGCTTTTCGCGAATTACATCGCGTTTCTATGACACCCGTCTGGACACCATGACACCCTCTCTCTCCCTTCCTCCTCTGGCCGTAGTCTCTCTCTCTCTCACTCTCTCTCGCTCTCGCTCTCCCTCTCCCTCTCCCTCTCCCTCTCCCTCTCCCTCTCCCTCTCCCTCTCCCTCTCCTCTCTCTCTCTCTCTCTCTCTCTCTCTCTCTCTCTCTCTCTCTCTCTCTATTCTCTTGTTTCTTCTTTTCAAGGTGATGTCGTGTACTCAAGAAGAATGGGAGAATTAGAAGCGACGAATGCATTTTATGGGAAACGGAGGTTTTTGGAAGATGGAAGAGTGAAGAAGAGGGAAAGGGGAAATGCGACATAGCGACAGCGTAAAGGGAAAATAATGAATTATGGTTTGAGTGAAGAGAGTTGAGACTTAATGTTTTTCAGAAAAGCAGCGAGAGTAAAAAAAAGGGAAAGGAGGAAGAGAAAGGCAAAGGGAAAGGAAAGAGAGAAAGGGAAAGGAGGGAGAGGAAGAGAAAGGGAAAGGAGGGAGAGTAAGAAGGCGAAGAGATGGTGTCTATGAATGCTGATCTGCTCACATGAGACGGGAAAAAACTTTACAGAAAGCGTCATTTAAGATGCTTTGCAAACATTTACCTAAAGGTAAATAAATTCCTAAATACTAAGAACTGTCTGAAAATGTTAGATTTGTGAGACCGCTACCGCCGTATGAGATTCACAGATACCGATCGGTTAAACCGTTTTCTATGTATATACAGGTGCTGTGTCGTATGATACTGCTCTCTCTCTCTCTCTTTTGTTCATAATGTGACAAAATTGGCTGTTTCCTTCGTTTTCTCCCCTTTGATTTTTCATCGATAATTACTTTTAAATGAGCCAGTTAAAAGAAGATGAGATTTGTTTACAGGCATTTTGAAAAAAGGTATTAAAAAGAGATTAGCAAAAACCCTGATGTGGAACGTAATACTTTTATGGGTGCGAGACATGGACAATTAGAGAAGAAGATGTGAGGAGAATAGAGGCGTTTGATTAATTGGATAGAGATGAAAACGAATGAGGAAGTTTTGAACGAAGCAGTAGGGGAAGTGAGGAACTTAATTAGAGTAATAATGGATAGCAGAAGGAATGGGTAGGTCAAAATCTGAAAGAGAACGGTTTACTTTAAGAAGTAATAGAAGGAAGAATGTTAGGAAAGAGGCAAAGAGGTAGGAATAGAGGATAGATGCATTACATGCATTAAAAGAAGGAATCTCGTGCGAAAACTTTAAAGGAAAAGCTTTGGATAGCTCAGATTTGGTAATTTTTGCCTGGAACCTACCAGAAGGTAGAATTACTATGTATGTATGTAAGACCTTCCCCTTAGTCCAGAAAAGTGGTTTTCGCTATGCGAAACTAACTTAGGTGTTCTTTTTTAATTATTGTTTTATGCGTTGTTCTTACGTTTATAAATAAAAATTATATTGCAAAGTTATGTAAGTTTATGTTATTACTTACGTTCAGAAATATTTTAGGCGTTCACAACTTTGAGTTAAAATGCAGTAGGTTACTTTCCCTTTTGAACACGCTGAATTCGCAGCAGAATTTGCAATTTATAAGTCGGTGATTACTGCATGTATAACCATGCGCGTAACTTGGGGGGCGCAGGCCCACGTAGTGCCTGGCGGGCCCAAGACATTTGGGGCACCACAAACATACTTAGAATTTTCCCCGTAATCTGACGTAAGGTATTCGAAGTAGTAATATCCTAATGCAGTGGTTCTTAACCCCTGGGTCGCGACCCAAAATTGGGTCTCCAAGCCATTTTGAGTGGACCGTCAAAGATCTTCCATTGCTTTCTATATCCATATATATCATTCCTCCTAACAACCCGTTCAATGCTAATAATCTGAGATCTTATTTTCATTTACTTATTAAATTCCTATTGATTTTATTACTTATTACAAGTGAGCTATTGGAGGAAATGGGTCGCCGCGACCAGAATTTGGGTCGCAGCCAAAAAAGGTTAAGGACCACTGTCCTAATGGGAATGAATGATTTCATCGCTCGAAATGAAGAAGAAAATATCTATCTCAAGTGTTTGGAGTTGTTTTGTCCTATCCTTATAATGTTAGAATTATAGAAGTCTCAATGTATATTTGGAATTAAAAAGTAAAAATATCGATAAAAATCAGAACTGTATAATAATTTCATACATTTTTACATAAATGGGGGCCCCAAAAACTTGAATTTCGTGGGGGCCCTAAAACCGTAGTTACGCCTCTGCGTAAAACTCGAACCTATAAAACGAGTAATTGCTGAAGGGAGAATCACCGGGTGGGCGATGAAGGCACTCCAGATTCAATGTTGGCATTTATGCTTCGGGAATGAGAACGCGTGAGTTTCACCTGAAATTGTATACCAAACGTCAATATCGTTTTACAAAATATTGATTCGTAATTCCTATACCATATTGAATTTCATATAAAGAAAACATTTCGTAAAATAATATATTTTCTAAAACTATTTTGATATTTCCTTAAGATTTCTATGATTTCTTCTTATTCAACGTGTAGGCCTCTTCAGAATATATTATTATGGGAATAAAGCCACATAGGTTGACCTGTGAGACAGAGGACAATATTAGGGGGAGTTTTCCGAGAAAATAAATGGTGTCTTATAAGCCGGAAAACACGACATTTATTAGCGACAAATCAAAAATATCTCGGAAAAGATTAATTACAAACACTGTTTGTGTTACTGTTTAACTTTTACGGAAAATACGAATGTCAGCTGCAGATGGGTGAAGATTCTATTCCGAGAGATCCGCAGAGTATAAATCAACTGCCTGCAAAGAGTAATGTGCCTTCAAATTATATGAGTATATACGACGGTGTCGTAAGCGATGAGTCAATGTTTGTCCCAGAATAGCAAGAATATATCGTTAATGTACTTTAGGAATTATTATGGCAGAGGGGTGGTTAGAGTTTCTAGCTCCCAATGCTAGGGTCGCAGGTTCGAATCCTGCCCAGGGCATGGTCGTGTGTTTTCGTCCTTGCTATTGTTGTTACAATATTCAGTATAATTGGCCCTGTGCTGTCTCTGAATTCTTACAAATAAATAAAATATAAAAAAATAAAAAAAAGAGGGCCAAATATACTTCCCTGGAGAATATAAGACGCGACTTTAACTAGGTATTAGCACTTCTCTTCTTTAACTACTATATTCTCTATTTAATAGGAAGTCTTTCAACCAATTCATGCCTTTTGGTGTGATACCGTATTTTCCTAGCTTAGCTATTCATTTTTGATGAGGTACTTTATCAAACTCCTTTCCGAAATCAATGAAAACGACATCGAACTGAGAATATTCCACTCACCGCAGCGCAATCAATCGTTCACAAGAAAACCAAGCTGTGTTTCACACAATATTCTTTTACGGAATCCGTGCTGACATTCAAACCAGAAAAATCCAAATATCTTAAAATCGGACATTAGAGATTTAAAAAATTATTCTCGAGTATATTACACATTAAGTAAATCGGCCTGTTATTTTCGGGATTCTTATTGTCGTTGCATAAACGGATTGGTATGTGTTTTAACTTCCAGTATTTAGAAGCGACACTGTGAAATGGGGTTCTTGATTCAAATACCATGGAAAGGGAAGGAAAATGAGAGCCTAGGTAAGAATATTTGAAGCCTACGACATAATCGCCACTTGAAGAAGAAAGAGCAAAAAAAGAGGTCAAGATAAGAAAACCCCACTCGGTGTAAGTCGAAGTAAGCAAGCATAAGTTAAGTGATTCACCACTCCAAATGTTTTTAACGATAAAAGCAAGGCGGAAGACGAAATGTTATGATTATGATTAGTGATGACAATATACCATGGATTTCTCCTAATATACATCAGTGAGGAAGAATTTACATTAGGGTGGAGAATATAATGGGAAGGAGTTGAATGCGTGTTCGTTCGTTCTGAGGTCAGCTTCCCACGGTACGATACATAACTCGGACAGTTTGAGATTTTCTTGGTGACGGAAGCCTGTAATCATACCAATGGTCAACGTTATTAGTAATTTCTACTACATAATAATTTAACTGGTTTCAATGGTGGGTTAAGGGATTCCGGGGAACGTGATGCATGTTCTGTCGCAGCCCCCCCATATAGTGTCTGGGACTTCTGTGGGCCCTCGCTAATCAATGGGCCCTGGCGCAGCTGCCTCTCGGTTAATCCGGCTTTGATTAGTGTGATGGTTGAATCATGTGAAATTTAAAGCATTTAACTTGGTCTAAAATCGCAAAAAGAAAAACGAAAAACATTCTTTAAAACAAAGTAAACTTCCAAAAATAGCTACATTATCAATACAAAAAATTACGCATGATACATGTAGTGCTATTGGAAATGCTATTAACGTAACTAATTTAAGTAATAGCACTGATATTCGTATTGCTAGTTAGTTATACGAACCTAATTAGTGTTCGCAATTAAAATGCGTGTGTTTTTCGGTTATGCCTGAGAGAATTCACCATGAATCTAGAGTTATGAAAGAGGATCATGAATGTGTATACAACATACGTTGACAATACTAACGACGGCGTAGACGGTGAAGTTAAAATGAACGACGAGTGTGCAAGTGAATGTGGCAATCAAAGTGATAAAGGTAACTTTCCAGATGACAGGCCACTTAAGGACAATGAAAACCATTTATTCTTTGATGAATAAAATTGGAAAAATACCTCCAAATCACCGTAAAGACGGTACTTACGTGCCAAGGCACAGAAGACTCGCAGAATCACTCTGGACTCGCGTTTCGACAGCATCGCTGTCATCTTCAGCAATGTCAAAGTGTGTAAGGTTGGGCGGAGTATTTATACCATTGTTGACCTTTAGAGAAGTAGGGGAAGGGGAAAGGGAAAGGTGTATCGATCGTTAACTGAAATAAAGGAGAGTGGGAGATAGGGCCAGAGTCATTATTCATTATCTTGTTTTGATTTTGGTGTATGTAAAGGCTTTCATAGGCATCTAGTTTGTATTCGTTGGTGACCGTTTTTAGAAGTTTTAAATTTTCGGTTGTGATAGGATGATGGCAGGTGTTGATATGAGATGCTACACTGGACTTGTCTATTCTGTTATTTCTGTAATGGGCTAAGTGTTCTTTGAAACGTGTTTCTAATTTCTTTTTCGTTCGTCCAATATAAATTTTGTCACACTTTTCACATTTGATTTGGTATATGCCTGATTTCTTATGGGGAGGTATGCTGTCTTTAGGGTTTTTAACGAGATTTGACAATTTATTTTCATTGACAACAACTGTGTGTAATCCTATTTCGGAGAAGATTTTTTGAAGTTTTTTGGTAGCATAAGGATAGTAAGGTAGCTTCATAAATTTTTTGGTATTGGTGTCTTTGTTGTTGAGTGTTGTGCAGTTTCTAAGGTTCATTCTGTGTTGATGTTTTTTTAACATTTTATGAATGAGTTCTGGTTTAAAACCATTCTGAATGGCTGTGTGTTTTATATAGGATAATTCTTTGGAGAAATTTGTATTTGATAGTGGTGTGTTGAGTAATCGATGGATCATGGAATGAAAAGGTGCTAGTTTTTGTGAAATGTGATGGTGAGAACTCATGTGGATGTATGTGTTGGTATGTGTAGGTTTTCTGTAAATGTTGAAATGTAATTTGTTGTTTTTCCTAGTTAGAAGAATGCCTAGGAAAGGTAGAGATTTTTTATTTTCTGTTTCATGTGTGAATTTAATGGTGTCAAACTGCTTGTTTAACAAGTTTAAGAATTCAACAATGTTTCCTTTCGATGTGTCGAAAATAGCGAAGATGTCATCTACATATCTGAGCCATATTTTAGGAAAATAGGGAAAGGTGTTCTTACAAATGCGTTCGAAATCAGTCATGAAAATTTCTGCTAATAAGGGAGATAAAGGGTTGCCCATGGTTGTGCCTTCTTTCTGTTGATAAAAAGAGTTGTTGACCTGAAAATATGTTTGTTGCATACAGAGGGAAGTTATGCGGATGTATTCGTCCACAATCGGACCAGGAAGGTTTTTTTTCTAGTAGTGAGTTTTTTAGAAATTCTATTGTGTTTTTTATGGGGACACTAGGAAATAAAGATTTTACGTCAAACGATACCAATATTTCGTTGACTGAAAGAGTTATGTTTTCTACTTTGTTGATGAAATCTGTCGAGTTTTTGATGCGTGAATCATTAGGAAATTGCATTTGTTTAAATTCGTTGTTGAGCCAATGGGCTAAATTGTATGTTGCTGTCGAAACGCGCGTCCTGAGTGATTCTGCGAGTCTTCTGTGCCTTGGCACGTAAGTACCGCCTTTACGGTGATTTGGAGGTATTCTTCCAATTTTATTCATCCTGTCTTCACCGTGTCTCGTGAGTTCTTTATTTTATTTATTTATTCTATGTGTTGTATCATGTAGACCAGTGGTGTCCAAACCTTTCTCCCTGGCGGGCCACATCGCATTGGAAGTTACAAAATCTTCTTACAATTTCAATCGGAAATTACCTATATATTCTACGGCGTCATTTAAGTGAAGATCAAGCCAAAATGAGGCTTTAATGGTAGACATTCCAATATTAAAAGTTTTATTACAAACATTTTCATAAAAACGCATGAAATTCTGTAATATTTTAATGGATTGATTTTTTATCATGGCTTCGCTGGCCATAGTTTCAACACCACTGATGTAGACCGCCAGGGCCCTTTCCTAGTGATAAATTAAGCGGACTATGCTTCTCCGATTATTGTTATTACGCTAACAAACAAAGCCGAGATTGTTCGTCCAAGAAAATGGCTATGCATTCTCCAAAGGAAGATTGCGTGTATCGCGTGCCATGTCGGTTATCTGCGGATAATAACAACTGATTGTACAATGACGCTTAAGGCCGATTGACACTGGACGGTGAGGGCACGACGAGGGCAGACGCAGGCATGTCCGCCCGAAATACATTACATTATATTCACACCAGAGGGTACGGTGACGGTGAGGGCAGGGGCCGGGCGGGCGCAGTCACCCGCCCGAGAATATTTTGCCCGTCGCTTCCCCTCCGCCGCTGATTGGGTGAGGGAATATTTTTTCGACCACGTGGAGCATTCGAGCAGTGAAGACGGTGTAGATACGTGATGGCTGAGGTGACCGGTGTCACCATGGATGAAGAAAGGCTGATTTTAGCAGTGTCTTCTTACGAATATCTTGTTTACCCAAATATGTCTTCTCTTTTTTTCTGCTTGTTCCAACAAGGCAACGACAATAAACATTTCGGTGTCCGAACTGTCCGACATAGTGCTGATCACTACGACGCTCTCTTAGCGGTCCCTGAGCATGTTATGTGAACGCCCGCAGGAAAGCAACTGGAAATACTAATGGCATTTCTAGCTGACAGGCCGCAGTGGCCCTCGCATTGCCAGTGCCCTCACCGCCTGGTGTGAATACTCGCTACAAAATTGCCCCTGCCCTCACCGTGCCCTCACCGTCTAGTATGAATCGGCTTAGACTAAGTGAGTGCGTGCCCTTCAGAGATTTAAAAAAATAATCGATTATCGTGAAAGCTCTCAAGTTCACATTAAGTCATGAGAAACGGCACTGCACAACGCAGTATTTATAATGGTACAAGCAAAAGATGTGTAATTTTGAAAGGAAAGCATGATAATTAAGAACGCGCATATTCATGCATTTAGGATTAATTTGAACATATTAATCATAGACTAAGCTAAAAAAAGATTTTCTCCTAGATTTATTGACATGGTACATTCAATGTTCCAGAACCCAATTTTAATCTAGGCGACCCATCCAAATACGTCCACTGATAAGGGCCCTGAAAAATCAAGTCCTCCACTGGATAGACCTCTTACCTGAAGCAATGCTATTCCATCAAATCGCTCTGTCTGTTGAAATGAATCTCTTCGGATGCGCTTAATATCCGCAGTGTATTGCTTTCTCAAAATGTTCATTCGACAAGTCAGATTTCCTCTCACTGCAAAGAACTGTACTCATTTCTTCCGTTCTCAGAGATTATTTTTGAATTCACTAAAAGTGGTATGCTGGCCTATTTGCCATCTATTCATTCGTGGCGGCAGGCAATATATTTATCACGCGAGAGTGGAATTCTCTTTGTCGTCTGAGAGCGCTCAGAATTTTCTGGTTGAATCATCTAGGATTTATATTGTAGCGCTTAAATTTGTTTGCAATAAACGTTAGCATTGTCGCATTCACATCTAAACGTCGACCTAAAAATTTAAGCGTCTAAGTTTTTTATTGAAAACAAGTTAGGAAAGTGTACAGCGTATCACAAATGGGCGCGTTTCGTGTAATTGAGTATTTGAATCAGATGACATAAGTATACAAAAGGGAAATAGCGTTTTTAAATTCTTTTCTTCGTCATAAATAACACAGGCCTGGAATGATTCTGTTTTCTGAAATGTTTTACCCTTTTATTTTAGTTATTTGTGTACGCCGAATCCGAAAATTATAACGGTTCTTTTCTTTCACTACAGATTTCTCACAAAACGTCATATTGCATTTTACATGAGTAGGTAATTTTTATTAAAAGTGAATACGTATTATAGATGAAACCACTCCCTATAGAAGTTTCCCGATTAGGAATGACGCAATAGCATATTCTCTGTTGTTCTAGATCAGGGTTGTCCAACCTTTTTGGCCGTGGGGCCGGATTAAAAATTTTCTCATGCGCGCGGGCCAGAGAGCACCCTTTGTTTTAGGTAACCCTTCTGTCATCTCAATCTGAAATAAACAAAATTATTTGTACATAAGATGCTTATATATAATGTCAATTAAAACTATTGCAAATCTTTCCAACACTTTTGAATGAGAAGCCGTATTCTGAAAATTTCAGCTACATTCAAGCCAAGAGAAAAAAAATTCAACAAAGATAAATCACGCTATCCAGCTATCTTCGTAGACATATCTGAAATGCTTACTGCATAGCATTGACATTTTTATGCTAGGCCATTCAGGATTGTAATTTTAGATTGATTACTTCTCTTTTAAAATATTTTTATAATTAAAATTAGTGAGGCGCTAAGAAAATTATATGTAATTTATTCAGTATACAAATGTATTATGACAAATTATGATTTAGTGAACAATTTGACATTGTTTTTGCTTGCACAAAAATTCAATATCCCCTGGTACACTTGATGTTGCAATATGAAGTACACTGCATAAATATTCGTCTGTCAGTAATGACCTTGATTTTGACTTAACATTTTTCATAGTTGAAAAAAATCGTTCGCAACAATATGTACTA
Source organism: Uropetala carovei (assembly GCA_036926305.1). Classification (NCBI taxonomy): domain Eukaryota; kingdom Metazoa; phylum Arthropoda; class Insecta; order Odonata; family Petaluridae; genus Uropetala; species Uropetala carovei. Next base: position 559,361 of record JAXCHB010000095.1, read on the forward strand.
CCAAACTGGGAAAAAACCGCAAGGCATGTCTCCAAAGATTTGGTAAGGATTCTCTATGAATGTATTTCCTATAAAAAGTTAGAATGACATTCTCCAGGAAAGTTCTTCTCAAGTGACTGCTGGCTTGAATTTCAATTAGGTAATTCTAATTGAAAGACGTTTTCCACTTCATTAACGTCAATTCCAAATGGATCAGAAATTATTTTAATCTCGAGACTGTGATTTCTGAAATCTGTAAATTTCTGCTTGAATTCATCCCTCAGACCATTGATCAATGTTGCGTATTTTTTAAATTTTAGAGTTGAGAAGCGATCAGTTCTTTTAAGAAGCAGCTGCTTTTGAAATAATTTTAATTTTTCTATAAATGGTGTAATATGCCCATATAACATATTTACGATTGTTCCTTTCCCTATAGCTTTATATTCAATTCTGCAAAATATTTAGTCATGTAGTCTACTAAAAAGACAATGTCATTCGCCCAATCCCCATCATCCATAAAGTTTTAGTAAACTTAATTTATCATCAACAGTTACGAAAAGTTGGTGCACAAGATGAAACCCTTCCGCGGGCCAGGTGGAAACCTTCCGCGGGCCGTATGTTGGACACCTCTGTTCTAGATCGTACGAGAAGCGCATTGCCTCCGTAAAAGTGATTGACAGGGGGCGCAGTTATGAAATCTTAAACACCGCCCCTGTGACTTCACCGCCAATCAGAGAGCGCCGTGTAGTGATTGACAGGCCAGGAGAGATTTCTGTAGCAGAGCGCCCGTGGTGACTGCACTTCCCAGTACTATATTGATCTAGAAATTACGAGAAACGCATCGCTTCATATAAGAGAAGTGTAATTCTGTCGTAGTGCGTGCACGGTGACAGCATTGTGCTAGTGTTTCTTACCTGTTTTGTGTGCGCGGTGACTTTTCTGACTAGTTCATTTCTCACTATGACAAGCAGAGGGTGTGTAAATAGCCCAGATATTTTCTGTTATATTTGTGTTAAATTTGTTGAGAAAAAACAAAGACGAGATATTACAGACTTCGTCAAAAAAGCATACCGTGCATACTTCGGGATGAAACTTGGGGACCAAGACACACAATTAGCTCTGCATAAACTTTGCACTTCCTGCGTCGAACAACTCCGGCAATGGACTAAAGGCAAGAAGTTTCTTTTCCTTTCTGGATTCCAATGGTATGGCATGAGCCGAGAAATCACGGAGACGACTGCCATTTTTGATAGTGTAACGCGCAAGGCTACAATACTAAAAATAAAAAGGAAATTTCTTATCCGAATCTTCAATCCGCTATACGACCTGTTGCTCATGGACCAGGTGTACCTGTACCTTTACCTCCAAATACCCTTGATTTAGTTACATCTGATTCAGAACTTGATGACAATGGAAAAGATGGCATGGATTTTCAAACTGAAACATCTAGTGAACCCCAACTTTTCGCACAAAGTGAACTGAATGATTTGGTGAGAGATTTGGGTCTTCCTAAGGATTCTTCAGAGATTTTGGGATATAGACTTCGTTTCAAGAACTTGCTTTATCCCGGGACATCATTTTACTGGTACAGAAAGCGTGAATAAGAATTCATCCGGCTTTTTTCTCAAGAAGGTTCGCTGGCTGATTGCAAAAATATTTCTGAATTAATATGTAAGCTATGCGCTACAACTGACGACCCAAATGAGTGGAGGTTGTTCATTGAAGCTCCCAAGAGAAGTCTAAAAGTTGTCTTTCTTCACAACGGCAACTTGTATGCATCCGTTCCTGTTGCTCATTCAGTGCACATGAAGGAAACATGAAAATCTCGGAAATCTTCTGGCTAAGGTTAAATACGGGGAACATGGCTGGCTGCTTTGTGGAGACTTACAAGTTCTTTGCATGTTGTTGGGTCAACAATCCGGTTACACGAAATTTCCATGTTTTTTGTGTGAATGGGATAGCAGAGCAAGATCGTAGCATTGGATAAAGAAAGAATGGCCACGCAGAGTCCATCTGACACCAGGTTCTAAAAACATTACAAGTCAAAATCTGATTGACCCATCGAAAGCACTTTTACCCCCACTTCACATAAAACTGGGATTGATGAAGCAATTTGTTAAGGCTTTGGACAAGGAGGGTGACTGTTTCCAGTATCTGTTTGGTAAATTCCCAGCTCTTTCCAAAGTAAAATTGAAAGAAGGAATCTTTATTGGTCTTCAGATTAGGAAACTTACTTTGGATGAACAATTCGAAAGAACTATGAACATTCTTGAAAAAGAATTCACTGACCCCCAAAATTCACCGAATCACATTTCATCGAAAAGTAAATTCACCGAACCACAATTCATCGAATATGTTATTCATCGAAATTTCCAATTCACCTTATGAAGATGGGGGGAGAGGGGAGGTAATATAAACGAAATGTTGGCAACATGGACGTCTTTTGACTGATTATAACAATTGGAGAAATAATAAGTAACAATAAACCATGAACGTTTAAGGAGGTGTGAGTATGGGGAGGAAAGAAGGAAGATTAAATAGTAGTAAAGATAATTACTATTAATTCTGTAAGTAATTAAAATTATATTTTAATATCCGTAAATATTTCATTCTTAAAATGATGATAAAAACACTAAGGATAAATATAAATATTAATTATATTTTGAACAGCAATAAGCATCCATCATGCCAAAATTTTGATTTGAATGTTGTAAACCTTAACCCTTTCCTCCCCTACTCCAACCCTTGAGTGCTTAATTTGTTTATTTATTGTTTATTATTCATCTACGAGTTAATTGCAATCGAATGACACCCATGATGCCAGTATTTCGTTTTGAAATGTTTAACCTTCCCCCTTTCCTCCCTCTACCATAAGCCTTGAGTAAGTGATTTGTTTAGTTATTGTTTATTATTCATCTACAAGTTATTTGCAATCAAATGACACACATGGTGCCAGTATTTCGCTTTGAAATGTTTATCCTTCCCCCTCACCTCCCCCTACTCCCGTGAGCTTAATTTGTTTATTTGTTATCCATGTACGAGTGATTTGCAGTGGAAAGACATCCATGATGCTAGTATTTCGTTTTGTTATACGTACTATTTAATCTTCCTTCTTTCCTCCCCATACTCACACCTCCTTAAACGTTCATGGTTTATTGTTACATATTATTTCTCCAATTGTTATAATCAGTCAAAAGACGTCCATGTTGCCAACATTTCGTTTATATTACCTCCCCTCTCCCCCCATCTTCGCTTGAAACGCTCCCATCCTTGACCTATCTTGAAACCTCCATACCTTTCCTTAAGTCTGTAAAAAATCTTGGCCTGATCATAAACGACACACTCTCCTGGACTGAACATGTTTCTAACATCTGCAAAAAAGTCAACTCGGCTCTTCATTCACTCACAAGAATTAAATACATTGCCCCTCATTCTCTCAAAAAACTACTTGTCACCTCTCTACTCATTCCCCACCTTGATTATTGTGATGTCGTATTCCAAGACCTCTCGAATGAACTTAAAACCAAACTCCAACGCACACATAATTCCTGTATTCGCTTTATCTACAACCTCATGAAATTCGACCACATCTCCAATTCCTTCCTTGAACTCGCTTGGCTAAAACTCGACGATCGTAGGCATCTTCACATCCTCACTCTTCTTTACAAGATCCTGTCTACTGGCAAACCTAGCTACCTCTCCACAAAGTTCTTCCCAATTAATGCAGTTCATAACCTTAACACTAGAGGCAATTGTAAGCTACTGATCCCACACCACCGTACAGATATTTACAATAAGTCCTTTCATGTAACAGCCTGTAGACTTTGGAACGACCTTCATGTCGACATAAAAAACTCTCCATCAGTTAGAACTTTTAAACTTGCTCTCCACAAATCGTTTTTAACTAAGCAAGCCACCACTACCTTAACTGCATAAGAAAGCAAATTCTCCTCCATTTTTTTTTTTCATTTTTTTTCATAGCACTGGGTACACCACCCACATATTCCTGTTTCCTAGACAAAGAGTCAATTCCTTTGCTCATTTATCCCAACATTAATCATTCCCAACGCCTTTTTAATGCATGTGATTTTATGACTTTTATAGTTATATGTGTTTATTTGTTGTATGTAGGTGTATATATATGTGTGTAATTTATGTAATGCATTCTTTCTTATTTGTTTAATATGTTTAATTACCTATGATTTTCAGTAAACCTTTTCTACATTAACATATATTTTGTATACCATATCTCTTTCCAACAGCAATCATTATTGTATTTCTACTATCTAGGGTTTTCGCAGGTTTTTTCCACCCCCCTTCTCTTCATGGGTGTTTTCCTGCGTGGTTTTTTACTGGGTTGGCCATGCCTGGCTCTACCTGGGTTTTTACCACAAATATCATATCTTTCTTAGAAACCTCTGTAATGTGTAATGTGATATTTATTGTTCTGTTCTTGTTGTATTTATCTGACGCACCTTTTATTGCTCTAGTTCTGTTTGTATATATATTTATGCATGTTATTATTTTGTAATCAATAACGTCGGGTTAAATGGAAGAGGGGACCTTATGGTCTCAATTTCGCCCTGAAAATAAAGCCACTTATCTATCTTCATAAGGTGAATTGGAAATTTCGATGAATAACACATTCGATGAATTGTGGTTCGGTGAATTTACTTTTCGATGAATTGTGATTCGGTGAATTGCGATTCGGTGAACTGTGGTAGGTGAATTTTCCTAGACCCGGAGACCCTAGTCTCTAAATAAGCAAAAAATGTCTTGGGAAATTTAGATAAGGATGGCATGGGAGGCCTACATGCCAGGGGCAACAGATCACTCAAGGTTAGTAATGCCGTTACGCTATCTTAAAAAGTGTTCTGTTCGTGATATATTCCATTTCATACACTGTCGGTAATTAAATGTCAGATAGGGCAAAATTTTCTTGAAAGGACAAAATCAATAAATTTTCCTATTTTCTAAAAATGTAACAACCGGCTCGCAAAGAAAGAGGAAAATTAACAACGCGCTCGCGCGATCCGTCTTCAGCTGATCACCGAGTACTGGTATGTATTATAATAGTGCTCGAAATGGAAAGTAATCCAAAAGGGAACGAACGTTCTGGTGGTGGAACTGAAAGCAGTGGACGCGAAATATCTGATAGAACAACTACAATCGAGTTAAATTTTGATTTGTTCCCTATGTACTACGATGCAGAAAAGTAAAGGAAAATGCTTTATATTATTTTTTATTATATGAAGTTAACAAAACGGTATTACTAAATGCTTGACGAGACGGAACGATATTATCGACACATGTGACGGACCAGAACACCGTTCCAGTGAGTTCTAGCTCTTTCCGAGCATTGTTTATGAGTATATTCCAGATAACCGGAAATTCCAGATAAACCGTTATCCCCATATCCCAAAATTTCCGGATAAAAGGTTCTATACTGTGTCTGTGTGTATTACTCCGCACTTAACGTAGAATCAAAAGGATAAGAGTGCCACGCTCTTTGAGCTGGAGAGCCGCGTCTTTAAGAAATCGATAATAAAATCGCGACCAGTTTTTCATCCACATTGAAAGCGTCGATGAATTTTCCTTTACAAATTAACAAAAGAGAGATGGATGAAAGCTAAAGCAACCTCGAATGCTATCAATATTATTCTTAGACGCCGACGCAAGAAGTTGGAACGACAGCGGCGAGCAGAACGGCGTCGCGCGAAAAAATCTCAGAAAGTAATCGTACGATGAGTTCGATCGAAAGAAAGCCACGCGTAAGGCTGAAAACACTTGACGAAGGGATCGAAAGGCGTTCGCCAGGTCAAGGGTCATAGAGTCGCACGCACGCGCACATCTATACAGGAGTCTTTCCACGTGTACAAATTCAAAGCTCGATGCGAAAATTAAACGACTCCAGGGAAACTTGCGAAACCGCTCGATGCGCACGCGCGTGAAAACCACAATCCGATGCAAAAGAACGAAGCGACCTTTGCTCGTGCGATTAGGCGAACGTCAATCGGATGTCTGCCTGCCACGGGTGCACGTTCGAAATAAAGCGGGCGCGTGTCCCGTGGGCCATTTGGAACCGGATACACGTCTTAACCGGAGACGTAAATTGATGCGGCGGCAACAGATGGCACCTCTATCTCCGCGACGGAATTGCCGGGAACAGCGTATCGAATCAGATGGAGCCAGTCGACCGCGCACGATAAAAGCACACACGCACGATTGCCGCACCAGTTGCGTGATATTGCGTGAAACCCAATGGAATAGAACTTCAACGATCTCGAATTCAAAGGATTTTTTATTCTTAATAGCGGAACATTGCTCGTCCGCAGCAATCCATACGTCCTTGGACTCCCTCGCCTATTACGGATTTCCGAATACTAACAACGCAATAGACGCCGCGTGAGGACGCGAAGAAGGGGTCACGGTGGGTGCGTGTGGTTGGGGAGGGGGAGGGGGAGGGACAGATAAGGCTGGAGAGGAGAGCGGGGAGAGGGAATGCTCTAACAAACGCATTCGCCGGGTCTCTCATCGGTTCTGACGCGTAATCTCTCTTGCGTTCGCTTCCACGCGCCTCGTTTATACACAGTAGTAATAGAGTCGGAAGTGGTGCACACTTGTGTATAATGGGCGACACGACGCGAACGCGATCCTTTTAAAGAGAAGAAATATTAGCCAAAATGTTATCGCCAGCAGGTTATCTTTCATTTCGGGATGACTATCGGAGCACGAAGTGCTTATAAAAGGATTCAAAGTTTGGTTGTTGTCCTCTCGAGTAATTACATTAGTGTTTCTAAAGTTTAGAAATCGGAAAATAGTTGCCGCTAAAGCCACCATTATGATTTGGAACATCTACTAATTCATTGGTACAGAACGGGAATACACATTGTACATTTACATCTGCACGTTCCTTGGGAAAAACGAACCCCGATATCGCTCTGTCCTACAGTCGATCTCTCATATTTTATCCTCGTGATCACGCCTACCCATGTAAGTGGGTGCCTCTAATATTCCTGATATTTCCTTTAATAGAACTTCCGACCTAAATTAGTATAAAATATAAGTCATTATTTTTTTAACATAAAACGTAAATTGATGTTTCTTTAATATTGGAGGAGGAGAACGGTGTCCCTATATGTAAAGACCCTCTAATATTTTCCGCAACGTTTATAACGGAGATGCTCAACGCATGATGAAACTGTCCACCAGAAATACATTTGTCTTTCGACATATCCCATCCTCAAACCAACACACATCTTATCTCTCATCTTGCGAACATTCGCGCCTCTAACCTCTAACTAACCTCTAACTAACCTCTAACTAACCTCTAACTAACCTCTCACCCTCACACACCCTTCTATCAAATCCCCTTTACTATCACCTTTCCTCAACTCCCTCTACCTTAGTCTCTCTTTATGAAAATTTCAGCGGAATTATTCTCCCACTTGTTTTATTTTTAGAATTATAATTGTTCCGAAAAGGCAGATGTTATAGACATTAAAACAAGTTCACGATTACCACTTCTTCATGCTCTTAAATGAGTAACATTGCAAACGAATCTTTTAAAAGATTAATTCTCAATAATTTCTCTCGCGATCCTATTAAACTATCAAGATGAAAACAGGTCTCTCAGGAAGCGAACTTGGATTGTTTTCCCGACTGCGACACCAATCCAGAAGCTCTTCACTGCTCTTTCGCTACGAAGAGGTTTTACCTTTCCATTACGACAAAAACTCGCCGTTTACACAGGATCGTAACTACGGTTTTAGGGCCCCCACGAAATTCAAGCTTTTGTGGACCCCATTTATATTAAATTGTATGAAATTATTATACCGTTTTGATTTTTATCGATTGTTTAAGTTTTAATTCCAAAAATACATTGAGACTTCGATAACTCTAACATTATAAGGACAGGACAAAACAATTCCAAGCGCTTGAGATGGGTATTTTCTTCTTCATTTCGAGCGATGAAATCATTCATTCCCATTAGGATATTACTACTTCGAACACCTTATGGCAGATGACAGGGAAAATTCTAAGTATTTTTGTGCGTGGGCCTGCTCCCCCCAAATTACGCGCCTGCGTTTATAACATCTTGTCTTTATGGGGAACATTGGCATTAGACGGTAATAGGCAGCCTTAGAGTGGAGCTCTGCTCGATCTCCTCAGGTGACGTAGGCGCTCACCATCCTTCGAAAATCAATCCGGCGCTTAATGAACTGCAATTATGATCTGAAAACGGGAATATAAAGGCAGACCAATCTCAACCTGTCTACGGGCGCTATGGCAATATTTTCGGTGTCGAATTCCCATTCATCGCGCCGCCGAAAGAGATGATTGTACACCGATAATATTCTATACGTACGGATGTAAGACATTTCTGTTGCCAACCTTACAAAAACGTACCGGATATTAAATTAATGTAATCACACACGCAAGCACCGCTAGAGGTGCACAAACCATTCGGCCCGAGGGCCACATATTCCATTGCTGCACTCATCGCGGGCCACATAGCTCAATTTCACACTCTTCGCGGGCCACGCCCAGTCGAAAATAGAGCTTAAGAATAACTTAAATAAATGAAGGATTTAGTCCTGAGTCGAAACTACCTGACAGGGCCGGGGCGAGGGTGGGGCGAGCGGGCGCATCATTCTAGGAGGCGCCAAAATTGTGATTGCATGTACACGTATTTTATATAAACATATATTTACAACAATAAAACTATTGAAATGACGTGATAAAGTAAGATTGGCGGCGACGGGCAGACAGTAATTAGAATTATTATTTTTTACATGCCATAAAATACAGGGTTTGGGCAAGGGTCTCAATTCACGTTCTTTGCTCCGGGCGCCAAAACACCTAGCCCCGACTCTGCTATCTGATTTGCTTTCAGTGCATTTATCTGTTATGGGATTATAGAGGTAAACACCAAATATATTGTTTTTATAATTGTCTACTTTACTTTTCTGTTAAATTTTGTTCTTTAATTGTTAAACTCATAGCTGGCCGGATGAAGACTCTCGGAGGGCCGGATGTGGCCCGCGGGCCGTAGTTTGGGCACCACTGGACTGAGCTATTAATATTTCTTTTTTTACATGAAAGAAATCGTAGAGAACGGCACTGTGGAAAGGTGTACTCCATTGTTTCATTCTGCAGAATTTTAACTGCTGTTATTCAATCAGCGTGCATAAATACCGGTTAGGAACAAGATCTTAAAAATTAATATTGATTTTCTTTTAAAGATTTAAAAGACTTCTTTTCGTGTTTCATGTGTAATTCCATGTCATTTTTGTTCATAATACTACGATTTATCATATAGATTTTGTTGTTTTTCTTATATAAAACCAGGAACGAAGAAGATGCAATTGCATATTTAATTTTATTTAAATTTGAATGCTGCATTAGCCACAATTTCCTTTGATAATTTTTGTGCTCGGTTTGTGCTGAAAGTGTAGCATTCATTTATCTCAATAAAACATTTAGGAAACGTTTAGGAGAAGAAAAATGATATTTAATACCAACTTTTACCATTTAATAAATATAATCTTAACAAGTAAAATGAAACTCTTTAATCATGCAGTGTTAATCATCTTTGCTGGTCAATTATATTGTCATTGCCAAGAGAGGTGAAGTCCATAGATAGCTATCGCTGCAGTATTTAAGCAATACATTTAATTTTCTTTGGATGATGCAATATTTCATCTAGATTGACCAGTTTTTCTCAGGAAAATGTAATCTGAACATTCTTTTATTGTATTCTTGTGATTTCTTGATAGAAGTAGGACGATCAATTTCCCATGATAATCATGAACAAAAATGATGTATGAAATTATACATAATGTTATGGCACATGTTAAAAGAACCAAAATAAAAAGGATTCTTGAATTTAAACCTAAAAATATAATAAATATTGATTTTAATTTATTATAAAACCAATTACCATACTAATAACAAATAGATATATTTATTTGGCAAAACAGATGAATTAGGAAAGACCTGGATGTTCGTATGGTAGATGTTTACTTTTTTAAAGAAAAAATATGGATAACCAATTCAGTAGGGATGTAAAACGAGGAAATATTTTGTTAAAATTTCATTTTTTCATTGCTCCTTGGAGGGGGATGGAATGCAACTGACGCGGGCCCCGGAAAGCTAGTAAAACTGCTGCCAAATACCTAACAAAAATCATCTCATTACGAGCAATTCAAATAGCATATTATGGAATGACACATCCACTAGCCAACGGTATGAAACCTAAGGGGGGAGGGGGGGGGGTGCTGCCAGCAAAATGTAATAATATTTAGAAGTAATATTTTCCGCAGCAGCAAGAGCTCATTGCAAATATAAGAAAACATATAATGTGGCAATCACAGCAATTCTCATTAGCATGAATTCCAGTGTAGTTCTTTAAGAAATTAACAATGATGAATACTTTCTTTCGAAGGTTTCCGCCGCGTGTGAATGGTGAAGACATCATGGCTTTCGGGTTTCGGTTACTGGCCGAAGTGAAGGAAGACGCCAAGACCGGCCATGGCCGTGGGCGGCGTTACCAAGAGAATAACCAGAATTCTCTCGAAATACAACATTTTTATGAGATTCACTTGCGTGAAGAAAACAGGCGACCTCCTACCCAAACCAAAAGATTTCTTTAGCAAACTCTGTACGAGGGAGTGTACAAAACTGATTTCAAGTACGGAAAATCGTGTATCGGACTAACGGGAAGATCAATCAAATACAGACTTCAGGAACACAGTAAGGCGATGAAGAATCCCGCCTCTCAGCCGTCGCGGAACACGCTTGGTCTGAGCCAGGCCACACAGTGGAGATAAAAGAGGCCAAAATGATTGCAAGTGGAAGCCGATACTCCCCCAGACTTATCCGAGAGGTCATAGAGATCGCCAAACAGCTGAAAATTGTCAACGGGGAAGATGGCTACACTCTCCCTAGCATATGGAAAAGGGTATTCCAGCCACCCTATTGCCCCTTGAGTAGCCAATCACAACCCGACGTTAAACCGGACTTGACGGACCCGCATATATAAGAAGAAGAATTCTCTGCTTCAACTCTTTGATCGCGTTTGGCATCAGGGATTGCTCTACAAGCTACAACATCTGAACTTCCCTCCTTGGATTTCCGGCATGATGGCTTCATACCTGGACAACCGGAGATTCATCGTGATATGGTAGAACGCACGCTCTGGAGAAATACCCATTCACGCAGGAGTCTCACAAGGATCGGTATTGGGGCCGATTCTATACAGCCTGTACATTGCTGACTTCCCAAAGGATCATGACCACAACACACTCCTGGCTCTCTATGCTGATGATGCTGCTCTTCTGTGTGCCTCCAAACAGCTTCACAAGGCCAATCAATACCTGCAGCGCTCTCTCAACGCTACCGCGGATTGGCTTCTAAATGGAGAATCCTCCCAAACCCGCAGAAGACCCAGGTTGTCATCTTCTATCATGGCCAAATTCCTGAACATCGGGAGGCCCTTCAACTGAATGGCGCCAGAATCCAATACATTGATAGAGTCACATACCTGGGAGTGGCACTTGACACCAAACTTCGGATGAAGGTCCATACGGGAAACATCCTTAAGAAGGCAATAGCTACGAGGTCGGCACACTTCCCGATTCTCTACCACAAGTTGACCACAACTGATCTTAAACTAAGGATCTATAACAGCATCATTAAGCCTGCTCTAATCTTTGGCTGTCCGGCATGGAGTGGTTTTCTTTCATCTACAAAGTCAGCAGATTGGAAACCTTCCAGACCTAGACACTGCGACTCATCCTCCCGGGTAGCAGAGGAGGAGTGAACAATCTTACCCTGCTTAGGTTAGCAGGAGATTCCACCATGAGGGAAAGGTTGAAGATGCTTTCAAAGGCATTCTACGACCAACTAGGCAATGCTGGCGCAGACCACCTGAGAGAAATTGGGACGCAACCATCTTCATGGGATAGAGCTCGAATACCAAGAGCAGACAATGGAGAGGAGGGAGATTTACCACCAATTAAGAAGCGGAAGCTATTATAGGGAGAAGAACCCCATTGCCACGAAGGGCTGCATGAAGACAACACTTTGAAGACAGCACGGTTATTTCCTTTTTGGAACGTTCGGGCAACAACTGCACTAAATGCACATGTATGGATACAACTCTCAACTCTTTGACCTGAAGAAACCTGCTAGAATGCTGGCGAAAGTGTCGTCAACGAAAGATTACACAAGCGGTAAAACCCGAAAGCCATGGAATATTCATCCATGATGAATACTAACTACAACGACTTAATGTCTTACTTTGTCCCGGTCTACTATAATCAATTTGAACTTTGAAGAAACAGTTAAATTAATGCCTCGTCCAGTAAACTCTTCATCAAAAATGTTTTGAGAAGAGACAATCACGCTCGTGTAGTTCTCTAACAATGATGTCGGCCGCGAGAGTGACTTCCGGAGTGTCGCAGTGTAGTGTGCTTGGACCACTGTTTTTCTTCCTAAATATAAAAGATTTGATATTTAATTTAAGCAAAAAGATAAAAGATTTTTCAGATTATACCTTAATATACATAGTAATCAATTAAGATAAGGACCACACAATATTGCAAGGAGATCGCCAGGCACTTGCATAATGGTGTTAAAATTGGCAGATGGATTTATGCACTAGAAAATGAGCTGCTTTGAATTTCTCGTATCGATAAACATCGTCCAATATCCGTGCGAAACTTCCGTGGTAAATCCAAAATACGTTAGTAGTTACAATAATTTAGGAGTTACAGAATGTCATAGAGAATGCGAACAAAGTTTAAAGGTCACGCCAAAGAATTCTACGGAAATTCACCTGTGGTGTGAATAATATCGCACATTTTACCATATATCGGCCAACCATAATGTTCTGATGAGCGATCTGGGGCCCCTTCGAGGAAGAACTAACTAGAGAACGAGAAATGGTCCTGTGTGGAGTGGCAAGATTTGTTAAGGGAGACTATAGCATGGATTATAGCGTAGCAGAACTTTTGTGTCATGTGTGAGATATAATTGTTCCTACTGCTGTTAATGTAAAATGACACAATCGGTCTTAATTTTGATTAGATATTGTTTTAAGCTTTTTGTTAGTTTCTCAATCATTCATAAGTGAGTCCGGATTCTGACTTACATGATCTGATAACGGTTTTAATGCAATTACATCTAAATATTATGCAGGACGGGTCTGACTAACGTTAACTACAGTGAAATAAGGCCATTATCATGCGTAGTACGGCGCCCAGTGGCGATTTCTTATAAATGAAATCATCGCAACGGCAAATCTCATTTGTGGAAGGACACTGATTACACTGAATTAATCGAAGAAATCCACCTTTCCGAATAATAAGGAAATGCCACGCTTCCTATGAATACCGTTTGAAAGAGGGCCGTAAGTAGCGGTTGAACATTTGACCAAAATAAGGAAATGCTGAGGCCTCCTTCATAGAAAGGTTGAAAAACGAGTAGCTATGACGTGAACTTATCGATCTAGCGTAAATACTATTTCGTACAAAAAGCAAGTAATTGATTATACAAACCAATTTACGGATACGTGGTTTCAGATGATCTACAATCGAGAAAGAGGAAGAAGAATCCAATTTGGGTTGGGCGGAAAGGAAGCGACGAAACAGAAGCAATTCCAACACACTAATGAAAACTTAGAGAGGGAAAGATAGAGAGATGATGGTGAGCTCATTGTCTCGAGTGGGGTCCAAAAGGAGTTTGAGGGATAAGCGCATTAATACGAGGAGTGCTCGAAAGGGAGAGAGCGATGGGGGGAGGGAGAGGGAGATGAGAGGGAGAGGGAGATGGGAGGGAGATGGGAGGGAGAGGAGAGAGGGCGTGGAAAGAGGAAGAAATGGGGAGAGGGAGGAGAGAGTGAATGAGAGAGAGGGAAGGGAGGGAGGGAAGGGGAGAGAGAGAGAGGTGGAGAGAGGGAGGGACGAAACATGTTGTCTCGGTGGTTAAGACTTGGGAAGAGAAGAATTAGGTGGCGTCTACGAAAGGAGGCAAGAAATAAGGTGGGAAGGGGGTGATAGGGAGGGAGTGGTGTGTGGCGGCAGAGAGTAGACGAATTGGGGGCGGGAGTCTAGAAGTAGGAATTAATGGGAAGGGTTGCAAGGGAAGAGGGGAGAGAGGGTTTGCAGGGGAGAAGGATTTGAGGAAGGAGTTACGGTGGGGCGGGTAAAGAAGGAATCTTTCGGCGGGAGAGGAAAACTCTCGAAGAGACGATTAAGTTGGAGAGTTTTGGAGAGTATTGAGCCCATCGTCTTCCAAAATAACATTAATTGAAGTTGGATGCTCGATCTATGTGCTTGAGTTATTAAGGCTACTATATCCACCGTAATTAAATTTTCTCAAAGATGTCCATTCGGCCAGAATTAGAATATTCTATTGTCATATTTCTAATCTACAACTAAAAGAGATGTTAAATTTAATCGTCTCAATTCGACTTTAGATATAGAATTCCCCCCTCCTCCTCTCTCTTCACTTGGCCACCCCTCCCCCACCTTCCCCCTATCCCTCACTTCCCCTTCTCCCTCCCACCTACCCTCCTCCACCGAACCCTTCATTTTTTTCAGTCTTCTAACTGCCTCCGCGAGTCGCTGCGAACATAAGGAATCGAGCATTTTATCGGACATGATTAATTGCATCGTAAGTCGGCGAATCGCCTCTTAGGTAGTGGACGTCGCATGCGTTGCCAAACACTTTTTTTTGGCTTCCAATAGAGGGAATCACCATCACGGCTTTCATTATGAGGCAAAATTATTATTTCGTATCGTAAAAGAAGACAGTCATTCTTATTGCTGTAAATTTAATTTTGAATATGTGTACGGAATTCACCGCTACATGGTGTTGGCGCTGTATACTGAAAATTACGAAGTGGATGGCTCTATGAAAATTTGTTTCAAACAAAAGTTGGAAGAAATATTATTCTCTACAACTTTGGTCCTCGTGAAGACTACGAATAACGACGTTTTTAATGAGATATTTGACGGAAACCGAAAATACCGATTATTTAGAAATAATTCGTAAAGAATAACTGCCATGGAAAATTCTTTCAAATGAAATTGGAGGAAATTACATTCTCTAAAACATTTGTATAGAATTGTATATACAATGACGATGTTTTAACGGAGAAATATAGCAAAAACCGAATCGGGTTTCGAATTAACCCCGACTTCCGGTTATCCGTTATTGTCCAAAAACTAATCAGTTCTTTCTGCTCATGTTAAAGTGTGTGTGAAGTTTGGTAACGATATGGCACGTACTTTTTGAGTTGGAGCGCCCACAATCACAATCACATACACACACACACGCAGACATCATTCCGAAAAAAGTCTAAACGTGCACTAGGGACCTCAAAACGTGCATTTCCGTTGAAATCTCGAAGTCGATTTTTTTCGTGAACACAATACTTTCCCATTACTACGTATGGCGAAAGTAAAAACATTATTGAAATACAGGAATAGATGTGCCGCCGCCATTTGCCAAAAGGCATTAATGAATACCAATGTCAGCCGAACGTGCCGCTTATTAATACCCGTAAGTTAGAGCATGCGTTATACGATACCCACGCACCTATACGCGCGATGCCACCAATCAAAAGTTGGCTCACATGGTGGAAAATGCCTGGATAAACTGCTTAACAAGTCTTGCACGTGCTGGCTAGGAAGCGACTCATTCTGGTAGGAACATTTTCCTTCAGTTTGACCTGAATGTACACTCACCAAACAATTACCGACTGGAATAGTGAAAAGAAAAATTACATTCAGAAAAAAGAAACTTTTAATAATTGTAAAAATAAACGGAAGCATACGGAAGAAAATGATAACCTTATATATATATATATATATATATATATATATATATATATCCTAACAAATTAATACTATATATATATATTTTTTGGGCAACTAGGTGTTGAAGGAAACCCAGTGAACACTTACCGGAAGTAGAGCCGCTGGGGTGTTGGAGAGACACATTTGTGTCTCTCTTGTGCTGACGAAGGGATCATTCCGAAAGCTCTAACCTCTACACATGTGTCACTCCAACACCCCAGCGGCTCTACTTACGGTAAGTGTTCACTGGGTTTCCTTCAACACCTAGTTGCCCAAAATATCCTTACTTACCTTTCCTCTTCCTTAGTATTTATATATATATATATATATACAGTAAAACTCGTTTATAACGATCACGCCTAAAACGAAATCTCGCCTATAACGAAGAAATGTCTCGGTCCCTTGAACTTCTCCATAAGGGCATTGGTGAAATTTCTCGATTGTAACGAACCCGCATTTTACGAATTCTCGGCTGTAACGAACAAATGTTTGGTCCCGTGGCAAAAAATGCCCCATATATAACGAATTTTGGCGAGCAGAGCGATAAGTAATGAATAGTTTCCGCCCGTTTACCGCGCACTTGTTCGTAGAGGTCCCCTTCCTCCATCTACCCCTTCCATGCGAATTTCCACGCTCCCTATGTTTTGAAATTGATATTAAAAATGTGAAATGTTTATGTAAATTAATGACCATAATAATAATATTAATTGATCATTTAAAAAATCGTATGTAATAGCAGTCGAACACTTTACATGCCGCGAAGTTGATAAGCATATCTTTGCATGTGTAAGTACGGCATTGAATTCGACTCACTGCAAATACAGTCAAAGCTTTGTTATCCGGCTATCTTTGGGATTGTGGAAAGCAGATTAGGAGAAATAGCCGGTTAAGGGAGCGTTTTTCGATTTTGACTTGGCAAATTTAGCAATAACCAAACAAAATTGGGCTTAGGTTCACTATCGTACTACCCAAACATAACTATGCATGGGGTGTACATTTTCCATTTTAATTCTTCCACACGTAGTTAGATATAGACACAATTTACCCATTCTTATTTAATACGTTCTATGCTACCATGCAAAACAAAAAGGCTATTGAAAAGTTTAGGGCGTCCGGGAAGTTTGGGGATTATGGCAGTGAACCTGTTCCCAAATTGAATTTATTGGATTATATCTTTCTTTATTATTTATTTTTATTTACTCTATTAGAAAAGGACGAAATTATTTAATTCTTCCGAACATTTCTGTGAAATCCAGTCATATAATATTTTATCCAGTTCCTCAATTTTTGAGTTATGAGGCGTATGATGTTTATTAATTGATTTACTCGTCTCAGAAGATGACACAAATTTCATTAATTTAGCCTTATGAGCCTTGATATCGTAGAGCGTGGAAGATCCGATGCTGAATTCTTTTGCTATGGCTCCTGTATTTTTTCCTTTTTCAATTCGTTTGATCAACTCCAGCTTTTGTGTTAGCGTTAAACCAACCTTTTCTCTCCTGTTCCTTGCTTTTAGGTATTTATTTTGATGCCATATTCAATGGATGGGTAATTTTTTAAATAATGAAAAGCGATAAAACTGGAAATTGTAGAAGTACACCAAATCATCTAGACAATGCAAATGGCCTATGTAACCAAAAACGCCATGCTTACTCGGCAGCCACAGAAGTATACGGAGTAAATATGTAATATATACATCTTATATTTTAAGAAATTTTAAAGTGGAAGTTGTGGTATTGCACATATACAATTCACACAAAAATTCATAAAAAAAGAAAAAGAAATACAAAATTAATTGTATTTGTGTAATTGCCGGTATCTAAGGCTGGCCGGTTCTAAATAGCCGGATTGCACAGCTTTTACTGTATGTGTATACGTGTTATATGGGATGTATAGGCCAAAAACCATGTTTCTCGTATATAACGTAGTCACGCTTATAACGCAGCAATGAGTCTGTCCCTTCAAATACGTATTAAACGAGTTTTACTGTACACATATATATATATATATATATATATATATATATATATATATATATATATATATATAATCAATTTGTTAGGATTGGGGCATAAATATGGACGCCAAAGAAAAATTATATGAAATATTTGGGCATATGAGAAGAATGCTGAAGATAAAATAGAGAGAGAGGATGAAAAACGAGGAAGTAGTAG
This sequence comes from Uropetala carovei, assembly GCA_036926305.1. Classification (NCBI taxonomy): domain Eukaryota; kingdom Metazoa; phylum Arthropoda; class Insecta; order Odonata; family Petaluridae; genus Uropetala; species Uropetala carovei. Next base: position 577,380 of record JAXCHB010000095.1, read on the forward strand.
GAGAGAAACGAGTGATTATACAGACTATATGAAAGAGGAAGGCGAGTTGGATTGGACATTACCGAGAAACAATCAGTCGGACTAATAAGTTACCCCTCTGCATGTGCTTCATCGAATACGAGAAAGCATTGGAATCTATTCGATCTTCGTCGGCCTAAAATGCGATAAAGAAACATATTGTAGAAAAGCATAAATAATTATGATCAAGAATATCTACGAAAATACGACATCCTCTGTCCAGCTGCATGAAAAAACAATTGTCTTGAAGACCGAAAAGAGAGTGAGGCAAGAAGATACCAGGTCTCCTAAATTATTCACCGCAGCCCTAGAGGAAGTACGACTGGGAAGTAAAAAGTACAAATGTAAATGGAGGACACATAAGTCACCTGCGCAGGAAGACCAGAAGAGATCCGCAAGAAGAACTACAGAGCTGGAGCAGGCAAGCCGCGAATCTGGTTTTAATATGGATCTAGATAAGACAAAGGTTATGTACAACTCCACAGATCCTGGGAAGATATATTTAAACGGAGTAGAACTTGAAGAAGTAAGCAGCTATGTTTAATTAGATCAACTCATCACTAACGATGGATCCCTTCCTGGAGATATCAACGAGAGAGAGAGATGATGGCATGGAGTGATTATGGCAGGAATGAAATCTTCTTCAAACCAAATATCCTAGCCTATCTAAAAAGAATACTGTATAACGTGTGTTTACATTTTTACTTTCTCCATACGTAGTAATGGGAAATTATTGTATTCATGAAAAAAATCGACTTCGAGATTTCAACGGAAATACAGGTTTTGAGGTCCCTAGAACACGTTTAGACTATTTTCGGAATGATGTCTGTGTGTGTGTGTGTGTATGTGTGTGTATGTTATTGTGGGCGCTCTAACTCAAAAAGTACGTGCCATATCGTTACCAAACTTCATATATAACACTTTAGCATGAGCACAAAGAACTGATTAGTTTTTGGACAATAACGGTTAACCGGAAGTCGGGGTTAATTCGAAACCCGATTCGGTTTTTGCTATATTTCTCCGTTAAAACATCGTTATAATATATACAATTCTATACAAACGTTATAGAGAATGTAATTTCCTACAGTTTTTATTTGAAACAATTTTCTATAGGAGTATTGTTTAGGACTTATTTATAAATAACCGGTTTTTCGGTTTCCGTTAAATATCTCCTTAAAAACATCGTTACTAGTAATCTTCGTAAGGACCAAAGTTGTAGAGAATAATATTTCTTCCAAGTTTTGTTTGAAACTAATTTTCGTAGAACCATCCATTTTGGATATATTTCGCTTTATCTTAATACCAGTAAACAGCGCCAACACCATGTAGCGGAGAATTCTGTAAACATTCAAAATATACGTAATTTACGGCAACAAGGACGATGGCATTCTTTTACTATACGAAATAATAATTTTGCCTTATAATGCTATTCATAAAAATTTAAATATATGGAGAATATGGAGAAAGTCATGTGATGGCCACATCAGATTTTTACTTTCTCCATACGAAGTAATTGGAAATTATTGTATTCATGAAAAAAAATCGACTTCGAGATTTCAACGGAAATACACGTTTCGAGGTCCCTAGAACACGTTAAGACTATTTTCGGAATGATGTCTGTGTGTGTGGGCATGTGATTGTGGGCGCTCTAACTCAAAAAGTACTAGCCATATCGTTACCAAACTTCATATATAACACTTTAACATGAGCACAAAGAACTGATTAGTTTTTGGACAATAACGGTTAACCGGAAGTAGGGGTTTATTCGAAACCCGATTCGGTTTTTGCTATATTTCTCCGTTAAAACATCGTTATTGTATATACAATTCTATAAAAATGTTTTAGAGAATGTAATTTCCTACAACTTTCATTTGAAAAAAATTTCCATAGCAGTTATTTTTTAGAAATTATTTATAAATAACCGATTTTTCGGTTTCCGTCAAATATCTCATTAAAACGTCTTTATTGGTAATCTTCGTGAGGAACAAAGTTGTAGAGAATAATATTTCTTCCAGGTTTTGTTTGAAACAAATTTTCGTAGAACCATCCATTTCGGAGATGTTCAACTTTTTTCGCAATTTTCAGTATACAGCGCCACCACTATGTAACGGTGAATTCTGTAAACATATTCAAAATATACTTAATTTACGGCAATAAGGACGACTGTATTATTTTACGATACGAAATAATAATTTTGCATTATAATGCTATTCATAATAATTTAAATATCTATACCCTAAAAATGGAGAAAGTCATGTGTTGGCCACACCAGATTTTTTCACTTGTGAATCCGAAACATGGACCATAAACGCCACAATGGTATAGCGTCTGCAAACAACACCGAGGAGCATGGAGAGATTTATGTTAGGTATCACCCGATGAGACTGCAAAAGGAAGGCCTGGGTAAGAAAGAAGACGGGAGTCTGTGAAGTAATAAGTAGAGTAAAAGCATTAAAGTGGCAGTGGGAGGGTATATTTTTAGAAGAAATGATACATCTACATCTACATAATATCCTGCAAATCACCAGACTGGTGGATGGCAGGGGGTGCAGCACACCAAAGCCTACCTAATAACGTCCCTCGTGGGAATCACTCTCCTGTTATGATCCCGTATGGTCCTTGGAAAAAACGAGCTCTGATATCGCTCGGTCCTACAGTCGATCTCTCGTATTTTATTCTCGTGATCGCGCCTGCCCATGTACGTAGGTGCCTCTAATATTCCTGAAACCTCCTCTAAGAGAACTTCCGACCTAAATTTCTCCAGAAGCCTTAACCTAGCGCTAATTCTGCAATCCTCTAGCGATATCCAATTCAACTCCTTCAAGAGTGATGTGACGCTTAATTTTTGCTCATATTTTTGCTTTACAAATCTGGCTGCTCTGCGTTGGATTCTTTCTAACTCAAGTATCTGTCCCTTTTCGTACGTATCCCATATGCTGGAGGCGTACTCGACCTGAGATCTGACCAATGATAAATAACACGTTCCTCGTACCTGTTCTGTGCTACTTCTTACTATTCTGCCTACGAAGCCCAATTTCTTATTAACTGCGCCTACGGTCCTTCGAATATGCATATTCCACGATAGATCTGGACAAATGCTGACTCCTAAATATTTAACGTACTCTGCAGATTGGATATTCAATCTATCAATTCTGTACTCCGAGTCTAATTCATTGTTCTTCTTACTCTTCCAGAAACTCAATAGGGAACATTTACCGTGATTAACTTCGATTTTCCAATCTTGACAGGGTGAAATGCCGTTTAAATCTTCCTGGAGCGATTTTTGGTCATCCTGACTCGTTATCTCTTTATATAAAACGGTGCCGTCTGCGAAAAGTCTTATTTTGCAGCGAACTACCGAGCAGATATCGTTTATATATATCAGGAATAGTAGTGGGCCTATGACACTTCCCTGTGGAACACCTGATGCGACTTTTATCGGGTATGAAGATTTCCCGTCAATAACTTCTATCTGTTTTCTGTTAGAGAGGAAGTCTTTTACCCAACTCACGATATTAGGGTTTATGCCGTACTTTCCTAGTTTTCCTATTAATTTATTATGGGGTACTTTGTCAAACGCTTTTTTAAAATCAATGAAAATGGCATCAACCTGAGTGTTTTTCTCTTCGCATCGCAACAAATCGTTTACGAACAGGGCGAGCTGCGTTTCGCATGACCTACCTTTCCGAAACCCGTGTTGGTTTTTGCTTAGCGAAGAACGACCATCTAAATAACGCAGAACAGAGCTAACGATTATATGTTCTAGAATCTTACACGATAATGACGTCAAGGAAATGGGTCTATAATTTTCGGGGTTCTCTTTATCACCGCCTTTGTGGATGGGCGTTACGTATGCTAGCTTCCAGTCTTTTGGAACGGTACCATGTGCAACGGATTTTTCGAATATTGTTTTCAAGAAAGGTACGATTACCGATTACCATAGCGTCATTGAGAACGGAGGCAGTTGATGTAGTACACGATAGCGTGGAAAAAGCGAACTTGTTAAATGAACACTTTCAGAAAGCGTTTACTTCGGTGAGCAACGAATCGGTGCGATTACCGAGGCTAGCTCTTTTAACACACGCGCGGGTATGCCCTCCGGTCCGGGAGACTTATTTTGCTTAATCGACTCTAGCTGGTGCGCGATACCTGTTTCAGAGAATATCAAATCTTCCATCGAATTTCCCTCATCATTCAAAGCTGGTTCCTCAAATTCGTTGCTCACCGAAGTAAACGCTTTCTGAAAGTGTTCATTTAACAAGTTCTCTTTTTCCGCGCTATCGTGTACTACATCACCTGCCTCCGTTCTCAATGACGCCATGGTGGGGCCTCTACCGTGAACCTCCCTAAAGTATGACCAAAATGCTTTCGGATTTTCTTTGAAATTACTATGCAGAACTTTCTTTTTGTAGTCATTAAATGCTTCTCGCATTGTTACTCTAGCTCTAGACCGCGCCTCTCTGTATTGATGCCGTATCATTGACCTCTGTTCCTCTGTGACTTTTGAAGAATTGGTATTTAAGCGAGCGTGAAGTTTTCTTTGCCGTCTAAGAGCGCATCTAACTTTCTGGTTGTACCATCTTGGTTCCGCACCATCACGTTTAAGTTTATGTGGAATGAATTTATACATACCCTCTCGCATCATATCCCTGAACACGTACCATAATTCCTCTGTATGTACATATGATAAGCGTTGGGCGTCTAATGCCATCGAATGGATACCAAGAAACATCAAGAAACCGAAAGACAAATGGGACAGAGAACTTGTTACGTTCCTTGGTTAGGGTGTACAGAGGCCGAGGGAGCAAAACCGGGACATTTCCTATTTTGAGGATGAAAAATCCGGGACAACTGGGATATAACCGGGAAGTTACCGGGACATAATTGGGGCATAACCTGGACAAATGCATTTTTAGTTATTTTCTGTAGTTCGAGGTATTAAAATATTGATTTAATGTATTTTTTGACTCTGTTTGTCTATTAATAAGAAAATAGGATGAGTTTAAACTTTCTTCTATTATAAAGTTTTGCAATTTTTAGTTATACACTTAAAATTAAATACATAACATATTGGATTTTACACGTAAGGAAATTGAAATCATGATCACATAAAGAGTCAGTTATGTAACAGATTGTTCAGAATGAGTGGTTACGACATAAAAAATATTAATTATTGATAAGAATGGAACATACAAATTGCACATGAATTGTGGTTTATAGCAGTGTGTTTCAACCATCGGTCCGCGAAACTTTGGTGGAAAGCTTAAGATAAATTTATTCTTATTTTGACTGTTAATTGTTTAAAAAGTTATGTGACTTTATTTTATTCTTATCTTTTAATAAAATTTCATTGAAGAAAACAAATAAAAATTACGTAGTTTGCTAAATTTTACCGGTCCTTGGTTGAACGTTCACAACATTTACCGGTCCACGGCAGATTTTCGGTTGAGAAACACTAATTTATAGAGTACTAGCAGAATTTCCCGTTGAATTTCAACGGGTTTAGTGAAGCTACTACCGCACAACATACAAACTCTTTAAAATATATAGTAGATACTTTTTAAATTAAAATTAGATTTTCTTAACAATTAATCATATTTGCTTGTAACAATCCGTTTCCGAGCCTATTGCATTCAAATATAACGATAATTTTATTTCCTATCATATTACTTTCGCCAAATCCAGCTTCATTTCTTGTGTAATTATGCCTCGTTGAAATATTTTCTTTTATGTCTTGAAAGCAAGAAACCCGTGAAATAGCAACGTACAGCTGTCCATGATTGAACACTCACTCCGGTAAATGTACACCAGATACGTGAGCTTATTTACGTTAATAAACTTTATTATGTAGAATATAATGATTTTACTTACAAAAAATATAAGATTCCAGTATTCAAAAGACGAAAGAAGGTTCAATTACTTTCATCAATAAACGTTTCCTGAATAATAATCAATATCTATTTACGTTGCTATCCATAAACATCGATCGTTTCGTTGCTTAAACAAAAGTGCAAAGCGAATAACGCTAAACTTTCGTCTATTTGTAAGCTTCATTGAAGCTAACTAAATCGGAGGTAACAATGACGGCCGCCTTGGCAACGCCCGAAAAGAGTACGAAAAATGCACAAAATTTCGAAACAAAAAGCGTATTTCTGAACACTTCGACCGTGTAACATGTAAACTTCGCAGGAATAAGATAGTATGGAGTTTTAACATCTTACGTGATCAATTGGGAACATGAACGCAGACGCGTGAAGTCTCCGATAAATACCTAGATATGTAGATTTTTTTATACACATAAATTGAAAGACCTACCTATATTTCATATAAACTAAAAATATAAAATATCAACCATATTCCTGGCCTAACATTGCTACACTCGTGCCGCTTCGTAACTTATCAAAGATCTTAATTTTCTCAGCTAATGACATAACATTTCGACTTTTCTTTAACCTCACTACCACTTGGAGATGATTTACGTTTCGATTCCGTACTGCTCTTCTGCAAAAAGTAGCAAAAATAAATCGACTGTACGGCACTGAACTTAGTGCGGTCACAGCTTACACGAGATTGAGGAAGAGGAAGGCAATCGATGGTTGATTGCTTATAAAGTAAAAGAGCGCTCATTATGTTTCGTGTTTAGCGAACCGCGCATATTCGAATTTTCTGCTTTCGGCAGATAATTTGTCGCATTTATTTTTGAGCGCATAACCGAATCCGTGCTTTGGAGGTGCTGAAAGAACACGCTTTGGAGGAGGATTTGCTGCAACGCTGCCCATCTCTACAACTGACTCGCCGTTAAAAGGATTTTTTCAGTGTGCACCTTGTTATTTGTATTCACCGCTTTCCCACTCTCCTGCTTCTCTTTAGACTAAGGAAAGGAAGGAGAAAAAATGGGAAGAAAAAGTGATGGTGACGGGCAAAGAGAGAGAGAGAGAGGATGACCGCCTCAAGAGGGTTTCAGGAATCGCTGAAACCGAATTTGGGAACTGAGTGGATGGGAATCGTTTCGAAAGGAAGGAAGGAGGAAAGAAAGAAAGAGGTCGTGTGTTGGTTTATATGGAGTAGTGATTCCCTTAGGGCTGGGAGAAATAGAGAGAGAGAGAAGGCGGTGGGGGAGACTTCAGTGAGGGAGGTGGGAGTAAGGTCGGTGAAAGGGGGTAAGAAGGACTCTCAAGAGGGGCAGAGCAGAGTGAGAGAGGGAGGAGAGAGGTTTAAGAGGAGAGAGAGGTGGGGGAAGATAGAGATAGGCAGTGGATGGGGGATGGTGATGATGATGTGAGGTAGAATGACGAGGGGGCGAAGGTGGGGAATGGGCGAGCAGAGAGAGAGAGAGAGGGGGCGAATAGAGGGAGGGAAGAGACCATAAAGAGGAGTGAGGAAGAATAATAGGAGGAATGGAATAAATTGAAGATAGAATAAGGGCTGATTTCCTGCAAGTGGATGTTTTCAAAGCTCCAGATTGGGTTATTAGGCTCGAAACAAACAGATGCGGATCCATCGCCGAAATTTTAATGTTGATCGGTGTATGTATCGTTTCATTAGAGATTGAAGACCGATGAAGGAAATTCAAATTTTGGAATGCAATCTATAGCGAAAAATGCCATAAGTTAATATCTTTCGATAGAAGCTGTTACTACAACGAATTCTTTTTTATAGACGTAGAGCAATGATTGCCAAACTTTAGTAAGCCACGAAACCCTTATTTAAAATAATTTTTCTCGTGGAACCCAAACTAAGAGGTGATAAGCCAAATTGCAATACAATTAACTTTAAAATCATTGTAATGTTTATTTGCATAACTAATGTATCTTACAGTATGTAAGCTAGGCTCATGTTTCCTGCTGTAAATAAGAGAAGGAAGAGCGTATCGGATCTCTTTCTCTGTCTATCACGGGACCCCATTTAAGTTCTGCGGAAACCTTGGGTTATACAGAACACATTTTGGGAAACCTTGGCGTATTCAATTACTTACTCATATCGGATGGTGAATTGACGAACTTTCTGCGATTTGGACTCACCTGAAAATAACGAAAGATATATTAGTAGAGAACAATCTATATGGATACAATAGAGAAAATCGACAAAATATACGATAGAATATTATATTTAAAATATTTGAAAATCTAAAATGAACTGTTGGAATCAAATGCGCTCAATATTTAGCGAGATACGACATAAATTCTGCAATTGTTTGCTTAAACCGCAGTGCAATAAACTAAACTTATTTCCGGCGCATGCGGTCATCCAAAACACGGCTTTTCGAAAAACTGCGGGAGCCGCAGTTGACAATCGCAATCCACACATGTAATTATGTCAGAAGCGATAAAAGAATTGGGAGAAAGTCGTAATGAGAGAGAATCTAGTGAGAGGGCGAGAGTGGTGGGGTGGAGTGGGGAGAGGGTTGAAGGGGGACAGCGGAAAAAATATTGAAAGAATGAGATGAGAGCTAATGGCGGGAGGGGCAGGAAGGACGAGGGAGGGGGGGGAGGGTTCGTTTTCCCGAAACAAGGTTTATCGGAGGGACAAATTGGGAGAAAGGAGAGAGAAAGTGGACATGGAGAGTACTATAGTTTGACGAGGCGGGAGGAGGGAAAGATGTAGGTGGGGTGGGGTGGATGGAAGGAGAGGGGAGAGGAGGTGCAGAGGAAGACGTCCTTTGATTGAAGACATAACGACGAGGATCGGCATCTCAAAGATGAACCGACATTGGTAGAAAACTTATAGATAAGTGGGATCAGGTTACATTAATTCATAGTTACTTTGAAAGAAAAATACTCTAACAGAGTTATCCGTTTCATCTGCATAACACCACTCGCTTTACTTAGAGCTTATAGTCGCTCCAACATCTAAAGACTCCTGGCCTTGAAAACGGGGCGTACACCAGTTAGCAGCAGCCAATAGGAGACTGTTTGTTTGGGAAGGTAGTGGGGAGGAAACCAGTCTCACTCCTGCTCTCGAAGAGATCACATATGGATGCGTTGCCATTAGAAATTGCGTAGTATATCAGCTGAAGGCGAAAATCCGCAAGAGCTGGCAACGCTCTCCCGCACGAAAGTTGAGAGGGGCGATGGAAGGGGAAACGTTCGTGATTGGCTACTTGCTCTAAGTAGGCCAAGAGCCTTCCGATGGTGAAGCGACTATAGTACGGCTTTAAATAACTTCGTTACTGTTTCTCCTTTTGAAAGTATATTGTTAATAACAAACAAAGGCAATCTATATTTTTGTATCTGCTCTCATATTTCTGTCGAATTATTTTCTTTCACAAATGTAAATTTAGATCCAGTGAAAGTTTTCAAGAAGAGGTTTTATTTAAAGTAATTTCAGTAACGCCTTATTTTTCCGATACAGTGGTTTTTGCACTGTAATAGATTTTAGCGTTTGATTGAATAAAGACACGCCGTTTTATTTTTAAGGAAGAGAGTGATGATTACATAACTAACTCCCTCCATTTTGCACCTCCGATACGGCTTCTTCTGCCTCCTTTCTTTGCCTCTTCAATCGACCAATCATGTTCTCTTAAGATTATCTTCAAGATGCGATCGAATCTCCAATCCTAACAACGAAAACATTATGAGCATATCTCACACAGAAGGCGGTAGAGCGAGCCACTTATGCGCCTTTCGTCTGCAATGCAATGCAATCATTAGTCGGTCGAAAGGAAGTGAGTGATCTTTGATTCGAATAATGACCAACGCCTGATACGTATTCGCTGACGAATGCTCTCTTTCAGTTTAAAAACATTCCCATTTTCCTCCGCCGTTTTACGAGTTAAGGATCCGCACGCATAATTTATTTGAAACGATTAAAAGCTGAGCACGCCGATTCGACATGGCTATCTCTCGCCTCTCACTTCTATGTCCTCAGCACATTCCGCTAAGTTCGCAGACACGCTCTCCTTATTGTATACAGCGTCTACAAAAAGTAACTATCAACAGAAATTTTAATTGTCGTACTGTTGTGAGAATTCAATATTACAAGTAATGTTGAAAATGACCTCCGTCGACTTTTACGCATACAGCTAGTCTAGTTACTTATAATACTAGTTAATATGTGCTGGCATTCTGCAAGCATTTTTCAATGTTAGCATTTTTACAATCTAGAATTATTCCAATCGATTACGTACAAAATCATATAATCGTGTCCAATTTCAAGTTTGTGGCTCTTTTAGAAATGCTTTATAATTTTATTCGTCGCATAGGGCAATAATGTGGCAAAACAGCCGCTAAGATTATGAACTTTTTCAATATCGAATTTCTTCCTTCTGTTTTAAATGGAACGCCATAATTCTGCCAAATTTCAAGTTTGTAGCTCACTAAGAAGTGCCTTAAAATTTCATACTCGTATGAGGCACAAATGAGGCAAAACCGCCCCTAAAAATGGGAAAATTTGCAATATTTTATTTTATCTTCGGTTTCAATGAAATTTCGATAATCGTGACAAATTTCAAGTCTCTAGGTCATATGCAGTTGCCTCACCTTTTTTGTTCTCGTATTGCGCAATACCGAGGCAAAACAGCCCCAAAATGAGGATTATATCAATATCGGATTTCCTTCATTAGTCGTAGTTTAACATTAATTATGGCATTAAAATATAAGCCTCTGATTCCTAGTAAAAGCTAACACATATGAAAGCATTAAGCCTGTAGCCTAGGCAGCCGATTGTTAGAACAAGAAAAATTACCACTTTTTTGCGATAAAAACTATAAATTTACGCTAATTCTACTCGGATTATACTATGCGACGAATAAAATTATAAAGCATTCTAAAAAGCAACAAACTTGAAATTTGACACGGTTATATGATTTTGTACGTAATTGATTGGGCATAATTCTACATTGTAGAAATGGTAACATTTAAAAACGCTTGCAGAATGCAAGCACATGTTACTAGTGTGTGTGTGTATATATATATATATATATATATACTAGTTAACGTGTGCTTGCATTCTGCAAGCATTTTTAAAATTTAGCATTTTTAGAATTTCAAATTATTCCCAATCGATTTTGTACAAAATAATATAACCCTAACAAATTTCAACTTTGTAGGTCATTTAGAAGTGCCATATAATTTTATTCCTCGTATGGTGCAATAATAGGGCAAAAGAGGCCCTAAGACAGAATTTTTACAATATCGGATTCCTTCCTAACTAAAAACCCATAATTCTTCCAAAATTCATGTTTGTATCTCATTAAGAATTGCAGTATAATTTTCACTCGTATGGGGCATAAAAGGGGAAAAAACACCCTTAAAATTTGGAATTTTCGACCTTGTTTGCAATGAAATTTTTATAATCGTGCCAATTTCAAGTCTCTAGGTCATATGGAGCTGCCTCATCATTTTTAGGCGCGTTTCGCTTACAGCGTGAGCGCCTATTATCGTCGGTCCGTCCGTCCGCATGTTTGTTCTCGGCTTCTACCAAACGGATTTTCATGAAATTTGATATTAAGGACTTACAATCAAACATAATATGCAAATCGCAAAAATGAATCACGTACGCCAATCAGGGGTACCACTTTACTGGGGACAAAAAATTAAATTTTCGTCATATCTCGTAAAGTATTGCTCATATCAAAATATTTTTCAAATAAAAGTTGTAGAACTGGTAAAGTAGAGTATTCTCTTTCCTATACATTTTTATCGTAGGAGTAGCCGTTATCGAGAAAATCAAACAAGAATGTCTTATATCGAGTTGGACTTCGAAAATTTCTTGCATGGTTACTTCATTGTTGCTAACATAAACAATCTCCCAAACAAACGTTTAGTTTCCTTACGTGTGCATGTAATGTTATTAAATAGGAAGAAAATGGATTATTTATGATGAAGAAAAGAACTTTAAAACGCTATTTCCCTTCGTACAGGTATATAATTGCTTTCGAATATTCCATTGCATGAAACGCGCCCATTTGTGATACGTTGTGCACTTTCCTAACTTGTTGTTTCTCGTATGGAGCAATACTGGCGCAAAAAAGCTCCGAAAATGGGAATTATATAAATATCGGATTTCCTTCATTAGGAATAGTTTAACATTAATGGCATTAAAATATAAGCCTCTGATTCCTATTAAAAGCTATGAAAGCATTAAACCTATTTCCTAGGAAGCCTATTGTTAGACCCAGAAAAATTTCCACTTTTTTGCGATATAAACTATAAATTTACGCTAATTCTACTCGGATTTGAATTCTGTCTTCAAAAATAAGAAACTACAATTGGAGTCTCGAGTACGTATCCTGAAGGGAAGTAATTTTAAAATGCAAATATAAAAATCTCTACGCCGATTTACATGTTCCTTACGGGCCAAAAATCGGACGAAAAGGGGCCAAAATAGCCCCTCAAAATTGGAATTTTGAAAGTTTTGGATTTTTTCTTTCGGTTGTGACCAAAAACCTATAATCCTACCAAATTTCAAGTTCTATCACATCTGGAAGTGCCTCAAAATTTTGTATCCTCCTATATGATATATATATATATATATACTAGTTAATTGTGCTTGCATTCTGAAAGCATTTTCTGTCACCCTAAAGTAAAGAGTATGAGCAGACAAATAATTTTCAATGCATAAGTTTGCATCTCGGCGCCGAATTATTTGCTTTTCTGTTTGGAAATATTGGGGTATAAACAACCCCCAAAATGTATAATTTTAGTATTTTTTTTAGGTTTTCCTCATTCGTGTCGAATACCTCACATATTTGCATAATATCATCAAATAGCACCTCTAGATGATTACAAAAAGAAAGTTTTGCATAATAATTTGAAAGAAAATCCGATAGCATTTTGGTCGTACGTTAGGGAGGTTCATGGTAGAGGCCTCACCATAGCGTCATTGAGAACTGAGGCAGGTGATGTACTACATGACAGCGCGGAAAAAGAGAACTTGTTAAATGAACACTTTCAGAAAGCGTTTACTTCGGTGAGCAACGAATTTGAGGAACCAGCTTTGAATGATGAGGGAAATTCGATGGAAGATTTGATATTCTATGAAACAGGTATCGCGCACCAGCTAGAGTCGATTAAGCAAAATAAGTCTCCCGGGCCGGAAGCCATACCCGCACGTGTGTTAAAAGAACGAGCCTCGGTAATCGCACCTTACTTGAAAATAATATTCGAAAAATCCGGTGCACATCGTACCGTTCCAAAAGGCTGGAAGCTAGCATACCTAACGCCCATCCACAAAGGCGGTGATAAAGAGAACCCCGAAAATTATAGACCCATTTCCTTGACGTCATTATCGTGTAAGATTCTAGAACATATAATCGTTAGCTCTGTTCTGCGTTATTTAGATGGTCGTTCTTCGCTAAGCAAAAACCAACACGGGTTTCGGAAAGGTAGGTCATGCGAAACGCAGCTCGCCCTGTTCGTAAACGATTTGTTACAATGCGGAGAGAAAAACACTCAGGTTGATGCCATTTTCATTGATTTTAAAAAAGCGTTTGACAAAGTACCCCATAATAAATTAATAGGAAAACTAGGAAAGTACGGCATAAACCCTAATATCGTGAGTTGGGTAAAAGACTTCCTCTCTAACAGAAAACAGATAGAAGTTATTGACGGGAAATCTTCATACCCGATAAAAGTCGCATCAGGTGTTCCACAGGGAAGTGTCATAGGCCCACTACTATTCCTGATATATATAAACGATATCTGCTCGGTAGTTCGCTGCAAAATGACTTTTCGCAGACGGCACCGTTTTATATAAAGAGATAACGAGTCAGGATGACCAAAAATCGCTCCAGGAAGATTTAAACGGCATTTCACCCTGTCAAGATTGGAAAATCGAAGTTAATCACGGTAAATGTTCCCTATTGATTTTCTGGAAGAGTAAGAAGAACAATGAATTAGACTCGGAGTACAGAATTGATAGATTGAATATCCAATCTGCAGAGTACGTTAAATATTTAGGAGTCAGCATTTGTCCAGATCTATCGTGGAATATGCATATTCGAAGGACCGTAGGCGCAGTTAATAAGAAATTGGGCTTCGTAGGCAGAATAGTAAGAAGTAGCACAGAACTGGTACGAGGAACGTGTTATTTATCATTGGTCAGATCTCAGGTCGAATACGCTTCCAGAATATGGGATCCGTACGAAAAGGGACAGATACTTGAGTTAGAAAGAATCCAACGCAGAGCAGCCAGATTCGTAAAGCAAAAATATGAGCAAAAATTAAGCGTCACATCACTCTGAAGGAGTTGAATTGGATTTCGCTAGAGGATTGCAGAATTAGCGCTAGGTTAAGGCTTCTGGAGAAATTTATGTCGGAAGTTCTTTTAGAGGAGGTCTCAGGAATATTAGAGGCACCTACGTGCATGGGCAGGCACGATCACGAGAATAAAATACGAGAGATCGACTGTAGGACCGAGCGATATCACAGCTCGTTTTTTCCAAGGACCATACGGGATCATAACAGGAGAGTGATTCCCACGAGGGACGTTATTAGGTAGGTCTTGGTGTGCTGAACCCCCTGCCACCCACCAGTCTGGTGATTTGCAGGGTATCATGTAGATGTAGATGTAGAGGTGCATTTATAGAAATTCAATTGTTTATACTTTATAAATTTTTTACAGCCACAATAATAAATATTTCTTAAAACTTTGCTGTTAGCTACTACCGGAACATCATTCCCTACCAAGTTTGACATATTCAGCTTCCTGCACCTTCATAAAGTGCATAAGCAATAGTCAGTTTGTTAAACATTTGAGAATTTATTATGGCCGAAAGATTAAAAATTTTCCAATTTCTATATTACCGTTTTCATTATTTGGCAAATTTTAGCTCTAGAAAAAATTTCAGCATTATAGAGCATTTAAAAGTAGCGAAACCCTGAAATGTTAGTAAATTTGTTTATAATTTTCAACGACCAAGAAAATAAACATTGTTGCAATTTTCCAATTATTCCTCCGATTATTTTTCTCGGTTCACCTATGTAGTAAATTTCAGCTCCCCAACTATTGCAGTTTGGGCCAGACATTAGTATCCTCCTATATATCTATAATATATAGATGCTTCTTACACATGATATATATATATATATATATATAGGAGGATACAAAATTATGAGGCACTTCCAGATGTGCTGGAAACTTGAAATTTGGTAGGATTATAGGTTTTTAGTCACAACCAAAGGAAAAAGTCCGAAACTGTTGAAATTCCTATTTTGAGGGGCCATTTTGCCCCCTTTTTGCCCCATTTTTTGCCCATAAGAAAACATGTAAATTGGTGCAGAGGTTTTTATATTTTCATTTTGAAATTACTTCCCGTCAAGATACGAACGCGAGACTTAAGCTGCCAGATAGGATATAAATTGTAGTTTCTTATTTTTGAAGACAGAATTCAAATCCGAGTAGAATTAACGTAATTTTATAGTTTTTATCGCAAAAAATTGCTAATTTTTCTGGGTCTAACAATAGGCTTCCTTGGTAACAAGCTCTATCCTTTCATATGGGTAAGCTTTTAATGGGAATCAGAGGCTTATATTTTAATGCTGTTAATGTTAAACTACACCTAATGAAGGAAATCCGATATTGATATAATCCTCATTTTTTGAGCTCTTTTGCCCCAGTATTGCTCCATACGAGAACAAAAAAGGTGATGCAACTGCATAGGACCCAGAGACTTGAAATTTGGCACGGTTATAGAAATTTCATTGCAACCTAAGATAAAATTACAAACTTACAAAAATTCTCTTCTTTTTTTAAGGGCGGTTTTGCCCCTTTTCGGCCCCATGCGAGAACAAAAAATGCGAGGCAGCTGCATAGGACCTAGAGACTTGAAATTTGGCACGATTATAGAATTTTCATGGCAAACTAAGATAAAATTGTAAAATTGCAAAAATTCCTATTTTTAATGTGTGGTTTTGCCCTTTTTCTGCCCCATACGAGTGTGATAATTATAAGGCACTTCTTAATGAGATACAAACTTTAAATTTGGCAGAATTATGGGTTTTTAGTTACAACAGATGGAAAAAATCTGAGACTGTAATAATTCTTAATGTTAGGGGCTGTTTTGCTCCATTATTGCTCCATACGAGGATTAAAATTATAATGCACTTCTAAATGAGCAACAAACTCCAAATTTGACATGGTTATATGATTATGTACAACATCGCTTGGGAATAATTTGAATTTGTAAAAATGCTAAAATTTGAAAATGCTTGCAGAATGCAAGCACATAACAACTGGTATATATATATAATTAGGAGGATACAAAATTATGAGGCACTTCTAGTTGTGCTGGAAACTGGAAATCTGGTAGGAATAGAGGTTCTTGGTCGCAACCAAAGGAAAAAATCCGAAACTGTTGAAATTCCTATTTTGAGGGGCCATTTTGCCCCCTTTTTGCCCCATTTTTTGCCCATAAGAAAACATGTAAATTGGTGCAGAGGTTTTTATATTTGCATTTTAAAATTACTTCCCGTCAAGATACGAACGCGAGACTTAAGCTGTCAGATAGGATATAAATTGTAGTTTCTTATTTTTGAAGACAGAATTCAAATCCGAGTAGAATTAGCGTAAATTTATAGTTTTTATCGCAAAAAAGTAATTTTTCAGGGTCTAACAATACGCTTCCTAGGCAACAGACTTAATGCTTTTATATGGGTATGCTTTTCATGGGAATCAGAGGCATACATTTTAATGCCTTTAATGTTATACTATGCCTAATGAATGAATTCCGATATTGTAATTATCCCTATTTTTGGGGCTGTTTTGCCCCAGTATTGCTCCTTACGAGAACAAAAATTATGATGCAGCTCCATATGACGTAGAGACTTGAAATTTGGCCTGGTTATAAAAATTTTATTGCAACCGAAGATAAATTAAAAGCCTTCGAAAATTCCAAATTTTAAGGGCGGTTTTGCCCTATATATGACCCATACCGGTGTCAAAATGATACGGCAATTCCTAATGAGATACAAACATGAAATTTAGCAAAAGTATGGGTATTTAGTTACAACAGAAACACATCCAATATCGTTAAAATTCGAAATCTTAGCGACCGTTTTGCCAAATAATTGTCCTATGCTACAAATAAAATTATAATGCACTTCTAAATGAGCTACAAAGTTGAAATTTGATACAGTTATGTGATTTTGTACAAAATTCATTGGTATTAATTTTAAATTGTATATATGCTAAACTTTAAAAATGCTTGCAGAATGCAAGCACACATTAACTAGTATATATATATATAGCCTATATTAGTGATCGTTTGCATGCATCCTGCAAGCATGTTCTCTCACCTTAAAGTAAAAATAAAAGCCGAAAAATAATTTTCAATGCATAAGTTCGCATCTCGGTTCCGAATTACGTGTTTTTCTGTTTCGAAAATATTGGGGTATGAACCACCCCTAAAATTTATAATTATAAAACATTTATAGGGATTTGGCATTTTTTAGGAATACCTCACATTTATGCAAAATTTCATATATATAGCTCCTTAGGAAGTGCATTTATAAGAATTTCATTGTTTAAATTTTATGAATTTTTAACAGCCACAATATAAAACTTTCATGAAATTTCGAATGTTATTTTTCACCGGAACTTTATTTCCTAACTTCGCTAAAAATTTCAGCTTCCTGGCTCTAACTAAAGTACATAAACATTAGTGAATTTGTTTAACATTTAGGAATTTATTACGTCCGGACGAAAAAAAAAATTCAAATTTCTATATTCCCGTTTTCATTATTTGGCGAATTCTACAGGTCGAAAAATTTTCAGACTGATAACGCATTTAGAAATACCTAAACCATGAAATGTTAGTAAAATAGTTTATAATTTTCACCGGCCAAGAAAATATACATTGCTGCAATTTTCGAATTATTCCTCCGATTATTTTTTTCGGTTTACATATGTATTATATTGCAGCTCTCCAACTATTGTGGTTTGGGCCAGACATTAGTAACCTATATTATATATATCCTATCATTCTATAAGCACTCATCTTACACAGGAGGATATAGGATACTAGTGAACGCGTGCTTGCATTCTGCAAGCATTTTCTCTCACCTGAAAGTAAAAATAAAAGCTTAAAAATTACTTTCAATGAATAAGTTCGCATCTCGGCTCCGAATTACGTGTTTTTCTGTTTCGAAAATATTGGGGTAAAAACAAGCCCTAAAATTTATAATTATAATACATTTATAGGTTTTTATCATTTGTTACGAATACCTCACATTTAGGCGAAATTTCATCAATGCAGCACCTCTAAGAGTGCATTTATGTGAATTTCGTTGTTTAAATTTTATTAATTTTTAACAGCCACAGCAATAAATATTTCTAAAATTTTCAATGTTATTTACCACCGGGACATTATTTCCTAACCCTGTTAAAATTTTCAGCTTTTAATGGGAATCAGAGGCTTATATTTTAAATGCCATTAATGTTAAACTACGACTAATGAAGGAAATCCGATATTGATAAAATTCGCATTTTTGGGGCTGTTTTGACCCCGTATTGCTCCAAACGACAACAAAAAAAAAGAGACAGTAGTGGTTATTAACCCCTGAGTCGCGACCCAAAACTGGGTCGCCAAGCCATTTTGTGTGGGTTATCTAAGGTCTTCTGTGGCTGCTTATTACATACATTACCCTTAAAAACCTGCTTAATTCAAATGGACTGAATGAAAATTCACTTAATTATCTAATTTCTAATTGTTTTATCATTTATTCAAGTGAAGTATTGGAGGACGTGGGTCGTCGCGGCAGGAAATTGGGGCGCTACCAGAAAAGGTTAAGAATCAGTGACCTACAGCCTTGAAATTTGATACGATTATAGATATTTCTTTGCAATCGAAGATAAAATGAAATATTGCAAAAATTACAATTTTTATGGTCGCTTTTGCCCCATGTGATACGAACTTGGAATTTGGCATAATTATGAGTTTTTAGTTATAAGAGGATGAAGAAAGCTGATATTGTAAAAGTCTAAAATCTTAGGGGCTGTTTTACCCCATTATTGCTCCATACGAGGATTAAACTTATAAGGCACTTCTAAATTAGATACAAACTTGAAATCTCACACGGTTATATGATTCTGTACAAAATCCATTAGGAATAACTCAAAACTGTAAAAATGCAAAAATGTAAAAATGCTTGCAGTATGCAAGCACGCATTAACTAGTGTGTGTGTGTGTGTATATATACACACACACATACACACACACACACTAGTAGACGGTGCTTGCATTCTGCAAGCATTTTTAAATTTCAGCAACAATTCTCTGTGATGAGCATTAATAAGTCAAAACTGCGTAGAAAACTGACGAAAAATAATTTGACTTCGATTCTGAGAATAGCAACCAGACAATTGATAGGTTGATTGCCGAATAACGTCAACAAGTTTCATGGACAACGGTAAATAAATAATTTATTGTTTTATATTTGTATTTTATGTAATTTTTTTGTTTATATTTTATAAAATTTATTTTGTAAAGATTTGGTTAAAACGTGTAATTATATTTTTGATCGGATGTTGAAATAAAATTATTATGAAACTATATAAACCATATAAAATGATTAAATAATAATCATATTTTTTCGTTATATCTAATCCGGCCCGCCATGATTGCAATGGTAACAATTTGGCCCGGATGTCGAATTGAGTTTGTCACCCCTGCTTTAGGACACATCTCGGTGCTCGCCACACTGAAAAGGTTGGCTTACTGGTTTTTAATAGATACAAATGTGTCACCACTGACCTGTCGCACGTTGTCCCTGAATTATTCGCCACTTTGTTTTATTGGACTACTAGCTTTTCGTACCCGGCTTCGCCCGGGTGCATTTCGGACTGCAACTTTTTCCCGCTTAGAAGACAGCTTGAGAAAATGATACATACTAAAACTTCTCCTCTCCTTTCTGTAAACTACATTAGGAGTCTTGAAATAAAGTGGAAAGAACACGAAACGAACCAATACGAAAACTACAAAAACCACCATGAAAAAAGAAATGAATTAAACGCTTACCAATACCCGGTAGAAAAGGATGTAAACCGACAAATAAATAATCGTGGAACATAAATTAAGAGTACAACCAAAGAATATAAGTTCAATGTAAATACCACCAAGAAAAAAGAAATGAATTAAACTCTAACCAATAGCCGGCATAAAAGGTGTAAACCGACAAATAAGTAATCAAGGAACAAAAATCAAGAGCACAACCAAAGAATATAAACATAGACTACAAAATGAACAACTAAGAACGAAAACAAAGAAAACAAACAAAGAACACAAAAAATGGACACGAAACGAAAGCAAATGAAAACAAAAAACCAACCAACGAATAATCTCCTAAAGCTCAATGTATCTGACGATGGCGACTGACGCTTTCTATTCAGTTGCAAAATAAACAACCAACAATCACAAAATAGCGTGTCTTAGTGATGAGTAAATATTGATTACGCGGAATATGAGTTTGTATGTCAACATAATAACAGGAGAACCTAAATAAGAATACCTATTATTACTCTAAATAGATATAAAATTATTGATCTTAATTGTGTTTTCCATCGTAATTAATTGAATAATAGATTGAGATATTCGAACGAATCGATTTAAAATAATGTAGTAAAATGTTTTACTTTTCTAACGTAATTAATTACGTGAGTGTATCGGTAGTGTTTACATTATACCCATGGAACCGCAGACACGAATTCTTAATTTTAGTTCAGAAGACATAATAAAGTTCAACAAAAGTATTATTCAAATAAAATCTTTCGAAATTCACTGCGTTACGTGTTCAAAATGTTAATCTAATTTAGTTCTCGTATTAAAATAACAATTACTCAAGAGTGAACCTTATTTCCAATTGATAAAACTCTCTTTTAATTCAAAACGATATTATATATTACAAAAAAGTATCTAATTATTATTGAAACGCAAAATGGATGAGCAAGGGAAAAAACTTGCATGTTAGCATGAAATGCTCAATTCAGTTTTTATTGATAAACTGATAAAACAAAACACAAAAACTTTAACGTAGTAATTTAATCATATATCTTCAGTAATTTTCACTTAAACAAAATATGAAATAAAATAAGACAAAAGGCATATAAAAACAATTTAACTTATATCCAAACATACCTATAATGCGAATGACACGATTACAGAAAAAGAAACAGTTCACTAATGTTTATTCGCAGAATTAACCTGTGTATAGAAGACCATAGATAATGAAAGAAAAACATACAATCAAATCAGAAGATATTAAATGAGTATTTCATCAACTATTCTACGTTTACGACATGTTTATAGTTCAAACGTAATTTGTTTACATCGGTTGCTAAGTATATCCAAATGCTGAGCAATAATGAAAAATAAGATTTTCCCTTCAATTCGTCTTATTTGATCTGTAAGCCCCTCTTTTAAAAAATTATTCCAAAAGAGGAGATAATTTACCACAAAAAAGTCTGCGAGAGCATATGTCTGCGATATATATGTAAGGAGTTAAAAATTCGAGAAATTTACGAAAAAATTTTAAATGGAATCCCATATAAACGAAAATATTTTATTATAATTAAACAGTACACCGAATCGGTTTAAAAACCTTACTACACCACCGTACACATGATAACGGTTAATATGACACCTTCCTCTTTTTTCTGCGTGTTGTAGTTTCTGAGCCTTAGCAGAACATACATACATACATACATACATACATACATACATACAAACACCTTACTTTATAGATATGTATAGATGTTGGACTACATTTGTAGTCCATGCTACTAAACTAGCACGTAATTTTTTCGGTAACAAACTTTATTGATTATTACAAAATAGAGTGACATTTACCTAAGAATGTATTGCGGTGTTTCTGCAACATGTTAGACCGGTTGGACTAAAATGTAAGCCGGTGGATGAAGAAAGTTGACGAACTTGAGATATCAGATGAAAGCGACGGTGAATAAAACGATTCTATAGAAATTTTTGTTGAAGGTATTTATTTATGTCATTATTGAGGCAAAAATATACTTTTATTAATGACCAAGTCTCATTTCAGACTCCCAATTACCCGGGGCGCGCGATATCACAAGGAAACCGCCAAAATACGGTTATAAGTTAATGTATTACAATTGTAGTCCAGTAATTACTGGGTTATTAGTATTACATTAATGTAATACCAATAACCCATGCGACCACTGCAGGGTTAAAAGAATGAATTAAAGTACAGCAAACTATACTAATAAAGAAAAATTTCAAAAAAAAACGAGAAACTCCTTAACCGTACAAGGTGAATATCTAAGGGCACAAACAACCAGTAAAAAGGGAGGGAGGCAAAGAAAAGAAAACCCAAAAAAGAAAACCGGGTGAGAAAATAAAAAAAATATATCTACTTACAGGTTTGCGGGGTTTTAATCCTCGCCAGGGACCTAAAATCACTCGCTCATTCACTCACTCACTCACACAAGAACTAATCCTCAGTTGGAAGGATAAAAGGAAGGGTTTACGAGGCGCTAACCTGCGCCAGTGACCCTGTTCACACTGTTGTGGTAGGTTTATGAATCTGTCCAATTAGGACAGGGACCTACTCAACAATCACACACGTTCACACAAAGGGGAAAAAGAAAAAGGAGGCAGGGGCTGATAAGGAAATAATACCGGGTTTACCGGAAGTTACTCCTCGCCAGTGATCCGGTATCGCACACGATGTCTGCAGGTTTATATGTCTTCCGGCAGCGACAGGGACCTGTCAGACAAAACACTCACTCTCACACGCCTCTAGATATTCACCTTGTACGGTTAAGGAGTTTCTCGTTTTTTAAAAATACCTATATCGCCGTAGTCTCCAACCCACCCTTTCATTAATAAAGAAAAACTCAAAAGGTTTATTTTTTAAGCTATCTAATCCAGTATGCTTTCCGTTTGTAGCTCTGTATGCATCAAAACGGTATTCTCTTTCCCGCCATAGATTTCATACTGAACGGTCTCACGTTTTCTTTCCTTCAAATTATCAAAATATGTCGACATTATAGGACCATAAACGTCATTTTTGACATAGCTCCAGAGAAAAAGGTAAAGAGGCGGTAGATCGGGGGAAGGAGGCGGCCAATGAATGTATGGGTTCTCAAATCTCAATCCAAGGATCGGGCAGTTGCTCAGCCAAGAATGTTATAACTTCATTGTGAAGAAAGCGGTGAACTATCAATAAACCTAGAAAAAATTTAGAGTTTTTCTTTCCAGGTATAGTTTGTTTTACCTCTGTTAGTTAGGTTAGTTATTTATACATCTGTTGCTTTACCTCTGTTAGTTATTTCATAATAAATTTCTACAATCGGGAGGATCGATTTTAATCAGTCTGTGTGTCTCCTTTCCCTCGCATTTCAACGACATTTAAGGTAATTAATTTCAATTTTCCGCTCACTGCACCAGAAGTGATTGATTTTATGCACTCTTACGTAGACTGATGGTCAATCAGATTGTTAATCTCTTTATATAAGTGTCATCTTCGAAGGGTCTCATTTTACTACGAACATCCTATCGGATATTGCTCATTAATATTGTTTCAGAGCAGTGAAGGCATTTGGTGAATGAGATTCATCGTGCTCTAAAATGAGTCTCTGCAAAATATAATTATCAATTTCTCGCCTCGAATTGATAAACCGTGTGCTCCTAATAGTCACTTGGAAAGATTACGGATACATATTATCCGTCATCAGTGGTGTTTCACCGATAGTGGATTCTGATAAAGGAAGTGTCTATAACGTCAGTATTTTCCCAAACGATCCATAACGACCGCTACCAAAGTGTTTTGGAAAAAACGGATTCTCGCCTTGCATTTTGGGGCTCCACTTAAATGCGATCCACCCGAACAGGAAAGTGATAATTAAATACAATAGAAGAGATGCTCTCCAACTCCCACGATTACGCAATGCTTCCTCTCAAAGCATTTTTCTGGAATCGATACTCTCACTGGCGCAAAAAGGAAAAGAATAATCCATTTGGCAATCTTTTTCGAAGCGAATCGTTCGGAAATCGCGCCAACCGTTAAACCCGTCTCGTCGTCTGCCTTTATCACGACGCCATCAACGCCTTCAGTCGTGTCTGGTATCGTATGAGCGGAAATTTTCTCTCTTTCAGCGAATAATGTCTTCCTGGATTTCATTATTAAAAAACACAATAATATTAATCGGACTGGTTACCCGAGAAAACCTACCTTCACAATAATATTATTAAGGATGTAGGTCGATATTCTTTACATATGAAGATTATAACAATACTGCAGTTTTTACAATAATACAAAACTCGGAGCAAATTCCTTGTTTGTCATTGCATATATCCAATTTCCTACATATATCCATTGAAATATAATCATTAATCAACATTAACGAGGTGATACGAATATTCATTCGCTCTTATGAACTCATTTCTATATGAGAGAGGGAGGCAAGACGAAAGTAGCAAATGTTCATTCAGAGTAAACGGTTCCTGACATACTATACAAATTATGAAGGTCGTGCAGGCAAATGAAAGCGGCGCAAATGGAAGCCAGCTCTATACATCTAATCGAACACGTGAATGTGAGGGTAACATGCTCTTGAGTGCGGGGAGTAAAAGTTTTCGGATCCATCTAAAAGGGGCGGAGGCGGGGTGAGAGGGGAATGGGGGGGGGAGGTCTAGAGAGGGCGGAGGATGTTACAGATGAAGGGAGGGGTGCGTCGGCGAATGAAGGGAGGGGGAGGTTGAAGACACACACTAATAAGCTTCGAAAGAGAATTTCTAGATATTGCATTTAACGATTATTGTCATCCTTGGGCACAAGACGAAGGAATCATCCCAAAAGCTCCAACAACGTCTATAAATGTGTCTCTCCAACACCCCAGCGGCTCTCCTTCAGGTAAGTGCTCACTGGGTTTCCTTCAACACCAAGTTGCCCTATATATATATATATATATATATATATATATATATATATATATATATATATATATATTTAAAATATCTTCCTTACATCATAATTAAAATTGCTGGAGATCTGTCTATCACGACATATGTTCAATATTTGTCACGAATGTTCTGGGCGATTTGCACCGGCGATGTTCGATTTAATTTTCCAAAGGAATGGCAAGAAGGCGCCGCATTCCAGCTACCAAACATTTCGTCACGGTGTCGTCTTGCCAACGAAGACGTACGCCGCGGAGATAGTCGTCCCGTTCCGTTGCGACACAGTGCATCAGACCACACGTCACACACTCTCGAGATGTTCGTCTAGAGCAGCACTTTTCTCCGGAAGTTCCACAAGAGGGCGGAATATTCGACGGTTGCAACACACAAATGCTTCGCAGGAATTCTCAACCGAAGAACGTCGGAAATGCGGCCTTCGGAGGAGGAGAAAAAAAGAACAATCATCACGGAACTAGCAGCGTAAACTCTAAATTCGCGTAAAGAGACGTTCCGTTGGGGAAAAAGTAGTCACTAATTCTCTCAAGTACGAAATAAAATATACGAAACACGAAACACCGAGAAAAAAATCTGTTCGAAGGAATCGGCGAGAAAATTTCGAAACCAGAGACAAAAAAAGCGCTCTTGGATTTCTAATTTTAGAGAGATGTTGTCTACCAAAAGGTACTCATGGAGGTGACATACGGGCAGGGGGAGGGGGGGGGAGAGAAAGGGGGGAGGAGTGGGATAGGGGAGAGGGGGAGAAAGAGAGAGGTAAAGGAGGTTGGAAGGTTAGAGAGACAAATAATAGGAGAAGAGAGATGAAGAAGGGAGAGGAAGAGAGAGGGATGAAGAGGGAGAAGAGAGAGAGAGAAGAGAGGAAGAAGGGAGGGAGAGAGGGTAAAGTGTGTCGTAGAGGCAAGAGAAGAGATTTTAGGCGTAGGATAGGCTTTTGAAATAAACTGTTGATTTCGAAATCCAATGTAATTCAGGGAAGCGTCACATTTACTCGCATATTTAATTAATTAATATTATAGGAACTATGATGAATGGGAATTGTGCAGATTTTCTTTAGAGTGAAAATGTTAGCTTCAGTTTCAATTCTAGTATTGATTTTACTAATCTACAATCTTATGTACGGCATTTAATTTTCATTTACTGTAGTAAGGTTATATATTAGATCAGCGGTCGACAACCTATGGCTCCTGAGCCGTAAGCGGCTCTTTAAGTACTTGCGTGCGGTCCCCGACAGCAACTCTCCCATATTAAACTTCCAGAAAAAGAAGGCTTCGTAAATTATTTTAATAGAAATTGCCGAAAACTAGAAAGGTATGGACGCATTACGTAGAATAAAAGTTTGTTTTACAGAAATAATATCAAAAAGTAAAACAACGGCATGGTTAGGAGAGGGAGGGGGGGGGGAGGAATCACCCCTCCCCCGTGGATCCGTCAATGACTGCGGCTCTTCTAGTTTTGCGTGTTATGCATAATTTGATAAAGTGGCTCTTGTTGGGAAAAATGTTTCCGACCCCCGGATTAGATGGAAGAAGAAGCTGTCTATTCAAAATCTCGCCCAAATAAAGACGAGTATCTCCCTATCTAGTACTAGCATCTACGTAGATAAAGATTTTGAATAATTATGCAAAATTCGTTCATTTCGCTCCCACAAATGGTATTGAGATAATTATGCGAGTAATCAAATTGCTAAAAATCTCTCTAAAGATTTGATTAATGGTTTTAGATCACCTTCGAGCTATTACAAGAGACCTAAGATCACCAGTAAACGTGAGTGACTGCATATTCGGATTCCACTCAGTTATCACTGCACTACACGATTAAGAAATAAAGCATTTATATGAAAAGTAAGTTATTGAAGAGTATTGCTCAGGATAGAAATAGATGGAGAGCAAAGTTTTATTTGAAATAAACGACCTGTCCTATGACAGAGAACTATAATAATAATAATAAAATTATGCTATCCTCTCTCTGCATTGAAGAAATTTAACATCTGTATTTATTTGGTGAAATTATTCACATGGGAGCATTTTAGCATTGCTAATTTATTAATCTATTCTCTAAAATACAATCTCTACTCGCTTCTGAGTATGCATGTAGCGTATGGGACCCTTATGTGATAGGCCTTATTTAGGAGTTAGAAAAAATTCAACGAAAGGAAGTGCGTTTCGTGAAACGTAGAAATGGTGGGCGAGTGAGTGTCAGGAGCCTAATAGAAGAGCTTGGAGGAAGGGCGAGAAAGGTCTAGCCATCGGCTATTGCAGAGATTTAGGTCGGAAGACTTTAATGATGAATTATCAGGCGTAATTAAGATCCCAATTGACGTAGGACACCAAGAACACACCGACAAGATTAGAGAAATTGACTTTAGGACCGCTAGATAAAAGGGATCCTTCTTCCCTAAGACGATAAGAAGAGCATAATAGGAGACTAATATGATAGATAGGAGATAATCTCCCCCTGCCACAAACCAACTGTGGTGTCTTGCAGGATATTTATTCAGATTCAGATATTATGCACTTGCATAAAATTTTGTTGTGATTTCATGTTTATTTTTAATCCGCATTATCATTACTTTCACCCTAGTACTTGTACGATCCAGTAGGTTTTTGGCTTACCCATCCTAATCTGTATCGCCAGAGGCCTTTCTCTTCAAGTTCTCATATCAAATCTCTTCTTTTAATGCATCTCATATACCTACCTTTCCTCTTCCAACCTCTTTCAATCTTTCCTAGCATTCTCTCTTCTCTGATTTCTTTCGGCAGTATAATACCCTTCAAAATTCAACCCACCCAGGCTTCTATCTTTCCCTTATCACTCTAATTAATCTCCTCTCTTTGCCTGATGCATTGAGAGCTTCTTCATGTTTTTACTCCGAGTCCAATGAATTTTTCACCATTCTACGCCATACCCACATCTCAATCGCTCACATCTTCGTTTCTAATCGTCCATGTCTCAACAGCATATAATTCTGCACTCCAAGTCCTATTTTTTGGAAGGGAGTGGTGCTGATATTATTCCTGTTAGCTCTTTCGATTACGTAGGAGAAGAAGGACGAAAAGTCTCAATCGTTCCTGGCTCTGTTTTCCATGGAGTTTCTTCTAGGCTTCTATCGAAATCATCAATCGGTATCACTTTACTAGCTACGTCACTAGACATTAGTATACTTTCCAAATAGGTTCATCTTATAACGCTCTCGCATGTCTTTACAAATTTCACACCCTAGCTCATTTGGTAGGGATGAAGGACGTAACAAAACGCGCTGCTCTTCGCTGAACCAAATCCATTTCTTTCGACATATCTTCCTCACATGGGTCCCACACTGCACTGCAGTACTCTAATATTGAACAAATGAGGCAGATGTACGCTGTTTCCTTTACATGTCGGAACATCTATTAAAAACTCCATCGACTAACCTTTAAATCTTAATTCGCCTTGCTCGTAATTACCTTTCGTGTTCTCTAAATGACAAATATGATGTGAAAGGCACGTCTAACTGTAAGTGCTTATACCGCGATCCATTTATAATACTATGACATTGTATTTCATAGCAATTTTCACGTTCCCGCGATCCACGTGTAAAACTAATAGATAAACAGTTATCTATTCAATTTAAGCAACCATTCATTACATCACGATGCTACCGCTTCCAAGTCCTTTTGCAAATGTTTTCTAGCTTCTTCGGAATGTATTTCGGGGTAACCTCATGTATCGCCTACAAAGAGCCTTAATTTGCTGGAAATGTTATCGACGAAATCTTTTATGTAAACAATGAAGAGCAACGAGCATAAAACGCTTCGCTTTGGGACAACGGAGGTGACTTTAATTGGTTCAGAAAGCAGACCATCTAACGCTACTTCTGGGTGGAAGTCCTAAATACCAAATTTCGTGAAAACCCACTCCATACAGAAGTCCTTTGTCAGCCGCGGTTTTGTAAACCTCGGTTATAAGTAAATACGGTTGAAAAATATCACGTTTTTACTCAATAGATGAAGCTTTCATTTGGTGGAACTGCGTCATATTTATTCAAACAGTAAGAACCATAAGACAGTAAAAACCGGAAAAATTTTTAAACATTTGGTAAAGTTCCACAGGCGAAATAAAATTACGACCGGTTTTGACTAGTCATAGCCATCCTCAGGCAAGGAAAGTGAGTGAAGCAGCGAATATATAGGCAGCCAAACGCTTCTGGCGGCTTGCAGGGTATTCATGTAGATATAAATGTAGGGGGGAAGGAATGGGAAGGGGGAAGGTAAAGGTATGAGTGTGGTAAAAAGGAAAGGGGATGTGTCAGGTATTTGAGGTAGCTGCAGAGGAAATAGAGGCTAGTACATAGTGGGGAGTGGCTTAAGAAAATAATCACTCCTCCGATTTTACCCCAGACATCACCCACTTCGAACGCAAAGGTTTTAGGGTCAATTACCTCGAACAATTGGAAATCCTCTTGCATCTCAAGAACAACCAGCATACCATTACTAATGACCACCTTTTCACATGTTTTTCCCAACCGCGGTATCCAGTCTTGATTATCCGCGATTCTTTGGAGGCTGTTTAGTTGGATAATTTCACAATCATTAAAGTTTATGTTAATGTGGAAGTAGGAGTACTAATTCGTCTTCAGCAGACGAAGAAACAGGAAAAGGGGTTTATAGCTGCCGATAAAACCACGAGTTAGTGGGGAGGAATTTGAAGCGTAAGGTTAGATAGCCTTTAAATAATTAGTGTACAGTAAATCGTACATCTTTAGCATTGAAGTATACAATACAGTAAGTTCATCTGTTACTTTTTGTAGAGGACGCCTAATAAAACTATATGTACCGTTAGCGGCCCATTATTCGCAATATATCAGATCGTGGATAATGACATTATAGCGGAATAACTCGTGGCCATTTATTGGTATTTTAAGGTTTTGTTGACCTTCAATGTTAAACCATCACGTCATTCCTCAGAAAAAAACCTAGGAAAGTATGAGTGGCTATCGCTCGAGCTAAACAAGGCCAGCCGACGCTCGGAGGGAATACGTGCGCTACGCTAAGGATGAGCAACTGCAGCGCCGCCGCTCTCTTACAGGGCGGCAAAGTACGCATCGCCAGAAAGGTCGACGCCGCGGGAAATATGTAGAATTCAATACGCATCTCAATACTTATTGTCCGTCGTATAAAGCATTGGCTGAGGCCAGAAGCGGATATTGGGACAAAGGACCTAAGCGATCGAATAAGGCCTCGGAAGGTGCCACAAAGC
Organism: Uropetala carovei; assembly: GCA_036926305.1. Lineage (NCBI taxonomy): Eukaryota > Metazoa > Arthropoda > Insecta > Odonata > Petaluridae > Uropetala > Uropetala carovei. Next base: position 607,522 of record JAXCHB010000095.1, read on the forward strand.
TACAAAGAACATCACCGATGAACGCAGTGACGTGTAGTGAACTGATAAAGTGTATTTCACACATAACATAGTTGCTCTATCAATTCAAAGTAACACAGGCCTGCGAAAATGATTTTTTTTCTGCTGTTTCAAGTTGAATATGTGATTTTTATTAATTTGAGCATGCTGAATTCAAATCAAATGCCCGATTTTCCGTATCACGTCAGGATTTTTCAGAAATTACAAAACAAATTTACGCTAAAATCATGCGTTTATGAATTTATATGTACAGAGACATGGAGAAGTCATACTATATATAGTCTGACAGCCCCATATAAACATCATCTAAGGTAAGAAGCTATTTAAATACCTTTAAATAGGATCACTAGGGTCAGGATGTTTCTGTTTTCGCTTTGTTCCAAATGAGCGTTCCATAGATTTCCGGTTATGTTCTTGACGAATAACTTCTCTTTTTAAGGTCTAACGGTAGTCGGCCATCATGAACACATCCCACCGTCCCTGATATCTTCTTTCCATCTATTTGATGTCCTGATGAAATCTCTCACCCTGTTCTTCACAGAGGGCTCCTAAATTTTCGGGAAAGTAATCGAGATGAGAGTGCAAAAAATGTAATTTTAAACTCGTGTTACATCCCAGTTTCTGCAGCTTGTCTAACATATTTCCCACGATTTTTTCAAACTGGGGATCTTTTACATTGCCGAGGAACTTCTTAAAGACGTTCTTGAATGCATCCCATGCCCGAAGTTCTATTTCACTCATGGTATCAGTAAATTCAGTGTCTTTCATAAGTTGTCGAATTTGTGGTTCATCAAATATGCCTTCTTTCACTTTAGCTTCGGATACAGATGGAAACTTACGGTAGAGATATCGGAAGGACGAGCCACTGTTGTCCAGCGCTTTTACGAATTACTTCATGATACAAAGTTTTATATGCAAAGGTGGCAATAAAACTTTCTGTGGGTCAACTAAACTGGCATGTTTCACATTTTTCATTCCTGGTATGAATCTTTCCCTTTTAGGCCAATTTTTATTTGTCCAATGTTTGCCCCTCGCTCTACTATCCCATTCACATAAGAAACAAGGGAATTTAGTATAGCCTCCTTGTTGACCCAATAAAATCCCGGAAACCTTTAGATCACCGCACAAAGATCACTCATGTTTGTTATATTTAATTTTTTGTAATACTGTTTGTAAATTTTCATATGATTCTTTTAGGTATATTGAATGTGCGACTGTTATGAAAGCAAATTCGTTTCCATTATGCAATAATACAGCCTTTAAACTCCTTTTTGAAGAGTCAATGAACAAACGCCAGTCCTTCGGGTCGTAGGTTTCTTCTCCCAACTGCTAAATCAAAGCAGGGATATCACAGCAGAAAACCAGTTCACCTTCCATTCTAAAGTAATTCCGAAACTCGTTCTCGCGATTTCTAAACCAGTAAAAGGTTGTTCCTGGGGCTAATAGATTCTTTTCTTTTAATCTTGATCCCAATAATTCACTCTTTTCCTAGTAAGACCTAAGTTCCGGACTAAATCGTTCAACTCACTTGAGTAAATAGCTGCGGAGTTATGTCTTCATTGTCAGATGAGAAATACACATACATATTCCTCTGCTGTAAACTCCGAGCTGGATGAGGATTCGACATCCCCCAACTCATCCAGCGGTGTAGGAATCGGGACGTCTGGTCCATGCGGCATAGGTCTTATAGCTGATGACAGGTTGGGATATTTAATTCCCGCCTTATTGCTCACGTGCTTTTGCCATTGTTGCCACTTCTATAGAAGACACTGTATTCTATTTCATACTGTCGCTCGCGCGATCGCTATACGACCGCGCCAAGAGTACTTTGTGCCAGGGTGCTAGGAGTCGTTCCGAAGGGAGACATGCGGTACCCAAAGGTTCACCTGCGATACTAGCGCCAAATGCGGCCGTATTACAAATTAAACATGGTAAATAATTCCCTCAGAGATTAACCTGCGATACTAGCGCCAATGCGGCCGTATTATAAATGAAAGATGGTGAATATTTCACTGTGGACACCTACTACATCGGCACAACTTCAAAAAATAACCACTTGAATAAATATTATCCATAATTACTACCCATATTTTTATTATAAACTGAAATCTTTTCTCAGTTATATATACTTTGTACATTATCACCCATTAATACACATTATATATATAATTATATATACACATTATGTATATACAAGTTCAATATTGGTACAAGTAATGATTAGAATATAGTAATGCATTTAAATATCAATAAGTTGCAGGATTACTCTTTAATTAGTCTCAGAGAGAGATATCGTTTTTAATACTACATGAAATTAAAGCAGAATACAAATACTTAAAAATATTTACACATATCACAGTCACAGCTGGTATATACCTTGATAAGTGAATAAAGGAGACAAAATACAAGTTTTAATGGTATGAAATCATACAATTCAGAAGTTCAAGAAAGGAGGCTCAAAAGGCTTGAAATTTAGAGCTTGAAATACGAAGAACTTCAACTAATTATATTATAATAATGTATAATAATTAATGTATTTGGTTGTATTTGATAGTAGAAGATGAAAGTATTGTTGAAGTTCTTCGTATTTCAAGCTCTAAATTTCAAGCCTTTTGAGCCTCCTTTCTTGAACTTCTGAATTGTATGATTTCATACCATTAAAACTTGTATTTTGTCTCCTTTATTCACTTATCAAGGTATATACCAGCTGTGACTGTGATATGTGTGAATATTTTTAAGTATTTGTATTCTGCTTTAATTTCATGTAGTATTAAAAACGATATCTCTCTCTGAGACTAATTAAAGAGTAATCCTGCAACTTATTGATATTTAAATGCATTACTATTTTCTAATCATTACTTGTACCAATATTGAACTTGTACATACATAATGTGTATATATAATTATATATATAATGTGTATTAATGGATGATAATGTACAAAGTATATATAACTGTATAAAACTTGATAATGGACCACAGTGGCTTATGAGCCGCCTGATATTTTTTTTAGATAACAGTTCTATCGCTGACAAGGCAACAAAATATTGTGGCCGACTTTTTATTTCCCTTGCCTGCCAGGATAATTGACTACTAGCAGAAACAGAAATGAAAAGGAGGCAACAAAAATCAGAGGTGGCTAGAAGATTGATAAGAGAAGACATGACTGATGGGGAGTGAGACGAAGCCGAAATACCTCAAAGAGATTTCAAATTGTTTTATGTATATACTTAGAGGTATACTGTAATTTTGTGAATTTAGTCCAAGTAATTAAATAAAAAAGTTGTGAACGGCATGTGTTTTAAACTGAATAAAAAGTGGTGTAAAATTTTATCTGCAATAACATGGGATTATATATTTTTATAATGCATTTGTGTCAAATTTCAATTTAAAACCACCTCTGCCTGAGACTGTCTCAGAGTCCAACCTGGTTGACTGACTCGGAAATGCAGTCTGTGAAATTCAATGGTTATTCATGCTTGTCTTATTAATGTTGAAAAATCATGATCCTCAGGAAGTATTATGATCAAATACTTTCCGTTATCATATCCTAAGCATAATGTATTAAATATTATTTAATATAATATGCTTTGGACATGTTAGTGGATATTATAAAAGATTCCTCTAACATAAATTCCAACTATGCACGCAAGTGCTTCTCTTGAATGAAATGACTCTCACGGACCTTACAAATGCCGAAGTTAATTATGCGTAGCTAAATTATTAATATGGTGATTTGTTAAAATATATAGTGTCGCAATTACTTCTTTTATAGTGCATTTCTATACATATATATGTCAAAGGTTGACCGACACGGTTGCGCATGTCAGATTTAAGTTTTAGAAGTTTTACAAACGCCAAAAAAAATTTATGCGTAGCTAAATTATTAAGATGGGGATTTGTTAAAATATATAGTGTCGGAATTACTTGTTTCATAGTGCATTTCATGAGAATCTGATGGTTATACATAATATACATGTCAAAGGTTGACCGAAACGGTTGCGCATGTCAAATTTAAGTTTTAGAAGTTTTACCAACGCCAAAATAAATTTATGCGTAGCTAAATTATTAAGATGGTGATTTGTTAAAATATATATTGTCGGAATTACTTGTTTTATAGTGCATTCCACGAGAATTAGGTGATTATGAATCAGTACACATCAATTCACGTCAACGAGAGAAAGCGTGAAGGTCCGGAAACGCTAACTAGCAACATATATAGTGTCGGAATTATCCGTTTTTAGAAATTTTGGCGCTAGTATCGCAGGCTAACCTCTGGGTACCGCATGTCTCCCGTCTCTAAAACTCGGGTGCGAGATATCTTCGTGGCGCGCCCCTGGCTCACTTGCTCGCTTACCATAAATTGTTGCAACCTAATTCGTAGATAGCAGAAGCATTAAGTCTATTCCACTTTAGGACGACAGTAGTGTTGAATTTTTTATCACATTCTATTCAATGTTCAATGCATTCACGAAATTGTATAACACTACATATACAGTATTCGATAATAGCCATATAATATCGAATTGTGTAAAATCTGTACGTGATAAGCCAAAACGAATGCCATTTTCGTATTCAGCGCATCTATATTTATATAAATCACATATGTTTACCAAAACAGCAAAATCTTCGCAGGCCTGTGTGATAGATCTTTACCCTAGAGATGGTCATAAATTTTAACACTTTATCAGGGGTAATTAAGAGCCCAACTTACATAGGACGCCACGACCATACTGGCAAGATTCGAGAAATTGATTGCAGGACCGATAGATACAAGGGACACTTCTTCCCTAAGACGATAGGAGAATAATATGCCCCCCTGCCACACACCAATTGCGGTGGTTTGCAGGGTATTTATTCAGATTCAGAACCGAAATGTTGGACTACTTAAAATCAGGACAGGTATCTCGATCCCAACTTCCTATCGTCTATCCATAAACGCAGTGAAGCATAACATTATTTTTATGCTAAAAAATTGTAGCTACGTATTATATAGGTTGTTACAACAATTTTTAATTTTCACTTGTGGGTATCTGGGAGAACGTTATAATCGGACTCTCAAAGAGTCGCACGCGTTACTAGAGACACCGGTTGGCCACCCGCGCCTAGAGCTGGGAGAGAGAGTTAGTTTTAATAAGAGTCACGAGCTTATTGCAAGAGGGGAAATAAATGTAAAGTCGCATATGTCCTAAATTATGATGAAGATCACTGTTAACTGTATATGTAGAAGACCAGTCTCAAATTACTGCTATAGTTGAAAAAATGATTAATTCTAAGAGTTTCACTTGAAGGCTTGGAGCTGAAATCGACCACAGAAGTCTACACACATTATTGTAAGTATATATGAACATCAATATTGAGACTCGCTTTCTACTATTGCCGAGGAACCTCGCAATCTACTATTGCCTATGGGCAAACCATTATCGCCTAGGGACCCCGCAAACCACTGTCGTCAAGGGGCCTCGCTTTTCACTACCGCCAAGGGGCCTCCCTTTCCGATATCGCCTATGTGCCTGCATCCCACTATCTCCTACGAGCATTAAATCCACGCCTGCTGAGAAAAGCAATGGGTAGACTATAATTACAAATTATAATTGAACGATTGTCTTATAGAATTTGAATCATTGAGTGGTTCAGTTTCAATTCCGCTCTGACAGCATCGCTTACACCAGACATTGCTGTCGCAAGTATAGATTTATTTTGTGAATCTAAACTTATAAAAATCATGCATATCAAATTACCTGCAATGTTATAATGTCATACAAACAATAAAAACTCCTTTAAATGTGAAGAATTGGGAAGAAAGCACATTTGCAATGTTGAAAATATATCAGCAGCCGATGTTTGCATAAGGTATCATCGCTAAATACGTACATACGGTATTCGATAAAACAGACGTCTTTAAGCGATTGGAATGCACAGAATTGGCTATTTGTGGAATGAAAATGAAAGGCGAGCAACTGGAAATCATCATCTGGACCAAAGGAACGAATATATTTATTATTACAGCTTCAATTTTTGCTCTGAAAACTTTTCCAAAGAAATTATCTTATCTTTGGTACAATCCCTCGATCTAATTATGTTATATTACACAAAGGTTCTTTTGCTAGCCGTAAATTTTTTTTGTGTCTCACGAAATGATTTACTTCTAAAATTTCATATAGTTTTGGAAGAACTTGTCCCATATAAATTTTTATGCTTTACTGAATGCGATGTTATCTTAAATGTGGTACCTTCTTCGTACACTGATTAAAAACTGTCCTAAACAAGCATTACATTTTAAATCAGAATGTGAATCTGCTTTAATTAATTTGAGAAAAGGAAATTCTCTCTTTATCATTAAATATGTATTTTCTTTTTTTATTCGTCGTTTCTTTTATATTTCAAGGATATCAATTGCAATTATTACGTTAGGATATTAAACAATACTATTATTACCATTTGTTATTAAATTTAATATAAAATTAAAATTAATATAATTGTACCTTACAAATAATATAACATATACAATGGCAACCGACATAGGATAATAAAATTAACGCTATCGTAAACAGGTCTTCTGAGGCCTGGAGCGATAAATGTTGATTTCAGCTAGTCATAAAACCTCTCTTGCTAAACCTTCCGAGCTATACATATTTCTCCTGAAGCATTAACCTATGGTTCAGTATGCGATCCTTCAGTTATTCCAATTCTAGTTCTTTAATATTGAGTTTAGACTTTGTTTATGGCCATACGTATGCTTCACAAGCTCTTTGTAACTGAAGTATATCTTTCTCATGCAGATCCCAGATGCTTATTCGACCTGCAATCCAAATGTTGATAAATAGTAAGTTTCTCACAGTTTCCCTACATTTCTGTCTGTCCAGCGAAGAACATAATATCGTTTATCCAAAAAAGTAAGAAAGAAAATAATAGCGATTTCACGAAAATAGGTTGGCTAACGGTGATTATTTATCTAATCCATGGCAAATATGTCCCGATTTTTGTATATTTTGATAGTGTTAACGTGTGAGCGAAATATTGGTAATATGAAAAATAAGATTGTTTACATTATTTGTCTTCAGTTGCACGCGTCGGAAGACTGACGAGTTAGGCTGCAATTTCTCACCTACTGGCGGCATGATAGACAGTCACGTGATCTGCCTTAGAATTTCGCGTGAGGTTCCCTAATTTGGTAACGGGTCAAATGGACGTTCCAGTCAATAATCGTGGAGCAGAAATATAGTGTTTCTCGATCATTGGGATGCGAGTCCATATTCATAAAGAATGCGGAAAATACAAATAATGAGAATTTGGGACCAAAGTCTAGGTTAGGTCAATAGGGACGGACGTCCGTGGAAGCTTTAACTTTCAACGCCTGTTCTTACACTCCGTGCTGTCAATTTTTGCAGTCGAACAACTCATTGTTAAAGGATGTACTATTCTCATTTCTTCGATCACCTTATTCAAAGTATTTTATTACTGCGCAAAAAATAATTACACTCAAAACTGAACACAATTGCTATAATTTATACGTCTAAAGATACCGAAAACTTACTGCGCATGCGCAACTATTACCGCTCCTGCGCGACAATGGATGCGCGGAGAAAAGTTATACCCTTACTCATAGGACAACTCGCGGGTTCTCTCTCCAGTGTCATCAAACGGAAGAAATTATTTTCTTTTTCTCTCTGCCTTCGCAGCGCCGAGAAAACCGACAACTAGGCAACACGAGTTTCGTCCTCTACCTCTTAGCTTGAAAGACAAAACATATTTAGGAGAACGATTTTGGCAAGATCAATAGAATTGCTTCCAAGAGAAAAAAATCCGCGTCCATCCGTCCCTCTCGGACTGGTTTTAAAAAAAATGTTGACGAAGACGGTTGCCAAGTTGCGACCCTTCAGAGTCACGGTACGTATCTCACCTTTCAGTCCAAATAGGCGTCGGCGTAGTCAACGTGTCCCTTCTAGAGTTAGATCCCCTCTAGGGTCACGAGTAACCTCACAAGAGAAATTAGGGAGTGAAGAGGGAGAGGAGGGGAGAGGGAGAGGAGGAAAGAGTGAAGAGGGAGAGGGAGGAAGGGGGTTAAGGAGAGAGAAGGAGAGGAGGGGAGAGGAAGAGGAGGATGGAATGAGGGCACGAAGTGTGCAAAATGGGGCGCAAAGGAGAGATGGAGTCGGTGGGATGCCGCAGGTGATCTTAAGGGTTGTTATATAAATCATCAAGCCGTTAAAAGTGAGCAATCGCAATGGAGATAAAAAGAGAGCATTTTTGTCCTTTATTGATAAGATCGGATTTCGCCACTCCATAAATAATCTTTGCAACAGAGTATTCATAATTCAAGCATATCAACTTGTGCTACGAATCATTTCCCGAAATGCACCTGTCTTTTTATACTTCTCTTTGGCCGCGGTGCCGTTAGCCTCGGGGCGAGCGAGTATAGGATGGACAGTTCGTAAAGGAAGGGAGGAGAGGAGGGGAGTGGGGAGGGAGAGGGGGGAGGGGGGGAGAGGGGGGAGAGGGGGGAGAGGGGGGAGAGGGGGGGAGGGAGAAAAGACGAAGGAAAGGGAGGAGAAAAAGGAGAGAACGTAACGATGTAGAGCCACAGAGAGAGAGAGAGCGAGAGAGAAACAAATAAATCCTTCAAAGCCCTATTCGCCTCCGAATGAACTTTTCCCGCAGAATGAGGCCGCTGGTGTTCTCGCGTCGATTCTCGGTCGGTGCGTTCTCCCGCATCTCGAGGATGGAATCTACGATAGAGAATCAAAATCCTCGACATCGTGGTGGAATTCATCCCAGATCCTATATAATATGCGCGATAAATTCAAGTTCCACATAACACGAATAACCTGACACCACCGAACGACGCGTTTGTTAGCAGCAAACATCGGAAACACGAGGAGCGCTTTCCGAACGGATAATCCCCATTGCCTGGTGTTTGCGAGAGTCCACGCGACCCCCGCGGGGGCCGATCGGAAGCCGACGGCTCGCGGTCCAGCGCCGAGGAGGCGGGAGAGGTGCCCATCGGAAGTCGACTCTCGGGGAACGTGCCGAAAAGAGAAATCGATCGATAGAAGATACGGAATCCGTTGGAGGGCATTACGCGAAAATTCCAGTTTTATCATAACTCCATTCTAATCCGTTAAAACAATATTTGAACTATAGATTTACGAAATAAAAAATGATGTTATATATATCCTCTGAGATAAATTGCTGTATATATGTATTCGAAGACATCTTTCAAACTTCACTAACTGTTTCGATCGCCTAAAAAGCTTTTATTAAAAAAATCTGGAGTCTCAGCGGAAAGCTTATTATAAGTGAATGAATGGGCTGCATAAATAAAAATCTTTATAAAGGAGTATATCAACGGTAGTCCGAAAGGGAAGTTTGCAGATTGTCTTTCCATAACCCAACTATTGCGCGTAACGTAAGAGAATTGTAGTATTGCCATTGGCCGGCAATGCCAGTCACTTATCGCGTCACAGAAAATTTGATAAAACAAATAGGAATCAGCGAAGCGCAGAACATTTTATTTGAGGGTGTCCTCGTCAACACTTGCTTTCGTCTGGATGCTGCAAAACGCAACATTAAGAGAAGTCGCGATTTCCGCGAGGCGAAAGAGGACTCGTCAACGAAAGAGCGACTCCGGCGCCTCCGAGCGGGTCACAGCGGAACTAACGAGTAACAGGAACTGGCAGAAAGGGTTTCTCGTCAGGTGAGGAGAGAGGCGGCCGCGTCGGGTGCGAGGGAGAGGAGGGAGCAGAAGGAGCAGAGGGGCAAAGGAGACGAACAGAGATTGCAGGCGCATGCGTCTTGCGAGAGAAGGAAATAGACGGAAGAGGGGAGAGGAAGGTAGACTAGGAAAGATTCGCGTTTCCCTGTGGTTCGGAGGAGTGAGGTCGTAAACCGTAACTCAATTTGAAATAAAGAACAGAGCCATAAAAAGCGAGGTGCAGTGCAGAGAGGATAGACGGAGAAGAATTGGGCAGCTAGGCAGGAGGAGCGCTCGTTCCAAGAGCTTCCAAAAGGGTCGCCAAAGTAGGGGTTGGAAGAAGAGGGCTGTTGAGGGAGGAGAAGAGAGTGGACAAAGAGAGGGAGGAAGAAGAAAGATAGAAAGAGACGGAAAATAGAGGTAAGAAATGAGCGAGGAACAATGTGACAGCAATATGGAGAAGGGGCTATCTATCGCCAGCCAATGGATCTCCATACGAAATGAACGCTCGCTCGGCGTCCAACATCGCAGTCGTTATAGTTCCATGGCCTTATTAAGGCGACAAAAACACGGAATATATAATAGAGAGACAGGAGAGCGGTGGAGAGACGATGAGTCGGGCACGATCTCGCGATGACCACCTCTCAGGTCGATTGATGCGACGCGAGGAAAGGAGCGGCGAGGCAGGGAATGAGTGGGAGGGAGGAGTGAGGTGGAGGGAGAGAGGGAGGGAGAGATGGAGAGGGAGGGAGGAGTGAGGGAGGGAGAGATGGGGAGGGAGGAGTGAGGTGGAGAGAGAGAGGGAGAGAAAGATGGGGAGGGAGGAGTGATGTGGAGGGAGAGATGTGGAGGGAGGGAGAGGAAAGAGTGAGTGAGTGGCAAGGAGTGAGGAGTAGGTAGGAGGGAGGGAGGGAGGGAGAGAGTTAGAGAGAGGGGGTGAGTGGGAGAGAGAGGGAGGATTGAGTGGGAGGGAGGAAGGAGTGAATAGGATGGAAAGAGGGGATGTTGGACACCAACCCACTCCCCTTCTCCGAATCTCGCGACGATGGAAGGAAAATGCGAACGAGGACGAGCGGGCCATTCGTGTGACTCGATGGTTCCAATTCGGAGGCGAAATAGAAACGAGCCAGCCATTCTACACGGCCGTGTCATAACACCATCCGACCTTCCGACCTCTCTGCCGTCACCTCTCCGAATCTCCACCCGAAGCCATTCCACGGAACGACCCTAGTGGAAATGATGCGAAGTGGGGCATACTACAAATGATAACTCCAAAAATATACGTGAGTTAGTAAGCTATTCGGAAAGTTTCTGAAGCTGAGGGAAAGCCAGAACCACAATCTCCAATAGGCAAGGCCTTGTAAGTAGAGAGAGAGAGAGGAAAAGATAGAGAGGGAAAGAGAGGTAATGAAGAGGGAGAGAGGGAAAGAAAGGAACGGATGTATTTTGATCGAAGGAACATCGTTCATAGGACTATTCCCGCGAGCGGCCGTATCTAAAGGACTACAGAACGAATGATGGACAAATGACAAAAACATGAACATGACAACAGAAATTGCTAGTGCATTAATTGACGCTTAAAGTGTTTTTGAAATTAAATAAAATCACACACACATGTCGAATAATGCGAAAAGTGTCCATCGGTGAAATTATTTTTGCGCTATGTCGTATTACGAACTTCGAGTTACGGGTTTTGATCAGGTGAGTCTACATCGAAAACAAGGAGACACGTATGTCGGGGTTTTTGTGAATAGGTTTCGAGAAATCGTCGTCAAAAATATGCAATAGCATCGAATGCTTTAATGTTAAGTTGTCGCTAACCGTCGAGTTTACTGAGAGGCTAGCGTACCAGAATAGTAGGGTTTAAGTCCGAGATAGCTGCTAGTTATTTACATTTTTTTCAAATTAACCTATCGCGATTAAAAATTGAATAATCTCCGATAGTTCGACGCTGTACAATTTATATTTGGAGGTAATGAACGCAGAAACACAATGCCGTCAATAACTCTTTGTCTGTGTAATTGTACCGTGAAATAAAAATTCCAATCTGACACTGCTCAATGGCACTAGAGTAATAAGATAAGAAGCATAAAGATATCTATGGAAACGGAAATATTAAGCCAGAAAGGAAGAAAGTCACGGAACCAAAGGATGTACGTGTACAGGCATGGGAATTAATATATGAAGGAACTGTAAAACAAGAAGGCAAGATGAGCCCAAACAGAGCTTGGGGAAGAGTACGAGATCCATTAACTTGGAGGCAAGCATTATCGCAATTAAAGCAGAGGTGAATTAAGAGCTGAAGAAAGGAAAAGCCACAGGCAGAGATGGAATACCAGCAGAGATGCTTAAAATCATAGGATGGAAAGGAATAAAAGTTATTACGAAATGAATTAATAAGATTTCCCACTCTAGACTGTGGCTTCGAGATTTCCTTCTTTTTTCATCATTTGAATACTACTGAAACCTTAACTAGTTCGTAAGTAAAATCATTATATTCTACATTTTTGGGTTTGTTAACGTTATGTTCGATCCACCATGTATTGCAAATGTATGCGGATGTATTAATCTGCAATCAGAATTCTTAACATACAAATTGATTTCATGTTTGGGGGGCACAAAAACAAAAAAATATATATATATATATATATATATATATATATATATATATATGTAAATTAGAGTCGATTTCCAGCTTCCTTCTTTGACAGCGTTTCATATTCAACACCATCGCTTAATCCTCATAACAACCGCCCCCGCAGGGTACAGTTGCTTTGACCTGCCATCGTTTAATTCACCTAGATAAAATACAAGACAACTCGCAGATTGTAAGAGACACGCATTCATCCTATCTGAAATTTAAGTAGTTACATCTTCTGTTGTATGCCTATGTACAATGTACAGTCGTTTTCAAAAGTCTATCCACAAATGGAGTGGCGCCACTTTCGCCCCCATTGATGTATTTAACTTCTTCCGTTACCTATGTATTCCATGACTGAACTAGAACCGAGTATTCCCACAGTGATTTATGTCCAGTATTTTAGTTAAATCACCTTTTTATCAATGATTACTGGAAAATAATGTTCAGAAGTGAATCAAATCCATCTATTTAAGTAATTTAAATCCTTTGCATCTAAATTTTCACAGACCGTTTGAAAGTAATATTTTATTTCACCGCATATTGCTACCGGCGATTTTTGCGTTTAGGCACATTCATAGCATTAGCATTAAAAACAAAATTCTGTAACCGTTGCATCGATCAGTTCCTTTCTCGATATCTTTTTGAATGAAACTCGAACGCAGACGTGAAAAGTTACAACAATTTCATAACATCTACATCACAGGTTTATGTGGCAGAGTGGATAGAGCGTCTGCCGTCCGTCCTTCTGATCTCGTATGCAGAGACTCAATCCTCGGTGGGCTTAATTTTTTTTATTTGTTGCGATTACCACACCTACTTAGCAGTAAATGAATTTTATGACTACATATTATCGCTATTTTCTTGAAATAAAGGAATGGTGACGAAGTTTGCGCGAGTATTCATTGAGTTATAATTAGAAGCCAGGAAGTGCCAGATTAAATTAATAGAATGTGCGACTAAAGTGAAAAAAGCGGAATCAAAGAATGAATATTCATATTTGATACGTCACTTTAGTAATTAGATCTTCGGTTACAGTGATTCGCTTGCCCTGCAATGAATTCCATAAATAAGCAAAACAGTGGCTTCTATTAGCTGTTATTCATTCTTGTTATTGTCGCTCGCAAATTTTTAATAGAAGATTTTTCAATAATTTTCAGCACCGAGAGAAATGTCACAAATCACATAGAAGTGTGTAAAGTACTGTGTCTTTTCTTTGCCAAGGTTTGCATTTTGCATAATTCCTAGAAATGTTTGGCTAGCAATTGAAGTTTGCTTCTCCGATCGTCTTATTAAAGTTGTAAATTTCCACTTCGTTGTAGTATACAACACGGCATAGGTTTCTCTTTTTTTAAGCATCATTAAAACCCGAAGATACAATTAAATAGCGGGTATTTGCGACTACAATATACCTGTTTTTACCTGCAATTTTAGCAAAACCGGTCGTTTTTATCATGAATCCTTTCCTCTCCGTTTAGAAAAGAGAGCGGAAAAGTGAAGAGGAGCATAATTAGGTACATCAAATTGTTTTTCTAAACGGAAGAAATATATCGCACGTCTTATTTTTACTTGTTTAATTTTACGTAACATTCATTTTTACGTCATTACACTGCAAGCCACCAAAGAAGTTAGGCAGAAGGTGCCATCACAATATATGCATACAGCAGTCCTCCGCCAACCACGGTTATGTCTACCGCGGATTAATAATGAACACAACACCCGCGGCTGGCTAGAGACTCTAGCTAAATGCCTTATCGCTTCTGGGTAAAATCAACTTCAACATCTTTCGGTTTCAGCGACGTATTTTTTGTGCGCACTCGCATCGCCACTATGCCACCAATGTGCTCGAGAATATTAAAATTTTCAAGAAATTTCCGCTTCTACTACATTCCGCAACACTTCGTGATGTATTAAATGGCGTCTAAAATGCGGCTGTGATGCGAGGGTAAATAAGAGACATAGTATATGACGTACGAATGAGACGTGAGAAAATGGGCCGCGAGTGATTCAATACATATAACTCAGACTGTGTTCGAATTTTAATTTTTAAATACCGCTAAAGAGAACACAGAGAGAGAGAGAGAAGAAAGTAAAGTGACAGAAGATGGAATCCGCTTCTAGAAGCGAATACAATTCTGCACAGAATCTGAATCTGGAGTCCCGTGCCTAAGATGCTGCAAAAAGACATTCGAAGAGGAAATTACGCGAACCTTTCTTCGATATCACGCAGCTCTCTCATATAAGAAGAGCATAGCGTAGAATATATATCGACGCACTAAAACCGTAAGGAATCGCAAGGAAGACAAATTTAACAGCAAGATCCAATGCGAGAACAGTGTTTCGGAAAAACAAGCGGACTCCGTTTTCAGTACGGGGAGGTTGGGTTGGGTTGGAAGAGGGGAAGGAAGAGAGATAAGAAAGTGAAGAGGTTGAAGGAGAGAGATGCGGGATAAAGAAAAGGGAGATAAGTAGAGAGAGAGAGAGAGAGATAGGGGCAGAGGTGGATGCTGTGGGAGATAAGGGGATAGAGAGAGAGAGAAGGGGAAAGAAAGAAAGAGGGAAGAGGAGAGGGGAAAGGAAGGGAGAAAGGTGAATGTGTACATGGCTCCCTTCGATCGAATGGATAACAACGTTTCGACAAAATTCAGATTTGAAAATTGACGATATTAATGTGATAATGACTTCAATGGCATATTTAGGAGAGACTAAAGGAAGGACGGAAACAAATGAAAGGCGAATTTAATTATTTTAACGGCGAACCGTCCTTGGTGGCCCCGTTCCATTTCTTTTTATACATATAGTCTGCATAAGGCCGGGTATGGAAAAATATACGAAATCAATTCCATCGATTGGGCAAAATCAAGATACCGCCGTAATTAACGGAAAATATCGTTTCCCTCTGCGAATGAATTTGAAACTCCATCGGCCATGAAGCAGCTACCTTTTTTTCATGCGAATAACGTCCTCGCGGACAAAATGTCGCCCCGTTCGCCTTTTTTGCATTCGCCGCGAGCACGCCCTCGCCGCCCGTGCCACGCGAACGAACAAAAGCACGCTCCCACTAACTCTATTTGCGTCCGTGGAGCGAACGAGGGTTCGTTTGGCGCTCTGGAGGTGGGGGGCAAAGAAGGTCGTTTAGGATTCGGCGTACGAGTGGCGGCCCGGAGGATTCGGAGGTCCTCCTCTCACTCAAACAAAAGAAGGGAATTTCGCGTCGTCCTGTCAGAGAAATGATTTACAAAATTTAGAGCGTTTCTAAAATCACTCTTTTGAGTGGTTTTAGCAGAACCGAAATTCGTTTAAGTCAATCTCGTAATGGATAAATGATCAATCAATCATATTCAAAATATACGACGCAATATTGAAAAACTAATTTGGAAACAACAGTGGTCCTTATTAGCGAAAGATGGATATTTATAATAAATGTAATAAACTAATTCACAGTTACGTGTTGTCATTCATTTCACCAAATTGGTAAAGACGAAAATAATGCAATTTCACTGACCATATTCTCTACCAAGTGTAACTCTCCTCTAATTATCTCAGATTTTCCTATGAAAAAAGTCTCCATGTCCCTCTCTCCAACTCTCTCTCTCTCTCCCCCTCTCTCTCTCTCTCTCTCAATCTCACGCAATTTCACGTCATGATCGCATCCCGCAATGTTTTAGCTATCCATAAAACCTGATCACCAAAACATTCCGGCCTATGATTCTTCAAAAGGATCAAAATAAAAACTAACAATAACTAAACACAACTTGGTCGACACTATGTACCCTTTGGATTTTAAGGAGCGTTGTGCGAGCGCAATATTAACGAAAGCGAGAATCGACCTGCGGTATATCGATCAGTTCGATCTTGATCGCATCCTTTTCTCCGATTTTCGGAGACCCGCTGGAGTGATTCACTTTGGGAGGACTTCGTAAATCACCGCCCATACACCGCCCGTGAGCCAGACAAGCACATACCGAACACCTTCCTTTCCTCTTCCTTCACTATCTCCTCCTCTCCCTCCCTTCCTCTCTCTTCCTCCTCTCTCCCTCTCTCTCTCTCCCTCTTCTCCTCTCTCTCCTTCTCCACTCATCCAAAACCCCCTGGCGACCGCTGACTTCCATTCCAAGAATTCCGCTATAGCGAGAAACGGACGATGTCCCGCGAGCGACTATGCGTCGTGTCGGCGGAAGGGGGGGGGGGGGAGGGAGGGAGGGAGGGACGGAGAGGGAGAGAGAGAGAGAAGGAGAAGCTATAGAAGCGTTGCGAAGGATTTCGCTCCACCAAAAAATGAATTAATTTCTATCGATGATCTCTTACCTGTTAAATTACCTTTTTCCGAAACTAATATTTATAGTGTCCGTATATGTGGAGACGTAGTTTATCCTGGATTGCCTAACTCGTTAAACTCGGATGGTCAACTTAAGAACAAATCCATGGGCGAGTTCCATCAAATGCCTCCGTGAGCGCGAGACCACTTTCATCGGGGAATCCAAACGATAGTTCATCGCAATAACAGCAGCCAGTGACGTAAATAGAGCGGGGCAAGCGGGGCATCTGCCCCGGGCGCAAATAAGCAAGGGGCGCCAAAAAACCAAGTAGTAACGAAATAAACTAGAGAAATATTATTTCTTGAGGGGGAAAGGTGAATATTTAGTAGTTTGGCCCTAAAATATCTAGTTACAGGACTGCCGGCAGCAAAAAGAAGCCGCGTTCTCGTCGCCTTTGAGGGCTTTCCTCGTTTGAGCGAAACATTATTCTACCAGTATTTTTCGGCGAAATTAAAATTACGAAGGAGATCGAGATATGATATCTATGGCGCGTCAGGTGAAGATTCGATCCATCGTTTGGAGCGTGGTCGCATTCCGCACGTGCGATACAATCGCATTCGACGTCGGTGTGGGATTTGCTATCCGGGAAAGACGCCGCGGCGCGCGTGCTAATATTGTCGAAAACTCGTAACGATCGCGATTCCAAACGGCGTGTGACGATTCGCTTGGATTGATGGCCAAGGAGAGCGAACAGAAGAAAAGAGCAGAAAATGAAACGGAGAGAGAGAGAGGTATTTGTAAAGCAATTAAGCCGGAAGTAGTGGGACGTGCGATCGTGGGCTGACTCTAATGTTTAAAAACAATGGAATTGTAAAATCCTTCCCGTATTTAGAAGTAGCTTTAAAATATAAGCAGACCAATATTTCTAGAGTGCTATTCAGAAGAACGAATAGCATGGTCGAAAGGGGAACGCGTACACGGCGCTCTAACGATGGCACGGATGAGTATTCGGAACGAGCGCATTTATTCTCCGAGTACGGTTTTCCCTATTCCCAACTCTTGTTTAACTTAATTAACCACAAAAACCTGGTTCGTGGAGTACATATCTCCTTTCGCAATCTTTCGACAGCTCTTACGGTTCGGCATGTAAGTGCTGTTCCCATCTCAGTTTCTAAGCTAGAGTGGCGGGGTGAAGAACACCTATGCCGATACAAAGTAAATATAAAATGTGGACCTATTATAATGTTCGGACGACTGTAAAGATACTTACGCGTGGAATACTTGGCATAATCCGGCATTAAGAGTTAAAATAACCCCCGTATTTCGACATCGGATATCCTCTCGTAGAACTATACACATATGCCGCTGAATTTTGAGAGAAGCAGAAAATAATGGCCAGTGTGCGGGCTACATTTTTTTAATTTGCAAGTGTTCCGTGGAACGAAAATGTCTGTGAAACACTGCTTTAGAGAGAAGTGTACATTTTAAATAAGCACACAACAACAAGTGAAGAAATAATTACAGAGATCAAATTACTCAAGGCGCCTTTTTCACCATCGGATTAAAGAATAACAGATGCGATGTATTATTGCTTGGCTATGCTTGTTGTACCACATACTTTTCAGCGATTTTTTCCGATTTAGCCTCATCGGCTGATCCTAGATAGATCCACCAAAATTATGCCATACTAGCTGGACTAAAAAAAGAAAGTCATCAGAAGGATTGTTAAAGGAAAGGATATGAAGTCGACTCTTCCGAGGAAAAGAATTATCGCGAGATATTTCACACGGATATTTAATTTGTATTATTATTAATGAGAAATCGAAAAAATAAATTTAGGTGGTGTTGGATACCTAAGGCAACACAGTCCGAATATCTTATATTCCGATCTCCGAAAACAAGCTTCTTTTGAAAATGCAACTGAAACTTCTACAATCCGTATTTAACTTATGAAATTCCATTATTTGTCAAAAGATATTAGTCCTCATTATTAGAAATAAATAAACATTTTATATCTTATTAAAAAATAAAGATTATATATGTGTGTGTGTGTGTGTGTCAGTGGCGTACGCAGGGACGGGGGGTCTGGACCCCCCCCTGCGAAAATAGCACAGACCTAAAACAAATGAACTGACGAAGTCGAACAGATATTCCAAATACAAATATCGCCCCGTTATTAGCCACAATCATGTCGCGGCTTAATCTGTGATGCTTTCCCTTTTTTCCCTTGCAGCCACTCGCTAGCGTGTGGGTCTAGATAGTATTCTAACGTCTTTTGTTTTGATACATGGAAATTATATTATATCTATATTTCTATACCGAGTATAGGCTGTGAGTCGCCAAAAATGTAACCACAATGATCGAACGACTGGCATCACACAGCATTGTGCAATTTAAAAGACGACAGAAATGCACACAATGTAATCGTAATTATAAGAATCCAGCGGTTAATCGGGAAGTCATCGAATGAAGCGTCAAGCATGGGAATGTTGTTTTACAACTCAGAACTCAGACTGAGTGGCCATAAACTGCGTGCATGTGACTGCATAGTGATCAATGCAAAAGTGTAAATAATCTTTCTATAGTTATGTTATTTCCCAGTTTTTGTGTTACAATCGCCATAGTGAATGAACAATCGTGACCCAGTACTACTAATACTTAATTCCCCGTGGGCAGTCCTTATTAAATCTCATCCTACCCTTCGAAGAAACTTCGGTCGGTTTCTTGATCTTCTTGTCTCATTATTTAATAAACTTCAGAGAATCCATTGAATATTTAATGACGGTTCATTTATTGGAGGAATTAAGAAAATAGTGTCCAATTGAAAGTTTTTTGGGGAAGATTTGGAAAATCTTTGGTAAGTTACAAAGTTTTTCAGCCTTAGCAATACGTTCTCTACGTTGCCTTTTTTTGGCATACTCCTTCACTTTTTCCGAAATTCTGTTTATTTCAGAATTTCCATCCAAGTAATAGTAGCCGTTTTATATTGAAAAGTGAAATGGTGTGACTGGCGATATGTCGGATAGTGGGTCTGAAAGTCGAACAAGATGATGACGCGGCGTTTTTGGAGCTGCAGAATGCATTGATTGATGCATTAGAAACGATAGAAAATTGGACTAATAGTATTGCCTCATCAAAAGCACAGCAATTTTTAAATAGCATTAAAAATTTTCAAACTACTTTCTGTATGGTTTGTTTAAACCATGTTTTTAGTTATAGCCTTGTTCTCTGTCGATATTTGCAATCGAGAAATATAGCCTTAAATGAAGCAATAAATGCTGTAGATGATCTTATTTCTAATTTAATTGGAATAAAAAACGACGCAACGGAATTTGAAAGCATTTTCTCAGAATCTGTTGCAATTGTAAATAAATATGATTTTTCAGTTGAGAAACCAAAGTTTCGAGGACGGCCAGGTATCGATTCTCCAGTTGTATCACCTAAAGAATACTATAAAAATTATGTATTTTTACCATTATTGGAAAATTTTCTGACAAGCCTTAAGCAAAACTTTTCCAATCACAGAAAGACAATGGAAAGCTTCCAATATATTTTACCACTGCGGAATTGGAATGACTGCAACATATCAACAGTTAATGTTGATAATGTGAAACATTTATACGATTTTTATCCAGAGGATATAATATGCAGCAGGCAAGAATGCCTTGCAGAAATAGTAAATACTTTGGCAGAAATATTTAAAACAATTGCCGGTGAATGTGAAAAATATGTCATTCATAAAAATTGTTAAATGTTGTAACAAACAAGTATTCCCAAACATTTACAATCTTTTATGTATCCTTGTAACACTTCCAATCACTACTTGTGAAGCTGAAAGAAGTTTTTCGACATTAAAACTTAAGATCGACTGTCTCTGAAGAGAGATTAAATGGATTGGCTTTGATGTATATATACAGGGAAAATGTGTTGGATGTAGATTTAACAATTAAAGAATTGGCTATGAAGCCTCGAAGAATTCATTTTATGTTATAAATAATAATATTTGTGCTATTTTTTATTAATGCTAATAATCAAATAAAAATCTTTCATCTTTTTAATATTGAGTTTAATTTATGTTCCTTAAGAAGAAAATTTAGACCCCCCCCCCCCTTAGGAAAATACTGCGTACGCCCCTGATATATATATATATATATATAATATTAAAATAGTAAGTTTTCTTTAACTTATACGCCCTTTTTCTAGAGATTTTTTTTAATCATGCGACATTTAATTCAAATTTAGTGCGCGACAGTTTTATTAGAATGTATTGACAAATTGCGAATCAGCCCTCCTACAAAAGAAATCGCCATGATGCGCTGTATCTCTTCATCTGATGAAAACTCATCAAGATGATTCCACTCGTCTTTAAGATGCTCGGCAGCTCTAAAATCAACAGTTACTATTTTTTCTTTTGTTTGCAGGCTACACGTTTTTTTGTCAGAAATATATGTCCCGAGGTTGTCGGGTTAGGGGATTTAGAAATATCCCAATATGTGTATAGAGAAGAGTGTCAAATCGTATATCGAAAAACATCCGACGGAACAGAATTCTGCCAATTCGGCGACGGATGAACTGACGATGAAATTCCTTCTGGATCCGTCATTTTCTCTTTAAAATTAAAATATGTAACGCACCTATATATAATTCACTTTAATAATTTCCAAAATCGCTAGCGTTTCGGGAGATAACATTTTCTTCGGGCATATTCACGCGTCCCAGTTAAGAATAGCGAGTATGTCGTCTTCGCTTTCTCAACCGCCCTCTTCTCTTTTTCCCCCCAGATATATTACTTGCGCAGTAATAATATATCATCTCTATTAAGTATTCTGCGTGCACTTGCTCACTGATCAGCAGAACAGATTATAACCACAATTGTATCTCATTGTCAGTATTTGGTTTCACATAATCGATTTACAGCTGCTTATCTCTTATGCAATACCACATTTATCGGAATCTCTTTCAAATGCGTTTTTTATCAATGGAAACAAATCGAGAAAGTCTGTTCTAGACAATTCTCCATTCAACTGTTGGCATTAACGACCCGAATCACGTTTTGGCCACAGATTTGAAACCAAAATTACACACTTACTCCCATAGTATCCGCGAGATCCTTATCCGCGGATTCAGTTATACCCGAGTTTCACTGTATATCCTATTACACAGTAAATATCTTACATTAGAGCAAAATCAGACAGCAGTCACGTGAGACTACTATAATTTTTTTAAAGAAATATTTTGCCCCTATTTAAACACTCTGCTTATAATAATTTGTCCTATATAATTTCTTTCAAGAAAATGTACTAAAATCAACACTGATTATGATATTAAGTAACAAACCTAAGCATTTTCTCCTAGACGGAAATTAACAATTATTTACAGACACAGCTTGTGCTTGCATCGTGTTATTATTTTCAAAAATTAATTATAAAATTATTTCTTTTCTGCGATCCATAGAGGTATGGAACCTATCCCTACAATTATAATATAAATATATAGGACACAATACCCGTGAATTGGATATACACGATGTTTTCGCAGGACGCATCCCTCGCGAATACACTGCGAGTATTAATTATTTCGTTTGTCGTTCTTTCGCAAATACGTGCATTTCTATTCCTCCGTCGCGGCCTTCGTACACTAAAAAGCCATTCTCGCGTAGAGTCGCGCGCGTATGTCGCACCGTGGCGTGTCGCGATATAATCGCGCGCGACACGCAAATGTAGCAGCGACGACAAAAAGTCGCCATTGCGCTCATTGAATTCCATGGAAATGTTCGGTGAATTCGATATATGCCTCGAAGAGAAATCGAAACAGAGCGGAATCCATGCAAAAATTAGATCCTCAAATGGTTTCTCTTTAGGCGCTGACCTCGAGTCACTCTCCTCGACGCACGGCCGCCCGCCCTCGGGGGCCAATGGTAAAAGCCTCCTCGTTCGAGGGGTGCGCAGCACGGATGATAATCCAAGAGTAAACCTCTCTCGTCCATCCTTCTTCCTTCATCCTAACTCTCTTCCGATCCATATTATGGACGCGTACTATTACTATCTCCCTCTCTCTCTCTCTCTCTCTCTCTCTCTCTCTCTCTCTCTCTCTCTCTCTCTCTACCGTCTCCCTTCCTCGTGCCGTTCATCTCCGCTAGAGGGCAACACCGGCGCCATTTCCCGCCATTCACTAAGGGTCCCTTGGAGCGCTGGGGGATGCGTTTGCCCTGTGACCTTCTGAGTTCGCCGCCTTCCATTCCACGCCGAATGCATCGAGTGCATCGCCAAACAAAGCTGCTATTGGCTGCAGCGGAGTCCGGGATACATCCCGCTGTACTTATCGCTGCGAGGCCGCATTTCGAATCATCGCCTATTGATCGCGACCCGAATAGACAAACCGGAATGTAGTATAACCGTGCATAATAGGTCGTCCATTGTCTAAACACGCGAGTTAGGGCGATCGTAGATTTTATTTCTAGCGTGGACGCATTGCTTCTTTGGACGACATAATCGTCAAAATGCGACTGCATCGTCCTACATGTTTGAGGTTTGAAGGGCAATCGTTTGACTTGGCCGTCGGAACGAGAAGAGAGCGCTGGCGATGTAACCGAAGACCTATTTGGGTGTCATAAATTTATAATAATTGCTATACTAAAAGATATAAATCGGTAAATGTTTAGCTAATGGCGATGGAAATATAAATAACGTTAGTTATAGCAACTACGCCCCTATTTTACATCCAACGTAATTCTCAACACTTCGATCAACGCTTACGGAATATAATATATTAATAATATATATTATAATATTAGATTCAATGTCCACATTTTTCATCCTATTCGCCTTACTAACGCATTTAAAGCGGCTCTCGATCTAACTTTTCTAAATAAAACGACGGCTTCGCAATCGAATTAAATTAACAGATACAAAATGCAGCCACTTGTTTCAGAGAGAGAGAGAGGCATTTTAGATACTGTATTCCGACACAAAGCACGATCCACGCGACGCAAGGAAAGAGGGCGTGATATAATCCGGAAGCGAATTGCAAATTGGCAAATATGCACAGCGGCTCAAACTGTGTCTGTCGCCCATCAATTCCATTGTTTGTGACCCACCGAAACGGGTTTTTAGGCTAATCCGATTATTTTTAACGAGGACGACCCAGAAAAAATTAAAACGTCGTCACGAGTGGAAAGGGTAACTGTGAAAATTACGTTTGTAA
Source organism: Uropetala carovei (assembly GCA_036926305.1). NCBI lineage: Eukaryota > Metazoa > Arthropoda > Insecta > Odonata > Petaluridae > Uropetala > Uropetala carovei. Next base: position 631,333 of record JAXCHB010000095.1, read on the forward strand.
AGAATAGATAAAAACAGTAATTTTTAGCTATTTTGAAAAATGACTGAAATGCGAATCAAACTGCCGGCAGTGGAACTAGAACGCGAATGAGCGAACCAATGGCAAGAAACGCGCCCCGCCCCGCCCCGCCCCGCCCCCTCCGACGCCGCAGAGCCACCCTTCCTTAAGTCCCCACGCATCACGGCGTGGCCTCTCTCGAGCGATCATTCCCACGCCTAGAGCGGTGGAGACAAATGAGCGTCGAAGCCGTCTCATTCGAAATTGTAGCCTATCGTAAATGAATCGAGAAAAACGACAGAGAAAACAACATGGAACAGGTAAGAGGTCAAACAAGGAGGCGCCCCAGGATCTACTATACTTATCTGCAGTTATGCAACGCGAGGAATTTTGAATAATCGCCAAGAGTGGTTCGGAAGAACCTTCCATTTATGAATAAGCCCACTTTATCGATTTTGGCATTGAAAGGTAAGAGAGGACACAGTCACAAGAGTCGCAACTAGTATAACGCTCCTCCTGATCCATTGAAAAGTATTCGATCGCGTTCGTTACCCCATGCAATTTCATTATTTAAAAATTTTGAAAAACAGAATGTCGGAGATGTAAGGGAAAGATAAAGAGAGAGAGAGAGAGAGAAAGAGAGAGAGAGAGAGAGAGAAGAAATAGCATTTCGTATAAGATACTGAGGTCAAGCGTATCTTATAAATGATTAGAAATATCATGCAATGAATACGCATTCAGCTGCTGCGCATTTCAAGATTAATCGAATTATGTCAAGTCCGGAGAATAATTTTCATGGAAGTAAACGTGTTGATAGTGTCCTCTGGGCTTAGCCAAACACCTTGTTGCCAGCTATATATATATATATATATATATATATATATGTGTGTGTGTGTATATATATATATATATATATATATATATATACATATACATACATTAGGATGGTCCTTATTTATAGAGTGAAAAATAAAAATTCAAAAATAGTTAGTCTGACCCCCTCAAAAGCTTCTATTTTGGTTTCAAAACACGGTGTGCAAAATTTCATTGAAATAGTTTCATAAATACGGGTCGCTCAATTACCTCTAATTTACACTATATAACGCGGAATCGTGGATGACTTGTAAGGGTTCCCCTGACATAGAAATGTACATTACGGTAGCTGCTGTTTAACATAAGTGACTAGAATCATTCCAAAATTGAAAAAGAACTCAAGTGGTTTATTGTAACATAAATATAACAAAAACGGAATCATAGCAACCTAGCAATCTTCAAGAAATTTCAATAGCGGGTGAATGTGATCAAAGGTTAGTGGTTAGCGAACTGTTTAAATGTAATTATGTTATATCACTGTTTCAGAGAATGTTTAACACAGTTGTGTAATGAACCGTTGACCAGTCACTCATTGTTGTCGTCAGTATGCTCTTGCAGGGTTCGCTTGAGGGCCTCGGGGTATCACTTACGGTGGTCAGCAACCAGCTGGAGGAGAAACTCGAGCTGAGTTTCGTCCTTTGTCAGGCGACCTAAAAAATCCTGAACCAATGCAATGCCGTGCTCGGCATGGTCTTTTGTGACTGCTAGTGTCTTTGCTGTCGCCCGAGCTGCTTGATAGTCCTCATTCTCCTCCGACTGCGTCGCAGGAATTTGTAGGAAGCCTTGGGGGAGGTTGAGTTTGGTGAAGAGGGACTTGGTGTTCTTGGTCGTGAAGTCGACGACTGATTTCCCTCTCAATGCGTCCAGGGACTCATTCACTCGCCTCGGAGGGTCCTCATCGCCGTCGTCCTCTGACATGACCTTGCCCATTCAGTCCTTAATGTCGTGGGCGACATTGTTCTCAAAGAGGGACAAGTGCCACAGATGGTTAGCCATCTTTTGCGATGTCGCTTTGGATATTCCAGCGTGGGTGGTGTTGTATGACACAAGGGATTGTAGAAGACGCAGGTCGTCCTGTGGCGGTCTAATGGCGAGAGGGGCTGTCGTCCAGGCCTTGACGTAGACTCTTGCAAAGAAGATGCAGAGGTCACGAAGGCCTTTTTCTTCGCGCGCTGTTAAGCGAAACAGGGAGCGAAACATCCACACCTTGAAGGAATAAATGATCGTGGCCATCCACCGGGCTTTATGCGCTGGCCCAAGAGCTGCAAATCGTGTGCCACGAGGTGGTGGAGTGCCAAGAAAGAGTAAGGCCAGCTCAAGTAGTTCACTGCAATCATCTCGCGGCTGGACTTCCATCAGTGCCGTGTTGAGGAAATTCACGAGTTCCTCCTTGATGTCGGCTAAGGCTTCAGCGGCCAGCTGGTCAGTGCATGAGTCTTCAAATCGATCCTGATGTATGGATTTCCAATATCACTGGAATTGCTTGAACAGGAGGACTTCCGGAGCTGAGGAAGCGGAAGAAACGCCCATTGACTCAGTGAATGCTGCTCCAACTACTAGTTCGAGGATGTGCTGTCGACAGGCGAGGTGTAGAAGGTTGCACCCGAGTAACTGTTCGAGGTGATACATGCCCCCTTGTCTCGACCGGTGTTGGCACTCGTAGTGTCAAAACACATCCCTCGTACTTTATCATCAGTCTTCCACTCCTTCAAGAGCTTGTGTCTCTCCAGTGCCTAAGGGGATTTGGGTACTGCAAGCAGCTGGGAACCTTCATCCAAGGAGGACACTAGTATGGGGAGGCGATCGACCTTGTCGTTCCCAGTAAGGTCGTGTATGAGCTTGCCGTCCCAGTGGACGATTAAGGCAACCTCCGGTTTGATGTTCCGTTGAATGTTGGCGGCGCTGGCCTGTCGATGCTGCTGCCATCGCTGTCGGATACAGGTCCTGTTATGAACCAGCAGGCTAACATCAATACCAAGAGTCCGGGCTGTCTCCCCGACAATCATAAGTGCCGCCCGATCAGACACTTTGTTGCGGTCCAGTGTACCGTGACATTTGGTGATAGAATATCCTTTCGGCCGCGCTTCGGATGGGACGGAGTCAAGATTATCGTTGTTGCTTTACTTCTGAAAAACAGCTCACTTCGAAGATAAAATACACTGATACAAATTTCTAAAATAAACAAACTGTAATTCTTGATATTTTCTTCCAGGTATATTTCAGTAAATAAGTAATAAAACAAGCTTTCGCGATTAGGCAAAGTATGTTATTGCAGCCGGCTGATTCACCCGCCGTAGTGTCTAAAGTATCATAGGCATAAATTCGAGGTCCTTGAGCGACCAGTAAATATCAAAATATTTCGAAAAAATTTTGTACATGGTGTTTTGCAACCAAATGCAAGTTTTGAGACGGTCAGACCATAAAAAATAAAAACGTGAAAAATAAGGACCACCCTAATATACATATATGTACATAGAGTCATCATCATCATAATCAGCCATTTTCAGTCCACTGACGGATGAACGCTTCCCCCAGATTCTTCGAGTTCTCCCTGCCAACTGCCTCCCTCCAAGTTTGCCCCAAGAACTTAACAAGCTCTCCGTCCCACCTGTCTTTCGGTCTTTTTGGTCTCATGATGTTTTCTGGGATACATTCGATGACACTGGAGGTTCAACGCTGGTCATTTCTTCTAGCAATGTGGCCCTCCCACTGCCATTTGAACACCTTCACTCTTCTAATCACGTCACAGACTCCCGTCTTCTTTCTTACCCAGTCGTTCCTCTTGCAGTCTCTTCGGGTGATCCCTAACATGCATCTCTCCATGCCCCTCTGTGTTGTTTGCATGCGCTGTATCATTCTGATATTCATGGTCCATGTTTTACAACCATATGTCAAAACAGGCAGAACACATTGGTCATACAGTCTCCCTTTTTAGGAAGACTGGAATATTTGATTTAAAGATGTTCGCATTCTTTCCAAAAGCACTTCATGCCATCTTCACTCTCCGGTTGATTTCTCCAAGAAGCGAATGAGTTACGTAAGTAAACATAGCTGGTTACTTCTCCGAGTTCTGCTTCGTTGATATGTATCTTCTCAGAATTTGTGAAGGAGTTGTACATAACCTTCGTTTTATTAAGATTAATCTTAGGTCCAGCTTCTCGGCTTGCTTGTTCAAGCTCTTCAGTTCTTCTAAGGAGCTCTTCTGGGCTCCCTTCGAACAGTATGATATCATCTGCAAAGCGCAGGTGACTCAGGGAAAGAGGTACTCACCAACCCGCTCTGGGCCAGCGTGGTGTTTTAAGGCCCACAATCCCCGCATGACATGTACACCCATATAGAAACGACCCTCATTCTCCGGAGGCTGGATTGCCTCTGACTGTGGCAGTGGTCAGCAACAAGGCAGGAAGGCAGAGGGTGCTAAGAATCCCCGGAGGTTAAACGCCCACTGCCACTCTTTCTCATCCTTACCCAATTCCTTTAACCTCAACCTAACTACCTTTAACTGCCTGACTTTGTCCAGTGAAGATAAACTTCAAGAGCTCCAAGAACAACTGGAGAAGATCAGGTGGGACATTTTAGGAGTTACTGAGGTGAGAAGAAAAGGTGAAGGCCTATTGGAGTTGAAGAGTGGACATATTTTTTATTACAGGGGAACTGATACAGGAAGAACAGGAGGAGTTGGATTCATCATCAACAAAAAATTGAAGAATAATATCGTGGAAATGGAAAGTTCATCCGAGCGGGCAGCTAGATTAGTGCATGAAATAAATAAAAGATATCAACTTCAAATAGTCCAAGTTTATGCGCCAACGTCATCATACTCGGATGAGGAAGTGGAAGATTTCTACCAAGAAGTTGGAGAACTGCACGACAAAGGAAGCTGCCATCTAAAAGTGGTCATGGGTGATTTCAATGCCAAGGTAAGAGAACAAAAGGAAGACGACAGCGAAGTTGGAAAATGGGGCTACGGAGACAGAAATGAACGAGGGGACCGACATGTAGACTTTGCTGAATGAACTAGTCTATATATAATGAACACTTTCTTCAAAAAGAATCCCAATAGAAAATGGACCTGGAAAGGACCCAATGGTACCGAAAACGAAATTGACTACATACTAGTCAATAAGAAACAATTGGCTGAAGACTGTTCCGTCCTCAACCAGTTTAAAACTGGAAGCGACCATCGCTTGGTAAGATGCAGAATAAAATTCAACTCAAAGTTAGAAAGACAGAAGCTTTTAAAGAAGCCTAAGTCTATTATCAACACGCAGGTGCTAAAAGAACGAAAAGAAGAATTTCAGCTCCAACTGAAAAATCGATTCAGTGCACTGGAAGACCAAGAAGTTGAATCCCAATTTATAGAGATACTCAAGGAAACTGCTGAAGAAATAGGAGGAACAGTTAAAACAAAGCCAGAGAAATGTTGACTGAAAAAACAAGACTGCCGATGAAAAAAAGAAGGAAAATGTTAATTACTAATGATCCTAAAGAAATGATCCATTTTGCAGAACTAAACAAAACTATAAGGAAGTGCATCAAGGAAGATGTGAAAAAATATAGTTATGAGCTAATCGAGAAAGCCATAGAAAACAATAGAAGTTACAAGAAAATGAAGGAACATCTCTCGATCGGAAAGAGACAGCTGATGGCCTTGATGCTAGAAGACGGCTCCATAACCCATAGTAGGAAACTGATCCTGAAACGGGTACAAGAATTTTACACCAAGTTGTATGAGGATCCTCTAGGAAATGATGAAGTAAATGATGATGCAAACATGCCCACCGAAGAGGTCCCAGATATCCTTCCGGAAGAGTTGAGACACGCAATCAGAAGTATGAAGAATGGAAAAGCATCTGGAATGGATGGTATCACAGCGGAAGTATTCAAAGCAATGGGTAATCATACGGAAACAATTTTCGCTAAGATTTTTAATTCCTGTCTGAGGAAGAAAAAGATACCAGAAACATTGAACCACGCATATATTATCCTTCTGCACAAGAAAGGTTCAAAAGAAGACTTGAATAACTACAGACTGATCAGCCTACTCCCAACAGTCTACAAAATATTCACCAAAATACTCATTATGCGCCTTCAAAACAATCTTGATGTTGCCCAACCCAGAGAGCAAGCTGGATTTCGCAGTCGTGAGAGAGGTAATCAGTCGGACTAACGAGTATGAATTACCTCTATGTATGTGCTTTATCGACTACGAGAAAGCATTCGACTCTGTCCGAACTTCGTCGGTGTTACGTGCACTAAAGAAACAAGGAGTAGAAGAAACGTACATAACCTTAATCAAGAATATCTACGAAAATGCGACAACATCTGTCCAGCTGCATGAGGAGACGAGTGCCTTTACGGCCGAAAAGGGAGTGAGACAAGGAGATACTATGTCCCCTAAGTTATTTACAGCAGCTCTAGAGGAAGTATTCAAAACGCTAGACTGGGAGGAAAAAGGCATAAAGGTAAATGGAGAATATCTGAGTCACCTGCGCTTTGCAGATGATATCATACTGTTCGCCGGAAGCCCAGAAGAGCTCCTTAGAGGAACTGAAGAGCTTGAGCAAGCAAGCCGAGAAGCTGGACTTAAGATGAATCTTAATAAAACAAAGGTTATGTACAACCCCTTCACAAATTCTGAGAAGATACATATCAACGGAGCAGAACTCGGAGAAGTAACCAGCAATGTTTACTTAGGTAACTCATCACTACTGATGGTTCGCTTCTTGGAGAAATCAACCGGAGAGTGAAGATGGCATGGAGTGCTTTTGGAAAGAATGCGAACATCTTTAAATCAAATATTCCAGTCTTCCTAAAAAGGAGACTGTATGACCAATGTGTTCTGCCTGTTCTGACATATGGTTGTGAAACATGGACCACGAATGCTAGAATGATATAGCGCCTGCAAACAACACAGAGGGGCATGGAGAGATGCATGTTAGGGATCACCCGAAGAGACCGCAAGAGGAACGACTGGGTAAGAAAGAAGACGGGAGTCTGTGACGTGATTAGAAGAGTGAAGGTGTTAAATTGGCAGTGGGCGGGCCACATTGCTAGAAGAAATGACCAGCGTTGGTCGTCCAGTGTCATCGAATGGATCCCAAGAAACATCAAGAGACCAAAAAGAAGACCGAAAGACAGGTGGGACAGAGAGCTTGTTAAGTTCTTGGGGCAAACTTGGAGGAGGGAGGCAGTTGACAGGGAAAACTGGAAGAGTCTGGGGGAGGCCTCCGTCCGTCAGTGGACTGAAAAAGGCTGATGATGATGATATATATATATATATATATATATATATATATATATATATATATATAGTCGTGTCTCTCTTGTGCTGACGAAGGGATCATCCCGAAAGATCCGATAACTTCTACAAATGTGTCTCTCCAACACCCCAGCGTCTCTCCTGCCGGTAAGTGCTCACTGTGTTTTATTCAACACCTAGTTGTCCTAAATATCCTCATTTATTTTCCTCTCCCGTTGTGTATATATATATATATATGATTTGGCAAATTGTGGTTGAGAGGGATAGGAGGGATCGGCGGATTCGAGGGTCCCCGAATAATTAGGGTCCCAGAAGTTCTCAATTATTCAAGTATCGAGTGTAAATTTTGCGAAAAACCTTTACTAAAAATCAGTTGCTAACTGATTTCAAATAAAGGAACACTCCTTAAAAGTTATAATATTAAACTGGGGCTCCATAACTCGTTCGTCATTACTATACAAATTAATAATACCGTGGGGCCACAATTTACGTATATTCTCATCGGGGCTGCCTTCAGTGCTTGGTCGATTCTCGCCATTGGACACTTGGTGTTGTGGACGTCCACGGTGACAGAGGAAGATATGTTACTGAAGGAGGTTTCGGACAACCGCTCTCCCTCGGCAAAAATAGAAAGAATTAAAACTAAAAGTGCCTCATTGAGGACAAGATGGGATGTAGGGCACAGGAAAAGCACGGGGATCGGGAAACCCAACCCATTTTCCATTGCCGTTCGCTGTTTCGTTGGATT